>CM040931.1:8482795-9682795 GCA_023029165.1 Gobiocypris rarus | reverse complement strand
TCCACTTATCTTCATTTTATTTATTTATTTATAACTGTTGTTGTTCTGTGAACTGGAAGCTTCTTCTGTCACCAACTCCTGTGTCTAAAACATTAAAAAGCAAGTGAATTGTTTTGCTGTGACTGTAAATGTAAATTCTCCAGAATGCTGTTAAGGGTTCTAATTTTATAATTTGATGACCTTTGTCTGAAAATCTTTTAAAATTCACATGTAAAATCAGACATGTAAAATGGCGCTTTTCCACTACACAGAATCAGCTCGCCTCGACTCGCCTTTGTTTGGTTTTCCACTGTGTAAAAGTTGTACCTGTACCTGCTTCCAGGTACTTTATTTCGTATCACCTCCGGCGAGGTTCTGAGTGAGCTGAGGCGATACTAAAATGTGACGTGAAAAAAACGCAGACTGCTGATTGGTCAGAGAGAATCGTCACTATTCACTGCGTCATCATTGCACGCGCCAGACGAAGTATCCTGAATAACCGCGCCATTTTTAAATAGTTTGGCCAGAGATTGCGTGATATAAAATAGACAGTAAAAGTGATATACCCATTACTATTATGGCAACTCGGAAGAAGACGCCATGGTTAAACGAGGAGGTGCAGACTTTCCTGTTTGGTTAGCGGGTGTGTGACGCGAAGAAGATTACGTCACGGCAGTTTCCTGCTGCGTCGCTATGACGACCAGGTACTATTGTGGAGGTACTATCTGCAATGGAAAACGGAGCGAAAAGCGAACCGAGACGAGTCGAGTTGAGCTGGTACTGATAATGGAAAAGCCCCATAAAATGCATGTTATGTGATATTATCTTGCTATGGTAAATGAAAATTTAAATAGTCCTACAAAGTTTTGGAAGTTAGTTAAATCTACGTCGACTTCAAGTTTATCAATTAAGTTCCAGATCATATAATTGTCAACCAAACTGTACTTAAGGGTAGATCAAATATTGATGAGACTTTTAATAATTTTTCTTCTGTTGTTTCAAATTCTGAATCTATTAATTCTGGTACTTCTATGAAATCTGTTGGACTTGCTGAACATTGAACTTCCTGAAGTGTTATTTTTCTCCCATCACAACTTCTTGGGTTTATAATGCTCTAGGGGAAAATACATTAAAAATCAGTGGGAGTCGATAAAATTGAGCCCTATTTTTTAAAAATGACTGCTCATATCATGCCAGGGCCAATTGTTTCTATTTTTAATCTAAGTTTAATTTCTAATACCATAACAAAAATGTGGAAACCAGCAACAGTCATTCCATTATTAAAATGTGGAGGTAATTATCATCCCATCTCCAGATTACCGGTTCTATCTAAAGTATTTGAATCATGGATAAATGATCAAATAAAACAATTCTTAACTGATAATAAGATCCTTAATGATCACCAATCAGGTTTTAGAGGTCATAGTACCATTACTGCAGCTGTGCTAATCAAAGTATTATAAACTCAATGTGCATGTTTGGAAAAATGAAATCTTTAGCATTAATTCTGCCGGGAAGACTTAATTGTCATGTCACTTCAACTTTTTTATCTATCCAATCACATTCTAATACTTGGGTATAACAGATCGGTACTTACTCATGTCTGAGTTTGCAGATGCTGACGCACCAATGCACCGCCATCTTCCCCACCACCTCCAAATCCTTCCCTACATCCACCCCACCACCACCAGGATGGTCCCTTCCATACCTCAAGGGGGGGTCGGCTGCGCCTCTGCCTTCGTCTTCAGGCAGGATATGTCCGAACCCTCAGATTGCGAGCTACGGACGGGGCCTATGCCAAAGTACTTTATTGCTTGCTGGGTTGTTAATAAATGGATAATTGTCACAGTATTTATTCTCCTTTATTCAGTCTTTCTGGTAGAACTATAGTTCATCGTTCCATTAAGTAAAAAAAGCAGGTCCTCAGCGTTTTAGCTCCTCTTTTGTTTTCTATTTTTATTAATGATTTAGGGTTTGGAATGGATACCGCTAATATACACTGATGACAATAATGTATACTGCAGTGTCATCTTTAAATCAAGCATTACAGGGCTCGATAATAACACCCGCCAGCCTGCCAAATGCGGGTAGATTTCAGCTGTGGCGGGTAAGACAGTCACTCCCACCAGCCACTTTGGCGGGTTAAATAGAATTTATAATATAATGTTAAATCAATTTATACATATTAAATAAACCTACTGTATCTGAAAAAAAAAGTTACAAAAAAATGTACTATTGTTTTTTGTAATTTGCTTCTTTTTTTATATAGCCTAACAAAAATAACTCATATCATATAACATTTCTCATATTAGCCTATGCTCATAATGCCCCCCCTTGCCCACCTGGACATTCCAGCTGATATGTAGTCTAGATTTGGTCGTCACTCTGCATTTGAAATTTTGATGAGGTTTCTAAATCAAGTAAAATGACTCAAAATCAAGTCATTTAAGCATGCCAAAGTCAACTTTAATCATATAAAATGTAATTTCCAGACAGCGAAATTGTGGCTAGTGACCAGTAACTTTGGAAAACCACTAGCCACTGTGCCTGGTGAGCAAAAAAGTCAAGCCCTGGTAACTAAATTTAAAGAATGCATTTAATGTCAACTGCTTTCATTATGAGGCTAGAAAGAAAATCGTGGAGAGTACTTTTTTTTTTTTTTGATTATGGTGACCATATTTATATGCATGCGGCTTCATCTTTATTAAGGAAACTGGATACGCTTTTTTAGTGGTGCAAACTCATGTACTCATCACTGCTTACTATATGAATCATTGGCTTGGACATCTTTACACCATAGGAGGAAAATGCATATGTTTATGTTAATTGCTAAGGCACTTCTAGGTAAATTGCCATCTTATATTTCAAAACTTTTAACGTTTTATACAAATAGTTATTGTACTAGATCCCTATCGTACATTCGACGAAAAGTTCCAAAGGTATACTCTGAATTTGGAAAACATGCTTTTTCTTGGAATGATCTGCAAAATATAGTTAAAAAACTAGCCGCCTCTGAGTACTTTTAAATGTCTCTTGCAAAGTGCTTTAAACGAATCTTGTAAGTGCTTTTCTTGATTTTATGTTTTGTATTATTATGTTTTGTGGTTTAGTGCTGCCATCTTGACCAGGTCTCCCTGGAAGAAGAGATTTAATATCTCAAAGGGATCTCCTGGTTAAATAAATAATAAAAAGTAATGCGTTACTTTATTTGTTACTTGAAAAAGTAATCTGATTACATAACTTGGATTACTTACTTAATGCGTTACCTACTAAATTACTAAAGATGGCACTGATGTGTAAACATCTACAATTTGCACTCTTCTCTCTCCTGCCTTCCCTCAGTTTCAGTCCTTCTATCTTTATCTCTGAATGAGACTCATTTTAACCCCTGTGTCAATCAAGGAGGCAGAGGGCAGCACAGTTTGTAGAGAAACTCTGCACTGGATTACATCCCAGGCCATAATTAAACTGAGACGAGACACCTCAATCTCACACACACTCCCCCACAATCTCTCTCCCGTCACACCGCAGGGCTAAAGCTTTTAGCACTGGCTTCTGTCTGGGGCAACAACTCACAAACAGGTCAGTGAGCACCAGCCAAGATGCGATGTGTGGGTTTCACATGATTTCAGCAAAGCGGGCAACAAACCAAGCAGAGTATTTTCTGCAGTTCCTTGTTTAGAACAGAGGTGAGACATGAGGCTTATTAGCATTAGCTGAGACAAATAAGAGCAGAGAATGTTGTGACAAGGAAAAGTGTCTGGAAAGGTTGTGCTTGTCTCACCAGTTGCACCGATGCTTGATAACATGTAAACACTCGGCAAGAACCCATGGCTCTCACCAATTTACAGCATTGTTGACATAAATGTGAAATACTCAAATGAACCATTGTAATTACCAGGTGTCAATTCCTTTTAAACAAATAGATTTGTCGCACGTCAGGGTTGAATGTTACAAAGTTAAAGTGTTGTAAAGGCAGTGCAAAAACATCTGACTAGCAAATAACCAAACAACACATTATTCACACCTTATTATTTAGTTTGAACTTTGTGCCAAAAAATCTCAAATTCTGTTTTTTCTGTAAAAGTTTATTAAGAAGTTTACCATTTCATTATCAATTCTGAGCTTGACAAGTCTAATAAGTGTATAAAGTGCAAGATTTTTTTTCTCAAAATGCACATGTTGTTATAGGTAACTAAAAAATTATATCAAATCATTTTTCACAGCAACAGTGTGGATTCAACGTGTACCAGATATTGGCAGGATCTGGGCCGACATGTTGCTGTCTGGGAAAACTTAAATTAAAATGAAAACTGAAAATTTAAAATAAAAGCTAATTCAAAATATATAATTCAAAATATCTGTACACATGAAAATATTATAGTGATTAATAAATGCTGAATGCATGAAGCATTCTAGAAAAAAAATCTACATACAGGTCCTTCTCAAAAATTAGCATATTGTGATAAAAGTTCATTATTTTCCATAAAATTTAACTTTCATATATTTTAGATTCATTGCACACCAACTGAAATATTTCAGGTCTTTTATTGTTTTAATACTGATGATTTTGGCATACAGCTCATGAAAACCCAAAATTCCTATCTCAAAAAAATAGCATATCATGAAAAGGTTCTCTAAACGAGCTATTAACCTAATCATCTGAATCAACTAATTAACTCTAAACACCTGCAAAGATTCCTGAGGCTTTTAAAAACTCCCAGCCTGGTTCATTACTCAAAACCGCAATCATGGGTAAGACTGCCGACCTGACTGCTGTCCAGAAGGCCATCATTGACACCCCCTCAAGCGAGAGGGTAAGACACAGAAAGACATTTCTGAACGAATAGGCTGTTCCCAGAGTGCTGTATCAAGGCACCTCAGTGGGAAGTCTGTGGGAAGGAAAAAGTGTGGCAAAAAACGCTGCACAACTAGAAGAGGTGACCGGACCCTGTGGAAGATTGTGGAGAAGGACCGATTCCAGACCTTGGGGGACCTGCGGAAGCAGTGGACTGAGTCTGGAGTAGAAACATCCAGAGCCACCGTGCACAGGCATGTGCAGGAAATGGGCTACAGGTGCCGCATTCCCCAGGTCAAGCCACTTTTGTACCAGAAACAGCGGCAGAAGCGCCTGACCTGGGCTACAGAGAAGCAGCACTGGACTGTCGCTCAGTGGTCCAAAGTACTTTTTTTCGGATGAAAGCAATTCGGAAATCAAGGTGCCACTGTAAAATAAAGTGCAACCTTTCTTGGTTATATTTTTAAGCAATTCTTTTGCAACACATACTAAACAGTTTCTTGATAATTGTACAAGTAGTAAGTCATTTGCACACAAGTAGGGCAGCATTACCTGAAAATGAGTACGCTAAAACAGAGCTGAAGTTTTGATTGGTTTCTGCTTTCAAAAAGGCTAGTATTTCTCACAGCCTTCCTGTTTCTCCTTCTTGATTGACAGGTACCCTGCTGATGCCACTCTACCCGCTAGAAACTGACTCAAACCATTTCACACACTCTTATTTTCTCCCTTCTTCCTTCTCTTTTTCATTTTCCCTTTATCGTCATTGAGAAGACCAGCCTATTCTCCCCTCTGAAAAACAACACTAAGGAGCTGAACACTAAGCGAGAGAGAGAGAGAGAGAGAGAGAGAGAGAGAATCCCTCTGCAAATGGGCTTTCCTGAATGAAATGAAATATCCAGATCAATGGACCGAGCCCATGACCTGAAAGGAATTTCAGTCTGAACAAAGATACACATGCACATAATATACATACACACACACACACACACACACACACACACACACACACACACACACACACACACACACACACACACACACACACACACACACACACGTAAATATTGACGGAATAAAAGAAATGCAATGCTCATTGACTGACTGAAATTTCAACCTTCTTTGCTGACAATACCAATAAAACAACTCTGAAAGCAACAGAAAAAGTGCACATTAGCCTTTGACGAGCTTTTGTGACTGCCTCTCATAACTTATTAGGAGCGTTACTGACTTTTGACTGATAGCTTATTCTGGCCAAGAACCGCCAACTTAAACAGGGAGATTGACGAACATTTATTTTTTACACGACATTTAGGGGGTGGGATTATAATTTTTTTAAAATAAAAAATCATTCAAATATGTGATTGCATTTTTCTCAGTATAAAAAGCTCTAATCTGATTGGTATGCAAACACATACCAATCAGATTAGAGCTTTTATACTGAGAAAAACAGTATGCAATATGCATCAGATGTAGTTTTCAGTATTTAGTTTTCACCGGGAATTCAGGTTTTTAAATAAGATTGTTGTTTAAAGATGGCTAGAGAACAGTGTTTTCTCTATTGTGATCAGGGAACCTATTTTTGGCCTGGGTTAGGGTGGCATGTTTCTTGCATCCCATCCCATCTGTATGGTAGACGCCAACCCACATTGGTTTGCATGCATGGTTCCACTCCAGGGGTTAGTTTCCCAGAGAGAGGCATTAACATACCTCTCATTTCCTTTCTGGAGCTGACTCATTTATGAAGGAGACCCGATGCCACTGCTGACGGGTCCATTGCAGCCTCTGTCTGGCCCTGAGCCAGTCAGGTGTGACGTCTAGGTGTAAGCAGAGGCTAACAGGTCGCCTTGAGCCTGTCCTTCACTGTGCATTGTGTTTGCTGGCGGCTTAAGCAATGGAACAGGTGGCAGATCTGAAATGATTTCTCAGATGGACCAGTCTGATGTGTCCGCTCTGCTCTGCTGTGGTCAGTTGGGGGCGGGCAGATCAGAATGGTGGTCTGTTGGAAGTGTTTCTGCGGTTAGCAAGGTATGCGCCAAATTCAGGCCTGAAGAACTGAAACCTTTTCAATCTAGGAGCATGAATTTGAATTGAATTGGACACACCCCACATCTGTTCGTCTATCTATCTATCTATCTATCTATCTATCTATCTATCTATCTATCTATCTATCTATCTATCTATCTATCTATCTATCTATCTATCTATCTATCTATCTATCTATCTATCTATCTATCTATCTATCCATCCATCTATCCATCCATCCATCCATCCATCCATCCATCCATATATCTATTATCCATCCATCCATCCATCCATCCATCCATCCATCCATCCATCCATCCATCCATCCATCCATCCATCCATCCATCCATCCATCCATCCATCCATCCATCCATCCATCAACCCATCCATCCAGTCATATGAACTTCCAACACGATCTCATGACAATGCGTATAAATAGTACGAGTGTGCAATCTCGTAGAATGTATACGGCAAAATAAGTTTTGGCGTGCATATGGTACGCCGTTTTTGGCGTGCATATGATACGCACTTTATGGCGTGTATATGACACGCTTTTGGGTAGGGTGAGGGTGGGGGTTGTGGGGTTCAGACGATAATACGCCATAAAGTGCGTATCATATGCACGCCAAAAACGGCGTACCATATGCACGCCAAAATGAGTTTTGGCGTATACATTCTACGAGATTGCACACTCGTACTTTTGATACGCATTTTCGTGAGATCAGGCTCGAACTTCTGTATATTTTATTTAATATTGCAATTATGCATTCATTTCCATTCAAATTCAGGGAGTGAATTGGAATTTAAAAAGCATTCTAAATTAGATTCTCAATGGCGCACAACATGACCTACAGAGGAGCCGCTTATGACCTTACATGGTGTCTAAAAACACAGGCACCTGATACACCTGCCTGAAGCATGCCAAAGATCCTCTTATTTGCTTATTCCAGGCATTTAGAATGCACATAAGACAGCTAAGCATGGTCGCTGGTCTTTGAACTATGCTTTGGAAAAAGGCCTTGTTAATTAGGCATTGTTCCATATGGACTTCACAGGTTAAAGAGTCTGGCTTGCGGCTGATTCGCTGCACAACTGACATTGCTGGTATGAGAGCTTAAAATAAATCACTTGTACAATTCCTGTGAAAGTGCATATACACTTTAACTGAAGTACTTTCTTTTCAGACAATGCACATGCAGACCGACACACAAGGTGGGTTTGCTCAAAATGCATTTGTGTTTGGATACATGGCTCTGGGGAGGCTCTCTCTCTCTCTCTCTCTCTCTCTCTCTCTCTCTATGTGTGTGTGTGTGAGTGAGTGAGTGAATGAGCAAACACAAGCGAGAACAACACAATTAATTCAAGCTAACAGTAAACAGAACTCTCACAAAGCCACACAAACACACACACGCACACCACGCTCGCACACACATTTCTATGTATACCCATTATTCAGTTCTCATCTGAGCGCTGTTTGGATATATCTGGACACTCCAAACATTTTCTTTGGAAATGAAGTGTTCTGGAACAAATCGAAAAATGAGCAAAACAGAGTAAGGAGACATTTATCCAACAAATAAAACCATATTTGTAACTGAAACATGATGTTTTTTGTTACTTTCATTCATTCATTCATTAAGCCTCCTAATTGCTGTTAATAAGACTAAAAGACTAAAGACTAAAATAAGACTTTTGAAGAATAAAAGTATACTTCAAAAATATACTTCAAAATGGCATGTTTAATTTAATGTTACTTGCTATTTCTTCGTAATTATCTGTGAAATTGACTAGTATTTTTTTAATTGACAATTGTTTCTACACAAAATGACCCAGACACATAAAGATCCTGCAAATTTAAGTAGCCACATGTCTCTCTCTCTGTGTGTGTGTGTGTGTGTGTGTGGTGATAATCGCTAGTGTCTTTCTATCTTTAGACATCATTACTCTCTGCTGTTTCAAGGATTTCAAACTACCATCCCAGCGACTGGAGCATCTGCCAGCATCAATGTATCTGTGTGTGTGTGTGTGTGTGTGTGTGTGTGTGTGTGTGTGTGTGTGTGTGTGTGTGTGTGTGTGTGTGTGTGTGTGTGTGTGTGTGTGTGTGTGTGTGTGTGCTGCTTTGAGCAAAGTCTGAAGATGAACTGCTTTCATTTTGTGCTCAGCTAGGATGGGATCTGATAGGTTAGGTTGTTCTGAACGATGTGCAACAGCAGCGTAACAGACAAGGAATTTCCTCCTCGTGATTTTGGTGATGGGGTAATGTTTGTTTTTCACGCTGGTTTAAGCGCACCCTCACGCTCAGCACTCTTAAATCAGGATTAGAAGCTTAGACACAATCATCTCCTAATTGGATCATGGCAGCTCTGTAGAACACCTTAAAGATGGGCTACCGGCCTCTCCCCCTTTCTCCTGTCTCATCCGTCCTCCAAACCTAAGCAGATGGATTGATGTGGACAGAGATAAATAATGCAGTTTGTCCCCAAGTCATGTTAAACAGATAATGCATACACCCACATCTCACCAGGTCATTTTTCACCCCAAAATCAAATTAAAGAGAAGCCTGTTTTAGGGAAGGTTCTAGGACATTCAGAGCTATTTCATTATTTACTCATTTTGTAAAGCAGTAGTGCAACACGGTAAAAACAACAACAACTTATCTTTAACAGTAAAAGACTGTAAAAATGCTATGGTAAAACCCTCTTCGTTGGTTGACGGAAAGTTCTCTTACACTTTACGGTGAATAATAATACTAATAATACAGTTAAGGTCAGAATTATTAGCCCCTTGGTAAATATGATCAAAGATAGCTGTAAAAATAAATCTGCATTATTTATCCTTTTGATCTTTCATTCAAAAAATGTGCAAAAATCGAATCTTTCATCAAGTATGGGGTCACATAATAAAATAAATGTTTTTCTCCAAAACACGTTGGACAAAATTATTGGCACCCCTAGAATTTTTCATGAGTAACATATCCCTGAAGTGTATTAAATAGCATCTCAGTCTGAATAGCATTTGTGTTATGTGTTTGTAGCTCCGTCGAATTGACTCATAATCCTTGATTTTCTTCTTAACACTCAAATACTTTCTATTATTTACAGCGTGTGAACATATCTCTGATACGATTCTCTATAAAAAACAATCGGATTGCTTTGATATCGCTACTTATATCCGAACTTCCGCTACTAGCTGTAGACCGCTAGCATTGCACGCATGGTAACTTATTTACACCCGTAACCACTGAAACCTACAATTCGCCATTGTAGCACATTGTAGCACATGAATAACTCGGATGTGTGTCTAATGTTACCTTTGAGTGCAGGTGAGGACACGTTCGAGCTACATTCGGTGCAGTTGGAGTTGGAGTCGTTGGACAAGCAGTTTCGCGACCTGCTAGACAGACGAGCCGTGCTGAGAGAGCGATGTTCAGCGCTTGAAACATCACGCGCCGATGCTCACAAGTCAGTGATCATCCCTGGTTTCGTTCACTCCGGCACCGACACAGCACCATGGCGCTGGGTGTTTCCACAGCTGAAGACGCGAGCCAGGACCAGAGAAAGGACCTCTCCGCCCCTCCCGGTCTTTGAGATCTCCACTCGGAACCGCTTCTCCCCTCTTCGCGAGACGGAACGCGACGCTGTGGTCATCGGCACTTCCATCGTCCGGCATGTCCACGCTACCTCAGGTAAAGGTAAGGTGCGCAATTACTGCTTTCCTGGTGCTCGTGTTCTCGATTTCACTGCGCAGGTTCCCGAGATCCTGAGCGGTGTCGAGCGCATCGGAGCTGTCGTGCTGCACGCGGAACGAACGACATCAGGCAGCGGCAGACGGAGGTTCTGAAGAAGGACTACAGGAGTCTGGTTGAGATGGTACGCAGAACATCGCCTGAAGCAACGATCATCGTGTCTGGACCCCTTCCCACGTACTGATTAGGACATGAAAGGTTTAGTAGATTACTTGCTCTAAATGAATGGTTAATGTCATGGTGTCATGAACAGAAGCTGCTCTTTGTAAATAATTGGAATCTGTTTTGGGAGCGACCTAGGCTCTTCCGTCCTGATGGTGATCAAAAAATGATCAAACAACCCTCCCGAACACATGCTGTTCGGGAGGGTTTCAAGACAAATCCTCCTTGCTCATCCAGAAACAAACTCCAGCATATTCAGTTGGCAGACACGACTGGAACTTCAAATGGGACCAGCTTCTATGTTCAGATGAAACTAGAGCTTTTTGGTGCAAACAGGAATAAAAAGTATGGTTAAATATACTGTTTGATTGGCCTCTTTTTTTTTTTGCTGGAGGTCCTGGACATCTTATTCAGATACATGGCATCATAGATTCTAGTAAATACCAACAGATGATAAATCAATGCCTGATGGTCTTTACTAGAAATCTTATAATGGGCAGTGGTTGGATCTCCCATCAGGCCAATGTTGCAAAACAAACATCAAAAAATAATTTAAAAAATGGGTCACTGAGCACAAAATGAAGCTTCTGTCTTGGCTGTCCCAGTTCCCAGACCTGAACCCTATAGAAAATAAGTGGGGTAAACTGAAGAGAAACACCAACATGGAGCTGTGAATCAAGGATCTGGAGAGATTCTGTAGGTCTACTTATATAAAGCCATTTGTCCTCTGATTGACATTTTCGGGCAAGCCCGCTTAACATCAAGCATGTTGATGTGTGAGAAATTACAGTGGGTCTCTGCCATGAGTTGTGACATACATGGGCTACGTGCTAACATTAGGCTTTTCCTCAGAACCTGCACAGTTTGTTTCCAACAACTTCCTCTCGTTCCCCTGATTAAAAGGTCCATCAGTCATCATAACAAATGACTTCGAAACCAGGGAGATAATGAGTAACGATAATAACGCTACTCCTCGGGGAGATATCAACAGCCATTTGACAAGGTCGCGGGGACAGAGAAATGCTGATTCGCGTGGTGTTTGATTGACAGGTCTCACCCCAGTGAGCTCGGAATCGTGCAAGTCCCAAAAGACACACGCGTTAAAATTCGCCTGTGTTGGTGTCTATGCATTATGCAGTATTATGTCCACCCAAAACGGTCAGGAGTATTTGCATATTGAAACACGAGAATACTGTCAACAGCATATGAAGCAGAACAAAACCTTAAGTTTTAAACTACCTCTAAAAATGGTCTTGGTAGCTTGATTAGAATGACAAAGATAAGCAGGAACGTCAGACTTGTGTGTGTGTGTGTGTGTTAGCTTCTTTTTTATTCATTTCTTTTTTTGGCACAGCTTATATTGGCAAACGCAGTAGCCTTTAAAATGTCAAAGCGATCAATTTCAAATTAAAGTCAAGAACAACAACGAGCCACATGGGTCCGTTTTCAGATCTTTGGGGAGCTTAAGAAAAACGTCATTCATTTATTTATCTTTTTTTTTTCTTCTTCTTCTTCTTCAAAACATTGGTCTAAGTAGTTTGGTGAGCCTTTCACACAAGATGTCCCAGCATGTGTGTTCCTTTCATTCTGTCATCTTTTAACCCAGCGGGAGAACTGTCACCGCGCTTCCGCACGCCGCCATACGCGCTCCCTGGCCAGTTTTGCGCGCTCCAGGGGATCCGTCACTCAGGAGTGTGAGACGCGCTTCCTTCGCGCGTCACCGTTTCAGCGGTCTTCACTGCATGACTTCTCGCGCGCGCGTGTGTGTTTGCTATGGTAACAGGCGTGTTTTATCTGGGCGTCTTCTCTGCCTGAGAGGAGCTAAACATGCCGCTTTGACACTGACACGAAACCCTTTCGCTCTTACATTCACTATACAAAACCATAAACTAACTTTTAATTTCCTTTTGTAGCCTCAGTATAAGGGGCCATTCACATAGGAAGTGTTCTTGCAACAGCTACAATGCACGGAGTAGACCTTTGACATATTGTAAACTTTTTAAAAACATTATCTAGTCTTGAGTGTTCAAAAACAAATTGTCAACAAATGGAAAATTAAATACTCTAATAATGTTTTCCTGACATTCTGCAGTGACCCAGATGCTTGAAAACATTTATAGGCAATTTGTTTAGTCAATTTCTCTAACTTCTCTTCCTGTTGACAGTGTTCATTTAGAAATAAAAATAAATAAATCGTGTTGTTGACAATATTTCCATAAGTGCATTCTAAGTAACAACAGCCCAGTCCTCAGAGGCTGAACTGTTAAATAGCCTGAAGCTTGTTAAATCTGTATCAACAAGTTCTCTCCTTTCTGTCTGTTAACAATGCTCATTTATAAATAAAGTATGCTTTTGTTGAGAACATGTTGGTGCTTACTAAACATATTCAATACATCACTACAGTCCTGTCCTTAGAGGCCAAATTAAGTAATAGGCTAAATCATTTGTGCATTTTAAATGGTCTCAATATTATATTAATATTACATTATTAATACGCTGATATGATTTTTAGAAGGCAGACTGTGATGGCGAACTGGAACATGGTTTCTTAACACATTATTAGCTGTTGATAATGTCACGCAAAAGGCTAATCATAATAATTAACGTTATGTGTCCGACGTTGTAAAGAGCAACACCTTTGTGCAGCATTTACTACAGTAACTTGAGTAAAAGCATGAGTGATGCTGCGTTCCAGGCAGGTTTTTGAGCTAATGACTTCACACCATGACTCAAGACTTTGTAGCCTTCCAGGCGCAGTCACGCACCAAACTGCCTGAGAGCAAGAAATCGTGGTAGCTAGAAAGCAAAGCATGGCGGACCGTACGGGGTTTATGCTAATTTGCAATCACTGCTATAGCCCAGTGGTTCCCAACCACGTTCCTGGAGGCCCACCAACAGTGCACATTTTGTATGTCTCCTAAATCAAACACACCTGATTCAAGTGGCTCCAAAATCTGATGTGGGTGTGTCAGACAAAGGAGACATGCAAAATGTGCACTGTTGGTGCGCCTCCAGGAACGTGGTTGGGAATCACTGCTAGAGGCAATCATTGCCAAAGGTGCTTACTCCTTGCTTATTTGAGGGAAACGTAGGAGAAAAAATGGCGCATAAGGCAAGAGAAGCTGTTATACCTTTTATTTCACATTTTACTTTTTGGTATTAATTTATGCTTGCACTCAATTGACTGAAAACTGGATAACGCGAGAAAAGCTGCTGATAATGCATAACATTTGTGGGTAAATAACAGTAGAGCAATACCTTATTTTAATAAACAATTAGGTTTTTAATGTACGACTTTCATAAACACCGTATCTGTAGTGACTGCCATTGTTGTTTCGCAGGCTATGTGACCTGAGTACATCGATTTAGTACGAGTTCACGGGTGGTAAGTCACAGGTTTGACTGCTGTTCCAGTCCACTTTCATGGGTAGATGGTTGGAAAAACAAGGATTACGGGTTGCCTTGAACGCGGCATGAATCTCTGAACTGGTGAATGGAGGCGGGGCTAAGAAAGGGCGTATCAAGCTATTTTAAGGCAGAGGTCTTCATCCCTGCTCCTGTGGACCCACTGTCCTGCAGGGATTAGCTCTGACCCTAATTAAAGACAGGTGAAGTTAATCAAGCTCTTCAGGATCACTTGTTGAAAATACACAGGCCAGTGTGCTGAAGCAGGTTGGAAATAAACTTTACAGGACAGTCGGTCCCCTGGAGCAGGGTTGAAGACCTCTTTTAGGCATAATTGCATTTTTTTCACAGGAAAAAACGTTTAAACATTTTGGTGATCAAAGATAAGTTTTAAGGGATAAAGTTATTGACTACAGGGTTACTCTAAAATAAAAATGGCAGCCATTTAACCACGACACATTTGAATTAAAGGGTAAGTTCACCCAAAAATGAAAATTATGTCATTAATGACTCACCCTCATGTCGTTCCACACCCGTAAGACTTCCGTTCATCTTCGGAACACAGTTTAAGATATTTTATATTAAGTCCTAGAGCTTTCTCTCCCTCCATTGAAAATGTATGTACGTATACTGTCCATGTCCAGAAAGGTAATAAAAACATCATCGAAATAGTCCATAAGTGACATCAGTGGGTTAGTTAGAATTTTTTGAAGCATTGAAAATACATTTTGGTCCAAAAATAACAAAAACTACGACTTTATTCAGCATTGTCTTCTCTTCCGGGTCTGTTGTCAATCCGGGTTCACGACTCCACAGTGACGTTGCTGACGTGTTATCTTGTGCGCCCGAGTATCAAATAAATATGGCTGAGCAAAAAAGTGCGAAATCCTTAGACGTTTTTGCGAAGGTTGTTTTGTTTACAGCGTCTTCTCCCTCAGACTATAAACGAAGCTTGGGTGCACCAGATAACACGTCAGCAGCGTCTTACGTCAGCAGCTTACTGCGGAGTCGTGAACTCAGATTGAAAACAGACCCGGAAGAGAAAACAATGCTGAATAAAGTTGTAGTTTTTGTTATTTTTGGACCAAAATAAGGTAGGTGTAGGTCACTTTGTAACAAATAAGCACTTTTATTTTTTTAAAAAGACATGAAATTACCACTATAACCAGTAGGTGGCGGCAGAGGAGCACTAATTGACTTATTAGCCTGAAAGAATAAATTCTGGAATTCACTGCCGCTTCAATATACCTGTAAATATCTTAATCAGATTCATAATCAAAGCCTTAATTAGTATTTATTCTCCTATTTTTAATGATTTATTCCAGTTCATTTTACATAATCAATAGAACCACTGATTGTTTGTCCTTCCTTTATGTTTTCTAAAGTTTGTGTTTGGTCTTTGAGTGGCGACCGAGGGTCTGGTGTCACTAAACACCTGATAGCAACACGTTGTTGGGTGTTTGGATTTTGGAGGTATCACACACCTCTAACATGCTGGGAGTGCATTAACAGAGTTTGCTCACTTAGCCCGGCTTCCAGAGATTAAATATGGATTTGTCTTTCATTTTTATTATATTTTATTCATTTTATATTTCCTTTTACTGAAACACTAAAGAATCAAGATGAATATTGCCTGTAATATTGTCTGTAGCTCTCACTGAGAGAAAGCACATGCTATCATGGATCGGAGCTTAATCAGCTCCAACCTTGAAGAGACTGTGTATCTGTGTGTGTGCGCAATATTCTGTGTTACATATCAGTATTGGAGGTGGACAATGGGCACCCTGAGATGAAGGGGTAGACTTGTTTTTCTGGACAAACTGTCGCCTGCTCCAGACCTGGAATGTTACTGAACGCGTCAACAGGTGACGTGTATGGACATGTGCATCTGATTAACTGACCATGTGTGGAAATTTACCATGACTGTGCATTTTCTCCGAGCCAATCAGAATCATTCACCTTGCAATGATGACGTGTATGTACGGTACGACGAGACTGGTAGACGGTGAGCGCGGCCTACGAACATTTTATTTGCATAGAATGCATATACGAACAAAGTTCTCCGTTTAGGATTAGAACAAATTCAATTCTGTCCATCATCGTACAAAGCCCACCCTGACAATTTGATTGGTCTGAACAGCTCTGGTTCAGCTCTGGTTCAACGAATCAAGTCCAGACCCAACTTTCCGACCTTAAATGTTGTGGGCGGGGCTAAGTTGGCTGGCATCCAGGCTGCAGTAAAGTATGCAAGTAAAGAGTGCTCCTTTTATAATCACTGGAGCTGTCGGTCAATTCAGTGTGATACCAAAGAAGAACAATGGTACATTTAATAAGAGCAGAATATTTAAATTCCCCCTATACAAATTAGGTTTTTGCACATTACTGTTGTTAACAAAAGTAAATTTGATCTGCATAGCAATTCAAGCTCAGTGCTTCATAAATTAACTTTATAATAAATTTTCCTCCAGCGCCACCAAATCAGGTGCTGGCGCCACCATCCGTAGAACTTAGTGGTGCTGGTACCACTGCTTTTCAAATGTTAGTCTGGTATATTTGAGACTATAGATCTGGCTATGTGAGACTATGTTTAATTTCCTTTTCTTTGCATGACAGATTGACATTACAATACAGAATGGCTCTTTCGGCATTATCATGAACATTATATAAGCATTCATTGCATGTGTCATTGAACAAAAGAGAGGCTCTCGTGTAATTGTCCCGGCAAAAGCAAAAACGTCCAGAGTCATTCACATTCTTGTTTTTTAAGTTTTTAAGTAAACATTGGCAATACAAAAAGCAATTAATGACAATTCGTACATATACCGCGTTTAAAATGAGTAAATAAAAATAAATTAATAAATACATGTGAATGGGGAAATATTTAATATTATTTAATAAAATGTTCATGGTATTTGAACACTTTTTTCAGTTTCGTGACTAAAAATATAGCGGACATGTTTGTCACCATATGTCAAGAATGAGTCATCACACAACACTAAGGAGTCAATATCTGCTCGGGATTGTGGGTAAATCAGGCCTTATCTGGAATTTTAATATGTTGACTGTAGAATCATACAGTATCCGAAACTATGGCTGAGGAGGAGTAATCTAATTCATTTATGAACTATATTGATTCCGTTGTCAAGATTTCTATTTGTTGTAATTCCCATAGCTTATGCATTACCCTTGTCAACTCATGTAAAATCAAATGTAATGAGATTCAAGCCGATGTTTGTTCTCCGAACACGCATGCATCCGTACATGCACCTCCAGGACACGCATTCTCACCGCAGTTCATTTAAAAACACAGCGACAACTTTCCTGGAAAACAAAATTCCATCTCCATAAACAATGAGATTATTATTGTGAGATCAAAGCCGAGGCAGACAGTGTCGGTGGATCAAAAGCAAAGCATTTTCTCACACTGCCCTGTTATAGGACCAGTTCCGGCCAGGTGGGGGATAAAAACGCCTGTGGCAATCTCATCGCTCCAAGGTCAATTTGGAATTCTGCTCAGGCCGGTTGCATGCAAGTTGCATGGAGGCTGTGCCGCAGGAGCTTTAGAACAATCCGTAGCAACGGCATCCATCAAGACCTTACCGGAGTGAGCCACAGATTTCAGATTGGATCTCGGATTTGTGATTAGCGGACAGTCTTGGCCCAGAACATTGAAAAAAAATGACTTTTAAACTTTATCATGGATTATGTCGTCTCACACATTCCATCTCGCCCTCTCTCCAGGGAAAAGCCGTGACCACCAGCATCTTGAAAAGTCAAACAGGGATTTGAGATGGCATTCAGAAAGATAAATAATAAAATTAAATGTTCAGGGTTTAAAAAAACAAAAAAAACAACAACCTTAATTTGTTTATGACCTGCTTCACATTGAGTCATAATCAGCGCAAATCTGGTTGAACCTATGAGCGGATTTACAGTATATGCCAATGCAGGGATCATTAAATCATTATTCCAGTTCTTCTAATGAGATTGTTAATTAGTTAAAAACATCAATGTGAGCATTATGGGATATCTGTGTATGCACACAAAACATGAGAAGTTTTGATAATCACAAAGCGAACACCATCTGCCTACATCATGTCACTGAAATGATAGAGGAACATAATCATTTTGATTTTACCTGTCTAAATATTCCCTTCATCCAACAATCAAAGTCTTTTTTTTGGCTACAAATGAATACAGAATGGATTGCCAGTATGCTTCTGGAACTACTGGATTACTAAAGCGCTTTATTGTGGAGATGAATAAAGTACTTCTTGTGCTTTAATGAGAGCAAAACATTTGCTTTTTTTGCAGCACATGGCACCTGAATACTCATTATGCCATCATGCCGATTGTGCCTTATTGTTAGCAGTAACCTCATTTTTTTTTACAGAATAGGAAGGTTATGACCTCGTGGCAACTAAGTACACTTGCTACGTTTCCATTTTGAGCAGATTAGCGCCTCTCTAGCGGAACTCTTGACCCTAATGCTTGACCTTGAGTTGAACAAAACACATTTGTCCCTCTACTGTATGTGTTCACACACTTGTAAATACTCATGAAATAAAAACTCATGAAAAGAGCAACAACAAAAAAGAGATCACCTGAAGACCTCAGCAGATCTGCATGAATTGTGAGATGATGTTTACAAGATGCAACCTGTCATATTGATCAATGGCCATAGAAAAACCTGACAGGTTCCGTTATTACACTAAACAATGTTTGATTAAACATAAGAGTATAAAAGGGATGTGGAGAGAACACAGGTTTGGTTTGCTACCTTTAATTTGAGTTTGAGTCAGAAAACTCTTCTAAAAAAATGACTATTGTACAGTCATGGTGTCAGATGGTGATCCCACAGTTGATTCTTTACTTTATTATCATCTTCATACATGTCAAAAAACAAGCTTTTACCATGTTATCATGTCAAATGGTGTTATTTTAGTTCTATTTTCTTCAAATCTGAGCATTGTTTGGTGACAATTTTGCGATTTCTCCTAAAACTCTAGCGAGACTCGAGTGAGAATATTATCTTTTCCTCTGGAGACTGAACTTCAGCAAGAGTCTCTGCTTTTTATCCTGTTCTCTGATAGAATTGAAGTATTAAAAACTTTGGTTACACTTTATTTTACAGTATGTGCACTCACAGTATACTTAAAGTATTGGGTAATATAAGGAAATAACTAGTCTGATATATATTTCGGCCATCCGTGTCTGACAACAGCGTACAACAGCACGTGCGACAGATGACTTGAGCGCTTGAAAACAAATCCACTAGATAATGTGCACACGCAGGACGCGCCTTTCCGCACTCATGGACTACTTGTACTGTATTTATACTAAGCTGGGGTCCGCTCGGCGGATGTGTTCTACACTTGTACAGAAGATCTGTGTTTACACTACCAATTTCCCTCCACTAATTATTGCACATCTGGCTGTCCTTATATCATTTTAATGATGAATTGTATGGTGCGGGTAGCGACAGACTTCTTCACATAGACTCTTTCAAATTTGACCTCTATGTTGTTTTTCAAGCGCATTCACAGTTGGTGCTTTTGTAGTCTGTAGTGACAGGTACGCGCAGTCACAAAAAATGGGAGGTACTCGGGTGTCCCTATCGGACCCTTTCGCAATCTTAAAGTATTAAGCCCCGGGTATTTTTAAATTTCCGCATGCGGACGTGTCGCATGCACAGTCATGTCATTTTTTCCGACGACTGCACATTGTGCAGAGTACTGTGCGTATTGCCACATAGTGGTCTCTTCAGTCTTTCTTGCGCATGTGATTTTGTTACGCGCACTGTCTGCACCAAGCGTGCCACAAAAGTGAAGCCAAATCGCCCCCAGGTGGCTGGATGCAGTATAGGTCATAAACCCCACCCTGTCCACAAACTAAACAATCAAATTGTCACATAGATGTTAGTGTTTGCTCTTTAAATAAGTTTGTGTTTTAGTTAGTTATTTGATGCTATATAAACAGAGGGTGGCGGTAACGTCATGATTGACAGCTGAGTGAAGTAATCACTGAGGCACCAACCAACTTTTTTTTCTGGATTCTCGGGAGGAGATTGGACTTTGACTTTAATTTCAACATTTCCATAACTGTTTATTTCACACTGACTTGAGTGGTTCTGCAGTAAACTGTACTAAACAATTCTGCGGGAGTGTGGGCGGGACCTTGATATCGCGGCTACACTTTGCACTTACCACTAGGGTGACCAAACGTCCTGTTTTCCCAGGACATGTCCTGTTTTGAAGTCCTGTCGTGGCCGTCCTGGCTGTTTTATATAAAGTGATGAAAATTATTTTCCATTGACTGGCACTCAAGTATCATTTGAGTATCTCATTGCCGGGCCGAGTGTCCTGGTTTTTCGGTAATCAAAATATAGTAACCCTATTCACTACTGCCCAGACTCGGGCTCCAAATTCACTACTGTGCAGACTTGGGACTCAAGATGTCAGCGCCATATTGGGACACTGGCGTCTTCACTTACTACAATGGAAGAGAGTGAAGGTATGTCGTCCATCTTTTTTTACAGTCTATGGTCCGCACGGTCTCAAAAATCGAGCTGCATGCGGACGGGGTGTGCGGACATCCTCGAACCCTCCTGATGAGGAAAATTGAGTCATGCGGACAGTGTGCCGATGCAGACAACCAAAGTATATTTTGGGCTTAATGAGGAAAACTGGGAATGGGCGGATTGATCCAGAAGTATTGATACTTTCAATATTATATTGAGAGGTTCACATAAATTATGGATCTTAAAGGGACAGACTACCCCTGTCAAAACAGCATGACTTACATTTCTGTGGAACATAAACGAAGATGCAGTAGTTTGAGTAATGACTCAAGTGTTGGTTATGAGTGTTTGGTAACCAATATCTTCCAAATTGTCTTCTTTTGTGTTACCGAAGAAAGTCTTTACTTATATACTTGTATCTTATTTGATATGTTGACTTTCATCATACCAAATAATGTAAGGTGTCAAAATGACCTGTGTTAGTAAATAGTTGTGTTCACAATAAATGGTCACAGTGTTACTTATTATAATACGGTTAGGTGGTGATTGTTTGACTGAAGCTTAAATTATCTTATCAAATACACTGACATTGAAGTAATAATTCTTAAATGATAAACAAAAACATAAGGTTAATAAATTACGCAGCCTATTAAAAAAGATGGCTTTTGAATATAATATCAATGGCTATGATTACTCATTTTGCTTTTGTGTTTAATAGAGGTATGGCATTGATAGCAGCAATATCAATATTGTACTGAAAAGAAAACAGATATGAAAAGATTGTTAGAATTATATGAATATAAAACTTTGTTGGAAATGTATCAATTTATGCAGTGACCTAAATTGTCACAGACGCCGACATTTTACTCTCTCAGCTTGACACAATATTAATCAAAACAGCAGAAGACGAGACCTTTTCTTTGTTAAAATAAGTTATAACATAATTAGAAAAAGCCAGTTGGGGGCAGGATGGAGAGAGATTACAGATGATTTTATGGAAACACACGCATACACACAGAGAAATAGAGAGACCTTTAAATACCCTGTTTATCCACCATCAGTAATTTGGAGGGGAGCTCTCGGTTCCTAATTGAATTGTTCTGTTTCACAGAAAAAATGGCCACGCCTGGGCAAGCTTACACAGTGCTTCAGATTGTGTTTGTATATGCACGCCTGTGGGACTCAATAGTGGAGCTGACCATCTGGAAAAAGAAAAGCTCTTTCAGTGGCGATATGGCTGGAGTTTATGGACTGGCAGGCTGCAAATGAACATTATCTGTGAGCACGTCCCCGTCCAGAGGAGGACTTCTAATAGACAATGTGTTTACCAACATCGTTCACTCCGAGCACTCATCTGAAACAAGGACACACACTCATTCACTCCCACTGACCTTTTTTGCACCGTTACTCCAATGGAGGTTGCTGGGATTTACAGCCGTTCACACACATTAAGCTGTTGCACTAAACAAATTAAGATTTAAATTTAAGGTAATATTAAGTCACATGTAAAACACACACTCGCACGCTTGCCGACCTTCCCGGGCTTGCGTTTTAATGAGGTGATATGATTAATGGATCCTGATATAGACTCTGTAACACACGCAGGCACAGTGGGCATCGAAGCATGGCTACCTCTGCATTCTTCCATGAGCTGAATCCCAATCTTCCTTCAAGTCCATTCTGAATAGACTTCTCGTTATTTATTCTAAATAATTATGACTGTGCATTTCAAGAAGCCGTAACCTGGCAACCGTTACTTCAAGAGGAAAAAAAACACCAGCACTGAGAACAAAAGCGAGAGAAAAGATGAAGATTATTAGTGAGCATCGCTAACAGTTCTGCTCTTATTGTGGTTAAGGTTTGGGATTTTAATAAATCCAAGTAATAAACTCATGACTCCACACTGTTTGTTTTGCAGACTTGATTAACACTTCAAATTGTGTGACTTGTCGAGGAGAAGTGTGCTATTATTTTAAGTGAGACTTGTAATTTTCACCTCATAGACACTAAAATGGATGGAAAAGGAAGGGACCACAGACATACATGTTCAAAAATATAGTAAAATGTATCATATTTAAATACATTTTAAAATGTAATTTAATCATGTGATGGCAAAGCCATTTCTTCAGTCTTCAGTGTCACATGATCATTCAGAAACATTTCTTATTATTACCAATTTCTTATTATTATCAATGTTGGAATCAGTGTACCTTAATATTTTGTAAAATTGTGGAAGCCATTTTTTCAAAATGCATATGATTAATATAAATAAAGAAAAACATTTATTCAAGAAGTCTTTTTTAACATGAAAGTCTTTACTGTTACTTTTGATCAATTTAATGAAAAAAAAGCATAATTTCCTCAAAACAATTATAAATAACCACACACTTTTAAATGCTAGTGTAGTCTATGTAGGAAGCAGAATATCATTGAGACTTGGGCCAGTAAGTAGCCACTTTACACTCACCCAGAACACCCTAGCAACCATTTAAAAACACCGTAGCAAAATCATAGGAAAGCCCTGGCACTACGCACAAAACCCTATCATCTCAGAAGGACCTCTCATGTTCCACTCCAAAAATAAATATGATAATTAGATTTCATTTGAGATTCTCTGTGTTGTTATTTGGACGTTTGCTGTGGTTCAGTAGTTCAGAGGACAATTAAAGGAAGGAGCAGGCAAAGGAACTTGTCAGTCACTGTCCTTTCAACAGACGCCTCTCGTCCACTCTGAACGGATGGACAGACTAAACAAGGACGACAGAGGCCTCGGGCCTTTTCACAATTTTTCCTGACTGTTCCTCGACTGTCCTTATAGTCACTGTTTCTCGTCAAACTGACCGTACATCCTTTAAACAACTCAAGTCTCCGTATACACCCTTACTCTTTGTCCTTCTTTTGTTGCTCAAAATAAACGTCCCATTCCTCATTTTCAAAACATCATTTTTACATCTCTATGTCCCATCAAGCCCCTCCCTCTCTATCTCTCTCTCTGTATATATATATATATATATATATATATATATATATATATATATATATATATATATATATATATATATATATATATACTCACCTAAAGGATTATTAGGAACACCTGTTCAATTTGTAAGTAATGCAATCAACCAATCACATGGCAGTTGCTTCAATGCATTTAGGGGTGTGGTCCTGGTCAAGACAATCTCCTGAACTCCAAACTGAATGTCAGAATGGGAAAGAAAGGTGATTTAACCAATTTTGAGCGTGGCATGGTTGTTGGTGCCAGACGGGTCGGTCTGAGTATTTCACAATCTGCTCAGTTACTGGGATTTTCACAGCCATTTCTAGGGTTTACAAAGAATGGTGTGAAAAGGGAAAATGCGGATGGGCTACAACAGCAGAAGACCCCACCAGGGTCCCACTCATCTCCACTACAAATAGGAAAAAGAGGATGCAATTTGCACGAGCTCACCAAAAATGGACAGTTGAAGACGAATGTTGCCTGGTCTGATGAGTCTCAATTTCTGTTGAGACATTCAGAGAGTCAGAATTTGGCGTTTAAACAGAATGAGAACATCTTTACCATGTTAACATTTCAGATCGGCCGAAAGTTTACATGATAAAGTTTTAAATATGGATGACTTGAGGGTGAGTAAATCATGGGCCAATGTTCATTTTTGGGTGAACTATCCCTTTAAATATAGCCTAAATATAAACTTATGAAACTTAAAGGGATAGTTCACCCAGAGTTGTCCAAGCTAATCCAAGCTTTATAATGGGAGCCCGAAATTTGAAGCCCAAAAAAGTGCATCCATCCATTAACCAAAATCCATTAACCATCCATCCATTAACCAAAATCTCTGGAACAAGTAACAAATTAATAAAACCAAAGATTGACTGTTTGATATACCTCAAATGTATTAAGATGACGGTCTGGAGCTCACATCTGTGAAAGCGCATGAACAAATTGTAAAACAGGCGCTATGTTTATATATATGTCACATATCTGAGGTCCAGATAACTACAAGCATGCCTAAAAAACTCTTAAAACTATGCATACCGTGACACAAAAACAGGAAAAGGCTCTCAGGATATCAGATTCTAGAACCAGAAAGAACTGTAAATTTCTATTCTACTTTGTCTACCAGGGACAAAATATACAAATGTTAGAGCTAATCTGGGCATTAACATGATGTCAACATTAACGACATAGAAGATGATAACCGAATGTTTTTTTCACAGCATTTTGATATTTGCCCATCACAATTATGGCCATTCAGTGCAGAGGGCCCCAGCATCTGGCTGTACTGTGAAAAGGGCAATGAGCTATTCCTTTACACTCGCTGCTGCATTATTACACATTAAAAACTCATGAAGCCAGGCCAATATGGCCAAGCACATAAACATATATTGCACAGATGCATTGCAAGCATTCATACACGGACACACACACATACACACAGCTTTCAATCGCCACCTGACGTAAATGACTCCAGCCTCAATTGGAAAGCAATGGGAACGTTTAAAAGAGATTCAAGGGCCCACTTGGGCAGTAATGCCAGTAACATTTTCGAGAAGTCATTTTAAGAGTCCAGCAAGACCACAGGAACACAGTAAAATATGAGCATTAAGCCTACTGGGATCGTCTAGATATGAAGTACACACATATCACATACATATTTTTAATGTGTGTGTGCATGTGGTTTTGTATGTGTGAATTGTGCACAACACACAGTAATAATTTGTTGCCAAGTGCTAGCTGCACTCAAGGGAGTGACATAAGATACATGTACAAGGTTAAATTATGGTAAAAATGTTGATTAAAGCCTTTGAGAGAGCATTTCACACACACACACACACACACACACGCACTAACACGCAAAATAATGATACACACACTGTAGACACTCCATTTTCTAAACCTCACCTTCACACAAACCAATGTTCATTTTTATATTTTCATTAAGACATAATAAAGTTTGTTTATTAACCCGTTTGGGACATTTGGCCCCTACGATACAGGCTTAACCTACCCACTCATGCAACAATCAGTGTGAACTTTAATGAAAGAATTATGTCTTTGTATGCATTCGAATACATTTAACCATTAACATATTACTCATGGCATTTCATAAGAATGAATGTGCTTGACAGTGAGTCATTCAATTCATTTTCTCTCTCCTTATATTGGTGGATGACCAAATGTGTTTGGGTGACCTTTCAGACAGCCCATTTACAAAGCATAAATCCTATTCATTTTCACATTATTCTTGTCCATTTTGCATAATCTGTTGTAATCTCAAATCTTTTACCTCCTCTTTACACTCCATCATTCATTTGACAAACAAGACTTGAGGTCACGCTGACTGGTTTGTTCAATGTGTCATAATTATCATGAATTTATTGTTTTGAATGCCCTTTCCTAAATTAAAACCATTAGGCTTTAAGTAAACCATAACTCAGCATCACCTTTGACATGAATGATTTAAAACGTTCTATCTATTTATCTGTCAATCTTTCAAACTGTCTGTCCATCTACCTATCAACTGATCTGTCTATCCTTCTATCTACTGTATTAAACCATCCATCCATCCATCTTTCAGTCTGTCCATCCAACTGTTCATCCATCCATCCATCTTTCAGTCTGTCCATCGAACTGTTCATCCATCCATCCATCCATCGAACTGTTCATCTACCTATACAGCAATCATCCATCCGTCCGTCCGTCCGTCCAACTGTTCATCCATCCATCCATCCATCCATTGAACTGTCTATCCATCTATCTACTGTATCAAACCATCTATCCATCCATCCTTCTATCCATCTAACCACACAGACATCCATCCATTCATCCATCCATCCTTCTACGTACTGTATCAAACCATCCATCCATTGAACTGTTCATCTACCTTTCCATCATCCATCCATCTATCCATCAAGCTGTTCATCTACCTTTCCATCATCCATCCATTAAACATCCATCCACCCACCCATCCATCCATCCATCCATCCATCTTTCAGTCTGTCCGTCCAACTGTTCATCCATCCATCCATTCATTGAACTGTTCATCTAACCATCCATCCATCCATCGAACTATTCATCTACCTATACAGCAATCATCCATCCATCCGTCCGTCCAACTGTTCATCCACCCATCCATCAAACTGTCTATTCATCTATCTACTGTATCAAACCATCTATCCATCCATCTAACCATACAGACATCCATTCATTCATCCATCTATGCATCAAACTGTTCATCTACCTATCCATCCATCCATCTAAGTACTGTATCAAACCATCCATCCATCCATTGAACTGTTCATCTAACCATACAAACATCCATCCATCTATTCATCTACCTTTCCATCATCCGTCCATCAAACTGTCCATCCATCCATCCATAGAAACCCACCCACCCATCCATCCACCCATCTATCCATCTTTCAGTCTGTTCGTCCAACTGTTCATCCATCCATCCATCTTTCAGTCTGTTCGTCCAACTGTTCATCCATCCATCCATCTTTCAGTCTGTCCGTCCATCTGTTCATCCATACATCTGTCCGTCCAACTGTTCATCTAACCATCCATCCATCCATCCATCCATCCATCCATCCATCCATCCATCCATCCATCCATCCATCCATCCATCCATCGAACTGTCTATTCATATATCTACTGTATCAAACCATCTATCATCCATCCTTCCATCCATCTACCCGTACAGACACCCATTCATTCATTCATCCATCCATCTATGCATCAAACTGTTCACCTACCTACCCATCATCCATCATCCACCCATCTATCCATCCATCCATCCTTATAAGTACTGCATCAAACATCCATCCATCAATTGAACTGTTCATCTAACCATTCAAACATCCATCCACCTATCCATTGAAGTGTTCATCTACCTTTTCATCCATCCCTCCATCAAACTGTTCATCCATCCATCCATCCATCCATCCACCCACCCACCCAACCCATCCATCCATCCATCAAACTGTTCATCTATCTATCCATTTAAAATGTCTATCCATATACCTACTGAACTGTCTATCCTTTTATCTATTGTAATCATCCATACATCCATCCATCCATCAGTAAGTGCATCAGTTAGAGTTTCCATTATTAAGTACTAAGGAGTACTATATACTAAGTATGCACTAGTAATTGTTTTGTAAACACCTTGAGATGGCCATTTTTGATTGTCATTTCTCTCATTAAGTAGACAAATATGTAATATGTGTACCATGGACATTGCGATACATAGAGCTACTATTTTCCCTGACCATACCAACATAACAGCTGACAAGAAGGCTGATACTGAAGCGATAATCAGTGAAGACTAGAGCGCTCTGCCCAGGCATCAGCGATAAACTTTACATAAGCTGCTTTCTCTTTTGACTTGGAAGTGATTATAGCGGCGTCGTGCAACTCCTGTGGTGTAAACAAAGGCAGACGATTACAGCGCTAATGCTTTTATGAAGGAGCCAGGCTGGTGTTCTATTGTGTGATTTCCCACTCCACTTAGTTTAAATCTATGAAACCTGAAGAGATTAGGGGGGTAAAGGATATTAATACTTTGATCTTCTAAAAGATTTAATCAAAATCATTGCAATGATGGAGAGAAATTATTATTATTTTTAGGTCTGGATTGTTGGAGACCACAGATGCACAAGTCCAGGTAGGTTATGACTTCATTGCTGCTTTCTTAAAGGAACACACCTAAATAAAAACATTGAATTATTTACTCATTCAATGAAACATTTCTGATAAGGCATGTCATCCAAATCTTTTTTATACCCTTTCAGCATTTTTCTTGGCTTTTACATCCGACAGTCCCTTTAAGTATGAAAGCACTAATAAATGTCAATGTTTACATGCGATTAAGAGTGTGATCAGGTGTACAGGCATGTTTCTGAGTGTACACACGCTCTGATATTGAGAGTGTCTGAATGTGTGCACAGCTGGCTTTAAGCCTAGGTTTGGGCTAATCGCACCCCTGTTGCGTTTGTCAATACTCCCTCAGATAAGATACTATTCAGCCCAAAACTCCTCTCCCAATCTGCGAATTGTTTTTATTTATTGATTGTCCTCCACACTTTCTAAACAATTCTTAATAACTTGTCTTAATATCTTCAAATTTAACCAAAACCTTCTTCTATCCCTAGACCCCCACAATCAAATCTGCACTGATCCTCCTTATTGCTCACTGATGGTGCCAAAATATCAGAAAGTTGCATTTAAATCCTAAGACGATTTAAATCCTGAGGCGATTTTCCAAAGATAATCCTGTCAGTTGTTTGAAACAGTTTGCAGCAATGTTATATTTCATTAGGAAACGCTACACCTGTCCAAAATGGCACAAGCACAAGCTGCCAGATGGCAAAAAGAAAATCCATTGTGTAATTTTTAGAAACAAGAGCGAAAATGTAGTAAAAATGCTTGCATTTGTTAATAATTGAATACACATAAATTACATAATAAGCATAACAATTTAAGTGAAAATCTGAATAATAGGAACAAGAGCTTTATACGGAGCCCCTAAATGGACATCGTGAAGGGAAAAAAAATGAAATGAGAGAAAAAATTATATGCCAGTGCTTTTGCGTTCTCTCGCAAATGTTTTGTGTTTCCCCAAGAAAGTTTATGTATTTATGTATTTATAAATACAGCAACATTTTACATATTTCTAAATTATTAAAAATAAATACAAAGTTCTGTCATGAAACTCTTTTTGGCACAGGCTATTAGGTTGTGATCGCCTTAACTCAACCTGCTTGCAATCCCATAATACTTGGTTAGCATTAACCTTAGGCCTAGCACACACAAGCATTTCGAATGCACACACTAGAAAATTTGTCCGGACCGCGAGACCACACACCTGTCGATTAGTAACATTTCCACAGTGAGACGATATCTCATGGAGACTCGCAAGATCAGACATGACTTGAGAAGAAAAACGAATGGAGGACGATCGACGTTGTCAGCTGGTTCTCCTGCCGTGAGTTTTGTTAAAAAAAGGAGAAAAAGAGAATATGGGTGATCTTCTTTCTCAATACTCATGATGAAGCATGCAACATCCAGCTGGTGAAGCTTGCTCTCATTGGCTATCACAGGTATCATGTCAGAGGCAGCCCGATCAAGAGTCATGTTTGATATTTGCAATTTGGGATCGTGTGGGCTCATAAAAAACAAAAACATGTTGACAGCCTGGTACAAATTGTGTACGGCTAGTTTTGCCCTTCATGACAACTGTGAGGAGTGAATTTTTCATTAGTTTGAATTATATTAGGCATTAGAGGTCTGCATATTTAAGGGCGTAGCCACTTTGAGGGACAGGTTGATTGCAGTTTGTCTGCTGTCTGTTAGTCACCTCAGCTCCACCCATGTCACGTCTCTTTGCCTTTTTCAGTTATCCGGGAGTGATGTGCTGCCAAGATGGCGAAGGCCAACTGTAGGCTTCAAAAGTAATCTTCAGAAACCTACGGGTGATGTCACAAACATTAAGTCCATATTTTTTTAGTCGATGGCTCTGACGCGGCCAGGAGCAGTAAAATAATCGTAATGACACTACACAATCGAGGATTATTTGGACAAAAAAAAAAAAACATTGCTTGGTAGTTTAAAGTTTAATAGTTTAAAGGGATAGTTCTGAAGCAAAATGGTGTGTCTGTGTAAGAAAATATCCATATTTAAAACGTTTTGAATGAAAGTTCTGGCCGATCGCCTTCCGTGGAAAAGTGTTGAAAGTGCCTTCTCGAGTTCAAGATGCATACGCAACATCTGACGAGCGTACCTGGTAGAGAAAGCCTTTGAACTGCAGAGGCACTTTCAACACTTTTTCCATAAACTGAATACGGAAGGCGATCTGCCGAAACTACTTAATACAGTTTTAAATATGGATATTTTTTGTACACAAACGTAACATTTTGCTTCAGATGGCCGTTATTTACCTCCCAGAGCCGTGTGGAGCACGTTATTTGACGGAAAGATGCTCTTTTATGGACTTCAAACAGTGCAACAGTCAATGCCATTATAAAGCTTGAAGAGCCAGGGCTTTTTTTAATATAACTCAACTTTTATTCGTCTAAAAGAAGATTGTTATATTTACCTGTAGGATTACTTGAGGGTGAGTAAATCATGGACTAATTTTCATTTTTGGGTGAACTAACCCTTTAAAATCTTTAAGTGTGTGGCCAGCCTTAGCAGCAACACACTTTCACCCTCCACCTTCCCCAGCTCCACCTGTTTAGATCTCCTACGGGTAATTCAAGTATGCTATATTGTACCACAGCAGCATGCCTTACATCTATTGGCAATAGCAAGTCTTGTACTCTGCAGCAGGAGATCTATTCCACCAAGAACAGACATATCAACACTGTCATACCCATTACCATGCAAAACATTCAAAGAGTTGTCATGACAGAAGTAAAGTCATTCAAGTTATAAATCGGACTTTAAATCCCAAAATTTCCATGCAATATTTATATGCATCAAATTGTGCTGTTAACTATATTAGTAGTTAATTTCTTGATGCACATTTGCAGTTATTGATTGAAACTACAATAACACACACTACAGAGGGCATAATAAGATAAGAATACAGATTTCAAAAGGATTCCTCTCTCTGTGTTATGCCTAAAATGCCTAAAAGGCACATAAAAGAAAGGCTTTGAAATTGTACATGAACCTTGAGAGTTGCCTTGAACTTTCTCTTCCACAGTAGCAAATTATTTGATTTTCCAAAAGCACACAAGAAAGTCTTTGTGTTTATGGCTTTGGCTTCTTGAATTCGCTCTTAACAGATCTTCGTTAAGAGTCAAACGACTGTCCACGCGGACCAGCGGATAATCATTTGTCCTCATCTATATAAACCACCACCTGAATGAAAAAACACAGTGCTTAACAACAGGTTTTAGAAGAAAATGATTCAGATGTGATTGCAATAATTTAAGGCACGAGACAAATCCGGCTCCGGAGCACATGCTTCATTTTACAGGAAACACAAATGGCTTTGTTTCATAGCTCATTTGAAAAAGCAGTGAATGAGGCTCGATTGAAACATATTGCCTCAGGAGCTAATTAAAAGAGACGGGCGATGCTGTGTCTTGGTTATTGATGCCTGTTGACAGATGTGGTGGTTTTTCCGTATCACTCACTGCTTTTTCCATCTCTCTCTCTCTCTCTCTCTCTCTCTCTCTCTCTCTCTCTCTCTCTCTCTCTCTCTCTCTCTCTTTCTTAATGTTTAAAGCACATACAAATAGCACCTAAGGCAGCAGTTTTCACTTTGCTTACCAAACGAATCTCATTTGCGATAGGTGGAGTGTTGCCTAACATATCTGGAAGTGCCAGCGAGCTGAAGATGTTATATTAGCATAACAAATAGCCGACATCCCTCCAGATACGACGGCAGCCGATCAGAGCCGAACGATGTGAACAAGAGCAGCGGTTCGTTCATTAAACACGCTCATTTGGCACCAAGCAATCCCCAAACGCGGGCAAAAGACTGGTGTGTCTGTTTTTAGATCCCTGACCTGCTTCTGAGGAAATAGAGCTGTAATCTGTCAGACAGGAGCTCTGTCTTCCCGCAGATTAATTGAATTCTCTTAAATACATGGTAACCCAGTCAGGTCAATTAAATCATTCAGTGTAATCACAAAACTGTTGTTCACTAATAGGAAAAAGTGGGTGTAAGTGTGTGTGAGAAAGATACGCAGAGAGAGAGAAAGAGAGAGAGAACATCCCTACATGGTTTTTGCTTTCACAAGTTGATCATTTCGCATCTGTGGTCACTATGGCATCCAAATTGAGGCTGTTTATTATAAGTTGCTAAGTGTATTTACTTAATGAAGAGGATCTGGAAAGGGACAGATTGGTCCATTAGCATCAGCATATGAATCAGTCCTTCACCAGCCTTGATGGAGTTCACCTGCAAAAGAAACATGCAGAGGACACAAGACACGTGACATTTGATGTCATAAACCTCCAACCTAAGACAACACAACTAATGCCGGGTACTAGACTACAAAATATCAGCCCGGATTTTGGCACGATCGGTTCAAACGGTGCCAAATTTCGGTACCTGAGAACACATACGGTGATATGGACTCACAAAAAGACTATTTAAATATGAATCCTACATGTCCTGCATGTCCTATATGGCGACCAGAAAATGCACAACAGGATTGAAAATAATCAAAGCTATTTGAAAATGAACAAAGAGTACAGTACAGTGCAGTTAGTACAGTGGGGGAAGTTGAAATGATCTGATTGGTCAGTTTGAATGTCTCACATTTGAGTTTTAGTCTCATGGTCAAGGAAGGGATAAAAGAATAATGCAACTGCTGCTCTGTCTTTGTTATTTTCTTTCTTGAGGCCTGCTCTTTGGCTCTTTTCTTTTTGATTCCCTGGCTCTCCTCTCTTCTTTGCTCTGGCTCTTCCTCTCTCTCTCTCTCATATATAAATGGGCTACAACAGCAGAAGACCCCACCGGGTACCACTCATCTCCACTACCAATAGGAAAAAGAGGCTACAATTTGCACAAGCTCACCAAAATTGGACAGTTGAAGACTGGACAAATGTTGCCTGGTCTGATGAGTCTCCATTTCTGTTGAGACATTCAGATGGTCGAGTCAGAATTTAGTGTAAATTGAATGAGAACATGGATCCATCATGCTTTGTTATTACTGTGCAGGCTGCTGGTGGTGGTGTAATGATGTGGGGGATGTTTTCTTGGCACACTTTAGGCCCCTTAGTGCCAATTGGGCATCATTTAAATGCCATGGCCTACCTGAGCATTGTTTCTGACCATGTCCATCTCTTTATGACCACCATGTACCCATCCTCTGATGGCTACTTCCAGCAGGATAATGCACCATGTCACAAAGATCAAATCATTTCAAATTGGTTTCTTGAACATGACAATGAGTTCACTGTACTAAAATGGCCCCCACAGTCACCAGATCTCAACCCAGTAGAGCATCTTTGGGATGTGGTGGAACGGGAGCTTCGTGCCCTGGATGTGCATCCCACAAATCTCCATCAACTGCAAGATGCTATCCTATCAATATGGGCCAGCATTTCTAAAGAATGCTTTCAGCACCTTGTTGAATCAATGCAACGTAGAATTAAGGCAGTTCTGAAGGCGAAAGGGGGTCAAACACAGTATTAGTATGGTGTTCCTAATAATCCTTTAGGTGAGTGTGGTAAAATTAATGGTAAAATATTTTATCATCTCATACATCTATCTTGTAACCATTTTAAGTGTAACCATAACCAGAAATGGTCATTTTCTACCATCTTGCTGGTAACGTTTCTTTAGTCATTCAGCAAGCAAGGCAGCTCTGGCATAATATCAATAACACTTCTATAAATGACTTATAGTTTCTTTACAGTTATTGAGGTAAACATCCCTAAAGTACTAAAAAAGGGTACAGGTACCAGTTAAAATGTGAATGATACCCATTCCTAGTCGTGGTTATTCGTAATGGGATTCAGGAAGCAAGAATAGATAATTTCATCTTGAATAGTGTGCCATATTTGACGACAACCGATGCTGCATCTTTGACACTTCACAACGTCATGACAGAAAGATCGAATGAAAATCAAATTTCATCACATTTGTGAAGTTGACCAACAGGAGCACAGAAGCCCTTTCCATACACCGCTTTCAAACATGCCAAAACAAAAGAGAGATTGGAGGCAAGGATTGTGAAACTATAGTACTACTATAGTACAAGGGACTACCACAACAGAGTGAAAACGATAGTGGAGGTGCTTCAGCACCCAGGTGATAAATAGCATGAAGCTAACATCTTCAGAAACCTTTTGTTTATATTTTTGTTTCTGGAAGTCAGACACTAGTCCCGCCTTCTATGACATCACACACTTTGTTAAAGACGCAAACCACTTGGTCGGGTAGCACTGTGTAGTTGGACATGTTGCCGGAAATGACAAGAATGTAGGAGTCAGAATCGCATAATCTGACACAATGACTATCAAAACAGGACCTGGCATAAAGGTGATTATTTGATTAGGAAAACAAGGGTGGAAGCTTGACAGCTGTGGTCAGTATGAGCAGATGTTGTACATGATGATCCCTTTGTGTTTCACAGAGAAAAAAATAGCAGCATATGGGTTTGTAACTGTTGTTTTTGTTAAGTACAACTATTAAAGTTAATTGAAATGAAGCTGAAATAAAATATAAATATTAGATTAAAAAAAACCTTGACTTGAAATGCTGACTTTCTAACTAACAGACATAAAGTACTAAAATTAGTAAAACTAAAACTGTTCAAATAAATTAAAGCAAAAAAAAAACTATAAATAAAAAAAAAACGATTATAAGATAAAAGCAACACTGAATATATAAAAATAAAAGCTAATTCAAAATAGTATAATTGAATTATAATAGCATATAAATAATACTAAAACAACACTTTCTTTCTTTCTTTCTTCCTTTTTTGTTTTGGAGGGTTGACCAAAAAAACTTCCATATCTGAATGCCAGTGTTAAACTGGTTGAATAATGAAATTTATAATTTACACTTATTCAAATTAGATAAAAACAGGACCCTACAATATTAACAGTTTTTTTTAAACTGCTGTGAAAACATTAATTTTTAAATTATGCTTTTTAAATTATGATAAATAATGGAGAAAGACTTTCTGAACTTTTTGTAGGCCTTCATTATTCTGCTATTTTCTATATACTTCCTCTGTTACAAATAAATTAAATCCAGAACAAAACATTATTAATTATACAAAAATAGCCTTACGATATCCCAAAAAGCAATACATAAGTGATACTGCTTTAAAGTGCAATACATCAGAAATAGTTTGAAAACCCAGCTATTTACTTTCCTTCATTTTGCTGTAAACCTGAGACACAAGGATCTCAAACATTTCTAATCCAATACTTCCAAGGTCAGTTGTCAGCAATGTTATTTTATAGCTCGAAAACAGACTCATTTGTATCACATGCCATTTTAAAGGTTAAATAAAGGTTCTTTGTTGGCATTTATAGTTCCATGAAGAACGTTTGACATCTAAGGAACCTCTTCAGGGCACACACGGTTCTTTATAGTGGAAAAAGGTTCTTCAAATTACTAAAATGTTCTGGGAAAATGGTTATTTTAAGAACTGTTCACTGACAGGTTCTTTGGGGAACCCAAAACTTCTTCTATGGCACCAGTGTGAAAGCCCACTATTTTTAGAGTGTGACATGCTTAAAGAGAAACATCTGCGCCCAAATTGATAGAGTACCTGAAACATATCTAAGAACCTATTCTCCTCAAATCCTCCTGGGATTTGAAAGAACAGCTAAAATCTTCCTCTGGGAACATCCGACAGTTGTATAAAAGTTGCAGTAAAAAGAACAAACCTGACTTTAGTTTATGAGACTATGCTTATATAGTATTCCAGGCATGGGTTGTCCTTTCCCTGTTCATAAATCTCCCTCAAAACTTCTCTTGTTCTCCACCCCCAATTTCCCTCTCTCCCCGTCTCTCCTGCCTGTTGTCCATTCCTGCAACGTTTTAATCCTTATTGCTTGGGCCTGTCGCGCAGACAGTGCAGCATCTTGATATGGAGTGTCCTTCACTGTCACCTATCGTCTCCATACAAGAGGGACTTCTTATATCACCTGGACCCTTCGGCTGCCAGATTTATTGCCTTGGAGTGGGTTTAGGTGCTTGCGCCTTTCAGTGATGATGTATTCACACTGATACACTGACAATCCGGGCACCTGAGAGCAGAGATGAGCTCCGGCCATCAATAATGCCCATGAGGATTGGCAGACGGGGGCGTTTGGAAGCACTTTTTTGTTGTGAGGAGGAGCCTGGGGGGTAAATTATTATGGTGGGCCAAGCTGGGAAAAATGAGTGTTATTTAAGAGTGACCTTGAGCTTTTTTGGAGACGCTAGGCCATGGAAAGCACACTGGGGATGTGTGTTATAAATTATGGGGTGCGGCAGGAGGTAGTTGGCAGCATTGCAGTGGGTTTACCGTAACATACAGCCCATACAGGCATGCAAATGAACATATTGTTATGTAAAACCAATAGCATACAAAATAAATAATGATGATAGACTTGAATATTTATTGACAGATCAGAGTCAAACAGCAGGTCTTTGAGAGTGAAAAAGTGTGTGAGCATACATGCATGTCAATGGGTATATAAGCTGCGATGTGTGGATGTGTGTGTGTGTGTGTGTGTGTGTGTGTGTGTGTGTGTGTGTGTGTGTGTGTGTGTGTGTGTGTGTGTGTGTGTGTAATTATGAGCCAGCTGGTTGAGGGTATGGGGTCTGAATGATGACTCTGACTGTCTATGACAGAACCTCCTTGAGGGACTGGGGCAGATATATGGGCACTTCCTGCTGAAGTTATTTTACTCATCGTTAGGATAAATTATACAGCTCTATATTAGCTAAATTAGTCCTGTGATCTTCAAGATATTTCCCTGGTTTCACAAAAAAGACTCAAGCCTAATTCCAGACTAAAATGCATTACTGAGCTCTTTTAACTGAAAGTAACTTGCACTGACATAATTAAAATATGTTAGTTCCATTGTTTTATCTCAAGATGCACCAGTAATGCTTTTTTCAAAGGCATGTTTTAAAAAGCTACATAAATGTCCTAATTGAACTAAGGCCTAACCTGGCTTAATCTGAGCCCTGTCTGTGAAACAAGGCCATTATGTTTAAAATGTGTCAATAGACCTAAACCGGCTTGCTGCCAAATTGTTTAAGATGGTCTGGTTTGATGATTTTAGTGGGGTTTTGGGAGACCAGCCAACCAGTTTAGCTTAGTTAAACCACCAGTTTTTCTCAGTAGTGTCGTCTGGCCAAGCAGGTGTTCAGTTGGTTTAGTTGGTTGGTTAAATGACCAGCTGGCAAATTAATAAAGTTCTCTTACACTACCAAAGTAAAGTAGCCTGATCAGTTTGGTGGACAACAAACCACAATAGACTGGTTTAAAGGTGTCATGAACTGGCTTTCAAAAAATGTTTATAGTGTTGTCTGAGGTCAACTAATGACGTTCGTGTGGTTTTTACATTCAAAAACAGCATAATGAATAAGTAATAGGCTATTTTCAACACTGGTTTTGAGGCGTTCTCCTGAACGATGGGTTTCGATGGGCGTGCCGCACTGGAGACTTGGAAGTAAACGCCCACGGCTGGGATTGCATAAGATTTGCATATTTATTAAGCTTCCGCTCCCCTGTCAGTTCAGTTCACATTAGGGAGGGACCAAAAAGTATTAGCTTATGCAGATTGTATCATATTTTTTAACAGGAACAAAATGTTGTTTTTGCAGTGTAGCTCATCCAGGCTGGTAATTTATGGTAATTACCATTCATTAACTGGTCCTAACGGGATTAGATAGTTATTAGACCAAGTTTTCTGCTTGGTTAAACTGGTTTTACCTAGTAGATCATATTCACCAACTACCATGCTCCAAAAATCAGCCTGACCACCTTATGATCAGGGAAACCCTGCAGGGAGGCATTCACATAAAAGCTGCATAAATCATCTGTTATCTATAAAACATGCCCATTTGTCTGTGTTATGGACTTATAGCCTTGAATTAGGGTAATGATCGCATATCTCGTGTACATTGCCATATTCTTAGGGTGATGTGCTGTTTACTGCTGAAGACCCTGATAGACAAACAGCAGTGTATCAAGCTTTGCCAGCCTTTGCGATAACATCCCTTTGTCGTTGTGTTTGAGATGTTTGTCTTGGCACGGTTCATCCGTGTGCCCACATACTGTCTTGGTATGCTAAACGCGTGTACATACACATAACGTTGTGTCTAATAAAGATTATGTTTGATAAATACCAAGCATGTCAAAACCGATGAAATGTGATGCATGATAGAGGGAGATTGAACAAGTCAGGGAAGTGCTTCATACGTCTACATCTCTGCTCTTCCTTATCTTGCTAAATACAGAAAACAAAAGTGGTTCGCTTTTAAGAATAAGGGGGATTCAAGAATAAATTACAGTTGCTGATAGCGCTTTTATTTGCATGCACTGTCTGTATTGTTTAGCACACAATCCACTCAAGAAATTATGCAAATCGTGTAAAGACACAAATGCTTTTCACCATCATTTGATGAATATCAGCTGCCGTGATGAATAGAACATGTAAATCACTGCACAACATCAGTTGGTGTTGTTTTAAAGTCGGCATGAAATGAAAATGCACCCCATTTTAAAAATTATCTTATTGTGAATGATTTATCCATGCAGTTTTATTTTTTATTTTTATACCATGTAATGTTTAATCAAAATGCCATAACTCAATCTTCCAGTCAAATCTGCCACCAGTCCCCACCTTACATTTTTCTTTCTTTCTTTCAATATTTCATTTCACTTGGATGTATGTAAATACATAAACATAATTATTTTTTAATTCATAATTTATTAATTAATTATTAGCTGCAATTAGAAATCCTTCAAAAGAGAAATCTTTCCTCTTTGAGAAAAAAATAAATGAACAGTTTGCTTCATGCTCACTGGTGAGAGAACCCCCAGTCCAAGCAATCATGGTGTGAGAGAGAACACTCCCGAAGCACATCTTGACCAATCAGACTGGAGGACCTGAACTAATGTGTAAAGGCTGATTCACACTGAATGAGTACAGAATCTCCTGATCAAAACACAGACAAAGAAGACTCAAAGAACAAGTGATCGTATATGCAAGCAGATGCATATGTAAAATAACGTGATCATCAACATTAAAAAGCATATAAATCAAAACTGAATGAAATGTGGACCCAGGATGAGCTATAGGAGAGAGTAAGCATTAGGGGTGTTGATGGACTCCATCTACTCCATTTGTGTTTGATCATCGCTCTGAATCCCTTCTGGATGTATAGTCTTTGACAAAAAAATAATTTTCTCAGCTTTTTGCTCAAAATGTTGCTTTTCTATTTTTTATTTTTAACTTACCCACATTCAAGTTTTGATAAAAAAGGAATTAGTTCAAAGTTATTAACTTTCATTATTACACACAACTTTCTTTTTCTTCTAAGTTCACATGAAATTTTATTAACTTGTTTCTTTTAATTTAGACAAACTTATATTAACTGAAACTGGGCCGGGACTTATTTTCCCAACATGCTTTGCAATGACATTCAAAAGGGAAAGTAACTGCTAAAATTTAGTGTTTTATTTGTGTGTGTGTGTGTGTGTGTGTGTGTGTGTGTGTGTGTGTGTGTGTGTGTGTGTGTGTGTGTGTGTGTGTGTGTGTGTGTGTGTGTGTGTGGACTGGTAATCCCTACGGTATGGGGACAAAATGTCCCCACAAAGATGGCAATATCCAAATGTTTGTCCTTGTGGGGACATTTTTTTGGTCCCCATGAGGAAAACATCTTATAAATCACACTAAGTGATGTTTTTGAAAAGTAAAAATGCAGCATGTCTCCTGTGATGGGTAGGTTTAGGGGCAGGGGCAGTGTAGGGGGATAGAAAATACGGTTTGTACAGTATAAAATGCATTACGCCTATGGAATGTCCCCACAAAACATGGAAACACAACATGTGTGTGTGTGTGTGTGTGTGAGAGAGAGAGAGTGTGCAAGATTAATGTTAAGTGGGAGATTTAGTAATGTTTTGTTATGCATGTTCAGAAGAACTTCTTGGGATTTTTGGTTACCAACATGGTGACGAGTGGAGCGCGAGTTTAGTTTGAGAACAGCTATATGTTAAATGTTTTTTATTGCTGTACTCATTCAACAGTTGTTATGCTATGCAAATGCTATCTAAGCATTGTGTTACCAATTAGCAAGGAAGCATTTATTGAATTATGTTAAAGCTTCCAAGTTTCCACTACTAAAAATATTTAAGTTGAGCTTAATAATTTTAAGTTAAATGTATGAATAAGCTAACTCAAATATTAAGAGCAATTCAAATGTATGAGTACAAAATAAAAACGTGCAACTTCGGCTTACTTAAACTTTATTATTGTACCTTGATTTTTTTTTGTTTTGCCAACTTTCAGGTTTACAGTGTGTGAAGTGGCATTAAAGTGCATTTTCTTTAATGAAACAAATGACTTTTAAAGGGTTTTCCTGAGAAACACTTCTCTGGAAGACATGACCGAAATATTGTTTGTTAAAGACTGTACAATCTCAAATATGTCTGTAATGCCTCTGAATCCCTTCTGAGTTTATTTTTTTCCCTTAAAAGCAGAAAGCACCACTGAGCAGAATGGGCACAAATTGATCGATCAATGCCGAGAAGAAGGAAACAATAATTGACCATGACACTTATTATTACAGCGTCTTTGTTCTCTTCCAAACCTCATTTCTCCCCTTTGTCATCTCCGTCTTTGTTTCGGTCTCTACCTACTTCCTCCCTCATATGTTGTCTTTTCTTGTCCATTCCTCTACGATAACTACATGTCCTTCCCTTCTCTTGCTCTGGCTGTTGTGATCAATAGAGGTCATTGTGAGCAAGTGTGCAAGTGTGATTGAAATGCCTGCTCATATCAATGTGTGGGTGGAACAAAAGTGTTGACCCACAACCTGCCCTCGCTGCCGTTTTCATAAAACTTTTTGTCAAAATGAGCCAATTTGTTCACACAGAGTCGTAATGAAAAAGGATTTGGTGCTGCCCCAGGGCCAAACTCTGAATGCCAAACAAAGACCGTGCATTTCAGTCATAAACCATCTGAAGCTTGTGATCATCACTTCTGGATTATTCATTTAGTTGCCCTCGCTTTTGATTGCAGAAGGACAGAGTTTTTATTCAGCTTTATTCCCCATATGTAATAAAGTATAACACAAAACATGTCATAGTCGTGGAGTGTGTTGGTGGATGTGACAAGGATTCCGGGGGAACTTTTATTGCTCAGAGGTTGCTCTTTCATAGCTCGAGGGACTTAAGGGCACAGTCACTGTTCATGTATGTATCAACTTTGTCACAGTTGGTTCTCTTAAACTACTTGAGGAGAAATTACACAACATTTGTCAATTGTTAAATAAAATAAATATAATAAATAAATATAATAATTATGCTTTTTTTGCATAATTGTATTATGTAGATCAATTATGTAGATCTTTGTACAAATGTTTCTATAAAAGTAAACTTAATTTTGCAGCCCAGGCTCATTGGAAATACGTGACTCTGCCTACATTTTTGCGAACCCTGAAATATGTACCTCCAGGTACGTTTCCCTGCACAATTCAAGAAAAGCGTGGTGTAAGCACAAATTTTAATTCCTATTGAAATACATTTAATTCTTTGCATTTGTAAAAGTAGACATTATTTTATGAATATTTAAAGGCTACTTTTATATTTTGGAGCAACTAACCCCACTCCTACCCTAAACCTACCCACTTCTCAACAATAAAACACAGGTATTTATTACAAAAACTGACCAAAACATTGTAAAAGTATTAACTCATGTTAATGGCATTTTACAATCAAAGCTGACGTAATGATGCAATTGGTCACGAGACATACGACAGCCAATGCTGTCAAAGCTGATGTAATGGCGGCAATTTTCAAGTATGATCTTCGGCGGGTGGACTCAACACTGGTCGCTTTTGGGGATTTTCTTCACAAAAATCAATCGTTTGGCCTCGAAACACTTGGAATATTTGTACTTTTCAAAAGAATTGTGCCTGCAGTCGTATCTGCCTGTTATATCCTGTTTTTTATTTTAAAATACACAAATGGTTAGGTTTAGGGAAAGGGTTGAGAAAACCTGATACCACTTAGCAGCTCTAGTGGACGTTTCACCCGAAAAGTGACAGGGAAACGTATATTTAGGTACATATTTCAGGGTTTGCAAAAATGTAGGCAGAGGCACGTATTTCCAATGAGCCTGGGTTGCAATTTTAGCATTTCTCTAGTAATTTTTTTTTTATGTAGTTGAAGTTTCCTTTGAAATACTTTTTACTTAAACGATACAAAACTGAATTATACCATGTGTTTAAAGTGTTTTACTTAGAAACAGTAAATAACACAATAGATATGTATAGACACTATATCTACATAATAGAAGTAACACAGCACCTAAAACACCTGAAAGACATCAATACTCGGTACACAATACACAGTGACGGTAACATTCGATGGATTGGTTTGAGTATGAATATCATTTTGAGTAGAAAATGAACTCCATATGCCACAAAATGGCAAGTTACTAAACCTAACAACAAAAATAATGATAAAAAAACAATGATGAAAAATCAAGCTATTCATGCCCCAGTGCATAGTATCAGAAAAGCTGAGTGGATTTGACTTAATTTTATAATGTTGAAATATACACTTTAATTTCTACAAGCTTGAAATGAGTACGAATATAGAACTGACTTTGTTTTTGTGAATTCTTGCCTGAACTTTTTCATGTAGAAATTACATTTGTTTCTTCTGTAGTATTTACTTTAAAGCTTGGCTCGGATCATGGTCTTAGAAGAATTAAGTTTGAGAAAAGAGAAAAGTTTGAGTTCATATTGAAAATTCTGACCTTTGATTCCAGGCCCCCGTTGCCTTAACAAGTAACTTAAATCAGTTAATAAAAGGAAAAAGTCGAGCTGGATAGAAATACTTACAAGAAATTGACAAAAACATACAATTTAGAATCAAATATTTTATAATACTTTAAATCAAAAGCCATTTCAAAATATTAATAAATACTATGATAGTACATAAACTGTTTAATAAAATAATGATTTTGTTCTTAAATTAACAATAGCTGATTCTCTCATGAATGTGTCTGGGTCAATATTTTCAGTCAATAATTATTTAAATTTTGATTTGTTCCTTAACAAATATATAATTTAGCTTCAAAACACTTAGAATAGCCTATAATGCAAAAGTAATAGATACCACTTTTATTATAATTGTATGGTGTATTTTCGTTTTGTTTTGTTACTTAAAGCCTTAGTCCTTAATCACTTTCATTACACTCACTGAAACAATTAGGACAGTACAGGACAGGATATTCTTAAAAAAAAAAAAAAAATTCTGGTTCTACAGAAGAAATACAGGTTTGAAACAACATGACGGTGAGTAAAAGACTACATTTTAAGTTTAGGGGTGAACTGTCTGTTTAAGCTTATAGTTCTCCAAGAATATAACTCCATTCGCTCTCCATTTGATTTCATTGCACTCAACTAATATATTAGAGAGATCTTATTGTGATTTGTCTTTCTTGTGGAATATTGTGTCCTCTGTAGATGAACATTTGACTAAAGTCATTTTCACGCTCGCTGTTGATGCAGCTATGTTGTGCCACACTCTATAATAATTATGACATGATAAGCTTTAAGGAGATTAGCATAAACTCCTTAATGTAATTATCTTTAGTAATGCTATTTACAGAGTTAACACACAGTTTAACGGTGTATTCTAGAAAGGATCGTGTTTTGAGCATTTCAAGGCTTCTGTCCGCCGTCTGGCCATCTCATATGAGTTCTTGTTTCTCCTCACGAATGCTCACAACCGGATTGACGGTCGTTCTGTAGTTCCATTTTGAACAGTTTGTGATATTTGATGGAGTGGATGTGACAGGTGGTAGAGAGCTCTGGATGACAGCTGCCGCTCTGAAGGGAGTCTCTTACACAGATCAGAGAGTGCATGAGCATGTCCGAGCCGGCGGGACACAATCAAAGGGCCTGCTCACCATCCATGTGTTGTTGAACACACACACTTACACACCTGCCGATCTGCTAAATAAATATAAAATGTTAGTGGTATTTGCTCAATTGCACTTTAATGCATAGCCACTTTAATCAGTCAATCATACGTTTTCACAAATCATTGGTCAACCTTTTTGTCTGTGGATTTTGCAAATATTTAACCAATCAAAATTTGTACCACACAGTTTGACGTCTCTGCTTGTTTGCAATGCCAGTGTAAATTAAGAACTGGTTCTTTGAATTAGTACTTTAGTAGCAGCAGATCCTTTAAAGGGGTATTCAGCGCTGGGAAGATGAATCTGTATTTAAACTGGGTCATTAATGTAGTAGAAATGTGAAATTATTTTTGAATTTGGTGCCTTCTAGGCTGAGAAAACAGAAAATGTATTTTTGTCTCATGGGGATGAAAGACAACAATTCCCAGAACGCACTGCTTCACTGCCCTACTCTAGGCATGGCTAGTCGGCTACAGGATTACTGGATCACTTGCCCACCGCGTTCATTTTCAGAAAATCAGTTCAGTTAGAGACCCTACAATTAAAAACTGAACGTGTCTGTTCGATATAATGCGAGTGAGCCGATTGAGCGTCACGGCACAAACGCAGGAGGATCGGATTACATTCATCACATGAGCTGAGGTAAGCACGGGATTCGCGGCTGCATTCACAGCGCGTGATCAGTCTGGCACGTGTTCAGTTCATGTCTTTGGAAGCTTAACTGTCATATGAAGTTCATTTTAAAAGTTAAAACACTCACTTTGCTCTCCACCGCTCCGGTTACATGAATCTCCGCAGCTCCGCGAGCCGAGCGCTGTGAGTGCGATGTTGAAAACATGTGGAAATAGCGCCCTCTGCTGGCTGTAGTCTTCAGCCTCTGGCCAAAAACTCCTCCGATGACGCAAAATGACGATATTTGCGTCATCAGGGGAATTTTTCCAGAAATAAAATACATAATTCTCTCCTCTCAGGGTCATATGAGGGGGGAAAGTACGATAATTTGAATATACTCCTGGGTTTCTACTGATACAAAGCTTAATGCTAATCGCTGAAGTAACCCTTTAAGTCCTGTAAGTTGTGAGGTGGGGCCTCCATGGATTGGACTTGTAATGCTCCTCAAACCCCCCCATTTTTGCTTTGTGGCAGGGCACATTATCCTGCTGAAAGAGGCAACAGCCACCAGGGAATACTGTTTCCATGAAAGGGTGTACATGGTCTGCAACAATGCTTAGGTAGGTGGTATGTGTCAAAGTAACATCCACATGGATGGCAGGACCCAAGGTTTCCCATCAGAACATTGCCCAAAGCATCACACTGCCTCCGCTGGCTTGTATCCATTAGTGCATCCTGGTGCCATCCCGGCAATCCACGCGATGTAAAAGAAAATGTGTTTTATCAGACCAGGCCACCTTCTTCCATTGCTCTGTCATCCAGTTCTGATGCTCACCGTTGGTGCTTCTGCCGGAATGTAGCCCAATACGCAACAAACTGCGATGCACTGTGTATTCTGACACCTTTCTACCAGAACCAGCTTTAACTTATTGAGCAATTCGAGCAAGTAGCTCATCTGTTTGATTGGACCACATAGGATAGCCTTCGCTCCCCACAAGCATCAATGAGCTTTGACCCAGTTGTCTAGCCATCACAATTTGTCCCTTGTCAAATTCACTCAAATCCTTACGCTTGCCCAGTTTTCCTGATTCTATCACATCAACTTTGAGGACAAAATGTTCACTTTCTGAACAATGTTCACCTTTCAGGTGCCATGATGAAGAGATCATCAGTGTTATTCACTTCACCTGTCATAATGTTATGCCTGATTGGTGTTCACAGAGACAGTCCAAACTGCGAGATACAAGGTTTAGTCACAAGCTCTTTTTACACCTATATATATATATATATATATATATATATATATATATATATATATATATATATATATATATATATATATATATATATATATTCGAGTAACGGAGAAGAGTCTAGCATTTGTCTTTGAGTCCAAGCACATATGTCCGATATTCTCAAGGTCAAAAACCTCTTAACTCCATTTGAGCTTGATGTTGGTACAATATTATCAATATAATGGCACATGAAAGTGCCACAACTTTTGACAAACCTGTGTTTTTTACATTTCCTGAAAAGTACCATTTTTGGAGATACGAAGATTTCGCCCGACAGTAACCTTTAACTTCAGAATTAACACTGGAAGCACTAAAACCCTGGTGTGACTTTGCATATTTCTTTTCTTTTCTTTTCATTGACTCTGACTCTTTCATTGATCCACTGACACGTTCTGAGAGCTTGGCTAAAGTTGTTTGCCTACTAGACTCTCCTCTCCTCCAATTGGCTCTTAGATCCTGCGGTTCTAATTGAAAATAAATTGATCTCTAGGGAGGGACGTGCAAATTTGATGGGCTGGAAAGTCCAGCTACCAACATCACGGATGTTTAATCTTGTCAAGTCCTGGATCGGCAACAAGATTAATTAACCTAATTATAGTTGAATAAAAGCATACGGGAGCACCCACTGCTCATCGCTCTGTCCTGAATATCAAACATGATTGTTCCCACTGATTTTAGATATAATGGTTTGGGAGGTGTTAGATGTAGTTGTGGAGCACATGCCCATATCATTGATTAACAAAACCACATATGGGATAAATACACTATATTGCCCCAAAGCCTGGCTAAATTCACATACCAAGCTGACTAATCTTTATACTTTTTAAATTGAAACAAAAGACTACAAAGGCAATATTTCTTTGGAATAACAGCAGGATGTCAAATATACCAAGAAGAACCACCCCAGGAAGTATGTGATTCAAAATCTGCCATTTTTCCTCACTGGCAGCCAGATATTTTTGAGCCAATCAACAGAGATGTAATTTTGATATCATGAAAAACATCTTTTGTCAAATCACTTCTATTTACTCTTGTTTTTGGAGCAAGACTTCAGTTCAAGTGCTTGTTTGCAAAAAGATGTGTCTGTAATTGAGGTGAGGATCCTTTCATTTGCACCTGTTGATTGGATCTACACTGTGTGCAGAATAAAGAACAAATGAATGAGGAATAAAACAGACAAAGAATAAGAAATAGTAAGATCCTCCCATGTCTTTGCCTGCGAGCTCAGTGCTCTGCGCTGTAACATAACTTTAATTTTCTGCAGTCAAAGCTTTCAGAGATTTTCTAACAGTGAGTAATCTGCGGCCAAAACTTATTTTATCCTCTCACTGCCATATTACAATGGTAAATTATTCAACAGCTTGTTTAGCTCCCACATAATGTATGACCTCTCCCACCTCTCTCTCTCTCTTCCTCTTTCCAAAAAGACACCTATATCCATAGACACTGGCTCTCTTTATAGGTCTCCCTGTTCTGATGTTTCCTCAAAGCACCAGTGATAGTATAATGTTCTCATTGTCAATCAGCATTAGAATACACAAGCGCTCCATCTGCTTAACCTACACTACATGGGCCTTTCTGCTTCAATAACAGTCCATTAAATGAGTTTTGCGAGTGAGAGTGGATTCCACAGCGATATTGCACATAGCTATTAAACAGCTAAATGGTGCAGATTACAAAAGAGCATCAAGGTTGTCTGACAGCTCACACCACTTATGTTTTGCAGTGATCAGAATGTATACATACAACAAGATACTATGAAGCATCAATATTAGTATTTCTCAGAGACTTGACACAACACTTTGAGGCTGGGGAACAGAGACCCATTCATGCAACAGTGCCTGGCGCTGTAAAATTGAAAGGATTAGTTCACTTAAAAATGGAAATTTCCTGATAATTTACTCACCCCTATCTCATCCAAGATGTTCATGTTTGTCTTTCCTCAGTCGATTTTTTTTTTTTAGGAAAAAAAGGAGTGGGTGATTTTTTACAATTATAAGGTGGTTGTGTACACTCACTGCCAACACATTTATGTTCAAACCTATTTTGCATAATAGGTATCCTTTAACCTCAAATGCTCAACTTCGGTGTTGTGCTTCTTCACGACGTATGGCATATGGTCATGTCTGTGATGAAGATGGAAGTACCAACCCAGTGCTAAAAAAATGAATCTCATGGTCTCCTCCAGCTAAAAGAGTCATACATCATTGGGTTACCTTTATTTTTGTAAAGTGAGTAAACTATCAGGAATTTTTCATTTTGAAGTGAACTAATCCTTTCTTTCACAGAATCAAATGTCACTCATATTTTCCTGGAAATGCTGGAAAGGCTGTTTTTCTTAGAGCTAATTTTCTCAATCTGTACTGCCATTCAATGTGGTGATTTTTACCATATGGTTGCCAGCCGTCAACATTCAAAACCTCCAATTACAGTCAGTACATCTTGTCCCGCTAGTCTTTAAGTCATTAGCGAGTCCCAGTTTCATGACAATGCAGTTCACTTACAGTTCTCCTCGTGTAGTTTGAGAAAATCAGATGAAAGCCTTTTATCTGAGCATGCACACAATGATGTGATTGTTCTCTAGATGTGAGCATTTACCTATGCTTTGTGCAAAGGTTTTTGTTGTTATTGAAAAGTTTTTTCTTTTTCTTTTTTCTTTTTCAGTTTCATCTGAAATAATGAACGTAATGGATGAGGCCACTGTTGCATCATCGCAGACATCACACGTAAACTGACTGGAATGAATAATTCAGTATTTGTCTTGAGGTTCATCCCACTTTTCCAATTCAAGATGAATAAATGTATGCTTGTGGTGCTAAGATGCAAAACCATTATGCACACATAAATACACATTCTATGCTTTACCACAGCTCACATGTTGCAGCATGCTGAAATAATTACAACATAGAGTGCTGCTTGAACGTTTGGGAACCCCTTGCAGAATCTGAGAAAATGGGAATAATTTTAACAAAATAAGAGGGATCATACAAAATAAAAAATGGCTGAATTTATAAAAATTACCCTGTTCAAAAGTGTATGAACCATTGATGCTTAATGTCGTTCCCTGGATGATCCACGGCTGTTTTTTGTTTTTTTTTGATGGTTGTTCTTGAGTCTCTTGTTAGTCCTGAGCAGTTAAACTGCCAAACGTTCTTCAGAAAAAACCTCCAGGTCCTGCAAATTCTCTATTATCAAACAGCTATTATTAACTAACGTTAACAAAGATTAACAAATACAGTAACACATGTGCTGCTCATAGTTAGTTCATGTTAGTTAACACATTAATGTTAACTAATGACCATTATTCTAAACTTCTAAAGTGTTACCAAAAAAGGTTCCAACATTCACTGATGCCCTTGAAGGAAACAAAGCATTAACTTTTAAACAGGATGATGTCCAAAGGTCCAAATGTTTCTTATTTTGTTTATATATATATATATATATATATATATATATATATATATATATATATATATATATATATATATATATATATATATATATATATATATATATATATATATATATATATATATATATATATACACACACACACACACACACACACACACACTCTCACTCTCACTCTCACTCTCACTTCGTTCTGATGAACACAAAGGAAGATATTTGGAAGCATGTTTGTAACCAAGCAGATCTTGGCCCCCATTGACTACCATAGTATTAAAATTGGGGTGAACCATCTCTTTAATGAATCGTGTTTCCTTCTGGAGCATTAGTGAATGTGTGAATGTTGAGTTTAAGTTCCTCAATTGTCCTCAGTGTGAAAATATGGATCTCAAAATCATAAAGTCACTGCTGGAAAAACATGCAAAAGATGCTTGAAAACTGAAGAATTTTCAGGACCTGGAGGATTTTTTTCTGAAGAGCATTAGGCAGTTTAACTGCTCAGGACAAACAAGGGACTCAAGAAAAAAAAAAAAAAAGAAAAAAAAAGCCGTGGATCATCCAGGGAATGACAGTAATAAGAATCAAGGGTTCATAAACTTTTGAACGGGGTAATTTTTATAAATTCAGCTATTTTTTTGTCTTGTGGACTATATGTAAACAAATTTTCTGTAAAACATCTTATTCAGGACAGTAGTAAATAAAAAATAACACGCATTTTGTATTATCCCTCTTATTTTGCTAAAATTATTCACATTTTCACAGATTCTGCTACTTTTATTTTATTTTATTTTTTATTAGTTTTATGATCAACAAGCAAAATTCCATTTGCAGTCATTTTACACAGGAACGCATGAGACATACAGGTACATACATACAATTTGGTATATGCATCCACACATACATAACCATAAAAAAATACAATCAAGATGTTTACACTCTTATTAACCAAAGACGCACAAAACACTATATATCACCCGAGCAAAACCCAGAGCCAAACTGGTTATCATCAATTACTTCATCTTCTCCTACTCCTACATGATCGCCATTGTGGCTCCAATAGCCGTACCCGGTCGCATGAATGTGCTTTGACAAACTGAGCGACTGGGGTGTAGATAGGTTAAATGACTTGCCATGGGGGTTGAAGAGGAAACCATCACTTCACTGCGGTAATGAAGGTAAAAGATGGTTTGTCCTGCCACCTTAAGGGCCAAGACATTAGTTCCCACTCGCTCCAGCTTTACAGACACACACTAAGTAATTGATAGCCCCGAGAACCTTGGCCGCATTACCATAAAGGTTTCATAAAAAGGCAGAATATTAGTGTTTGGTTATGAAATTCAAATGAGCCAATGCAATATAGATGGCAGATATTGATAATATGAGATAATTGACCAGCGCTGGATATCAGAGGAATAAGCTGAGATTCATATTGAAGCTCAGTAAATTATGCATCCATGCTCAAAATGAGGGGACATGACGGATGAGTCTGGAGAAGAAGGCCTGTGCTGGAGTTCAGCTAAAGGTGCGCTGCATAAGTCTTATCTTGTTAAAGTTTTATTCATAAACTAAAAGTTTTATACATAAACTAATAAACAGTACTTTTGTAAAATATGTTTAAAATGATGTACACTCACATGAGGTGAAGTCTCCAGTCATATATGACTATATACACCATGAGGAAATAACATGATTATATCCCTGTTATCAGATACTTAATCACAGTTAGCCTGTGATTCATATATTTTATGAGCATATTACACTTTTAAAATATGCTACCCTGTTGAAAAAAAAACAGCATATCATGGTTAGGTATATGTTTTGAAGCATGGCAGCTGGTTTCAGCTGGTCATGAGCTGGTTTAAACAAGTGCTGGTCCTAAGCAACTAGCTCCAGCTCAGGACCAGTTTATAACCAGCTCAGGAATAACCAATGATAAGCATAACCAGCTCAAACCAGCGGCCATGCTTCAAAACATACCTAATCAGCATATGCAGTTTTTTTTCTTTTACAAAAGGGTACTAGAATGATTTTTTGGCTTTTAAAAGAGCTGACTATATATAAGTCAGCTCTTTTAAAAGCCAAAAATTCATTCTTCTGTCTCTTTTAAACAAAAAATCTGTTTACTGCCTGATTTCTGTATGAGGTAATAGAGCAACTTAAATAGTGAATCTAGAATAAGCGTAATTTACATAAAAAGTTTGCTAAAAAATTACATTGACTTAATTAAATTACAGTTCTGTGCATTTAGTGCCAGTTTAAACTGGATTGTTGGAGATTAGCATTAGAATAAGACGCAGGTTTTTGCACTGAAATTAAAAGTGTTTTGTAAATTTGCCTCTCAAGGCTCATAAATCAATTGTGTGTTTCATTTTGAATGTTCTATGCAACCTTGTGCTATAATCGCCAAAGCTAATAATGAATTGATCCAGAAAGGGAGACTTAGCATAATGGCTAAATTAATAATTCATATGCACAGACTGTTGGAATTAGAGATCAGACCCTGCTGAGAGAGTTTGTCCAGATTCAAAGCTTTAGCAAAACTCCACTCAAATAGATTTTAGCAGGACCATTGATTTAATATCAATTCTGCCGGCAGGGAATTTACATTCTTCTGGCAAAAATATAGGTTCCATATTTCAGTCTTGGGGTGAAAAAAACTAAATTAAATTCACTGTTGGAGTCTGGAAGTTATGCGCTGTAGTGCAAAGCCAGTGTTGTGTTATCTCTTTGCTGATTGGCTAGCGGGTCTTGAGCAAACATTTCATTATAGGAGCTGCTTTCATTCACTCATCTGATAACCCAAAGGAAGAAAGAAAAAAAAGAAGAAAAAAAGAAATAACAAATTAGATAAATTGTCCCACCTAGAAAGCATTGAGATTAAATGGAAAGCAAATTGAGACTTTTCCTCAAGTCTCCGGCCCAATTATTTCTCCTGACAGAAAAGACTATATGTGATTCAGAAGAGATGAAGATTCCAAAATGAACTCCAGCATTAATCATCAAAATCATCAACTGATCTGATCCACATTCATTTTCAATGTATATATTATCTGTTAGACAACAATAGATCTATTTTTATCATAAGAAATTTGGGGAGAAACATTTGAGACATCACTGAAACTTAACTGAGAACTTCAACAATGAAGATTCTAAAATTCCCTATTTGTCTTTTCAATGAAAGTCAAAAGGGTCCAATGTTTTAAACATCTCGAAATATCTACTACCTTTATTCCACAGATGACACAGGTTTGGATAATAATAATTAGTTACATTTATATAGCGCTTTTATAGACACTTTACATATAGAAGGGGGGAATCTCCTCAACCACCACTGATGTGCAGCCATACTGCGCCAGAACGCCCACCACACACCAGCTGATTGGTGGAGAGGAGACCGAGTGATGAAGCCAATCGGTATGTGGGGATGATTAGGAGGCCATGATAAACAGAGGCCAATGGGCAGAATTGGCCAGGATGCCGGGGTTACACCCCTACTCTTTTCCGAAGGACATCCTGGGATTTTTTTCATGACCACAGAAAGTCAGGACCTCGGTTTAACGTCTCATCCAAAGGACGGTGCTATTTGACAGCATAGTGTCCCCATCACTATACTGGGGTGTTAGAACCCACACAGACCACAGGGTGAGCGCCTCCTGCTGGTCTCACTAACACCTCTACCAGCAGCTACCTAGTTTTCCCAGTTGGTCTCCCATCCAGGTACTGACCAAGCTCAGCCCTGCTTAACTTCAGTGGGAAACCAGTCTTGGGCTACAGGGTGATATGGCTGCTATTTGGATGACATGAGGGTCAGGGGCCATATTCACAAAACATCTTAAGGCTAAAATTAGCTCCTAACTTGCCAATAAAGAAGAAACTCTTACAAATAATGGGCATGTCAGTCCTAATTTTAGGACTCCTAAATCTTTGCTCTTAAGAGTATTTCACAAAGCATTTTAGCGCTAAAACTAGCTCCTAAATCCATGAAACGTTAGGAGTTGTCAAGAGGACCCCAACACTAAGACCAAATCACAAACAATCATAATTAAATAAGTAATTCATTAAATAAATGCAATTTAAATAATGTCTGATTACCTATGGCAGTTGTTTCACACTTAAAATAAGCCTATCTGAGGTGCTGTCCGAGGGGACCGAGCTCAGAATGTAGCCCAAACCCAGAGTTCTCCCCCTAATCCCCAACTGGGCCAAGAGTGAGGAGTCGGGGTGGCCGAGGGATGCAGCAAGCTGTCGAGGTAACTAGGTGAGTTGTGCTGTGCATGTATTCGAGCTGATTAGATAGTGCTCCCTCCAAACTTTGTTTATAAAACATAATTTGTCGATTGAATTCTGCAATCTTTTGAGATGAAGACATAGCCGAACATATACTTGTTTAATTAGTGACACTTAGCCTACTTTTTAATATCTTTATTTGAATATGGCAACATTCTTATTTTAAAACTTTTATTTAAATATGATACCTCATTCTACAACATTTCTATGATTAAATCATTGACAGAGACCCCTCCCATATCAGCCAATCACTGTGCGCATAGTTAGTAAGCCTGACGACATCATCCATAGCAACGAGGTCAACCCCGCCCTTACTCTTAGCTTAAGACTTCTCTCTATTCCTTAGTAAAAGTTGGTCTCAGCAGCTTTGGGAATTTTAAGAGAAAACTCTTAGCTTTTACTGCTATTTCGGAGAACTCTTAGTGCTAAGATAAATTGTTTTGTGAATACAGCCCCAGAACTGTAATGTTTGGATGAACTATCAATGTAAGTGCCATTAGGATCCCTGAGCTCTGAAAGAGAAATGTGTGATCCTCTGATAATGATGTCTGGTGGCTTTAGTCTTCACAGACTCTATCACTCCCCAGTTGTGTGAATCCTGGGTGTCAAACTATAAATGCATTTATCTTTTTCTGAACTCACAGAAAGCTCACACAATCCTACGTGGCCTTCAGGGCAAGCTGAACGAGGGGAGAAGAAGACAGAAAGAGGAAAGAACATAAATGAGAAAGAGAGAGATGAATAGAAGTCCATACAATGGGCCGCCCTGCAGTGTTCCTCTCTCTCCATTCATTCAGAAGGGGCATTTTAATATCAAACAGGTCGATATTATACGGTGGCCCAGTAGTGCACAACACAACGCAATTTAAAAAGCAAACAAAAAGTTTACAATACAACAAAATAAAGCCACAACACAGCGAAATTTAAAAAGAAAACATAAGTTCACAACATAACGAAATCAAGCCATAACACAATGAAATCAAGCCACAACACAACAAAATCAAGCCACAACACAACAAAATCAAGCCACAACACAACAAAATCAAGCCACAACACAACAAAATCAAGCCACAACACAACAAAATCAAGCCACAACACAACAAAATCAAGCCACAACACAATGGAAAAGCCACAACACAACAAAATCAAGCCACAACACAACGCAATTTAAAAAGCAAACATAAGTTCACAAAGGAATTGAGCCACAACAAGCCACAACACAACGGAAATGCTCCCCGACCTATAGGGGGGGGGGAGCATGGGGAAGTTAGATTTCTGTTCTATAGATTCGGCAGTGTTACAAAGATATCAATGCTACGTTCAGTTTAAGTGTATGTAACCATATATATTATCGACATGAAATATGAATTTAAAATCACCCACTTATCCAACTTATGTTTTGTATGACAAATTCAGCTTTTAAAGTTTATTTAATCATTTAAGATGAAAAAAGTTGAGATAACTCAAAATTGAGAAAATTCAAATTTTTTACAGTCTACATGCATTATAGCTGCATATTTATACTCGAGAATGCTTTGGCCTGTTACCACAGCGCATGATGCCCATGGGAAAGTCTGCCAATTCCGCCATGTAGTTGAAACGTATAATTTGTATTAATTAAAATTACTTTTAACATTTTAAAGAAGACGTGTTGTCGTGTTGTGGTTTTTCCGTTGTGTTGCGGCTTGATTTCGTTTCGTTGTGGTTTTTCCGTTGTGTTGCGGCTTGATTTCCTTTCGTTGTGGTTTTTCCGTTGTGTTGTGGCTTGATTTTGTTGTGCTGTCGTATGATTTTGTTGTGTTGTGTTTTTTCCGTTGTGTTGTGGCTTGATTTTGTTGTGTTGTGGTTTTTCTGTTGTGTTGTGGCTTGATTTTGTTGTGTTGTAAATTTATGTTTGCTTTTTAAATTCAGTTGTGCACTACTGGGCCACTGTAATATTAAGAGTCTGAGGGCCATTCAAACATGGAGAGCCGCCCCATGAAAATCTTCCATCCTCTTCAGTGACATAATTTTCTAAGAAGCAGATATTGAAGGTGACTCACCCAATTGATTCGTAAGTAAGATCTTTTGTGGTAATAAACACAGAGAAGAATTAGATGTCCTTTCTTGTTTGAACATTTTCCCTCGCCATCTTTGTCAAAGAGAGCGTCTGCTGCTTTCTTAATGAGCGCTGATTTTGTTCTTTTACAACTTTAATAACAAGCCAGAATGGCAATTAACTGGTTTGCAGTTTCAGTACTAAAGGGCTTATATTAAACTTCAATACGGACAGTGTAGGAGATGCAGGCAGCCTTGAGGCTGGGCCTTGAATTTAATTGCTCATGTATTTGTGATCAGGTTACCTTCGGGGAAGGTACGGATGCAGATCTACCTGAAATATTCTGCAGTGCAGGAAAAGCTGCCCATGACCACTGACACAGAGATATTCTACAGCAAAATCTCTTTTTTTCATCCTTTTTGATCAAAGGCGACGCACAGATTCAGCTTTGAAGGATTTCTGTAGGTAAGTGAAAAAATACTTATGCAAATTTACTTTCAAACTTAACTTTTGTTTGCTGTCGTTCACCTATACATGTGACTTAGAATTAATTATGTATGATTTGTTTTCCCTTGATATTTTTACCTTTTACAAATATGAAGCATTATTCAAGCTAAATATACTGTTAAAGGGATAGATGTGCTGTACACAAAATAAGATATTTTATAGAATATGATTAAATAAACAAGTGATGCCCTATTGACTTCCATAGTACGGAGAGAAAAAAAGCGGGTGGGATATTTTATGCAGCAAATTATAATTTTGTCTCAAATCCTTACGCTTGCCCGTTTTCCTGCTTCTAACACATCAACTTTTATACACAGTACAGATACATACAGCATATTGTTTGTGTATATATAAGAGAGAGAGAGAGAGAGAGAGAGAGAGCAGGCATTGAGGGGGGGGCATGGGTTCTTGCATGATATTAACATTAATGTAATAAAGATTACGGCAATAATAGCAAATAATGATTTGAAAAAGAAAAATAGTTACCATTTGGATACATCACGAAACCCACACTTTAAAACCTAAAAGTTACATGTACCAAATAAAAATGATTTCACTGCACTTATATATTGCCGAACGTTATGTGGACACAATGACTAAAACATAACTCAAACTGAATGAGTTATAGAACATTTCTAGTTCCCAGCATAACATGATAATAATTGTATTGTTAAGTGATTAAATACGTGATAATTAAGCATTAGTGATGAACACCTGATGATAATGAGCAGAATCACTGAAGGAAACACAAGAACTAGGGAGCCCGGGTATGGTTGTAACTATTCAGCACCTACAACTACCTTTTTTTGTTTTAAGCTATGTCTGAAACTTTTAGGCAAAGAACCCACATTTGTCTACTACAAATGGCAACAATTAAAATTTCTTCAACTATATCACAGACTTTGTGAGATAATGACAAATACAAGGTGGTCCTGGGGTGAGTTGTAATGCATTCTGAGATAAGTTGTACAGATAGACAGAATGCACAAAAACTAAGGGTACTCTAATTAATATGTCACAACAACAGTTTTATTTTAAATGAAGAGCTGCAACAAAAACAATGTTTGTGAATATGGGAAGTGTACTGTATGTACATATTGTGTGTGGTTGTGCATGCGCAAGCGTGCGTTTGTGTGTGCATGTCTGTATGTGCACATTCATATGGATGTGTGTGTGTGTGTGTGTGTGTGTAAGTGTGTAAGTGTGTGTGTGAGAGAGAGAGAGAGAGAGAGAGAGAGAGAGAGAGAGAGAGAGAGAGAGAGAGAGCAAATGAACATAATTCTGTAGAATTATTAAAATCAAATGTTATTTAAACAATTAAAATGTTCTTAGCTGTATGTAAGGGGATGGTTGTAATAATAGCAGGAGGTTGATACACCATTCTTTACTAGAGAAACTACACTTTGACCTGATATAACTCATACAACATTATCTACAATGGTAGAAGAACTAAACAAAATATTATCTTGTTGTTTTGTTTTACTTACCTCAGAATTAAATGTTCTAAGGTAGCTTCAGAAGAGGGAGCAACACAGACTGGAAAACCTCTATATGGGATCATAAAGGAAGCCTGAGGAAACTGAAACTGTCACATGACTCCTATCTTATCCCTGATTTGTGCAATTGGTAGTGTAACAACTCTCCCCATGTTAACACTATACCCAGTCTCCCCTACAACTGACTTCAGTCACAGCCTTACAGATTAAATCAACTGAAGATAAAGGAAGATATTAAATCTCTGAAAATCTCAGCAGAGGAGGATTAAACAAATCCACAAACAGCATTACCTACTTCACACATTACTAACCAGATTGACTTTATTTCTGTCATATATGTTTTATTAAGTCACCATTATGGTGATTTCAGTTGTTTTACTCAATATAGTGAAGTTTTAGCTGTAATTGAAGGCAGTGTTAAGTTTAATTCTACATTAAGAAATATCCTTGGTTTAGTGGACTCGATTAAAATAACTTCAAAACTTTTTTTAAACTTAACTGAATTGAGTTAATCAGTTTCCTCAAATGAAATGTGATAACTTAACTTGTTGGGTTTTTACAGTACAACTGAGCTTCTGCCTCCGAGTCAAAAGGCCTCATGAAAGGGTGCCAGTGTTTCAGGAGTAGTCCCCCACTGCAATCTTACATTTAGGTTTGGCTTCATTCCATTTTTCATGATCCAATCAATTCCAATCAAAGCCCTGTCCTACATTTTATCTTGTTGAACATCCTGTTGCACTCATAAATATGTCATGTTAAGAAAGTAAAATGGGTTGTGAACACCATTTTAGGTTGACTTAAATCAAAAGCTCTCGTGTCACTTAAAGTAGATGCCAAAATCCACAGCTGTCGCATTCATAATTTCAATTAAATTAGATACTCCCCTAGTTGATTCTCATCATTTTACCCCCAGATGATAGGAGATGCATATTTTGCACAGCTTGATAGTTCCTACTAGACCATCCAAGACATATAACACTCCTTATTAGTATTATAGCTTTTAACAGCTTAATTAAGGTTGCAATAAAAATATTAATTTTCTTTTTTTCTGTATTTTAATAGCGTCATAATTGCCAAGCCACTTTTTCACTTTAAAGAGATGCTACACTAATACTTACACTCCACAAGACAAAGGGATTTTTTTCTCTTCTATACCAGTTAATAGTTATAATATATCTGGATGTGTTTGTGTGAGAGAGAGAGGACAGGGGCAGCAATTATAGCCGGGGATGTAACCGTAACCTAACCGTAGGTACACAGAGCTGGCTGCTGGGTTTGCTACAGGTGTGCAGTCTGTAGTCATGTCAGCACATAATGATGACCTGTATAAAAGAGAAAATATACTGTGTACCGGTCAAAAAGAGCCCCCTGGAAATGGTATAATCACAGTTATCATGAGGTGACTAGATGTCCCATGGTTTTCTAGTGACATAACCGTACTGTATTTGACACCTTTTTCAAATGCCCTGACTTCCCTTTTTCTAGTGCTTTAGAACATCACAAAATGTCCAGAAAAGTCTGAAAATCTTTTCATTTTAAAACAAAATAAAGGGAAGACCAAGGTTTCGGCATATATTACATACTGTAGCGTTAAAGCAATCATTAAGCAGATCACTGACATTCAAGGAAGGGAAAAAGCCAGTTATATTAGCAATGCCATAAAATGAAATATTCAACATAGCAAAGATGTACCGCTATAGCCACACTTTATTGTACTATTGCATGATCACAAAAAGATGTCTCTCTCTCGCTTCCGCTCTCATATGTACATAGAGCCACAAACTCAAATATATCCCTGCATATTTGCTTACACGTGAAATAGCACATCAGATAATCGCTTAATCAAATTTATTCATTAAAAAGGAAATTTATCATTTTCTACCTCATTTTTTCCTGTGATCTATTGGAACAAACCCAGAGTAATTATGTGATGGCGCAGTTGGGTCTTTTGTGAAGATGCATTACAGATGCATAGAATATCAACTGCACCATTGAAACTCACTAAACATTGATTACAGCTTTAATTCGTATGCCTCTCCAATGATTCATGAAATTGTCATGCCCAAAGTGGAATTGATTACCAACAGTGCACTGCAGCTAGGAAAAATACCCTTGACCATAGCTGACCGACAACAGGCTCTCATTGAAAATGATGTACCTGTAATGTATCTCAATGAGCATGTGAATCATTGAATCAAAAAGGTAAATTATTACCCAGGCATCAGATAATGGCCCAAACACAGTTGGCCCCTGGGGCCTCATGCCGGTCCAATTCAGTTTTCGGTGCATTATATCATATTAATACATGCTTCGTTGTTCAGTTCTCAGGCCTCCCAGGTGAGACTCGCTCGTAATAAACAAATGAACTGGATATTGTAAAAAGCAATAGCATTTGAATTAAGAGGAAGTGCTCAAGTACAGTAAGGAAGGAAGGAAGGAAGGAAGAGGAAGTGCTCAAGTACAGGAAGGAAGGAAGGAAGGAAGGAAGGAAGGAAGGAAGGAAGGAAGGAAGGAAGGAAGGAAGGAAGGAAGGAAGGAAGGAAGGGCAAAAAAGAGAAGGAAATCTGGGAGTAAGTAATGACAGAAGGCATACAAAGCAGAATGATTTAGGAAGTGTAGAAGGAAGGACTGATGTAAGGAAATGCAGAAGTATGTGTGGAAGGAAGAAAGGGCGGAAAAAGCAGAAGAAAGTGACAAGGAAGACAAAGAGAAAAAGACAAAGAAGTTAAGAAAGAAGTGTGGAAGGAAGGAAGAGCAGAAGGACATTTGAAACTATTTACGGATGAAAAAATACAGTGCAGAAGTGTGAAAAAAATTAATGGGAAATGAAGTTTGGACAACCGAAGGCAGACCAGAAGGAAGTGTGGATGGAAGAGCAGGCAAAGGAGGCAAAGGTGGAAGGAAATGCAAAAGGAGACGCAGAAGAAAGGGATGATGGAAGACAATTCAGAAATGTAGGAGGGAAGAGAGACCAAAAGGAAATGTAATAGGAAGTATGGATGGCGGAAGGCAGTGCCGAAAGAAGGAAGTGCATTAGGAAGCGTGAAAGAAAGGAAGGGCAGAAAAAGTGCAGAAAGAAACGTGAAATAAAGTATGGACAATGGAATGCAGTGCAGAAGTAAGTGTCAATGGAAGAGCAAAAGGAGGGTAAGGTGGAAGGAAGTAAAGGAATAAAATAGGAAAAGGAAGTATGGGGGATATAAGGCAGTGCAGAAAGAAGGAAGTGCATAAGGAAGTATGAAAGAAAGGAAGGACAGAAAAAGAGCAGAAAGAAATATCAAAGTAAGGATGATGGAAGGAACTGTAGAAAGAAGGAAGTGCATAAGGAAGTGTTAAAGAAAAAGCATAAGGAAGGAAAAACGGAAGAGAAGTGAGGAAAGAATGTTCAAAGGAAATGTGAAAGAAAGTATGGACAAGAGGGTGCAGTGCAGAAAAAGGAAGTGCGGAAGGAAGCGTGAAAGAAATTGCAGAAAGAGGGAAGGTAGGAAAGTAAGGAAATGCAGAAGTGAGGAAGTAAAGGAGGAAGGGCAAAGAAAGAGCAGAAGTATGTAAATGATGAGAGAAAGTGTAGAAGGAAATAAGTATAGAAGAAAGTGGAAGGTGTGAAAAGAAGGAAGATAAGAAGGACGTATAAAAGACAGATGAATCTAGCTGGTGGTGTTAGCTCACCAAACAAACATCTTCAAATTCTCCAAGGATGTATCTGGCTGTGTGCAGTGACCTGAAAACTATAACCTGCCATGAGTAAATATGCACTTTGCAAATGCTAAAGGTGGTGGTTCAGTCCCAGGAGACACTGAGCCAACAGGTACATAAAGGAATTATGATGTACTATCCTGAGTGTCAATAATCAGTTTGTCCTGCAAAAAAAACTAAAGTGTTGATGTGCCAGCAACTGAATGAGTTGACATGCAGAGATCTGAGCACTGGAGGTTCTACATAGAAAAGAAGGAACAACAACTGTGTGATTACCGTGAAATAACCCAAATGAGTAAACAGTATGTGTATTAAATCACATAAGGCCAGACTGAATATTCTTATGCCATGGAAGTAAGTTTGGAAGGAAAGAAGGACAAAAAAAGAAAGAAATCTGCAAAGCGCATTTATCGTTTGAATTCCGTAATAAAATGGACAGAATACTTAACTCTTTCCCCACCAGCGTTTACAAAAAAAGTTGCCAGCCACCGCCAGGGTTTTTGACCATTTTCACCAAAATGTAATAACCCATAGAATATTTTGTTTTATGAATATCTGATCATGCAATATATCAAAAGAAAGAGCTGACCCTCTTCTTTTAAACAACAACAACAAATTTGCATTATTTTTTTAGATCAGATTCAGAGCGATGATCACACACAGATGGAGTAGATCGAGTCCATCAACACCCCTAATGCTTGCACAGTCCTGTAGCTCGTCCTGGATCCACATTTCATTCAGTAACATTAGATAGTTTTGATTTATATGATTTTTAATGTTGACGATCCCATTATTTTGCATATGCATCTGTTTATATACGATTGCTTGCTTTACTCACGTGTGTTTTGATCTGGAGATTCAGTACTCATTCAAAAGATGCGTAATAGCGCCCCCTAGCGTCTAACAGTGAAAACGCGGAAAATTCGGTGTTTGGCGGTGAAACGTTTTCTCACAAATAACGGAAAATTCCGTGTTTGGCAGGGAAGGAGTTAATATGTCTGTGTGGGAACTCTGATTTAATGTTCCGCGTGTAAAACAATCCTAATGTTAAAGATTGCATTCGGAACCATTCGGTACACGTGCACCGTACCGGAAGTCCTGTACCGAAACGGTTCGGTACGAATACGTGTACCGTTGTACCCCTAGTGGTAAATCATAAAAATACCATAAAATGTATGCAGTTATTTAGGAAACATGCTAAGTTCAGGTAGTAGTTTCTCTGAAAGACAATGCTACAGCCAGTTATTTTACTTTGAAATGTGAGTTCCATGTCAGAATGTCTGAGCACGTTGCCAGTTTATCCAATAGTATTTCACCACCACAAGTTGCCTGTTAGCAGAAAATGGAAGCCAGCAAACACACTGGGTCAGAGATCGCAGATTCTACCCAACCTAAAAAGCCAGAGGCTTTTTAAGCACATAAAAAAAGCACATTAAAACGCGGATAAATAAACTCCTAAACCTACAGTATTTAAATCTCCTCATCTTCTATTGTCAATTGAGTTCCTGTTGCCTGTCCTCAAACTGGCAACCCACGTGAGCTTTGAGTCTGAAGAGGAGGGGCGGGGAAAACAATATTTTGAATTTGGACTGCAGTACCCATTTCAACCACTAGTTGTCATTCTTACATACAGCGCCTTTAAAGGAAAATAAAATTACCCCATAATTTAATCACCCTCAAGACATTCTAGGTGTATATTACTTTATTCTTTCTGTTGAACATAATCAGTTATATTAACAAATATCAAGAATACGCCTTCCGTACAGAAAAAGTGTAAGTGACATGACGATGACGACGGGCGTAGGCGTTACACTGTCTTCGTAAGTTGAATAAGGAAGGCAGTCTGGCGGTACCTAGATATTTGACTAAATATGGATATTTTTCTTACAGAAACCATCGATTCGCTTCAGAAGGCCTTTATTAACCCTCCGGAGCCGCGTGGAGTACTTTTATGATGGACGGATGCACATTTTTGAGCTTCAAACTAGTGAGCCGCATTCGCTGCCATTATAAAGCTTGGAAATATCAGGATATTTATTAATATAACGTCTCGGTTACGGATAACCTCGCTTCCCTGAGGAGGAACGGAGACGAACGCTTAGTGACTAACGAATGGGGTTTCGCCAGAAGCCTATCATCTTCGAGCTTAGAGAAAACGCCCAATGGCGTTAATGCCATGGGCATGCGGAATTTGCATACGTAACTCCGCCTCACCGTGAGTATATAAGGAGGTAGGCAACATCGCATTATGTTACCTGCTTGAGGAGCCAAGACTGAACTCCTGCGTTCCAGGTAGCACAGCTGATGTGGCAACGGGACATTACGTCTCCGTTCCCTCCTCAGGGAACGAGGGTTACATCCGTGAATCGAGACGCTCCTTCGCTCAGTCACTACGACGTAACGCTAGTGACTAACGAATGGGGTCCAATATAATCCCGCCACTCAGCTGTCTTCCAGTGCCCTGCGTAAGTGTGAGTACCCTGTCGTAAGACTAGTACGGACGAAGGACTCCCCTTATCACAGGAATACCAAGGTACACTGGGAAGCATATTTCAGTGAGGAAATGCCAAGATGCCTACCCGTAGGGAGGACTTAAGAGTACACATATGACCCGCAGGGGCTGCATATGGAAACTCTAGGTACCAGCCGAAGGTGGACTTTTAACCCTAGGGGTGGCAGGGACATGCCAAAGGAAGAAACCCGCCACTGCGGAGGCTTACGGTGAAATACACACGTGGGGGTCCGGAGGGGAACCTGCACACGGGCACCTGGCCGGACACGAGGGTCTGGGCTCGCTAGAGGGCAGACACACAGGCATCGGCGTAAGCAGTGCTGGAGGAACTCAGGGCTCTCTGGGAGCTCACCTGAGGAATATCGCACGATCCAGTCCGAGGAGTGGAATGGCAAGCGAAGACACCTGAGCCTGCCCATTACCGGCCCCTCGGGGGGGCGAGTACATAGTCGGACACTGGCTCCACTCGGAGATTGTAGAATCTGGCGAATGTGTTAGGTGTCGCCCAGCCTGCAGCTCTGCAGATGTCTGTTAGCGAGGCGCCATGCGCTAAGCCCAAGAGGAGGCGACACTCCGAGTGGAGTGAGCCTGCACCCCGAGGGGACATGGTCGGCCTTGCTGCTGGTAAGCCAAAACAATGGTGTCCACTACCCAGTGAGACAGCCTTTGCTTTGAGAGAGCACTTCCCTTCCGCTCTCTACCATAACAGACAAAGAGCTGGTCTGAGGTCCTGAACACTGCGTCATGTCTACGTAGGCGCAGCGCGCGTACTGGACAGAGCAATGCCAAGGCTGGGTCTGCCCCCTCCACGGGCAGGGCTTGCAGGTTCACCACCTGGCTCTCAGAATGGAGTGGTGGGAACCTTGGGCACATATCCAGGCCGGGGTCTCAGGATCACGTGAGAATTAGCCGGCCCGAACTCCAGGCACGCTTCGTCAACCGAAAATGCCTGCAGGTCCCCGACCCTCTTAACGGAGGCCAATGCGGTCAGCAGAGCCGTCTTCATCGACAGGAACTTAATATCAACCGACCGCAAAGGCTCAAAGGGAGGCCTCCGCAGAGCACTTAAAACTACTGAGAGGTCCCCAGAGGGTACGAGAGGAGAGCGAGGAGGATTCAGTCTCCTCGCCCCCCTCAGGAACCTGATGATCAGGTCGTGCTGACTTACCTTTCTGTTCTCCAAGAGATCGTGGTGGGCAGATATTGCCACATAAACTTTGAGGGTGGAGGGAGACAGCCTTCGCTCCAACCCTTCTTGGAGGACGAGAGCACGGACCCGATCGGGCATTTCCAGGGGTCTTCTAGGCGGGAAGAGCACCAGGTGACGAAGAGGTTCCACTTCAACGCATAGGCATGCCGAGTGGACTCTGCCCTAGCGGAAGTGATGGTGGCGACCACCGAAGGTGGCAGGCCACTCAAACCTGCCGTGTCCCATCCAGGAGCCTCACGTGGAGGCTTCACAGATCGGGACGCGGGTGCCAAAGAGTGCCCCGTCTCTGAGTGAGGAGGTCTCAGAGGAATAGGCCAGGGAGGGCTGTCGCAAGGAGTAAGAGTTCGAGAACCAGGCCCGGCCGTGCCAGTGCACGGGGCGACCAAGGACCTGCTCCTTGTCCTCCCTGATCTTGCACAAGAGTTGTGCGAGTAGGCTCACTGGGGGAACGCATACTTGCGTAGGCCCCACGGCCAGCTGTGCGCCAGTGCATCCGTGCCGAGCGTGCCCTCGGACAGGGAATAGAACAGGCTGCAGTGGGAAGAGTCGTGGGAGGCAACAGATCTACCTGCGCGTCCCCGAACTGTTCCCAAATCAGCTGGACCGACTGGGGATGGAGTCTCCATTCTCCCGGGAGAGGCTGAAACCGCGAGAGCTCGTATGCTGCGAGGTTCAGGACTCCCGGAATATGGACAGCACGGCGGGACCTCAGGCGCTTCTGACTCCATAGAACGAGACGGCGGGCGAGTTGAGACATACGGCGGGAGCGTAGACTGCCCTGATGGTTGATGTACGCTACTACGGCCGTGTTGTCTGTCCGGACAAGCACATGTTGACCCTTCAGCAACGCCGGAAGCGTGCAGGCGAACCGCACTGCCAGCAACTCGAGGCAATTGACATGCAGGAGGCGCTGGGGTCCTGTCCAGGAGCCCGCGGCTGCTTGTCCATTGCACATGGCACCCCAACCCGTGGGAGAGGCATCCGCCGACACGACAACATCCCTGGAAACTCGTTCTAAGGGCACCGCGCCCGTAGAAAACTGAGGTTCGACCACGGGGTGAGCATCTGTAAGCAGGCCCGAGTCACTTGGACCCGGAGCGGCAGACTGACATGCCCATCTCGGGACCCGATCGCGAAGCCAATGCTGAAGCGGTCTCATATGAAGCAATCCGGCGGCGCCACCGCGGCTGCAGATGCCCATATGCCCCAGGAGCCTCTGAAACACTTCAGTGGAACCGCACTCTTGCTTTGAATTAACGGAGGCAAGTCAGCATTGACAGCGCGTGCTCGCTGGTAAGCTGCACGCACATGGCGACCGAGTTGAAAACCATACCGAAAAGAGATCCTGCACGGAGCAGAGTTGCTCTTCTCCCAGTTGACCTGAAGGCCCAGACAGGCTACGTGCTGGAGCACTAGAACTCTGTGTTCGCACCCTGTTCTCAAGAGTGACTCAGTCTGAGCCAGTCGCCGAGGCAGTTCAGGATGCGAACCCCGTGCTGCCTGAGTGGCGCAAGGGCTGCCTCGACAGACTTCGTGAAGTCACGAGGGGACAGAGCTAGCCCAAATGGGAGGAACGCTGCACTGAATGTCCCCCTCGAAGCAGACCTGTAGGAACGGTCCGCGTCGAGGTAGGAGACAAAGAAGTAGGCGTTCTTCAGGTCAATCGCTGCAACCAATCAACTGGACGAACGCCGAAGGCGTCGCTGCCAACATCCTGAACGGAAGCCAGTAAGGATCGGCTCAGGATGGGCAGATCCAGGATTGGCCATAACCCACCGGTTTTCTAGGGTACAATGAAGTAAAGGCCGAGGCCCGGACTTCATTTCGCTGGAGGGACAGGCTCGACGCACCTTCGCCAGTAGGGTGGCAACCTCCGCATGCATGACTGGGACATTGGGCCCCACCATGGTGAGCGGACTCCCCGAAGCGGGGAGGAGCCTGCGCAAATTGAATCGCTTAGCCGAGCCTGATGGTCTTCGCGTTCGGCGGACAGTCCTGGAAGCTGAAGTCAGACTCCCAGGAACTGACCACGGGGGTCACTCGAACCACAGACGTACCCCGGGTGGGGCAGCGAGGCAGCGTGACTGGCCCAGACGTGGGAGGCGAGGCGCCCGGTGTGGGGCACAGCCAGCAGCTGCGTCCTGACAGAGGAGACCAGGGAAGGATGCGCGTTCCACTGGGGTCTGCTCTGAGAGGCTGGCGAGAGAGAGAGGGACGAGAGCGGCGCTGCCCGAGGGCGGTGCACACTGCCATCACCAGTCTCTGTGTCCTCAGGATGGGGACACCAGTTCTCCAAGCGCCGCCAGCCCGGAGGCCAGCAGCGAAGGATTTTCCCCGGCCCTCCACCGGGAAAGGAGAGGCCCTGCTACCATCTCCTGGAAAGAACTGGAACCCATCTCTGAGTTGTCCACCTCCAGCCTGGCGTTTAGTCAGGCTGTGCAGCGGATCAAGGCCATCCTGCAACCTCCTCCATGACACAGCCCCGGTGAAGGCTGCTGCTGGGGCCGGGTAGGAGGGGGAGGGCGCCGGCGGCGAGCGGACTGAGGCGACTGAGCCGGCGGCTGGTGCAGCAGCTGGCCGGGCAGTACGTGTTACAGCCTCAGTCTGCTCTCGGGCGGCCGAGAACCGTTGGGCGCAGTTCTCAGCCGCGCCGAAGAGGCCAGCCTGGGATATGGGCGAGTTGAGGAGGTGGCTCACTCAACTACCTCCACATCACCAGGTAAGGCCAGGTGTTTCTCCCGACAACAACTGTGACATCGCTCGCCCAGGAGCGTGTGGCCACCTTCACGCCCAGAGGGCGGGATCAGTGGCGGCACGCAGCTCATTGAAGAGCCCTGGGTCGGCTCCACCTCGTGCATGTGCAAAGGGGTGGCGGCCTGTCCCGTAGCTCTGCAGGACCACGCCACCGTAGACGGGCCCTGAGGCTTCGGGAGGGTGCTTAGGATAGCCACGCCACGCCGGCACTCCGGACACCGTAGCGCAACAGAGTGCTCAACAGTGGGGACCCAGTGTACCTAGGCCACGGCCCCATCGAGGGCAGAGAAGGCGGAGGAGGCCGAGCGCCACGGGAAGCACGGGACTCCCGACCGCATGACCTCCTCATGCACCTCGGGACGAAGGCATTGGGGCGGGCCCAACAGCTGTCGGGTGCCGTCCCCAAAACTAATCGCGCAACCACGAGCACTCGTGACAGGGCGGAGTTCCACACCAGCCCGAGGCTCGCGGCTGCCCGAGATAACATGGCTGTCAACTCTGGGTCAGATCAGGCTGCGCTGACACACCCGGAGGCGGAGCACTGCCTAATCGTCATCCCCAAAGGACTCCAGCCCACCTTGGGATGCGGCGATCTAAATCTCACTGCTATCTGGAGTGTGAACTGAACGAACGAGGCGCCAGAGACGGGTCACAGCTGTTTCAGTCCAGCACTCGCGGGAAGCGATGTGCGAGAGGGGGTGTGGCCCGAGGAATGAACGCCGGGGTCTTAAACCACAGCACAGCCCTCAGGTCACCCTGGCCACCAGCCAAAGTACCACCTCTCTCGGAGACGGTAGATTGGGGTGTGGCAGAGGGGACTCTCTCTCCTCTCGGAGATCACTGAGTCTCGACCACAACATCGCGATGGTCACATTCCCGCAGTGGGAACATGACACATCCACAAACACTGCCCGAACGTGCTGAAGCCCAAACACATCGAGCAGTGAAAGTGCCCATAGACAGCAATGGATATCGACGCTCGAAGTGCACGGCGAACCGCCTTGAAAAAGACGTGCCACACGCAAGCTCTTTTTGTGAGAGGAAGCCTCGCAGTCGATGCCGAAGCGCCCAGGGAAACACACACCAGCTGTCAACAGACCACTGCAGAGATCAGCAGGCAGGAAGTATGCGATCACTGGAACGCGCCGTTACACCAACACCGACCGGAAAGCTGCTCGTCTCAAGAAGCTGACAGAGTCTCAGAAGGCTGTAGGAGTGAAGAGGTAGGTCCTCTTGGCTCCGAAAGCAGAAACATAATGCGATGTTGCTACGCACCTTATATACTCACACGGTGAGGCGGAGTTACGTATGCAAATTCCGCATGCCCATGGCATTGGCACGCCATTGGGCGCTTTTCTAAGCTCAAGATGATAGGCTTCTGTTTAAACCCCATTCGTTAGTCACTAACGTTACGTCGTAGTGACTGAACGAAAGGGAACTCCGATTGTGTTCTTCAGGAAGAAGAACGTCACATACATCTGGGATGTCTTGAGGGTGAGCAAATCATGAGGTCATTTTAATTTTAAAGTGAACTAATCCTTTAACACAGCAACACCGACTCAACCAATGGCATGACTTTGGGCGGGACTATCTTGGCCAACCAATGGCATGGAAACCTGTTAGAACAATCAAGTTAAAATAACTGACAGTAAAATTATTTATATGCATTTAAAAAAAACTACATTCTGATTTTGTAATGATTTAGTTTGTCATGGCATCAGAGAAACTGCATACATTCAGCTGTGAGACTTATTTGATTCAGTTGCTTATCGATAAAGCTCATCTTGTCAGGCAGACATACTGTCAAATTTATGACAGATCCAGTTAGCATTAAGAAGAGATAACATTAAATCAAATTTTTCTCAGGCCCACACATGGAAGGTTTAGGTAGGCAACCTCATAGTGAGGGTGTCATTGTGATTGACACATTACTCTTCAAATGATAAACTTTCTACTGATAGGATAATCACACATATAACTTTCCACCAGCTAATGTGCTGAAAGCGTTTTTCTTCCCATCACTTCAAAAAGATGTGTACCCATCTTTTTACAGATGTCAGGCTTTTTGCTCACATTATTCCTAATTAGTATCCTCAGTATGTTGTTTGAAATCCCGCACACTGTAAACAATTGCTCTCATGAGTCCACAATATTAAATTTAGGCAATGGCAATGTTTTTTTATGTAATAAATGTGGCATTTTTAATTATGCTATAAGAAATTAAGGGCAATAAAAATCATAAACAGTGACAGTTGACAGTGTCAGCTGGGATAGGAGTAAGTGCACTACCGTTCAAAAGCTTGCAGTCAGTAAGATTTTGTCTCTTATGCTCACCGTGGCTAAATTTATGTGACAAAAATAGAAAACAGATATTTAAATGATATTTCACAATATTACACTTCTTACTGTAGTTTTAATATATTTTTTAAAATATCAAAACTTATATTATTTCCGTCTTCAGTGTCACATGAAGCAACAGAAATCATTCTAATATGCTAACTTGCTGCTCAAAAACATTTCTCATTATTATCAATATTGAAAACAGCTTTGATGTTTAATATTTATGTGGAAACTTCTTAACCATATAAATAGTTTTACTTTTGATCAATTCAATGCATCCTTGCTGAATAAAAGTACTATTTTAATAAGTAATAATTACAGTAGTGTATTTTAAATTATAAAAATAATGACAGCTTTCATGTGTGTAGCTTAACGTGGTAAGGTTTATTGTCTTAATGAATAATATAAATGACTTTTTATGTACTTTATGCAATAAAATTATATATTTTAGTGAGTTAATAATCAGATGTTCACATGAAATATATCAAAGTACCTTGCAGTTATTTTCTGATTCCATCGCTGTACTGCTACTGGGAGAGAAAAGAAAACGGCACTGTAATAGAAGAAAGAGAAATGGAATGAGAGAGAGAGAGAGAGAGAGAGAGAGAGAGAGAGAGAGAGAGAGAGAGAGAGAGAGAGAGAGAGAGAGAGAGAGAGCAATGGACACAATGTAGTCTGTAATATCATTAGGGTTCAATATTTTCTCCCACTTTTGCTTGTCCACAAAGCAACCCAAGAGAAGGACAGAAATGAAAGTCAATAATGAACAGAGGAAAAGCAGGAGTGAAGGCTGGAGAGGTATCAGGACAGCTGTGGCACGAAATCAGGCAGGGGTTCGCCGCCGCTGAACAACGGACAAAAGCATTGTGCTTTGAAGTCGGGCCAGTCACGCTTTGAAGTTCTCTGAGCACCACTGATTCATCATGAAAAAAAATTCAAACGTAAATACTGAGGGAATAACACAGCAGATCCAGAATCTTCTAAAAGACAAAACAAAACCAAACAATGCACTAAACCTTTTTTTTCACTCTTCTTAATAATATTTCTTCCATTTAAAGCTTTGTAATGTCTTTACTACACACGTGGTCTTGAAATTGACTTGTGTGGATGTAACTACGCACTACACAGGACATAGACCTTGAATTAGAGAATGTAAGACCTTCTCTCTCTCTCTCTCTCTCAAACACACACACACACACACACACACACAGACTCAAACAGATGGATGGGCAGTGATCAATCTGCCGTGCACAGCAGTCAGCTGTCCACCTGCATTGTGCAGACAGTGGAGAGCAGACCGGCTTTAGATTTGCAAATGGCACAGGAACAATAATGGATCAGCTGGAAGCGAATCCGAAGGAGAAAAGAACACCTTTACTCGTTACTAAATTGTGCACTGGAAATATGTACTGTGTGTTTGTAGTGCTAGTAACAACCACAAACAGCGTTTGTTCTCCAGTTGTTTATGAAAAATAAATCAAACTTCAAGAACTATGTACATATAACAAGACAAGCTTCAAAATAAATATGATTGCATAGTTTTTAATAACATATTCCACTACTAATAGTAGAGGAAAATATATTTGTATTCAGACGTGCAAAAGCATGAAAACCCAGCAAGCTGCATCGCTGCCTACATAGTCAGCTGCCTTGTGTCTTAGGGTTTATTTTTATATTTTTAGTTTTCATGCAAATTTTTGTTTAATATTTTGTCATTTCTGAGTGTGCTTTGTAATTTGCATGGACAGCTCTTACTGGCTTACGTTTGTTACACTCACCCCGCTCAACCTCACGCCTATCTGGGTCACGGCACAAAATGTAACCAGTCCTACTTGACCCACTCCGAACGGGATTTGAACCGGGGTCTCCGGTGTTCGCAAACTGCAACCTCTAGAATCAGTCACTAGTGCACTCAAAAAATTATTTTATGATGCTGTTCACTTTATTTAAGCAATTCATCTTGATTTAACACAATTACATCAGGTTTCTGGTTCAAATGTAATTGATTCATGATAAACCGACTTACAACCGTGACTCTCTGACATAACTTGATGTTTTCATTTTGAAACAACATGTTTCAATCAAGTAACCCAATCAAATAGGACTTTCACTTCCCATCATGCTTTGCAAAGGGGCTGAATTCAGAGAGTAAATGGGACCCACTTTATATTAGGTGTCCCTAACTACTATGTACTAACATGTTAATTAATAATTTGATACATTGCACTTATTGTGTACATACATGTTTTTACATTGTACTAACATTTTAAAAAATACCTGCATGTAATTACATCTGTAATTAATTTCTGTAGTTACATTTGTAATTACACAGTTGACACTTCCCTTACACCTAACCCTACCCTTAAACTTACCCATCCCACCACACCTGTCCCTAACCGTACCCGTATCCCACCTCAATATCAGCAAAGGTGTTTTGCAACACAATATGAGCACAGTAAGTACATTGTACTTATTTTTTATGTAAGTACATAGTAGTTAAGGCCACCTAATACAAAGTGGGGCCATGTTTTCTTATGTTGGTATTTAAAAGTTTGTGTTATGTTAGTGTTTTTGGAGGTTACCATTGTGATGAAGTGTAGAGCATGTGCTTGGGGTGAGGACCTGCTAATAATAATTAAAGTTGTTTTAATAATAAAAACAACTACTTTGGGCATGCGATGGACATAACAAAACCAGTGGTGGGCGATACTGCAAAATTTGGTATTGATCTGATACTAAATACATATAGGGTCAGTATTGCCGGTACTGATACCAATACGATACTTTTTACTTTAAAAAAACACTTTTGTGTAGGGGAGAGCATTATTTCTGAGGTGAATGAATGATCAATTCTTTCGGCATTATTTTTTATTAATGTATTGAAGTCCACATAATTATTAGTTATCAGGCACTGTAGAATGAATTCCTTGTCATGTGTTTTTAAGTGTTTGTATAGGTTTGTAGTGTTGCCACAGTATCGAATGCTCTTTTTACACGTGTCACAAGTTGCAGTATTATCATTTAGTGCCGTAAAATAGCTCCACACAACGCTTCTCTTCCTCTCGGCCATCCTGATCCCTCTTTCAATGTGCTATCAGCTTCGCTCACTCAGTTCGCTGCTCCTCAGTGCGTTGTGTCAGTGAGTCACGTGACGACACAACAACGAATCACAGCAGAGCAGCAGGAGGGGGAGGAGTAGCAAAGTGGGCCAGGATGTGAAAGCAGCATTTGCTCAGGATTGTAGAGGTAGAAGACACGAGCAAAGTATAATGAACGTAGAGGAGAGATATTTAAATAAAAATATCAATTCAATTACAACTGTATCGATCTAATATAGATCTAATACACTGTAAAAAAAAAAAAAATTGTGGGAAAAATTGTGACAATTGATCATTACATATTGGCCTAATAAGTTACTTCCAAATAATTATCCCCATGCAAAAATATGCATTGTACTAATCATAGCTTAAGGTCTTCACTCAAAATTAAAATTGTATATTCACCGAACATATTTAATTGTGCTCAGTCAATCTATGAAGTCGAAGTGAAAAATCCATGTTGGGTGAACAAGTCCTACGTTCGAAAAACTGTATACGCATGCGCAAAATGTGCCCGAGGAAAACCGTTCGTGTGGGGATTTCAAACACTTTATGACCCGGAATGAAGTTTAAAAGACATTTTGTAGAATCACGAGTTCACGAATGGTTTCATGAGTGTGTTCTCGTTTACCACATAATTATCTAATGGTAGCCAATAGTTTTATTTTCCTCATGTCTTATATGTCTATAATAAAAGGTAATAAGTAAATTAAGTCATTTGTGTGACATGTGCGCCATGCGACCATTGAACAAGGTGGAGTTAGATTAGCGTCGGCCTCTCTCAGGGCTCAGTTGCCTTTCAATATCAAACACGCCAAGCTCGTGGTTTTCTTATTCGTCCATTAATTCGTCTCATCCTCATTATATAATGAAGTAACTTCTGTTCTGTCATTTGCCAGATGTGATGCAGAGGAACTTTGTCATTAATGCAGAGCTGGCCCGTTATATAGGCAGTATAGGCAAATGCTAAGGGTGCAATCTCGCTAGGGGGCGCCAAAGAGGCCAAGGGATGATAACAAAATTATAAATGTTTTTTTTTTTTAAGTTACAAACATAACCAAACTGCTGATATCTTTAGCAAACTAAACTTCTAATTAGTATTAATAATTTGTATTATATAAAAATCCAAAATAAGGGCATTACTGCACCCGCCCACAATTGATTGACACCTGAAGGATGGCCGGAGTGAGGTGAGACCCACCCAGCCCCCGTGTGCCGATTTTTTTTACTTTCTGTAATGGCTCAACGAGGAGCGAAGTGACGACATGTCAAAACGACCTCATAAATTATCTGGTGTGCAAGGAAGAAAAAAACGAAAAGAAGAGGAGGAAAAACACGAAAAAGCCAGAGGTAAGACTGTGTGAAGAAATCACTGAATTAATTAATTGTGCGCGTGCACTAAGATAACACGTTAAACAGATAACTTTACAGATGAATATCTACATAAACAGACTGATATCCAATCCTTCAAAAATATGCATTTCCCTGCCTTGAAAAGCAGCATTTTTTAAGGCCAACAACATTGTCGTTTTTTATGCTATGCCAATTGGTTTGAAATGTCTCTGTAATTAGTTAGAGATGCACATTAAACGCAGTTAGCAAAGGCCTAATAATACTAGACAATATTAAGCAGGCAAGAGATGATTTATCACCTTGGCATAATAATAGAATCATTTAGTTGTTCAGAATCATCATCTAAGACTACAAGATGGATATTTCTAGGTGGAAACGTATCAGTGATAGCTTTGATTATAGAATGTTAAAATGAGCAGTAAATCTAGAGAGGCGTAGACAGGTAATATTTATGTTGGGTTATTTCAAATATCTCTTTGTACTTCTTATAATCTTTTTGTAATGTGTATTATCTATTCATTTATTTAACCCTTCGTGGTCCACAATATGATTTCAATGAGTAAAACATTTTGATGTTTTTCCTGCTTAAAATTAGACACTATAACAATAAACATTTTCATAATTATTTTTATTTATTTAATTTTTTTAAAGTTTGTTGCCTCAAAGCAACATTGTACCACAACGGAAAAATGAAACATTTGAAATTTGCATGTAGAAAAAAGAAATATATTTATTGACAAACATGCATTTCTTTAACCATTCACCTGAACAAACACATTTCTCCACTTTATAATGTATTAAAAATTTAATATTTAAGAAAAAGTAACATTTCAAATTCAGCTGTTGCTCTCAGGCAACATTGTACCATCGCGGAACAAAAGTATTACCAAACCATCATATCAAGTTATCATATCCATCTTCATCCTCATCTCCATCTTCAATCTCACCCTCACCCTCTCTCCCTGTCACTATGACCCTCATCTTCCTCATCACATGACACCTCATCCTCACCCTCATTGGTTGTGTTTTATACTTTTTTAAAGTGCTATAGAAAATGTGCAGATCATAATATGTGCAGTTATAGTATGTGAATTACTAATCTTATACGTGCATTACAAAGTCATGCAAAAATGCAAATATATTTTGATAATTCTAACACTTTTCCTTACAAATATACTACATTTGTATCCAACCCAGTGTGTCTGGTATGGCCTTATGCGATTCCATTAAGGTACAATGTTGCCTTGAGGCAACACAGTTTTTTGTTATTTACTCTAAAACATTTGATGATATATAATGTAAAGTTCTTGAAAATACTTCTTTACTTATCAGTGAAGGTGACTCATATTTTTTTGGGTTGATTACCGTACCATAGACGGTTAACATTCAATTATTTGCATATTAATTATTACAATAATTATTTTCTGTTCTTGTGTTACATCAAATCTGTGGACACTGGACTGTGTTGTTCTAATATTTACATAAATGCTTTACAGAGTTTTGCATGCATTTCTAATGCATTTTGCCAAAAGTGTTGCACTTTCTTTCAAATGTAACCGGGCCTACTCTACCTGCTCTGAGCAGGATTCGAACCAGGGTCTCCCGCGAGGGAGGCATGGACACCTAACAAGCACGCTAAAGACCGCAGCTGCTAGTGTAAATCTCTGGCATGCGTCTTGAGACTAGGGAAATGAGGTTTACACACACAGCTCTTACTGGCATACATCTGTTAAACTCACCCCCTTAACCTCACTACCATCCAGGTCTCAGCACTAAATGTGACCGGTCCTACTTGATTCGAACCAGGGTCTCCGGAGTGGTAGGTGTGCACGCTAGCTAAAGACAGCAGTCTCTAGAATCAGTTGCTAGCACGCCTGTTTACACGCACAGCTCTTACTAGCCTACGTCCGTTACACGAGTATTGCTGAATTTAGCCAACATTAAATGATGCATTGTAATAAGTTGCTTACCTTTGAAAAGAGAGTCTTTGTGATGCCTGTAAATGCAGCCTCCTTAAGGCATCTCACTAAGTTTTGGAACAGAGCAATTATGAACTTATTAGGCCTCTAACAATGTTATTTCCTTATAGGACCGCTCTCTTTGTATAAAACATTTACCTAGAGATTACATTCTGCTGTAACTGGTCACACAAACACAGCCAGTGGGAGATAGGATTTAATTATAACTTTTAGTTTTTGTTTTGTTTTGTCATTTATTCCACTGATTTATATGCAGATAAGAACAGAATAATAGTACATTAATGTTGTGAGCACAGTTGTTATGTTATGTTACACTTTTAATCTATCTTACTTGGCCTTTACCGCAGTTTTTACTATCAAGTAAACTAATATACTTGAAAGAAAGAGATAGAGTTGCATTGGTAGGGAACCACAGTCTGTTCCAGCAGTGAGCATGATGATTTACTCATCTAAGGCTTGTTTACCGCTGCAGCTGATGGAAGCTAAAATAAAACAAATAAATTACAGGCCTACACTCCACACATGGGATAAAGACAGAAAGAGAGAAAGATCAGGCAAGAGAGCCGCTGGGAGTTCGTTCTGTTTACCTGCTCAAGCCATTTTAAATCAAACCCCTCAAAATAACTGAAGCCATCTCTACTGAAACACTGCTGCAAAAAAATGACCTAAAACCAAATATTAAATTGAAAACTAGAATATGATTTAAAAAGAAATACAACAAGCATTATATATGCATGGATGTTTCTTCGTAACCCACTGACAAAATCCAGTTCTTACGGACTGGTGATTTATTTTATCGGTTTCAACACAGGAATGCAATTTTGGCCCAGGGACAGTAAAGTAATAACTGTTCAAATGATGCTGTTGAATGTCTATGTTGCAGACAGCGAATTACATCAGTGGCTTTAAGTGATAGCCAGAAGTAAGCAGGCGTGCAATAAGATGAAAGATAATTCAAAAGTGAGTCAAACATGTTTATTTTTTGATAGACAGGATGGGTAATTTAGTTGGTTGGATTTTGAAACGCCAAACACTAACCATGATTGCATGTAAAAAATGTCAATTTGAAAACTGACATGATGTTATAGGCTACAGGGGGGAATGAGTGATACAGTAGGTGTAGCCCCTGCACAACTGGTAAAAACAACTATTAGTGTTTTTAAAAAATATAGAAATTCATGACTGAATTCAAGATAATACAATACTGTCACCGTCTCCATGTAAAATACAAAAATGTGAATTTGTGAAAACTGTCATCATGCGTATTACATGTTCAGTCTATAGGCGCGTAGTGTTTCTTTACAAAGTGACATCGCCATCTACTGGCCTGGCATGCATAATACAGATTTTTGCAGATCTGTGTGAATGGGGAATGTTTTGACAACGTTGTTGTCTGTACGCATTTTATTTTTATTTTTTTTATAAATACGAAGGAAAAAACTTTTCTGTATACATATACACCACAATAGAAAAGACAAGCGGGAACTTTAGTTCCATGCCGACATTATAGTTAAATTGTCAATTATTGTATACATTTAATATTTTTTTAATAGAATATATTTAACTTTTTATAAAAAAACGAGGAAAAAAATATAAGTAATGATGCTGAAAAAAATAAGAAACGTCCAATGCTATCTCACGACAAATTCCTACGTATTTATACGAGGTGGCTAATTCGTACAAATTCATACGACCTCACAAGTATGAGTTCGTACGATTTGTCTAAACTGCAATGACGGGTAGGTTTAGGGGTGGGGTTTGAGTCATGCGTGCATAATCATACGAACGACTTGTCAAATGCGTACGTTTTTAGCAAATCGAATGAGTGAGCTCATACAAATTCATATGAATTAGCCACCTTGTAAAATAAGTGTGAATTGCCATGAAGCCAGATTCTAACTTGCATTTGTTGACCAATAAACAATAGCTGCAACTCAATGTCATATGCATGGGCGTCCTTTGTGTGTGGGTGGGACTAGACCCACCCACTTTTTACGACCAATGATATTGGACCCACTCACTTTTATCGTCTCTAAGTGTTTATCAGGTAGTTAAACATATATGTGCTGAATTAAAGTCCCTGTAAAGTCAAAATTAAACATGTGTTCTGAGTTTCACACACCACAGATAAATGTGTTATTAACCACCCAGCCAAATTTGAATCATAAAAAAATCCGCTAAGTACATAAAATAGCTTATCAAGATCTTGAAAAGTTAAGCAGCATTCTCTGGTCTTAAACGCTGGGGGTGTGTCCACTGTCGGAGCCGAAACCACGCCCACTCGCAGGAAAGCTGCCGTAAGCACACGATAAGAGACAAGACAAGACAAGAGCACACAAGATAGATGTCGGCGGGACAGAAGGATGAAGGCCGGGGGGCGGGAGATAGTCGGTTCAGCCCCATTCTTCAGCGGATTATCAGTGAATCGCAGTTATCGTCGATGAAAGTTTGTAAAACTATCCGGTGTAAAGTCACTGCAGAGGCAGGTGTTGGTGGTGATCCTCAGGACTCCATCAAGGCAGCTGTTAACAAAATGAATCCACCTCTTCTTGAGATCGTCTTTTTTGTTTTGTAAGTTGTAGGCTGTAGTAACTAACTGCACTGACAGTAACTCGCAATCTAGCGGGTGAACTGATGAGAAATTGCGAATGTACTCTAGTTATGGGGGAGGGGCCATATGCCATGTGGCTCCAGTGCATCATCGAGCCACCGTTTTAACCCCGCCCAAAAAATCCAGAACACCGCAATAGTGAAAAACTGTTTAACGGTCTAATTTCTAAATTCAATAATACATAGTTCACAGTCTTTGTAATGTGTTTCAACAGTTAATTTCTAACATTTATAATGTGTTTAGAAACAAATCTCAGAATTGCCTTTACATGGACTTTAATATTAAACACGTTAGACACTTTATTTCCACTTTTCTAATATTTTCTTCATTTGCACTGAAAATAAATGCCTTTCCGATCTGATATGTGATGGAAAAAGGGTGGAGAGAGAGTTCAGCAAAAGACGGATTTGCGTCAAAACTTGATGTCATGCGTCTTACCCCTACAATATTGCCATGGTAAATAATTCAGTGACAGCTGTGTATTTCTGTTTAACTTAAAAAAAATTATCTAACTGATTGCCTAAATTGTTTTGAGTTTTGCCAACTTATTAAGGTTTACAGTATATTACATTACATTATATTAAAATGACTTATATACACAATATTACCAGGAACATTAAACTAAATTTCATGTTTTCAACTATAAAACCTTTAAAAACATTTATTCCGCACTTTGCTCCTCTTTATGGGTCGAATCAATTCATTGATTTCTCAGCATCACGTTCAGGAAGGTTCTGAATAAGAATTCAGAAACATTCATGATTCAATGCATTTCAAAGAGTAGCTAAGAAGCTCTGGAAAATTGTTTCAGAGCGATAAGCATTTCAAGATGCATTTTGGGATATGCAGAAGGGTAAATATCGATAGTGTGATGGCAACAAAGCACAGATGACTTGACATTTAGACATGTATACGGTATCGATTCAGAATTCAATATTACAGCTCAGGACCACTCTCCAACTCAACAGCCCACCTGTCAGATCAATACTTATTTCAGAGGAAGAATCAACTGTGAACAAAGAGAGATTTATCACACTTTCAAGACGGAACGCACAAACAGTAAATTTTTAATATCCCGAAATATGCTGAAAGCAGACTAGTGGTGTGAGCTGCAGTAAATTGCTCTCAAACACTGTCTTAAGAATCGCTTGTGAAATACTAAAATGGTAAATAAAGATAAGATGTCACGGTGTCTGTAATTCTAGCAAAGTACAAACGTCAATATTTTATATCCATGGATCCCTTTTTGTATAGGAATTGACTGAGGCAGTCAGGCAGAATGAAATGTGAAGAATCAAATAAACAACTCTGTAATGGGGAAAGTGACAGAAATAACCCGCCACAACCCCCAGTGTACACAATACTTAAATAGGCTTATAAAATAAATGTTCAATGCACATTAAACTACATCACATGAACTTCAACTTAACATATTAACTCCTTGTTTCTGATTAAGTTTGCCTGTCATATTTCAACAGGTCCAACAGGAAATGTCATGTGTACAATCACAAAAGAGCAGGGGTCCGTTCTTCGTACATCGCTAACTCAGTTAACTGGATTTGATTGTTGAAGATTTGGCATGATCTTGGGTTGTTTGGCCTCGGGAGCAGGCTTATTTCATGTAAACAGGATTAGATAGCATTTTTTAAAGCAGCGTTGATCTGTCCCAAACACTGCTACTTTATTACAAGAGTTCCTTACTACACCAGGGGCAAATCATTTTTTAAATAATAAAATTAATAAGAATAATATAAAAATTAATTTGAAAATAATATTTATATAGGACAGTGGTGGTGATCTTGACCCTTAAGAAACTTTAGTATAGATACACTATATTGTCAAACGTATTGTGGATACCCCTCCAAATCATCCAATCACTTCCATTGCCACAGGTATATAAAATCAAACACCTAGGCATGCAGACGCTTCTACAAACAGAATGGGTCGCTCTCAGGATCTCAGAGAATTCAAGCATGGTATCGTTTCACCTGTGCAATAAGTCCATTTGTGAAATATCCTCACTACTAATTTTTTCCACGGTCAACTGTTAGTGGTATTAAATCAAAGTGGAAGCAATTATGATCAACAGCAACTCAGCCACGAAGTGGTAGGCCACGTACAAATCAAAGAGTGGGGTCAGCACATGCTGAGTCACACAGTGCACAGAAGTCACCAACTTTCTGCAGAGTCAAAAAGCTTAAGCTACAGACCTCCAAACTTTGTGTGGCCTTCAGATTAGCTCAAGAACAATGTGTAGAGAGCTTCATGGAATGGGTTTCCATGGCCGAGCAGCTGCATCCAAGCAGTGGCGTAAAGAACGCTGCCACTGGACTCTAGAGCAGTGACTCTAGAGCTCTCTGGAGTGACAAATCACGCTTCTGGTTTGGCAGTTGCCAGGAGAACGGTACATGCCTGACTCTATTGTGCCAAGTGTAAAGTTTGATGGAGGGGTATTATGGTCTGGGATTGTTTTTCAGGGATTGGTCTTGGCCCCTTAGTTCCACATTTTGACATTTGGTTTTGAGTATCGATACATCTGCCCTCTTCAAGGAACTTTCAAATGATCAAATAATCCTGATTTGTTCAATACAAAAATAATTGAGCAGCACAACTGTTTTCAACACCAAAAATAATAATAAATGTTTCTTGAACAGCAAATCATTGTATTAGAATGATTACTGAAGTATCATGCAACACTGAAAATTCAACTTTGTCATCAAGACATTTTAAAATATAATTTAAAAAATACATATTTTTAATGAATAGTATTTCGCAATATTACTGTTTTTACTGAATTTGGACCGAATAAATGCAGGCTTGGCAAGCATAAAAGACGTCCTTAAAAACATTTAAAAATATTACCTTTTGAATGATAGCACAGATAAAAAAGACTAGACTAGAATAAAATAGAATAGAATAGAATAGAATAGACTTTGCATGCTTTAATTGTATTAAACACTCTTCAAAATATTGTTTTATGCGCCACTGAAAAAAAGAAACTCATGCAGGTTTGGAACAACAGTGTGCAAATTATGACAATATGTTCATTTTCAAGTGAACTATCGCTTTAATCACTATAGCTGCCATTAACACATTTGGTATTTGTTTGGTTCTACATATTTTTTTACACATTATGGTGCTGACTGGCAGGTTGTTTGCATGCTGTTTGGATAATCAATCTTTGTTTTATTAAAAATGAGCGTTCCTCACCCACACCATCCACTGCCCCCTCCCCAACCCTACTGGAGTTGGATGCTTATGTTGTCATTAAACGTGGGCTGTGTGAGAGTCATTTCCGGAGATGCTCTCCACCATGTGTTGATAGCTTGGCTGGTAATTCTCACATGTTAATGTGTGTTTTCACATACTGCACAATGCCAGCTTATCAAGACATTGTGTTTGAAGAAGGAGTGAAATTTCTCAAAGGCTCTTTGCCAGGTACACTTCCTGCTAAGCGTTTGAATAAAACCACTTTAGGCACCAAACCAGCTGGAGAGTACTCTTATCAGGGAGAGGAAGACTGAAAATCTCCAGCAGATGAAGTTTCACAATCTAATTCATATTCCATGGCCTGCAGTCATAATAAAACGCCTCAGATGTGGAGCTGGAAAGTGGCGATGAGAACTTAGAGGAACTTTGTGTGTGATCGATCAAGGCTAATCTTGTTGTACAAAAACTGCAATATATTTCTTATTATTCCATGTGCTGAACAGATTGAACGTTATTAGAAAAACACTTTAGTTTTGATTCGGTAAAGCCGTTTTAAAGTAGGCGTGTGAATTTAGATGGAGCTCTGCTTCAGACGTTCAGAAATCTGTAGCTACTATCAAGAAAATGGAGCAACTGATGGCCAAGTCATTATGCTACGAAAGGAGAACATTTTTAAAAAGTATAAGTTTTGTTCATGCAGTTACAATCAATGGAGACTGAAGCTTTTAAGCCTCAAAAAGGAGCACTGTAAAAGCATCATGCAAGTAGTCCAGTTGGCTTATGCATTATATTCCAAGGTTTTAAGTCAAGGTTTTGAGATCTACATCAACCACTTCTCTCTCTCTCAAAAAACAAAACAAAACAAAAACAGTAATATTGTGAAACATTATTTAAGTTTAAAATAACTATTCAATGTTATTCAAAGTGCATCTTTAAAATGTAATGTATTCTTGTGACGGCAAAGCTGAATTTTCAGCATTATTACTCCAGTCTTCAGTGTAATATGATCCTTCAGAAATCATTCTACTATGAAGCTCATATGGTGATTTTTTCCCCTCAAGATTCTTTGACAAGTTCAAAAGAACTTGTCAATGAAAAAAAAAGAAAAATTGCATAATGCCTATGTTGTACATAGTCCGCCCGTGAAGAACTTGACCAGCCCTCAAACATCATTTTATTGATGACTGCTTCTCAAATCTCAACGGAGTTCAACGCTGGCTTCGCTAAACACTTGCTCTTGAAATATGGGTCAGTACCGAGTTTATTTAGACCGGCTTGCTCTTCAGAATCACAACCTAAAAGCATGAATAATTATTGATGTATATATTTTCTACCAAGTGTTCAAAATACCCAGATTTATGTTGTGGATGGCGCGATATTTGTTTTGCCAACTTTAATGTTACATCAGTCATTCACGTTAGTGTTCGGCTAACGTATGTGCGGATATTGATACAGTTCCCGCACGTGCATCGCAATAAATGAGAAATATACACACACATGGGTTTGTTGATGGACATACACTTGTTAATGCTGATGGTAAGGACTTTCAGTTGCAACACCTCATAATGTACCTCAAAATAAGTAGGGTATCACTGAGAAACGTCCAGCTCAAGGACAATCGAGGTTCGGGTTGAATAACTAATTCTTCCAATGTTTCATCATCAGACTCTCGCTTGGATTGACATGGTAAAATTAACATCATCTGTACTGTCTTTACGGTGTGTATAATTGCTGAGCTTTAGGAAGCCTGCGGACAGAGCTGAAGTTCAGTTATTGTTATGGACATTTTAGAAACATGCTGCATGAGGTAGACCAATCACCACATCCCAAAGATGCTCTATTGGGTTGAGATCTGGTAAACCAATTTGAAATGATCTGAGCTCTGTGACATGGTGGATTATCCTGCTGAAAGTAGCCATCAGAGGATGGGTACATGGTGGTCATAAAGGGATGGACATCATGGTCAGAAACAATACTCAGGTAGGCCGTGGCATTTAAACAATGCCTAAACTAAGGGGCCTAAAGTGTGCCAAGAAAACACCATTACACCACCACCACCAGCCTGCACAATGCTAACAAGGCATGATGGATCCATGTTCTCATTCTGTTTATGCCAAATTCTGACTCTACCATCTGAATGTCTCAACAGAAATCGAGACTCATCAGACCAGGCAACATTTTTCCAGTCTTCAACTGACCAATTTTAGTGAGCTCGTGCAAATTGTAGCCTCTTTTTCCTATTTGTAGTGGAGATGAGTGGTACCCGGTGGGGTCTTCTGCTGTTGTAGCCCATCAGCCTCAAGGTTGTGTGTGTTGTGGCTTCACAAATGCTTTGCTGCATACCTCGGTTGTAACGAGGGGTTATTTCAGTCAAAGTTACTCTTCTATCAGCTTGAATCAGTCGGCTCATTCTCCTCTGACCTCTAGCATCAACAAGGCATTTTCGCCCACAGGACTGCCGCATTCTGGATGTTTTTCCCTTTTCACACCATTCTTTGTAAACCCTAGAAATGGTTGTGCGTGAAAATCCCAGTAACTGAGCAGATTGTGAAATCCTCAGAACAGCCGTCTGGCACCAACAACCATGCCACGCTCAAAATTGCCTAAATCACCTTTCTTTCCCATTCTGACATTCAGTTTGGAGTTCAGGAGATTGTCTTGACCAGGACCACACCCCTAAATACATTAAAGCAACTGCCATGTGATTGGTTGATTAGATAATTGCATTAATGAGAAATTGAACAGGTGTTCCTAATAATCCTTTAGGTGAGTGTATATTACAATACATTATATTATACAAAAAAACGCATGATGCATGTAAACCTGTTGTAGGAGACCTCCAAAACAAAATTAGGAGCCTTTAAAATAGCATAATAGCGGCACTATTATGATACACAGGACAACTTTTTGAGCAATGTAGCCGGGCAATGTTGCAGGGAGGTGTTGCTTGGGCACTTTTCCCATTGAGATTGGGCAACAAATTTCTATCTGAATACTTTAGATCGGTTGTGGGCCCTGCGTCTCATCTGGTTACCCGTTGACGGCAACATTGCCTAGCAACATGGCTCAAAAACATGCTCTGTGTATCATCACCTTAAGGCCGTGTGTCCACCAAAGCGTTTTTAGCCAGCTGAAAACGTCCTTGCTGTGAGCGACTGAAAGCGTTTTGGCAGCGGAGCGTTTTTGCAGTTGTTATGATACGGAATATCCACGGAAGTGTTACTAGTATCTAATTTCACAGACAGTTTGAGAGTGAAATACTCGCTCAGCGCCTCGTTACGCTCATGCCGTTCTAAAAATGCGGCACTCCCATTGTAGACAATGGGATACGCCTGCCAGCCGGGTGAAAAACCGCTTTGGTGAACACACGGCCTAAGAGTGAGTAAATGAAGATTTAAAAACATCTGGGGAACTATTTCTATAAGTTAAACAACTGCAAGCATTTCAAATATCAGTTTCCATTATGGAAACTGTTTATTATAGTCTCATCCACTTGAGTTCACGTGGAGTTAGACTTTTAGTGAGTACTAACTGAGAGACTCTATGCATTACAAATTGTGATGGCTTACTGTATAATGTATTTGCTAAAACTATTTGGGAGAGGGTTGGTAATACCTCTTGATGCAGTTCACGGGCCGACCTATTCAAAACCTCCTTCCGCGGCCCACATCTCTCATTCCGCACCTCATTTTTTATGTTTCAGAGAGTGTATTTATTTTAGCTGAGATTCCTCATAAGCTGAGGTTTGCTCAGGGAACAGGGACGGTGAGAGAGGTAGAGTGAGCTCATAACTCATTTTAATGGCTGTCTTCACAAGCCTCCAGCATCTTCCAAAGAACTGATAAAACCAGAAGCAGGAGGAGGAGGAGAGGAAAAGAGAAAGAGGTTTTAAGTGCGAGAGAATGAAAGAGATAAAAGGTGCGAGACACTTCCTGTCAGGGAAGACACAAAAGTTAGCAGCAGGCAGTGTAGAATATGCCAACAGTGGTTGAGAAAGCACAGTAAAACATGCAGTGAGCCTCTTCAGATGTTGTGAAGGTGAGGTCTCTGTATGCCAATCGCAAATGCTCGGGGTTTATGCGCAGGTGAGTGTTTAGCGCCAAGGACAGCAGCCAAAAGCAAGCACATCGTTCGGAGGCGGAGACCAGGAACTAAACACTTACGGCTGCAGATCACATGGCAAGACTGCAAACGCTCAGAACTCTTCAGACAGGACAATACCTTGTTCAGAATAGAATACTAGCTCATTACTTACTACTGTACATAGGGATATATGCACAATGTGCAGTTATATACATTTAAAAATGTTAAATACTATTTAAATGCTAGTTGAAAGGAGTGGGTCTTTTTTCTTTCTTTCTTTTTTTTTTTTTTGTTGCCAGAAATGAATAAAATGTTTCTTCTAACACACAATATAGTATCTTTAAATAAAAGCATCTGCTACTGTATGTATGTATGTATGTATGTGTGTATGGATGGAATTTACTGATTTACCTTTAATTTAAAAATATATTTACTTTTATTTATATATTAAGTTGTGCTGATTAATATTTTTGTTGAAGCCACAACATATATAATAATATAAACAAATAAATAAAAACCTGTACTAAACACCCACAATAAAACCCAATAATAAAACACCCACAAATACTGTATACTGGACAAATAGTAAGACTACTAAAGTTAGTATATTTTTAAAAACAAAAATTCACTGAGGATGCTTGGAAAGGTGAGTTGGCACTACTCCGAAACAAAGACTGTCATTTTCTGTTCTGACCTGAACCGCTCAATCACATGGAATACACTACTCCACCCACTGCACACCTCCCACAATGCACTGCACTAGCAGACTACAGTGCAAGCTATTGACGGCACCCACACGCTCTTCTACATCGCCCTGATCTTTTATCTAACCCTTAGGTTTTTCAACTCAATAAATCCCTTTCAGGAGAACTAAGCTTCCTGTGCTAGCCTTCATTCTGTTGTAGAAAAAGCAAATGAAAAAAAAAGAAGAATCTTTTGGATTTTTTTATGCCTACTACATCTACCCAGTTCTTATTGTATTATGTGTATATTATTTAAGTTATTAAAATTACTAATTAGCTTTTGTTTTTATATGTCCACTTCTCTTAAAAAAACGGTTTAATTTGTAGTAATTTTGTCTTTTTATTTATTTTTTTAGGCCAAATTGTGATGGCTAGACGACTGGGTCAGAGCATCTCCAAAACTGCAGCTCTTGTGGGGTGTTCCCGGTCTGCAGTGGTCAGTATCTTTCAAAAGTGCTCCAAGGAAGGAACAGTGGTGAACCGGCGACAGGGTCATAGGCGGCCAAGGCTCATTGATGCACGTGGGGAGCGAAGGCTGGTCGGTGTGGTCTGATCAAACAGACAAGCTACTGTAGCTTAAATTGCTCAAGAAGTTAATGCTGGTTCTGATAGAAAGGTGTCAGAATACACAGCGCATCGCAGTTTGTTGTGTATGGGGCTGCATAGCGGCAGACCAGTCAGGGTGCCCATGCTGACCCCTGTCCACCACCGAAAGTGACAACAGTGTGCACGTGAGCATCAGAATTGGACCACGGAACAATGGAAGAAGGTGGCCTGGGCTGATGAATCATGTTTTCTTTAACTTCACGTGGATGGCCGGATGCGAGTGCGTTGCTTACCTGGGGAAGACATGGCACCAGGATGCACTGTGGGAAAAAGGCAAGCCGGCGGAGGCAGTGTGATGCTTTGGGCAAAGATCCTGCCATCCATGTGGATGTTACTCTGACACGTACCACCAACACAGTGTAGCACACCATGTATCGCCTTTCATTGAAACAGTGTCTGTGGGATGTGCTAAACAAACAAGTCCGATCCATGGAGGTCCCACCTCGAAACTTGGTGCCAGATACCACAGCACACCTTCAAGGGCCAGGGCTGTTTTGACAGCAAAAGGGGGACCAACACAATATTAGGAAGATTCTCATAAGCTACACACCGATCAGGCATAACATTATGATTTAAACGAACAGCATCTTGTAAAAAAAAAATGTTCATAGTGATATAATTTGCTTACTTTTTGTCATTCCTAAAGTCTCCTTTCATTACCTTTTGTCTGTCGATCTTATATATATAAATATATATATATTTTTTGTGTGTGTGTGTGTGTTTGTATGTGTCCAAATACATGGTAATTAAATGAAGATGAAGCCCTTAAATGAGGCATGAAAAAAACACACTTCATCAAAAGCATCCACTTTAAATGATGTTTGAAAAGATGTGTTTAGTAAAATGAACACCAAAACGGCTCTTTCCAGGATGATTGCCTACTTTCTTTTCATCTCGCCTCAATGCCTTTTATGTGTTTTTTTTCTCACCTTGACACCCAGTGTTTTCTCTCCACTAAACCTCCTGACACTTTAAAGTTGTTAAATTTGACTGTGTAAACCGGGATGAAAACCGTGTTACCATTTGTGCTTGTGAACGTAACATTACGCATTATCCTCCTGCTCTCATTCCCCATCGTTAACATTCGGCTTGAGCATAAGTCACGATCATTATGCGGATGTGTGAAGAACATCAAAGTTAACCAAGTAAACAAAAGTGCCGGCCACGTTTCCCATTAACATCTGTTTAAAATGGATATGTGGCGTTGGCACCGAGGAAGGGGCGAAGACTCCTCGAGCATTATGCAGATGCTGGAAGGTAAATTACCATACAGAGCTTCAGAAACCGCCATGATGGATTGAAGCGTACAAGCCGTAGAATCGCTCCCACTCAAAGTCTCTGAGCTTGCTACTGAGACTCACAAGCAGAAAATACAAGAATGAAAACATCTCATTTGTCTCCTGCCAAAAATGTACATTTGTGGTGTGTTTATTCTCCATAAATGCCCACTGAGCTCCACAAAGTCTGACACAATTCTGCAGGGCCTCCCGCAAACCATAACACGGGCTCCGCCCATGAGCAGTGACATAATGCATGAACAAAGTCATGCTACATAAGCAAAGCTAACCAGAACGGCCTCAGAAAATGTACAGAAGGGCTCACAGGGCACATCAACGGACAACCCATGAGTTTGAGAGTAAAGGAATACAGTTTTTAAAATACAAATGATTTAAGATACAAATATGTATTCCGTCTAAATTCAAGTAGAAATAATTAAAGACGTCTTTATGCTAAATATATGCAAAAGTTTGTGGTCGGGTTAAAAAGAAGTCTCTTTATGCTCATCAGGGCTGCATTTATTTGATCCAAAATACAGTTAAAACAGTAATATTGTGAAATATTGCAATTTAAAGCTTTATATTATATATTTTAAAATGTAAATTATTATTAATTGTGAGTTATTTGTATTGTCAATGTTGAAAACAGTTGTGCTGATTAATATATTTGTGGAAACATTAATAAAAAAAAGTTTTTAGTGTTTTTTCATAGAAATATTTTGTAACATTAATGTCTTTACTGTCATATATTATATATATATATATATATATATATATATATATATATATATATATATATATATATATATATAGTGACATAATATTACAATATTAAAATAATGGTTTTCTACATTGATATACTTTAAATAAAAATGTATTTATATGATGCAAATTTTCATCAGCCATTACTCCACTCTTCAAAATTAATCTTAAACATCTTATATACAGGTCCTTCTAAAAAAAATAGCATATTGTGATAAAAGTTCATTATTTTCCATAATGTAATGATACAAATTAAACTTTCATATAGTTTAGATTCATTGCACACCAACTGAAATATTTCAGGTCTTTTATTGTTTTAATACTGATGATTTTGGCATACAGCTCATGAAAACCCAAAATTCCTATCTCAAAAAATTAGCATATTTCATCCGACCAATAAAAGAAAAGGGTTTTAATACAAAAAAAATCAACCTTCAAATAATTATGTTCAGTTATGCACTCAATACTTGGTGGGGAATGCTTTTGCAGAAATGACTGCTTCAATGCGGCGTGGCATGGAGGCAATCAGCCTGTGGCACTGCTGAGGTGTTATGGAGGCCCAGGATGCTTCGATAGCGGCCTTAAGCTCATCCAGAGTGTTGGGTCTTGCGTCTCTCAACTTTCTCTTCACAATATCCCACAGATTCTCTATGGGGTTCAGGTCAGGAGAGTTGGCAGGCCAATTGAGCACAGTAATACCATGGTCAGTAAACCATTTAACAGTGGTTTTGATCTTCATCTCCATAAAGCTTTTCAGCAGATGGAAGCATGAAGTGCTCCAAAATCTCCTGATAGCTAGCTGCATTGACCCTGCCCTTGATAAAACACAGTGGACCAACACCAGCAGCTGACATGGCACCCCAGACCATCACTGACTGTGGGTACTTGACACTGGACTTCAGGCATTTTGGCATTTCCTTCTCCCCAGTCTTCCTCCAGACTCTGGCACCTTGATTTCCGAATAAAAAGCAAAATTTGCTTTCATCCGAAAAAAGTACTTTGGACCACTGAGCAACAGTCCAATACTGCTTCTCTGTGGCCCAGGTCAGGCTTGACCTGGGGAATGCGGCACCTGTAGCCCATTTCCTGCACACGCCTGTGCACGGTGGCTCTGGATGTTTCTACTCCAGACTCAGTCCACTGCTTCCGCAGATCCCCCAAGGTCTGGAATCGGCCCTTCTCCACAATCTTCCTCAGGGTCCAGTCACCTCTTCTCGTTGTGCAGCGTTTTTTGTCACACTTTTTCCTTCCCACAGACTTCCCACAGGGTCCTTGATACAGCACTCTGGGAACAGCCTATTCGTTCAGAAATGTCTTTCTGTGTCTTACCCTCTCTGCAGGTGTTTAGAGTTAATTAGTTGATTCAGATGATTAGGTTAATAGCTCGTTTAGGGAACCTTTCCATGATATGCTAATTTTTTGAGATTTTGGGAATTTTGGGTTTTCATGAGCTGTATGCCAAAATCATCAGTATTAAAACAATAAAAGACCTTAAATATTTCAGTTGGTGTGCAATGAATCTAAAAATTAATCTTATGAAAGTTTAATTTTTATCATTATCATTACATTATGGAAAATAATGAACTTTTATCACACATTTTTTGAGAAGGACCTGTATTTTTATTTTTGAATAACTATACCTGGCTCTTGCCATGAAAATTCCCATAGAAGCTGGAATGGCATTAAAGAGAAGAAACAGTTTTTTTTACAATATAATTTGTTAAAAGTTATTATCTAATTAAAATATTATATAATTATTTACACTGTACAAGTATGTGACATTTTTATAATATAAAAATATACACAGTGAGACAATTCGTTGTAGGATATTTCCCACATGGCCTCTTGCGTACATTCTGTTTTATCGATGAGCAACCTGCTCGCTCAGAGTCACACGTGGAGGAGGATTCAGAAAGCCACGGGCGCAATGCATTTTTCCTCATGGAAATACAGAGAACATTTTACTTACAAATTCATCAAAGGTCGCAACATATCAGTACAATGCGAGATGTGTTTGCCAGCAACCAAACTTCTATCCGCTTCAAAAGATTCAACCTCTAACCTGAAGAAGCATCTTGAGGTAAGCCTCTCTCAATATCTGAAGGGATAGTTCACCCAAAAATCAAAACTCTGTCATCGTTCACTCACCCTCATGTTGTTCCAATCCAAACTCATCCGGCTATTTATTTTTTCCAAACGGTTACTTTGTGTGAAGAACACCAAAATAGACGTCATCATTAAAAGATTAAAAGGCACTTGGTAGCAAGTAAAATAAACCGCATAGTCTACTTTCTTTTCAGAGTTATATCTGTAAAACAAGCGATACTTGTTTCTTTTTACTTTTTTTGATCAAGGACGCCCTTCGTTTTTTTCTCCAACCATTTCAGATAAACGTGATCCACAAAGCAAACTACACTTGGTGTCTTGATATGTCATTCAAATCTTTCTTTTCTATAGGCAGTCATTCATGGCAAGAATAACACCAGACTTTACGCCACATGTCAAAAAGTGAGGCTACAAGCTCCAAAAACTGCAAAAATTTGGAATTTCTCCCTTGCTGGAGCGCCAACCTATCATCCACCCCTCTTCTAATCTCACCTGAATTATCAGATTCCTACAGCTAATTCTGCTAATCACAAAGCTTTGGCAACGAGATGAAAAACCTGTTAGACATAAAATGGCAAGATTCCTTTATGTGTGTAAGTGAGTGATTTTTGGACCGATTTTGCACTAGGCCTTACTTTCGCTGCTGGAGATAGGAAGGCAAGAAGCTCGAATCCAAGAGCGGCTCCTGCCAAGCTGCCATCAGAGAGGCCAGAACAGCCCGAGGAGAAAGTCCGCCATGCATGATCAAATGCGTCACTAATACCTCTGACCGGGTCCAGGGCTTCTCTCTCTGATGCGCGCCCATGTTTTCTCAGGCCATTCTGACTTTGGTACAAACACTAGATGAAGCGAACTAAAGACGAAAATGTAAATGACAGCAGGGAAAAAATCTTCTATGATAATAAAAACAGCTAAAAAAAAAAACTAAAAACATGCAAGCTGTCTATAAGAATGCACATCATAATTATCCACATGGGTCATTATGTACATATTAGTATATCAGAGAGATCTATATTCAATTCCATCTCCATATATAATGAGGAAATAACAGCACATATTATCTTATATTAATTATGTGATGTTTTGTTTCACCTGATTTGTCTCACTCTAAAACTTCCGGTGGTGTTTCCATTACAGAAATCAATGGAAATTGAAAAGATGATTAAATAGTTGACACCCTCATGTAAGCTAATGGTCAGTGGCTAACTTTAGCTCTCTATAGCTCCATCCTGTTCATTCTTTTTGTTCACCGTTATGTGCTGTAAGTAATCAAGTCAGTAATCAATACACTGCCTCAGACTGACCGCAGCATATTTCTCAAAGCCTGTCATACACTTTTATAGAAATATTTCTCTATACAACAGCACAAGCATGTAAAGTACCACATAACAAAAACAAGCCACATCATATCTTATTTTAAAAGCAGATATTGAAAGACCTTGCAGGCAAAATGCACAGTTTTGGCTGACTTGCTGTCTAAAAAGATACATGTCTCCTCAGCTGACATGAACTTAAGAGGATGAGAGATAAGAGGAGACATCAAAGAAACAGAAGGAGGCGGTAAATGGCGCATTTCCGCGAGACCGTTGCTCTCTCTCTCTGCACAGGTCATTGTTTCGGCTTCTGCTGTAATTATGTTGACATTTACATCAAGGCCCAGACAGACCTGGCCAAGCGCTCATGGTAGCGGATGCACTTCACAAAAATGCCTATTCAAACTGTGCTACTCTTGTCAATGGAACTTGTGCTTTATTGACTGAGTCATTGTTTGCCTCCATCTCACGCTTGCCTGTTTGCTCTCACACACAACCACTATAACTAAAACACAAATTAATCATTATAGGGATAGTTCATCCACAATTAAAATGTTGTCTTTATTTACCCTCACATCACTCCAAACCTATTCATTATGTTTTCTGAGAGTAATTGATGAATCATAGCAGAAAAAGTTACTTAAAAGCACCATAAAAGTAAGTTGTGCACTGTATTTCAAGTCTTCAAAAGACATACAATAGCTTTGTGAGAGGAACAGCCATAAATTTAGTAGTTAAGACTATTTTTATATATTTTTGGTAATATTTCTTTACGTTTCGCTCTGTTCCCTCCACAATGCTATCATATGGCTTTAGAAGAACTGGGATATGGTGCACAGACATACACTGATCAGGCATAACATTATGACCACTGATAGGTGAAGAAAATAACACTGATTATCTCTTCATCTGATTATCTCTTCGGCACCTGTTAGTGGGTAGGATGTATTAGGCAGCGAGTGAACATTTTGTCCTCAAAGTTGGGCAAGCGTAAGGATTTGAGCGAGTTTGACAAGGGCCAAATTGTGATGGCTGGACGACTGGGTCAGAGCATCTCCAAAACTGCAGTTCTTGTGGCATTTCCCGTCTGCAGTGGTCAGTATCTATCAAAAGTGGTCCAAGGAAGGAACAGTGGTGAACCAGCGACAGGGTTGTGGGCAACCAAGGCTCATTGATGCACGTGGGGAGCGAAAGTTGGCCTGTGTGGTCCGGTCAAACAGACGAGCTACTGTAACTCAAATTGCTCAATAAGTTAATGCTGGTTCTGATAGAAAGGTGTCAGAATACACAGCGCATCACAGTTTGTTGCGTATGGGGTTGCATAGCCACAGACCAGTCAGGGTGCCCATGCTGACCCCTGTCCACCGCCGAAAGCGCCAACAGTGAGCATCAGAACTGGATCACAGAACAATGGAAGAAGGTGGCCAGGTCTGATGAATCACATTTTTTTAAATTCATGTGGATGGCCGGGTGTGTGTGGATCACTTACCTGGGGAACACATGGCACTAGGATGCACTCCGGGAAAAAGGCAAGCCAGCGGAGGCAGTGTGATGCTTTGGGCAATGTTCTGCTGGGAAACCTTGGGTCCTGCCATCTATGTGGATGTTACTTTGACACGTACCACCTACCTAAGCATTGTTGCAGACCATAAACACACTTTCGTGGAAACAGTATTCCCTGGTGTTTGTGGCCTCTTTCCGCAGGATAATGCGCTCTCAATTCAATGGAGCCTCTGTGGGATGTGCTAAACAAACAAGTTTGATCCATGGAGGCCCCACCTTGCAACTTACAGGACTTAAAAGATCTGATGCTAACTGAAGGAGTCAGCAACCGGCGAACATTCAACAACTTTAAGAAATAAAAAAACATAAACTGAAAGTAAAGCGGGAAGCCCCTCATGGAGGGCTGCCATGCACACACATATTAACATAAATAAAACACCACATAAACTCCAGGCCTGGGGCCTGTACCATGATGGTAGATCAACAAACTCAGGGTTATAGGATTAGTTTTGAGTTGACAAAACCAAACCAATCAATTCAGGCTTTGTTGGTCCCATGATGCTGATCATCAACTTTCTCTGTCTACTCAGGCTTTGATCCTGAGTTTGTGGAGCACGTGCACATGAAAGTGTGACATCAGCAGTGAGCAGCCAATCACATGCCTTTCAACGCAAAGTGTGACTCATTTCTCTGAGAGAGCTAACGTGATTCAAAACTCTTTTGCTTTAGATAAAGACATTGAAGTAAATATAAAGAATTTAAAAGCATTTACAAAGAAGAAAATAATTTTCCATGTAAGAGGATAAATAAAGAAAATAGTTGTGAAAGTAGTTTATATATATATATATATATATATATATATATATATATATATATATATATATATATATATATATATATATATATTTATTTTTTTTTTTTTAAAGCAGTCTCTTGTGCTCACCAAGTCTGCATGTATGTTTTATATATATATATATATATAACTTTAATATTGTGAAATATTATTAAAATGTAAAATAACTGATTTCTATTTGAACATATTTTACTATGTAATTTATAATTGTACAATTATTATATTAAGTAATCATCATTAGACAATATATATATATATTATCATGTCGTGACCTTTAATTTGGAGCAAGAGAAACAGGGGGAGTGGCTTTATTGCATCAGAGATGAGTCACTTTGCTCACAGCTGATTGGTCAAACTTAAATCTCAGATCTCGAATCCAGAACATAAACTGCCCCGGAGCAGGTTAGCCGTGCAGCGTAAGATACCATGGCAACTAACACCGATTAAAGCCGAGCTACTTTCATAGTACCTAAAACCCAGGATTGGCACAAACTAAGCTTAAACATATCTGGCTAGCCAGCTAAACCGGCTTCATGGTATAGGCCCCTGGTCCTCTCTCGTCCTTCACTGTCGTCGCTCCTCCTTTTATGCGTCCGAGCTCCTCTGTGAGACACGAGACCGGTGCGGCACGCAGCGGGTGCTCATTATCACCCACGCCCCCGGCCTCACCCCATTCTCACGGTCCCTCTGCCTCGCTCCATGCTACACTAATAATTTGGGGTCAGATACCACAGCACACCTTTAGGGATAGTGGAGGCCATGCCTTGATGACTCCAACACAACCAACCAACACAATATTAGGATGTTATGCCTGATCGGTGTATATGAATTTGTTTTTGTATTGTATGGGGAAAAAAGTGTTAATAATGACTGAAATGTTCCTTAAAGCATATATGACATGAACACATGAGCAATCCTAAAAGCTAGAAGAGAAGAACAATGACAACAAGGTGAGTTAATGAGCCCAACCTGTGTGCGTGTGAGGTTCAGAAACCAATTTTCGGAAAGTGTTCTTGAACTAAAGCGAGAGCCTAAAGACTCAGTCTGTGTCACACTAGCCTTGAGTGAGCTGAAACAGACAGGCCATAATAAATTCTGACGTGGATTAACCACACTCGCACTGCCGTTATTTCCCGGCTCCTCCTAAATAATGGAGACGAACAAGCGTAGGAAAGGAAATATAAACAGACAAATTGACTTTTAAATTATATTTCTGCCCCACTGCCTTGAGAAACTCTCTGCTTTGGTGTAACCAGTTTTCACTGCCTGAGAACAAATTTCATAACCATGACTAACGCCGTACAGCAGTCGTCTCGTACGCCCGCCCGCCCGATCGGAGTCTCTGTGTGAGGTGCCATGAAGGATTTATGAAACGATTATGAAAAGATTGTGTTTCTGAGGAAAACTGCTTAACAATTCTGGTGAATATGTTTTAGAGAGGCAGGTATACTGGGAAAAGCAGACAGCAGAATTATTTATGCATGTAATGACTCTGTTGCGCGCGGTGCATGCAAACAGAATTTACCTCACGTATCGCTTCATCTTTCCCGTACCTGTGACATGCAAAATTTAGCGGCTGTGAAACTAATAATCCTTAAAACGCAATGATGACTGTAATGACAGAACAAAGGAGAATATGCAAACTAGTACATACTGATAAAAAAATAAACTTTCCCATAAAAGTTTACAATATTTAGTAGTAAAAAGCTTGTTTGACATGAAATATGAAACATGACAATTCAAAGAAAAATCTTTGAATAGTAAAATATGAAATTATTAGTAATTAATTTTGTTCATAATGGTCAGCCATTTTGAAAATATGTGTGCATTGATATATAAAACACTAGCTATGAAATTACACTCAAAGCAAGACAAATGAGTCTGACATTTATTCAAAAAAATTCACACAATTTCTAAAATGTGAAAATAAGCTGATGTGAGAGTGAGAAAATAATGAAAGAATGCATTTTCATTAGTTAAGTATTCATTGGAATGTTCCTTTAAGTCTACAGGTCCATAGTTGGAGAAATGTTCTATATAAGCAAAAATAAATAAATAAAAGTTGCTTAAACTTTGAGGCGCTGTGCGTATATGCTTATGATTACCTCATCATTCTTATGTTGTTGTTCTTTCCATTTTCACATTCTTCATTTGTCACATTTAATGTTTAGCTCAGCGCTCAGGCTAACATTCATTAGCCGCGGTGTTAAAAATGACTTTTAAAGCGAGTAATGTGCAGTCTATATTAGTTAATGCCACGGGGACAGATGCTTCATAGCAATAATTCAGGCATTCTTTCAAACAGTCCCATTGGTATTGTGTTGCTTAATATGAACTGAAAGGTGCAGAATGAAGATTAATGACGTTCTTCTCCCGCAGGTCTCACCGAACCAATGCGCTACACGAACAAGAGCTAAAGGCAACTGACCGCGACTTCATGCTTTGCGTGTTTGTTATGAGGTGGAAGTTGTAGATGTCAGAATAATGTGACCTCCCTGACCTCGGCGAGTCCGGCTTCGGCATGTGAGCAGAGCCGCCCAGATGTGTCTTTGATCCAGGACTACAGGGACTGATTACTGAAATGGTGTAGTTCTCGCTTCAGAAGTGTTTTGTCTTAGCCCTCTCCTTTCTTTGTTTAAGAAAACATAAGAAATTCATAAAAGGGAAAAACCATGAGAGTCTAACGGTGAAGGGCATGCCTGCGTGCAGTCATCTCCGTGTGTGAGAGCCGAGCCAGAATCCCTGCTTGACTTTGCAGCCGTTAAGTAAAAACACAACAGTCAAGCACTGGCACACACATCTCTCCAAACTAGCTTTAGGGGTTGATGGAGTAAAGCCACTCAAACGTCCCACCGCAGGGAAAGGCCGACGAGGTTCGGGGAAAAATGAAGAGATGTCACTTCAGATCTCTGTTTCGTGTAAAATGATTCTGTGTAGAACAATTGCAGTCCTTTACTAATTTAAGCATCTAATCTATGCAAGGTAGTCAGGCACCGTGCAAAGGTGCTAATGGTGCTAACGGCTCTATTACCCCTATAAGAGGCGATCTGTTTCGCATAAGCGAACCAAGCAAGAGACTATGTGTGAGAGCTGCTAATTCCATTACCCATCAAAGTGGCATTAATAGTCTGTTTTTCACAATGTATTGCTTTATGGACAATTCTGGCAAAAGATGCTAAGTGATCACATCGTTAAAGTGTGAACTAACAATCTGCTCACTTTGCCACCGTTTCAGTGTTAACATATCGACACATAGGCTAACATTTCAGGAAGAAGTCATTCTACAGTACCTCTGTTGAAGGGGAGCACATAGACAATATTATCTTTTAAAGTGCCCCTTTTATGCTATTTTAAAGGTTCCTATTTTTGTTTCGGAGGTCTACAGTAGATTTACAAGGTTGAAAAATACATGAATTTCCTCATGATATACATTACACATCACCTCATTTATTAAAGAGTCTGAAAGTGGTTACGTTTGAAGATTCAGTCTCTCTAAACCCCTCATTTTCTGGGCACGTTAGTCAAGCTCGCATCAGCTGACTGTCAGATGATCACGTCTACCTATACAAATACGATGCCTATCACAGCATGCATATATATGATCCTTCCGGATTATCAGATGCTATCGCGTTTCTCTGGAGCTAATTACCCTCCTCCATCCCCAGCTCCTCTCATCAGTCAGAATTATTTTGTACATTTAATATCAACAATAATGATATATGTAATATATTATGTTGGTTCTGTTTACCCTAAGGGGGGTTATTGCTGCTCTCCCTGCTCTTATCCATGCTAGGCTGCATGGATGCACAGGGAGTTCTTGCCCAGAACAGAACCATACCGCCAATCTAAACTAGGCCTATATGCTAATTGTCTATCGTTTTGATGATAGCGATCCTGACAGAACTAGGATTTAAACCGCAACTGTTAAATAAAACAATATCAGATTTGTCAGACTAAAAACAGAGATGAAAAATACACTTAAAGGTACACTATGTAGGATTGTTGCAGTCAAGTATCCAAAAACCATCAACCATGTCCCGATTATTTTTCACCGGCTGTGAGGTGAAGACCACATGTCCCAAGATTCTGCACTCAAACTTGCCGTCATCAAACTACACCTTTGTTTTGAACAGGCGCCCTCTAGCGGACGGAAAAGTTGCGTAGTGTACCTTTAAGTAAGACATTTACTAGCTATGGTTAAATAAATGTTCAGTAATATCTTCCAAAGAATTTTTTAATTTTGGCAAAAAAAAATTCTCTAAATAATGATATGGCAACTAGTAAATACACAAAGTTTCGTCATCATGTGAGGAAAGTTTTAAACCATGTGTGTTACAACTAACCCTGCATTAGGTTGTGATGTCGGACACCAAAAACACTTTTAGCCACACTAATGAATTAGAAATGGATCTTCAGGCAGTGTTAATTCTGAAAGAACGTCCAAAACAATGCTGTGTGCTGGGCTAAATGCGCTCATTTTATGTGTGTACCCTATATGATGGTATTTTGATCAGCTGACAACTTGTGAACAGCTTATAAAATGTGTAAAGGAGTCAGAACAGGAGCAGGAATCCCTCCGTCACACACAAACGAAGATCTGCTGCGGTTCTGATGTAAAAACAGGCAGCTATGCTTGAGCATTCTGTCCTTTTTAGGATCACATCTTGTGACATCATGTCCCGTTTTTGTTTCGTTTACATGTCTTTGGTCTTCGTTCCAGTCATATCTCAAACAAACCGCATCAGAGTTCGTTTGGAAGCGGACAGAGACCCAACCTTTCAGCAGTATCGGTCCGCTTGTTTGGTGCACAACAAGGTTCAGATGGTAGCGTTCACACTTATTCAAATGAACCGCACTAACAAAGCAATACCCCCAGGGTTAGTTTTAAATCAAACAAAACATGCCAAGTGTGAACACACCCTGAATCTCTTGACAAACTAAGACGTAAATTAAATTTGTATATATTTGAAATGAAATAGTACTGAATGCTTGCTTATTTTGCTCAAGATAGGGATTTTTTAAGTCCACATGTCATGCAAACAAGAAACTATGCTGTTGTTCCAACCACACAACTTTGCAATGCTGTTTGTGAATGCTCATTGGAACTATGGTTCCAGGAAACACCAACTCCTTCAACTATGCTGATAACGACACAACTTGCCACCATAGTTGGTTAACAATGCTTTTGGGAAATGCATCCAAAAAAAGATAATCACATATTACACATTTTAGTTGGTGCTTTCCCAAGTTAAGATGTAACAGCAGGGCCAGTCTAACACACAAGGTGACATAGGCAAAGCCCAGGGTGCCAAATGAGTCAGGACTGGCACTGTGTGATTGCTATACAAAGCATAAAAGTTAGCCTTATATGTTGTATGAAGCATATTAAACTACACTGAATTGAGACTGAAGCTTTCAAGCATCAAAAAGGACACAAAAGCTCCATGAAAGTAGACCATATGAATCATGTGCTATATTCTAAGTCTTCTGAAGCCATATGATAGCTTTGTGTGAGGAACAAATGAAATGTAAGCCTTAATTCACTGATAATTCTCCACTTCAGTAGGCTGTTAAACAGCTATGACCAGAGTCTGTGAGTAGAACACAGCAATCAGATCAATCTGTGAATGAATCATTCAGACCAGTTTTGTGAACTGGATCAACTGATTCATTTAAAAAAAGATCAGGACCTGGCCATTGATGTCTCTCATGAGGAAAGAAAATTGGGAAATTTTCTGTAAATGGGAAAAAAAACAACACATAAGTGTTTAGATCTTATTTATCAGGGTCATCTTAAATAGACAACATACCTTGCCTCAATTTTCCCTGGCCTCGTCTGTCTAGAGATCTTGAAATGAATCATATTGGTGATGTTAGACATCAATAACACTTTTAGCCACATTAATGAATTACAAATGGATCTTAAGGCAGTGTTAATTCTGACAGAAAAGTCCTTTGACTAAAATGCCATTTAGTTTTGGTCATTTTTTTATTTTTTTTATTCACCTGAATTGTTTTATTGTTAGTCGAATAAATATTGAATTAGTTTAGTTAAATTGTAATGCATTAGGCATAACCGACTGTTACATGAAGAAACCATGGCCAAAACTGACATTTTGTCATAATTCTGTGATCTTGACCATTCAAATGCAAAAATAAACAGAAAAGAGCTCAATTCAGTACTCGTCAGGGCTTGATGCATACTTTTTTCATAAGGTGCTCCTAAATTGAAAAATGTTAAACTGCATTTAGAAAATTGTGGGGCGCAATGATAAAAATACAGTTTATATATTTTTTTTATTAGATTTGTTTTTTTTATGATATAGTTTATATCATTTTTATTTTTGTTGTAGTTAGTAAGTCAGGTAAAGCTAAAGCTTAAAATAAGTTAATACTTTTTTTTTTAATTTCAGTTAACTTTATTTAATTTCTATATTTAAAAAAAATGTTTTAGGTAACTATTATAAACCTGATACTTTATTGAATATTTTGTGTCAAATTATGTTCTTAGTCTTTGCTCCTTGCTAAGAAATGAATGAAATTAAATACAGTTTATTGTGTAACCAAAATATCAATAATGACTAGGGGAAAGAACATATATAATAAGTGACTTTTAATTATAAACAAGCTTGAAATACACAGTGACTCTTATTTTGAAATGTCTGCGCTTACTACTGTAGTTGTAGGCTGTTCATTCAAGTTCAGATGAGGGAGATAAGGGCTGAATCCGAAACCTCCCCCTATACCCTCAGATAGGGCATTATTTGAGGGGACAGCCATTTGTAGTGGTGTCCGAAACCATAATGGACGTTATCATGTGCACTCATTCAAGCGCACACTACACCGCAAAAACGAGTGTACAGCCGATGTATGCTCAACGGCTGTCCGACTTCAGGCACTCGTTTTCATTCATTCCTTCAAGTGAACTAAATTAGTGGATATCGTAGGGAATAGTGAATGAGGGTTTAGGGGGGCGATTTCGGATTCAACTAAAATATGCATCGTTTCAACTGTTTAAACCATATTAGGCTACTATATAAACTTCGTGAAGTAAACATTTTCATTATTCATCTGCATTAGTTCATGAACAATTGTCTGCGTGAACCACGCTAAAGCAGTCTGACGCTCTGTTGTGTAAGCCTGTAGAACGCGCAACAGCGCCTCGTTTTCCCGCCGTTAGATCAGCACATTACAATTCAAATTAGTTCTGACTGGATCGCTTCCCTAATCGTCCCTCCCTAACATTTTCGTCTCGTTTTTATTCGTTGATGGTAGATTTTCATCATAGTTTTTGTCATACAAAACTTTTTATTTAGTTATCGTCTCGTTTTCGTCAATGAAAAAATGTCGTTGACGAAAATTGTTCATCAACGAAATGAACACTTTCTTTAGGTAATTAATTTTGTTGTGGATTTTGGCTTTATTAGAGAAACAATGTACTTCATTGTACCATGACTCAACGAAACAGGAATCTGCTGATGTAGCGTCCTCTAATCACTGCTCTAATCACTTTCTATACCTCGATCTCCACCCTTTTTTGTCCTACACGTTCCTTTCTGTTGTTCTAACATGTCATGGCTGACTCATCTCATTATCCATCTCAGCGAGTCGCCTTCGCCACCTCGAGTCAGGTGCTGGCGCATTGGTCGGTAACCGTGGCAATATGACACCCAGTGAGAGGCTGGGATATATATAGCAGGCCTCTAGTGAGAGTCACATGGGCCTCCCCAGTGTCAGTCCGGCCCACTCCGCCCCCGAGATCTGTTCTATTGATCTACGTAAATGAGGCATCTGTCTCACGCTCAAAATAGCCTTTAGAAATTACACCGTTTCCAACTAGCCTCTCCGTCAATGTCAAGTCACATTGGTGTTTGTCGTCAAACTGTCAATGAGATATGCTTAGTTTAAGCGAGGTGAGCGCAAGAAGCAAAGATGTCACTTTCTCGACCCGAGAACATATCAATATCAATATCAAAATCAGATTGACTCTGCACTTTCCTTTCAGCTTAACCGTCAGCTTCCTTTACTTTGTGCTCCTGTGTTCATCAGGAATCCTCATACAGTACCTTCAAACATAAATCTGTACTCTTGTGTCAGGCCTTATACTGTTCAGCAGAATATGTAGACACAGATTTATGACTGGAATCCATCACAAGCACTTAATAAATGCAGCAGAGGTCACGTCATATACAGGTCACTAAACGGAACAGCGTCAGTTTACGTGGTGTCTGATATTACATTATTATTCTGAAAGGCAGCGTATCCATGTTACACACACACACACACACAGTAGTGCAGCCATCATCGACCCACACAAGCTGGGGAAGAGCGACAGGTCAATGTATTGTTCTTGTTGTTATTATTATAATGATTGCATTTATTATTATTATTACTATAGTCCTGAGTGTACTAACTGAATTCTTTGTCTATCTCTCACTCTGTGACAACTTAATTAGTACTAGAGAGAGAGAGAGAGAGAGAGAGAGAGAGAGAGAGAGAGAGAGAGAGAGAGAGAGAGAGAGAGAGAGAGAGAGAGATCTGAACTTGACTGCCTTTCCAAATGGTGGCCAATAAGGAAGTGCTGACCAGCAGTATGTCCACTATAAATGTGCTCCATGAGTGGTTCCGTTTAAGTGTCTGGGCCAAGTGCTCATGTTTGCCTGGCGAATGCTTCAGTGGATTGCCAGTGACTGTGGGCCTATAGCAACCAACACTGTAGTGAAATACATGACACCATGTTGAGCTTCATTAATCAAAAATAGACATCCGTTATGGTGTCATTCACAGCAAGTCATCAGCCATATGCGTTAATATTTGCCGGCATGAGTTAGAGCCATGGGATATTCTGTAAAAAAATTTTGTTTTAAAAATTAAAAAATATTGGAAGTAAATGAGGGAATTGAGATAAACAAAGCTAACAGACATCTCTCAGTTACATTCAAACGAAGACCGACAGTTTTATGTCTATTTAGTGAAATTAATATTCATCATGTCCCCAGCATAAGGCTTTTCCCACTATTTGAGCAATTTTATTCCCACTATAAGCAACGTGATTATGATGTGAATTTAAAGTGAAAGTCAATTGAATGTGAACTGAACTGAATGTGAATTAAATGGGAATTGAACTGAGTGTGTATTGAATAAAGTGAAATGAATGAAGTGAAGTGAATGTGATTTGAAGTGAAGTGATTGATGTGATGTATAATAACAATAGTAATTAAGTATTGCAAATCATGAAATTAACTTGATAAAAATGTAAAATAAATTGCCAGCACTATTCCATACACGCACATAAATAATAATATATAATATAATAAAATATAATCATTATTTGGAATAGCATGCAATTAACTTGATTTAAAATAAATTGGCAGTCCTCTTCCAAAGACACTGAAACCAAATAAACATAACTGACACAAAGCCATTTATAGCAAACGCCCTTGTTAGAAATGATAACAGCCTGAACTGAATAGGAAGCAGTTTGCTCCAGTCAGTCCATCAGAGTTCAGCCTAACAGCATAAGAAGGGGAGAAGGACAGTAGCTGTCATTTAACACAACTTGCCCTCCGAGCCTGTAGTCAAACAGCTTCGTAACACTAGACTCTCTCTCTCTCTCTCTCTCTCTCTCTCTCTCTCTCTCTCTCTCTCTCTCTCTCTCTCTCTCTCTCTCTCTCTCTCTCTCTCTCTCTCTCTCTCTCTCTCTCTCTCTCTCTCTCTCTCTCTCTCTCTCTCTCTCTCTCTCTCTCTCTCTCTCTCTCTCTCTCTCTCTCTCTCTCTCTCTCTCTCTCTCTCTCTCTCTCTCTCTCTCTCTCTCTCTCTCTCTCGTCAGCTTAAGTGACAAGTGACCTAAAATCTCACCTTGCATGAACCTACCCCAGTTCTTCCTGTTGAGACGACTGTCAAGTGGGGTGCCCTACAACCATGCACCAAAGCGAATACAAAACAATGTTGACAAACAACAGAGAGAAAAACACACACACAATATATATATATATATGGAAAATGAAGTTGCACCATGACAGACCTCAAGGACAGAGACCCAGAGATGGAGATTTGCAAGAGAAGGCCTGGAGGACTGTTTTTGTTCACAGAATTACCATGACAGTTGGAGGGACAAGGTTACCTATTAAAGGCCCTTCTGTAAATCACATGCTCATCAGCACTTCATTTGATATACTGATATCAAACAATCAGCAACAACTTTCTCTCTCTCTCTCTCTTACCTGAATATAAAGGTCAAACCAGCAGCTATTCACATTCTGCGTAGTAAAGTCTTCATTATAGCACTTTATCATCAATCAATTAAGCTGCGCTATCTGAATCCAAAATGAACTTTTTAACAACACCTGCCAAAATCGGCATTACTTCATTAAAATAATAAGTAAAAAACGTATTAACACCAAATGTATAAACACACACACACACACACACACACACGTTATGTTTGCATGTTTTATGGGGACATTCCATAGGCATAATGGTTTTTATACCGTATAAACTATATATTCTATCCCCCTACACTGCCCCTGCCCCTAAACCTACCCATCACAGGAAACATGATGCATTTTTACATTTTGTGATTTATAAAATGTTTTCCTCATGGGGACCAAAAAATGTCCCCACAAGGATAAGGATTTTGGATATTGCCATCTTTGTGGGGACATTTTGTCCCCATAACGTAGGGATTACCAGTCAACACACACACACAGGATATACACTATATTGCCAAAAGTATTGGGACTTTATCATTATCATTATCATTGACCCAAAATCATTGAATTCAGGTGATCCAATCACTTCCATGGCCAAAGGTGTTTACAACCAAGCACCTAGGTATGCAGACTGCTTCTACAAACATTTGTGAAAGAATGATTGTGAAGAAGCTCAGTGAATTCAGCGTGGTATCGTGCCACCTGTGCAATAAGTCCATTCGTAAAATTTCCTCACTACAAAATATTCTACTGTCAACTGACAGTGGTATTGGTAATGGTAATATTAACAAAGTGGAACAAATTGGGAACAACAGAAACTCAGCCACAAAGCAGTAAGCCACGTAAAATCACACAGTGTGCAGAAGTCGCCAACTTTCTGCAGAGTCAATAGCTACAGACCTCCAAACTTCGAGAGCAGTGCATAGAGAGGAATGGGTTTCCATGTCCGAGCAGCTGCATCCAAGCCTTACATCACCAAGTGCAATGCAGTGGTGTAAAGAATGCCACCACTGGACACTAGAGCAGTTGAGACGTGTTCTCTGGAGTGACGGTTACCAGGAGAACAGTACTTGCCTGACTGTATTGTGCCAAGTGTAAAGATTGGTGGAGGGGGATTATGGTTTGGGTTTTTTTTTTTTCAGGGGTTGGTCTTGGCCCCTTAGTTCCAGTGAAAGGAACTGTTAATGCTTCAGCATAACATGCCATTTTGGACAATTTCATGCTCCCACCTTTGTGGGAACATTTTGGGGATATGAGCGAGTTTGGTGTGGAGTCCTGACCTCAACCCGATAGAACACCTTCGAGATAAATAAAGGTGGAGACTGCAGGCCAGGCCTTCTCATCCAATATCAGTGCCTGACCTCACAAATGCGCTTCTAGAAGAATGGTAAAAAATCCCATAAACACACTACTAAACCTTGTGGAAAACCTTCCCAGAAGAATTTACGCTGTTATAGCTGCAAAGGGTGGGCCAACTCCATATTAAACCCTACGGATTAAGAATGGGATGTCATTAAAGTCACTTATTCAGTTGATTTGAATCAAGCAAGAAAAACTAAAACTAAGGGTCAGGTTTGGTCACAGTATCTGTGTCCAATAAAGCCTATTTCTCCATTGACAGACATTCAAAAGTATTTTGCCGCTAACATATAAAAACCGCAAATCATTCAAAATTAATGCCAGCCAAATAACTGCCACTGAGATGATCGGGAAGGAATGCTAAAATTTAGAATTCTCCAGGTATTAAAGACCCCCTTGATTGAGACCCTGAACTATGCTGGAGCTTCAGCCACGTTTTATTTACTCTCCAAAGCCAATTTTTACCTGCAGCTGGCTCTTTGCAAGTGGTATTTTTGGACCCTGTGACCCTAAAAGCTTTGAAGTTTTTATTACAATAAGAAGTCCCCCAAACTATCCGTGCGTGAGTGTATCCGGCGCTGGAACTAAAGGCAAGTTTTTCTTCCCTGTTCAAACTTTAAGAAGGCTGAATGGAAGAGCAGATATCATCGTATATGATAAGGACGTCGTCTTTATTTTTTATGTGCGTGACATTGAAAGAGACACAGGCCTGGCGCCACATAAATCAAGTTGACAGTGCAATGGATTTGTAATGGATTAAAAAAAGACAAAAAAGCTTGGGAATAGTACTCTCTTCTCCTCCTCCCTGCAAATATCCCAAGAGGCTGAGCTCCATTTAAGACGTATGTAATTACTTAATTTTATCCATCAATGATGGGCGCGGTGAACGCAATTTGTCAATCATCTATGGCTATATTGAAGTGACATTCAGTAATGAACATATGTGAAGATTTGTGCATATGGAACATTTTAAGTCATTCTTTTGTAAAATGCACAAGTGTAAACATTTAACACATACTGTCTTCATTGATGATGAAGGATTTCTCAAATCCGGCCCTTTTAAATGCTATTTGAGCATAATAAACAACATTTATGGGACAGTTAGTGTAGAATTTTGTTGCTGATTTGAAATATGTTTGACATGTAGCATTTGGGATTTCAGGATTCCCCCATTTAAATAGATAGAGCTTGGTCTTAGATGCCCGGAATAGCTGCCTGGAGGCGTTGCAAATATGGCCGCCAAGTGAACAGACTTTCCATGAAAGGGACTTTTGGCTAATTATGAGTAGCTTAGATAGGATACAAGCTGAGCTACTCACAATTTCAAGAAGTTAAACTACTGCCAAGTACACTACGTGCCACTAAGAAAAAGTGGCAAACTCTATTTTTGAATTCAGTACTTTGCAGTTTTCACTGCATTTCTCTTGGATCTTCACTAAGAATGAATCATGCACACTGATAGCGTTGTTTATTTGCACATGTGGTCTGCATTATTTTAGCATTTTTCAATAGAGCAATAGTTCAAATATGCCAAAAACCAGCGCAGATTCTGTAGTTTCTGGTTAAACTGGACTGTTGGTGGCTAATGACCTTACTGTCACATGCCTGTCCTGTCTTGTGTGCACATGTGGGTTTTGTTAGTGTGGCCATGTGCCTCTGTCTTTGTTAGATCCCACCCCTTGTTATCTCGTTATTGGTTTCATTTGGCCCACCTGTGTTCCCTCATTCCCAGCTTGATTTCTCCCCTTTATATACTCCTTGTGTTTGTCGGATCCTTGTTATGTGTTTGAGTTTATTTATGTCTTTTGATTATGTGTTTTACCCCATTGTGGGTTTTAGTTTGTGTTTATGTTTTATTTTATAATTTAATCCTATTTTCTGCACTTGAGTCCTCGTTTTCCTTTGTGTTGAATGTGACACTTACATAATGAACCTTACCTTAGAAAGAGCCATTTTTTAATCTACATACACTGGTCAGTGAAGTCGCCATTATGCGCTGTCATGTTTCTACAGTAGCCATAAACGGACAAACTTTGTCCTTTGTCCGACATCTTTGTCCTGTGTTGGCCACCGTAGTGTCGAAAGGGAGGGGTGAACGGTGGACGGTTGCAATTCGCAACCTTACTGATAGATGCCACTAAAATATACGCACTTAACCTTTCAGCTGCAATCAGACAGTTGACGGCACACATTGACTTCCATAGTAGGAAAAAAAGGACTATGGAAGTCAATGGCTACGTCAACTGTGTGATTACCAATATTCTTTAAAATATCTTTCTTTCTCTTCAACAGGAGAAAGAAACTCATACAGGTTTGAAATAGAAACCGAAATTCCTTTTAACTGAACTACATCTTTAAAAAAACTAAAAAAAAAAAACTGTGAAGGCTATTGAAAAACGGACACAATGGCCTATTTTCACAGACAGGGCTTATTTTAAGCCAGGATTAGGCATTAGCTTAATTAGGACATTTAAGTAGCTTTTATAAACATATTAAAGCTTTTATAAAAAAACAAAACAAAACAAACCATAACACATTACTAATGTGCATCCTAAGACAAAACTTAAAGATATGCCAGTGCAAGTTTCAGTTAAAACAGCTAAAACATGCAGTCAAACAGTTTAGCCTGGGACTAGTCTTAAAACTTTTAAACTGTGGGAATACGAGCCAAGTGAGTAAAAGATGCAGAGAGAGAGAGAGAATATTACTCAAGTTCAGGCTTTAATTTTCCTCACTGTGAATGGGACACATTAAATGCCTCTTTCGGGTTTTACAGCCCTGTAGAAAAGCAAGGAAGGGAGTGAGAGACAGGAGCTCACCTGGACCTGGAAAGAAAAGGATCGCTATGGCTTAAGACACAGTAAATGTCTGTTGTGTTCAGAGGCAAGCTGTAAATTAATTCATTTAAGGCCGTGGAGGCCAATGGGAACATACCAGTCGTTATGATGTCATGTCTGGCCAATGCAAATTTGGGCTGTCCCAGATGCCTTGCTAAGTCCAGCGGTCCTCCTTCAAGTCCCCATTTTGGTGATGTAATGTCACATAGACAGTCGGGTAGCCACCTGCTGTATCCAAATCAGTGCATGCTCATCAAAAGGCCACATCCAAAGTGCATATCCGACATAAGAGGTGCTTATGAAACCTACAATGATAAAAAGGACACCTCGTGGCCTAATGGACTTCACAGACACTTACAAACATCATATAACAGCCACCAATACCACAAAAACTTGGGAGACATTTGGGAGGTAAGAATGCATTCAAATGAAAAACATGTTGACTAAATATGTAATGTATAAACTGCTGAATTATCTAGTGAACATAAAGAATCCCAAAATGTTAAATTCTCACAATAATGTCATGACTAAAATCATTCCTTTATCATGTATAATATATACAGGTTCCTAACAAGTTGCTAAATAAAGATGCTTGAGGTATGATGGTAAATTATGATGTAGAACAAAATCCATATTGACCGCAAAGTTTATTTTGTCATATTTACACAATCATTTCTTTAAATGCATATGGAAATTCCCATTGATGGTAAATTAACTTCTAACAAATCTAACAAACATAACTAATGAAGAGACATTTCATTAACAAGCCCAACGGTTTTTATTAATGGTTTCAGCAAAACTAAACAAAATTAACTTACTATGTTTTACATTAAATTAACACTGGAAGATGTTGGAAAATTTATTATTGAACTAATTCCACCTACCATCTCTATACATAAATATACATTACACATTATATTCCATTTTCTGATGAGCTACTGGTTGTCACACTTGCGTCTGAAGGCGCTTACATTTCATCAGAGACAGCTGACAGCAAACACTCGTGAAGAACAGCATCTGTTAACAGAACATACAAGAGATAAGGTCGGGTGCATGTTCATACAACTTTTTATTCACGATTAGTTACATAGTCTTACTTATTAACTTACTTACCTCCAAACAGCAGGACATTTTCTCCGGTTCTCGTTAGGCCATTTTATTCCAAAACAGTTTATCGTCACCATCAAGTTCAGGCTGCGATGTGACGTAATTGAACTGGTCGAAGACTGAGCCATATGTACTTTCTGCTCTCAAATGTTTTATGAAATAAATAATGTAAAGCAACATTGTACTTCACCTGCAAGGCTGCAAAACTACCGCGAGTGATCCAGCGTCAGCCAGACGAGTAACGTCAGCAGCTCTGCCTCTGATTGGCTGCAGGCATTGAGCATCACAATCTGATTGGTCACAGACCAATTGAAGAGACATTTGAATTTCGATAAGACTCAACTACTCAACTCATATTTTCTTGAGTTCTATTTTAATTTAAGTGTGCTGCTGGTTTAAGATGTGTGTGTACGATTGTAACACGATTCTTCTCTGCCACTGTAAACTTATTAAACATATTTACACTTAAATCACAACTAAAGTAGGGCTTATAGCATACACTGCATTATTTATTCATGCTTGATTTGAACACTTAAGCATGAATAAATAACCTTAAACTTTATTTAACTTTAATATACTACAGCTTAATGATATTAATTATATATTTTGAAAAATATGCTTTTAGTGCATTGTTAATTTGTTACAATGACAATTTTGAGCATACCGTTTAAAATATACAAAAAATATATTTTAAAGTGCATGATATTCAAATAAGTACACTTTACAAAAGTACACAGAAGTTTCATTTAAAGTATATTTTTAGAAAATATATTTTAATGGTAATAATTATGTATTTTTTTAAATATGCTTTTAGTGCATTGTTCATTTGTTACAATGACAATTTTTTTAAGCATACAGTTTAAAATATACAAAAAAAATATATTTTAAAGTAATGTTTAAATAAGTACACTTTACAAAAGTACACAGAACTTTCAATTTAAGTATATTTTTAGAAAATATCTTTTTTGGAAATATACTAAAATAAAATTATTTTAAAGTGTGTTTAAAGTTGTATCGTGGAAATATGATGTTAATATACTATGTATATATTTAGAGATGGTACAATTTTTGTTAGTACATTTCCAATATACTCTTGGAAAAGAGAATATATTTGAAATGCAATAAAGTATACTTTTTTTTCACAAGGGTTATCAGACAATGGCTTGTAAGGCAGAATTTGTGCATGAAAATACCTCACAAAACTAATTTCGGACAGACTTCTTAGGCAGTGTAACCGTTTAATGATCTACAGCAAAATAGCTTTGGTGAGAACTAAACAAATATTTAATTACTACATTATTAATTTCTCGCTAGAAATTACATCAGAAGTGAAAAATGTTGGTAACAATTTTCATTTACACACAAAATGACCAGCAAACGCAACTTTCGGACGCCAACTTTTTCCCCCCAGCTCAACTGTCACAGAATGGAAAGCACAGGATTGTGGGATATCAAAGGCCGCGAAGGATACATAAATGCTGCCTTTGAAAATCGGTCAGATGATCGGTCTCTCAGTAGACAGGAATGGATTTGGACGTGCCTTGATGCCTTTCTTCCCTGAAATATGTCCTCTGAAGGCAGCATTTGGCAGGTTTCGGACGCAGCCTAAATGTTGCCTAACACAACTTCAAAAAACTCACACACACACTTTCCCTGAAAACACTTCATAATAAGAGTCCATTACAACAGTTCCTATTTGGATACACTATGCAAATTAAAACTATATTAAGCCTATATTAAACAAATTATTGGGGAAAATATTTAGACAAACATAAATCGAAAGTGACTTGCATGGATATTTGGTTCTTCTGTTATAATTTACTCTCCATATGGTCCTAAACTCATATTAAATATTTTGTACTTTTATGATGCTTTTTGTCACTTTAAGCATACATATTCCCAAACATTTCTCACATATCACAGTTTACTCACCATAGTTTAAAAAATAGTAATAAAATGACACTGTCAGAACAAATTCCTCTCGATAATGTCAGATAACATAGAAAAATATGTAATAGATTACAATCAACCAATCAGCTGTCAGCTGTTAAATTTAACTACACAATTAGATAATACCAATTTAGGTCAACCAATTACCACGCAAGCACTTAGGTTTGTTCAGTCTGTTTTAAAAAGGTCACATTAGCAATAATAATATTAAAAAAAACACTTAAGCAAAACATGGTCAGGTCAAAGTGTCTGAATAATTTTGGTTCCAAATTGTTATCAATTTTACCACTGTATGAAGAATGTTTGTGTATAATGTCACAGTTTACTTTATTTTGCTATCCTTACTTACATGTTCTGAACCCACCAGTAAAATATAATATCTGGTGTCTGAATACTTTTTGGTTTGACTGTATTTTAATTTGACATATTTTAATTTATTTATTTAATTATTATCGTTTCATCTACTCACAAACCCCCTGCAGTTCCATCATGATCCCCTGTACAATTGTTTAGGCTTTCATCACAATCAGTTATATTAAACATCATGTAAAATCAGTTTAATCTATATTAAACATGACACACTGTCCAGTAAATATTATCTACTGAGTGTATGTTGTTGGATATTGGTCTGGGTTGCCTCCAAACATTTACTTTTCTTTAGAAAATGCATCCACACTGTAAATCTCACCCAAAATTGATGTGTTTTCATTCATGTCTTATTGATAAATAGGTTCAGAAGTCAGAAAAAGATGATTGTATTTTGTCCGGATGTGGATAATTTGGAGCACTTTCATATGGGCTTTTACCGCAAACAAGGGGAGTCAGTGAACGGCATATTTCACAGTCCCCAGCACCACCTCTACTCAGACACTATGATCGATCGCCCATTTTACGGGCTCTTTCCTCTGATCCGCTATTCTAAACTGTATTTTCTGTCCACTTTAACTTGAAACATCCATTTTTACCTGACATACTTATTCATCAGAAAAGGAGGGATGAGCTGATTTCCCGTGTCCTCCAGCGTTGAGAGGGACACGACTCAAAGGCCCCGTCTCACTTGCTTTTTTCATTCCCTCCCTCCATCTTTCCTCCCTCGAGGAGGCAGGTTGATTGTTTGACTTTTCAGGTCTGCCATGGTGAAAATACAACAGATACATCTTCCTGGTTCAATTAGGGTAGTTGGGGCCACATCAACTGCCTCTCATAAAGCAGTCCATCTTGCTGACAGTCCGGTGGAGGGTGGGGGGCAGAGGGTGGACACTAATGAGGGAGCCAGAGGGGATTGTGGGATTGGCAGAATTTGCCAGGGTCACAACACAGTTCAGTAAGGACGCTAAAAATGGGAGTGAGCATTCTTGGGGCATTTTATTTGTGGAGAAGTTGGAGAAGGTTCATCTGTGTCTTGGTGAAAATTACGCACTGAGATTTTCATTTCTATGATTACCTGTCATTCAACATCCAATGCTCAAATAAACACTAAAACATGTCCATAAACTGGTGTGGATACCACTGCAGATTTGGTATTCAGAAAGAGGATGCGTCTCAACTGGAGGGCTTAAATTCAAATGGTACATTACATTATTCTTCATTTTGCAGACATTTTCTTATCTAAAGTGACTTACAGTACATTTTTAATACAATCCCCCAAGAGAAACCTTGAATTAAAGTCAATGTGAATCAAAATGGACCGTATTTACTTTCGTAATGCACAACCCTGGATTTGTTATGCATTATTCATTGGTACACGTTGTTTCAAAGAAGAAAAATATTAGTCCTCGTAATCTTTTATCAAAATGTAATAACTTGCTCCACCTCTAAAATGGCTTTGCCAATTTAAAAAAGCAAATTAAAAGCAACAAGAAATGCAGCCTTTCTAAAAAATCTTCCCAATAATTAACATTTTTTTGACGGTTAATGTTAAAATTCTGCATGCACGAGAGTCTATGTAGTTAAAGTGTGGAAACTACTGCGGCAACCAGGGTTGTCAGGTCTATGCAACAAAAGTAGCCCAATGGTCAGTCAAAAGTAGCCCAAAAATGGGCCAATGCGATGTTCTCCATCGGGTGGCCAAGTTCTCCACTGAATTTGTTTGTCTGGGAGGGGTGTTGAAGCACTTCAATTGTATAACAGCAAACAATATATTTGGAAAAGAAATCGGAATACACTGAGATGCTTTTAAAGGGTTAGTTCACTAAAAAATGATCCCATAATTTACTCACCCTCAAGCCATCCAAGGTGTCTATGACTTTCTTCTTTTAGCCAAACACAATCGGAGTTAAATAAAAAAGAATATCCTGGCTTTTCCAAGCTTTAAAATGGGAGTTTTTGAACTCGGGTCAGAGGTCACTCTTCCGCAGGAACTAGTCTCATACGGCCGTTACTGTAAGTCAATTATTATAGTTTATAAAGTTATGAATATGGATATCGTTCTTACAAAAACCCATCGCTTCGCTTCAGAAGGCCTTTATTAACCCCTGGAGCCGTATGGATTACTTTTATGAAGGATGGATGCGCTTTCTGTAGCTTCAAAAACTTCATAAGTCATTTACTCCTAGGATGGTAAATTATGGGATCATTTTCATTTTCGTGTGAACTAACCCTTTAAGGTTGAACTTGACCTTTAACCTCCACGTACTTATCAAAAAGTCCACCACAATTCACTGAAAACTCACATTCAGGTCCGTTCTGGTACAAAACACCCACTTTGTAGCCACACCCCACATATTTTCCCATTAAACGTCCTGTTTTATATGGAATTTCATCACATTACGAAAGTAAAATAGGATGCAAATGCCACGATTTTAAGTATCTCGCTAATTAACTATTTCCTCTGGGGTTCAAACTTTCAACATTGGTATTACCAGCTTAGATCTTTAGCCACGCCACCCCTCTATTCCATATCAACAGTCTCGTTTCACACATCAAATGCTCTTATATACATTTGTTGTTTTTGCTTCGCAATATAAAAACAGCACTAGCGGAAAGGTTGAGTATTTTCTCATCTCCTCCTGTGATTAGAGCCTTCATCCATCACAGACTTTCATGAACAAACAAACAAAACAGAGAAAAAAACAAAGAGCACCAAGTTTGCTGTGAGCTATTCTTAGTAATGACTTGGATAGACTAATGCTAATTTAGAGACGACCTTTAAATGAATCACTGCCACATAAAACTCATTTGATGAACACCAGGGCGTGCTTGCTCAAGCTAGATGACATTAATTACCGTGGAAACGGGGTGAGACTAGAAAAAAAAATGACACAAAAGATCTATTTCTGCAATGATCATTACTGCCAGTATATCTGAAACAAGACGTTTATGAACTATCTGACACATTTGATTATGATCAAAGTGAGAAGAAGGTAAAGGTGAGGAATGCATTAGGTGTGAGGAGGGGGAAAATGTTGGCGAAATGATCTTTATGATGATGCCATTACAAACAGGCATTAACGAGTCACACAATTAACAACCGCTAGCTGGTTTCCACTGTTATCATGCACTGCATGAACTGTAATTGAGCAACACACACACACACACACACAGTCTCTGTCTCCCTCATACTTGAATATTGCAGAGTCGACTGGTGTCTGGCCCAGGAGCAAGGTCATATCACAGTCACCCAGTGTGACACATTGGTCACAGGGCTTCACACATCTGCTCTCGTCCTTTCCCTGGTTGCCTGTTCTGGCTCCTGGGCCAACATGCCCCGTGGACCCAATTGTGACATCAGCAGCTGGGGCTGAATTGCCCCCTGCAGACCCCAGTGAAGACCTTCTGGGAGATCCATGGTTTAAACAGAGGTCATAGTCATGATCCCCCAAGGCAAAGATTTGCAACACAAAAACACACACACCAAAATAAAAAAAACACCACAAGCACAGTTTAGTATGAATATGCATATAAAATTTAAATTATCATTTACATTTTATTTGTTGAACTTATAATAAACAACTGCAAATGCTCCATATACCTACTACAGTACAGGGATGACGGATCCATTCATAGTCAAACACATCCCTTCTTCAGAATCTCTTAAAATATAATTTGCATTTAGAAGGATGTACTGTTACTTTATCCTCTAAAGTTAAAGACCTGGATGTTATATTAGACAGCATATTTCAAATGTTACAAAAACAGCCATCTTCCACCTCAGAAACATAGCTCCGGAACATGTTGTCTGTCTCTGATGCAGAAAAGCTAGTTCATGCATTCATGATCTCTAGACTAGATTACAGTAATGCATTACTTGCTGGCTGTCCTGCATCCTCAGTAAACAAACTACAATTAGTCCAAAACGCAGCTGCTAGAGTTCTTACTAGGTCAAGAAAATATGATCACATAACACCAATTTTATCATCTCTACACTGGTTACCTATTAAGTTCTGTATCTATAAAGGGCCTAAACGGTTTAGCTCCTGAGTATTTAATTGATCTTCTATCGGCTTATAACCCATCGCAATCTTTAAGATCACAAAACTCTGGGCTTCTGATAGTACCTAGGATATCGACAGTAAGTCCACTAAAGAAGGGAGAGCATTTTCATATTTGGCACCTAAACTATGGAACAGCCTTCCTGATAATGTTCGGGGCTCAGACTGTCTCCCCCAGTTTAAATCTGGATTAAAGACGCATCGCTTTAGCCAAGCAACGGGACAAAACATTTAAACAACGTGATTCAGATTTCACTTTCCACAACTACTAGAAGACTTACAACTGTCAGACAGGTTGCTCACGTCACATCTACGTCGTCAAGCTCAGTCGGAGTCTGCGCAGTACGCTCAGCCATCAGGAAGTGAGTGCTTCTAACTGACTTCACTTTTCTCCGTCGAAGTCTATGGGATCGCTGTGTCCTTTTCTTTTACTGTCTATGTCACAACCCAATAAAATAAAGGAATAACTACCATGTTGGTTAAAACTACGTTTTTCACATGTGCATAATAATCAAACTTGCTATATGATTGCGACCTTAAAGGCATTCATACACATAATATATCAACTTAAAATTCACTCACATTAAAGTTCTGGATTAGAACCAAACAAAACCAAATAAATAAAAAATAAACCCAATAATTGGAAAACTGTATTATACTGGGTTACACAAATAAATGTGAATTGAATTGAATACAGTGTAGAATGGTTTTAGCATGTGCAGAATAAGGCCTGGCATTGTCTTGCGTCCCAGGAAAGATGTCATCTTTGATGGCAGTGTGTCTCTGTACAATCGCAATACACGCATCCATGTCAATGGTACCTTCACACATATGCTATAAATCATAGTAAGCGATGATTTTTTTGAAAATGTAAAAATGCAGAAAGTTTTCTGTGAAGGTTTAGGAGTGAGAGAGAGAGAGAGAGAGAGAGAGAGAGAGAGAGAGAGAGAGAGAGAGAGAGAGAGAGAGAGAGAGAGAGATATTGTGGTGGTGATGATGATGCAGTTTTATTTTTAAATATAAGTTATGGATTTATTTGTTTTATTTGTTTTTATGTTAGGACCAAAAGCTGCCAAAAAATAAATAAACACTTCTAATTAATATTCCTCAGTATGGTAAACCAAATGTTGTAAATGAATTGCCATATTTGGTTCTGAAAATAACTGCCCATTCTTTCTCATCACTTTTTTTTTTAAATATAATGCTTTTTTTGTTTGTGCTAAATATTAAAAGCACAACATGAGTTCATGGTTGTTACAGCTAAATGTGATAAGTCTATTAGTTTTCAGAAGACATTATTAATTTCCATCCATCCGTCCTTTTAACCAAATGTGAATTTCTTTTCATGCAAAAATCCACAATTACAGAGTATTTCATAGAATCTCCCTTATAGGGTGACGACCATTGTGGGGCCACACACGGACGTCTGATAGAGCTCTAAGCCTCTTTTACCAGACAGCTCTCAGAGTGGAGACCATCCCTGGAGGTGCCCAGAAAGTAATATAGCAGATAAGTATGCTGGAGAGATCTCCCGCAGGCTTCTTGCTACCTGGATCATTCCGCGACAGCAGCAAAGGTCACTTTACCTGTCAGACAAACAGAGGAGCAGCCTTGGCCAGGTGAGTGACATATTCAATTTTCAATTCGGTCCAATTTTTTGCGCGCGCAGTGTGTTCTGAAAGCCCTTCACAAATGCCTTTAACAGAATTTGTCAGTTAGAACCTTTTAAAAAACATGAATAGTGACAACAGACGGAACAAACTCACTATGGCAACAATGAGGACGAGCCGTGGCACTGTCCACAAAAACGATCTCTGTGTCCCTTCAGCCGTTGATTCGGAATGACTGGATAGGTCAAAGCAATATAGCTTGATAACCGACAGGCATCCGATAGAAAGCGAGGGTTTTGTCTTTTCAGGACAGGAGTGCTTGTTATTGGATTTATGAGGTTGCAACTATTGGATGCATTGGTTACATATTGGCTACTGCAACTGAATTGGTTAAAAATATACAATAAAATGCCTCTTGATGTTTAAGGCTGTGCACTCAGATAAAGCAGCTACTCATTTTATTCGAAAGTAACTCTTAAAAATAAAGATTCTTTATCATCATCAAATGGTTCCACAATATCTCCACAAAAGGTTCTTTAAAGGCAAAAAAGCTCAAGAAGCTCAGGGAACAGTTTGGGGAACCAAAAATGGTTCTTCTTCACTCTTAAAAAATAAAGCTACCAAAAGTGGATTCTTGTAATGATGCCAGAAGAACCATTTTTGGTTCCCCAAAGAAACTTCTAATGAACAGCTCTTAAAGGAACCTTTTCTTTGTCCAAAGAACCCTTTTCCACTTTTAGAACCTTTTTGTGCAATGTAAAGGTTTCATGGATGTTAAAATCCTTATGGAACCATACATTTTTTAGGATTTTATTAAGACCCATTCATCCCAAAAAATGCAACTTTCTAAAGATACAAAAAAATCCAATGAAAGAAATGCTCTCTAGGGATACAGTGCTTTCAGTCTGAATCCAGCTGGAACCGGCTATGGTTTGCGTAAATCATAACGGGCCAGTGAAGTATTTATGCAATGCAGTGCAGGTCAGTCAAAATCCCGCTCAACTGACCCGACGTCATCACGGTTCAGGCTATATCTCAGTCATGGCGGCTCGGCCTTATGCATAGAGATTCGATTATGTCCATCTCATTTTACACTCATAAATCATCAGAGTCTAGGAATGAGGATTTGATTTAATTTCACTTCACGGGAACATCAGTGCGCAGAGGATTGAAACGGACAGTCGAGTGGACAGCACTTAATGCCTATGAAAGACTTAATGAAAAGAGAACCTTAAGGCCGCAGCAGAACATGTGTCTCCGTGGTACGGGACTAATGATGGATGGTGTGTGTGGGTGAACCATTTCAGCTGAACCCGCCTGTTCTGAAGTACATTTCCTCAATGTTTTTACTCTAAACATCCATTTTGAGAAGCTGACACTGTTATTTATCACACAGCGGCTGGGCGGAGAGAATGCTTTGTATTTCTGAGGATTTCAGCGGGGTCATTATTTTGCAGGCCTGGCTTCTACCTCACACCAGTTTGGAGAAAATATTGTTGGCTTTCCCTCTTTTCATCCACCGACTAGAATTCGTACCTCTCAGTGTGATAAAGCACAACAACATTAAATATAAAAAGAAGAAGAAACAAACATACCAACCACCAGGTTCACCCTCAAGCAATTGCCATTGGAACGCCACATGTTTGTCAATCCCTAAAGAAAATGGAAGTTGGATTTAAAAAAACTGATGAACTTTGTCAGCAGCATTTATCTAATGTCTGTCATGTCTGTATGAAACGACCACAACTGTATGTTCTCAAAGAAAAATCGTCAGCGAGCAGATCAGCTGAGTGTATTTATGCTGAGAGAATTTATTAACATTGTAAATAAGCTTTTACATTTATAATTTCAGTTTTCGTTTTAATGTTACTTCAAGTTATAGAAAATGTCCATTTGTCATTTATATTAGTTATTGTATTTTTGTTTCTATATAGAGTGCAACAGTGCCAAAGGCCACTGGTTCCAGAAGTATTTTTTCCATTTTGAAAAAGTCTTTTTTAAATTATAAGCCACGAACCAAGCCAATCAGCTATTAGCAAACAGCATAATTCAATTACATGATGGAGAAATATAAAAACACTCATTTACAAATGTATATATATATATATATATATATATATATATATATATATATATATATATATATATATATATATATATATATATATATATATATATATATATATAGAGAGAGAGAGAGAGAGAGAGAGAGAGAGAGAGATGGGATTTTCTAACTTTTATAGCAGTGAATGAGAGAATACATTAAATATATTTTTTGTGTCCCAATTTGCTCAGATAGCAAAAGAAAAACGCAACAATAGTGATTTCACAACTTTCAAAAAGAGGGAATAATACTGCGAGACTGATAAAGGCAGTGAAAAGAGAGAAATATGTTATTTTTACCATCACTCCAATAGACGCTGTATTAGAAACACTCTCACAGCAGGTAGGTTGTTTTTTTTGTAATTTGATGCAAAAGTAATATAATACAAACTATTAGTGTTATAAATGTTCATACATTTTGTAAAAAATGAAAATACAAAAAACGGTGCTGGATTTACGATTTTGATGACCGTTAAAATGCGTCATCACAGTCTGTGAAAAGGGTCCCTTTTCAATACATCATCATACTGTTTTTTTTTTTTTTTTTACCAAGAATTCCACTGTCAAACATGATTACTTTACAAATAAGCAAATTCCATGGATTAACAACATCGTAGCTCACACATAAAAAGCTAATTCATGCAATTGAGTTGGACCAACTAAATTTGATCACATATACAGTTTAAATCATATTTATATACTTATAATATGCCTTTTTTTTTTTTTTACTATAGTTGGAAAATCAATTATAAGCAATTTCATTCATCATCATGCACAATGTATATAAATGTGTCTTTCATGTGTACAGAGAGTCTGGCCACTCTCCATTGACAAGTGTTGACTTCCTTGAAGGTAGGCGCTCTGCTGAAGTTTTAAACTATTGGATCTGCCCTTAGCCCCTCTGGATCTGCCATAACCAATCGCTAATGTTTGGTTGTGACGTATGTCATCTTGTCATCTCAAACTACCACGCGACATCAATGTCATCATTCTCAGCTACTCCTTCTGTTCGATGATTGGACCAGTTAAAATTTGACCGGAGAAAACCAGAGAATATTAGCCTGGCGTGGCCATACTCAATTCTAGTCAGAATATGAGTCTGGTACCGCTCCATTGAGCTTTGATTATGGGGCGTGTTTCAACTGAGCCAGGAAAGACCTCAATTGGATAGACCCACAACCAATCAGAGCAACGGAGCGACGCGTAACGTTAGTTGTCAAATGTCAACAGAACTCAACTGCACTGTGTTGTCAAGTCTGTGTTTTTCTCCATGTCCGCGGGTTGAAGCGACCCCAATTATGTGATTATATAGCCCCAGGAATGCACATTTTAGCACGCAACCGTGCCAAAATATCATATTTTGCCAACCAAACGCCATTTTTTTCTGGAGAACCCCCCAGAAAGTTAATGTTTTGGGCTATAGTTTTGAGTAGCAATTGTTATAAGTCATTGCAAAAAAACGTGGCAACCCTGTCTGCACGCGCGCTGGATTAAGTAACGTTACAAGAAAAAGATGAGTGTAAATGATCTTTGCCAGTATTGTAATAAAATAATTTAAGGATACACGGAGTACTTACCAACATGATCATCGTTTCTGAGAGAAATAGTGAAGGTGAATGCATATACGAACAAGTTCTCCGTTTAGGATAAGAGCAAATTCAACCCAAAGCGCCTTTGATGCCGTGGATGATTACATTACTGTTGATCATCTGTCCATCATCGTCTAAAGCCCGCCCCGACAATTTCATTGGTCCGAACAGTTTCCGTTAGGGCATAATAACTCCTCTATGGATCGAGTCCAGACCGAATTGCCAGAGCAAAAAATTGTATGGGCGGGGCTAAATTCGGCTGGCATCCAGGCTAAGAGAATATACCACAATCCCAGACGGAGTACTGAAGGAAAATGAAAATTTAGCGGAAGTACGTAGGAGGGCAGAGCAAGGCTAACGGTGGCTAACGCAGGACAAAGATGCCGTCATCTGAGACAGCAGAGAGTTGCTAGCACTCTGTAGAGAAGTTTGTCCATTTAGGGCTTCTGTAGAAATATGACGGCGCAAAATGGTAATTTCATTGTAAAGGGACTCGCGGTGTATGTAGATAGAATTGGCTCATTCTAAGGTAATAAAAACATAACGGTACATTATGTAAGGTCTTTATACTCCATTGAAAACATAGTTATGCATATTACATTGCATTTCTGTCAATAAAGCCTCATAAATACTACACACTGCACCTTTAAATTAAGTTGTGACAGAATTAGATATGGTTAAGTAAAATGAACAGAATTGAAATGTGTCACATATGAAGGGCCTGAATAATTGTTTTGAGTTGTCTTTAAAGTTATCGTTCAAAATTATAGTTCATACTTCCAGATCCCAACTGGTGCACTTTAATTTAATTTAATTTCACTTTTAGTTTTAGGAATTTTAGTACTTCAACTTAAACTTATTTAACTTGGAACATTTCAAATGTTCTAGTTTTTTTATTTGATTTATTTGGTTTTATTTAGGTTATTGTGAATTCAGTCAATATTTATAGTTTATATTATTTCAACATTTTAATTAGCGAAAACTATTTTTATTAGTTTACTTTTAGTTAACAATAACATCACTGGAGGTCATGATGTGTGTTTAATAACTATGTTATGGGCAATCTTGTACAGATTGCTTAATAGACATATGAAAAGATTTTATGTCTAAATGGCTTAACTGGAGTAGATATCATTATTCTAAAAAGACAATGGCTATATCTACCTCAGAGGGTCCACCCTTCATGATCTCCAGCTCTTGGTCTCAGTGGAGGGTTTATGAATGCCAGAATACTTTTGCGTTACTCCAGAAGCCCTCTTCTGAATAACTGGAGTGATATCAATGACGATGTTTCCTTGGTAGCTGTGCTGATATGAATAAGGACATTAGGTGGTGGAATAATTTGCCGATAGCTCGCTTGAGGGAAAGAAAGGAATGGTGTCACTCAACGGGAACAAAAGAAAATTAATTAAATTTGTCACAGCAACAATTCGGTGACTTTGATTAGGCGACTCCTTGGCAACAAAACAGAGGCTCATTTGAATTCTTTGAGTGTAAACCTTGAACAAAGATAAAGCTTGTCAACACTTGGAGCAAATATTATTGGTGCGTTTAGCGTGGAAGGATAAGGAGAGGACATTTGAAAAACTCTCACTCTCTTATAAGCACACACACAGCTGAATAAGAGCTCCTCACATCATGGTCAACTTTCAAACGACCTTCGTTCACATGCTGTATATTTTTTGACTAAAGCTGCCAATTTATTGCATTTGGGTACAACGCTTAAATAATACACCTACTAATATTATCCCCCTACTTGACTGCAAAATGAGTCGGACTACAGACCATTGGCATGCTTATATTAAAACAAATATAAAGTTTTTTGACTATATAATGTGTATGTGTGACATTGACACAATTATGTATTGTATCTTAATTTGGGACCCAGCTAATATGTAAGGAATAATTGATGATAGGCTGTTGAATGATTAGAAAATGCACACCCAAGGTGGTAACGCGTCTGCTATCTGATCAATGATACAAATATGTTCACACAAGCAACGCAATTCAGCACTTCAGTTGAGTTTATTTAGCACTTTATACAGCAGATTGCTTTAAAAGAGAGATTTATAGTGTTAAACATGAAAAAATGTGTACAGTATAAGTGTTGCTTTCAATAACAATTACAACTTTAATTTCTACTATAAAACGGCTCTGCAGTGGACTATGCTTGTATCTACTCTGATACAAATGAACTCAGAAATGGACAGAAGTTCATCTGGTATAGAAGGCAGAGCCATTTCCCTGTATTATCAAATCTGATTAAAATGGATGATGGCAAAAAAAGGTCCACAACATGTTTTGAGCTTGTCCACTTCTGACCACTTCCAGAGGGAAAATGCCTTTGAACAAATTGTTTTCGTAGAGTTAAAACGCTCATGTGGTCAAATGCGTCAGAACAGCCTACTCTCCGCCTACTGATCTAATGTGTAAACATTATGGGAAGCACGCTAGCCAGACGGGATTTAAACTTTGTCAGATGAAGACCTATGTATGATTTAAAGATGAAAAACCGTCTCCCTCGTCTACTGGTGGTCCGATTGAACATACCAGGTGTGAGCAGGGCCTCAGAGCATACATAATACATATGTAATCAAGGTAGTACAAAGGTGTTTACCAGCCCCAAACAAACTTTGGTTTAGCCTGATTTTCTTCAATATGATGTCACACCGTTCTGCGATTTTGCTTGAAATACACTCACCTAAAGGATTATTAGGAACACCATACTAATACTGTGTTTGAACCGCTTTCACCTTCAGAACTGCCTTAATTCTATGTGGCATTGATTCAACAAGGTTCAGCAAGGTGCGTAAAGCATTCTTTAGAAATATTGATAGGATAGCATCTTGCAGTTGATGGAGATTTGTGGGATGCACATCCAGGACACGAAGCTCCCGTTCCACCACATCCCAAAGATGCTCTACTGGGTTGAGATCTGGTGACTGTGGGGGCCATTTTAGTACAGTGAACTCATTGTCATGTTCAAGAAACCAATTTGAAATGATTCAAGCTTTGTGACATGGTGCATTATCCTGCTGGAAGTAGCCATCAGAGGATGGGTACATGGTGGTCATAAAGGGATGGACATGGTCAGAAACAATGCTCAGGTAGGCTGTGGCATTTAAACGATGCCCAATTAAAGTGTGCCAAGAAAACATCCCCCACACCATTACACCACCACCACCAGCCTGCACAGTGGTAACAAGGCATGATGGATCCCTTCTGTTTACGCCAAATTCTGACTCTACCATCTGAATGTCTCAACAGAAATCAAGACTCATCAGACCAGGCAACATTTTTCCAGTCTTTAACTGTCCAATTTTGGTGAGCTTGTGCAAATTGTAGCCTCTTTTTCCTATTGGTAGTGGAGATGAGTGGTACCCGGTGGGGTCTTCTGCTGTTGTAGCCCATCAGCCTCAAGGTTGTGTGTGTTGTGGCTTCACAAATGCTTTGCTGCATACCTCGGTTGTAACGAGTGGTTATTTCAGTCAAAGTTGCTCTTCTATCAGCTTGAATCAGTCGGCCCATTCTCCTCTGACCTCTAGCATAGGCATTTTCACCCACAGGACTGCCGCATACTGGATGTTTTTCCCTTTTCATACCATTCTTTGTAAACCCTAAAAATGGTTGTGCAGCAGATTGTGAAATACTCAGACCAGCCCGTCTGGCACCAACAACCATGCCATGCTCAAAATTGCTTAAATTCCCATTCTGACTTGATTAGATAATTGCATTAATGAGAAATTGAACATGTGTTCCTAATAATCCTTTAGGTGAGTGTATATTGGGGCATTCACACATAGGGTGCGCAATATTAAGAGTTCAACTACCTGGAGGCAATTCAATTAAAACAATGGTTATCAGATGTTTTATTTTAAGACATTTTTCAGGTTTTTGTCTTTAAAACGTTTCTTGTGACTATTTTGTTACACATCTCTTAGACATAGTAAGTTACACCAGGTTTAAATAGCAAATAGATTCTATTTACACTAAGTGAAAATAACATATTTTCTTACCAATGGATGATATTTACGCTAAGTGCAAATAGCTGTAGATGCTGTTTGCAAAGTGTAAATTGTGATATTTTCTATTTACACCATGTAAAAGTAGCAGTTCTTTGTAATATGTGTAAATTAGATGCTATACTTTATTTTGACAGATACATACTTTTTGCACCTCAGTATAATAACATTGAGTGTAAATGATTTTATTTATTAAAATGATTAAATGGATGTCGCCTTATGGAACAATAAAAGCCCTCCCTACACCTAGCCCTAACTCTACCCAATAAATACTTTTATTATTATTAAACATTTTGTTAGGCACTTTATTTCCACTTTTAGAACATGTTCTTAATTTCTATTAAAAGTAAATGCCTTTCCAGTGTGATATGTGCCGGGAAAAGGGAGAAGAGTGAGCTTGGCAAAAGGCGGATTTGAACACGGGTCGATTGCGTCAAACCCTATATCCTTAAGTCTTACACTATACTGACTACACCACTGAAGACGCTGAAATACATGTCTTTTTTTATCTTGTTTGGCCCAACCAGTTATTGTTAGGCTGAGCTAGTGCAAATAACACTAACAAGGTGCGCTATTTGCACTTTGTGTGAATAGACACTCCATAAATAGATGGTGCACATAAACATCTGTCGAGATAGTATTCTCTCTAGAAACAGAGTAGAGGGTTTGGACCCGGAAACTATTATCGGAGGGTCAATATGTCAAAGCAGTTGTGGCTAATTAGGACAAAAACGGCCTAGTTAGGATGCAGTGTAGTGTTTAAACGTCACACTATAGGAGTACACTTGCTCTTTGTATGGTGTACTGAAGGATGCTTTGCTATTTTTTTTGCACTGCTGTGGTTTAGTTCAAGAAACTGTCAATAGTTGGACTGTGATATTATTCTCCCCTGTTCCCAATGCTCGTCCTGCAGGCCCTTCTAAAACAATGACTCACAATCATTTAAAGTAATCTCTCCTCTGAGATCAGCTCGATATGATGATGCAGTGCTTTCTAAAAGAAGCAGAGATAAAATAAAAGCACATATAGTAAAGTGCAAAAACAAAAACGGGTCCCTGGACGCGGGTAGATCCGCCATGCATCACGGTATGGTGCCTGGCTGAAAGCGCTGACGTCGGCTCTCGCCGACTCATTCGTACCCTCTGATGGTACTTCATAAAACACACAGCGCTGTAAATCTGTGGGACGTAGCCATAAACAACGGCCAAGTGGGGAATGTTTAGAGAGTCCTACATTGGCCAATAATAGCTTAGTTAGACCTGCTTTTTGATGAATCTCTTTGCTTTGTCACAGCATGGGAATACACACTTGCACACACAGATATCGTACACTGCCAATATTAGATTTCACACCGGATGACTGGTGATGACATCCCAAGTGTGTCATAGCAGACAGTAACAAATTCTTACAGCTCCTTGTTTGGTGCTATTTTTGATTGTACCATGGCTAGAAGGTATTTTCTCTGAAGAAGGAACGTAAGAAGTGGCACCTCAAAAAGTTTGGATTAGAAAATAACTGACAGAACAACAATAAATGTAACTGAATGAACTCTAATGTATAACTTATAGAATGGTTTTGATAAAGCGGGCCACTTAATTTTACGCCTACTTCATCATCACAACTTTGGCCCTGCCCACTGGAGTGTTAGTGAGATGACAAGGAGCGAAGAGAGATTTAGCACTGGACTAAACATAGCATTACCTTCCAAAGGATCCTAATGCTAGGAATGTGGTTATTTATTTTCAATGGAAATGTCTCAGTTGAGCTTTATTTATTCGTATTCGGTACATTTCACTGTGGATTTAAAGGTGCCATATGTTATTGTTATTTATAAGTATTTTTAATGTAAAAATCATACATTAGAAGTGTACCCCAGGAAAACAATGCAGTTCATGGCTAATTTAAATGTATAGATTCACACATAAACAGGCTTATATTCTTCTGCACTTTTGCTTGCTTATTTAACCAACATGAGTATGATTCGCTGCAGTATTCACTGTATACCATCCATAATGTTATCCATAATTTATACCCTGTATGTATAGAGACACACACACAGTGGATTGCCACACTTTTTGGGACGCCTGCCTTTACATGGACAATAAATTTAATGACATTCTTAATCCACAAGGTTTAGGATTGTGTTTATGGCAATATTTGACCATTCTTCTAGAAGTGCATTTGTGAGGTCAGGCACTGATGTTGGACGAGAAAGATTGGCTCGCAGTCTCCGCTCTAATTCATACCAAAGGTGTTCTGTCGGGTTGAGGTCAGGACTCTGTGCAGGCCAGTCAAGTTCCTCCACACCAAACTTGCTCACCCATGTCTTTATGTACCTTTCTTTGTGCACTGGTGCACAGTCATGTTGGAAAAGGAAGGGGTCATCCCAAATCTGTTCCCACAAAGTTGGGAGCATGTAAATTGTCAAAAATGTCTTGGTATGCTGAAGCATTAAGAGTTCCTTTCACTGGAACTAAGGTGCCACGCCCAAACCCTGAAAAACAACACCATAATCCACCTTCCACCAAACTTTACACATGGAACAATGAAAACAGGCAAGTGTCGTTCTCCTACCACGTTTGAATTCACTGAGCTCCTAAGAGCAACCTATTCTTCCACAAATGTTTGTAGAAGCAGTCAGCATACCTGGCTGCTTTATTTTTTAAACATGTGGCCATGGAAGTGATTGAACACCTGAATTCAATTATTTGGAGGCATGTCACAATACTTTTGACAATATAATTTATATATTGACAGTGTAAAGTAAATGGTAAAAATGAAAACCATTCAACAAGAACAACCAAAACACCAAACAGAAACGATCACAACATGTCACTACTCACTGTAAATTCACATGCTGAGTGCAACCAACTTCAGTGAATTATTCCTGCATCGACAAGTACAACGCTGGTACCTCATACCCAGATAATGATGAATGCGTGGCTGTGACCTGAAGTGAATGAATGGTCTGGTGGATGTATGGTCCACTTGGCTAATGGTCTTGGCACGAGAAAGGAGCGGGTGGCAGCGCGGCCGGGTCAGGGTGAATGCATGCTCACTGGGTGTGGTGTTGTTTATACCATGGAGTATATCTCATAGCGAAGGACAGAAAAATCAAACTGACTGCTGAACAACACACGCACACACACACACACACACACACACACACACACACACACACACACACACACACACACACACACACACACACACACACACACACACACACACACACACACACACACACACACACACACATGTTGTGTTTCCATGTTTTATGGGGACATTCCATAGGCGTAATGCATTTTATACTGTACAAACCGTATTTTCTATCCCCCTACACTGCCCCTGCCCCTAAACCTACCCATCACAGGAGACATGCTGCATTTTTACTTTTTCAAAAAAAATCACTTAGTGTGATTTATAAGATGTTTTCCTCATGGGGACCAAAATGTCCCCACAAGGACAAAAATTTGGATATTGCCATCTTTGTGGGGACATTTTGTCCCCATACCGTAGGGATTACCAGTCCACACACACACACACACACACACACACATGTTGTGTTTCCATGTTTTATGGGGACATTCCATAGGCATAATGCATTTTATACTGTACAAACCGTATTTTCTATCCCCCTACACTGCCCCTGCCCCTAAACCTACCCATCACAGGAGACATTCTGCATTTTTACTTTTTCAAAAAACATCACTTAGTGTGATTTATAAGATGTTTTCCTCATGGGGACCAAAAAAATGTCCCCACAAGGACAAAAATTTGGATATTGCCATCTTTGTGGGGACATTTTGTCCCCATACCGTAGGGATTACCAGTCCACACACACACACACACACACACACATATATACAGAAACATGCACAAATGTATATTTATTCCCACACACACTCATATGTTCTCATTTAGCTCAAATCCTCATGCCTGAAGCAAGGGAACATCCGTTGCAGTGGGCTGGCAGTCGGAGGTGGCATTTCGGATCCTGCTGGCATTATGCTGAGACTGAGAGGGCCTGGCAGGGGCCTGTGTCTACAAACTACATCAGCCGCCCCTGCTGAATGTAAAACAGCTCATCCCCATTCGCAGTCAAACCCTGCACAGGTCTGCCAGTCCCTCTATACGCTGACTTGGAGCGCTGCACGTATGCCTCACTAATGGCACAGACCTGGAGCAGGGAGTCAAGGGAGTACAACAGCAGAGATTTTCCGCTCTTAATGCAGCCTCAAACGAAAATCAGGGATTTATGACATTATGTATGAGATACAGTGAATACTGCGGCAAATCACACCAAGGTTGGTTAGGTTAGCATAAGTGCAGAATTCCTTAAATAGCTTCACGAAAATAAGCCTGTTTACATGTGAATCTAAACATTTAAAGGGACGAGAAGGCATTTAATGCTCCAGTTGGAATTGAAATTGGTTATAATCAATTCTCATAATAATATGAAAACTCACTGAGTATATACAAAATATTTCAATAACATTTAATCTTTCATGATCACCAAGGCTGCATTTATTCGATCAAAAATAATATTGAGAAATATTATTAGCATTTAAAATAACTGTTTTCTATTTGAATATATTTTAAAATGTAATTTATTTCTGTGACGATCACTCAAGTCTTAAGTGTCACATGGTCCTTCAGAAATAATTTTAATTGAAACATTCTTATTATTTCTAAACATTCTATTAACATTCTTGCTTTTCTTATTTTTCTTTTCATAGATGTTGAATTTGAGTTGGATTGGTTTTGTTTTTGTTTTGTTTTGGCGTACTTTTGTCCTTTTTTTGTCCCGGTTTACTATTTTTGTGTTTATCTTTATTGTATATATTTTCTTTTGTTATATTGTTGCTTTTCATTATTTCTATTATTATTATTTTTATTATTATTATTATTATTATTATTATTATTATTATTATTATTATTATTTCACATTTGTTTTCCTTGGTACTATATTAAAATTGCTTATTCATTGGCAGTTTGGTAGCCATAGCGTAGATGATCACAATCTCAATGTTGCCTCTCCCACTCTTAAAACAAAAACTGGGAGGCTGTAACATTTAATGGGATGTTGAATAGTTGTGCTGCTTAATATATGTAGAAAAAATCTGAATACAAATCTGAAGCAAAAGAAGCATATATAGCATACACACACACACACACACACACACACACACACACACACACACACACATATTACTCTGTTCATATACAACTTGGAGCTATTATGACTCTTGGGTAACACTATTTGAAGTGTCTAGTTTAAAATAAGACCAGATTTATGAATATAGACCATAGGGTTTAAGAGCTGCAGACATTTTCATTTGGGAATGTCGCTTTCAGAAAATTTCAAAAATTGGGGCGCTGGTTAATAGGTTAATGGGATGTTGAATAGTTGTGCTGCTTAATATATGTAGAAAAAATCTGAATACAAATCTGAAGCAAAAGAAGCATATATAGCCAGTCCACACACACACACACACACACACACACACACACACACACATGTTGTGTTTCCATGTTTTATGGGGACATTCCATAGGCGTATTAGTTCGTTAAGCCCCTGTATAGTTCTTTAAATGTTTTCTAACTCTCTCTCTCTTAGTTTAGTTGGGGAAAGGATAAAAAGACAACAACATTAAAATACTGTGTTGAGAACCACGTTATCTTCAGGAAATATACGTTTTGCTCCCAAGTCCCCCAATAAGGAAATATTCCAGGTCCACCACTTGAGACTTTTTTACCTCAGAAAAGCATAAAGGAATTCAAAACAGCTTTTGCCATTGTATTAAATACCCATTTATAGCAAACGTATGAGAGTGGAGTAACAGATCTAAAATCTAAGAAGGAGAATGGGGTGGTTCTATGGATGGTAGCACCATTTTACAAAGGCTCTGTATATCACCTTTAAAGATAGGTGCACTATAATATAGCAATATTATAAAATATAGCACTTAAAGTGGTTCCCCTGTGATTATATGCCAATAAACTTTTAGTGCTATTGAGCACCATTTTTTGTTTAGAGTGTATACAGGTCCTTCTAAAAAAAATAGCATATTGTGATAAAAGTTCATTATTTTCCATAATGTAATGATACAAATTAAACTTTCATATATTTTAGATTCATTGCACACCAACTGAAATATTTCAGGTCTTTTATTGTTTTAATACTGTTGATTTTGGCATACAGCTCATGAAAACCCAAAATTCCTATCTCAAAAAAATTAGCATATTTCATCCGACCAAATAAAATAAAAGTGTTTTTAATACAAAAAAGTCAACCTTCAAATAATTATGTTCAGTTATGCACTCAATACTTGGTGGGGAATCCTTTTGCAGAAATGACTGCTTCAATGCGGCGTGGCATGGAGGCAATCAGCCTGTGGCACTGCTGAGGTGTTATGGAGGCCCAGGATGCTTCGATAGCGGCCTTAAGCTCATCCAGAGTGTTGGGTCTTGCGTCTCTCAACTTTCTCTTCACAATATCCCACAGATTCTCTATGAGGTTCAGGTCAGGAGAGCTGGCAGGCCAATTGAGCACAGTAATACCATGGTCAGTAAACCATTTACCAGTGGTTTTGGCACTGTGAGCAGGTGCCAGGTCGTGCTGAAAAACAAAATCTCCATAAAGCTTTTCAGCAGATGGAAGCATGAAGTGCTCCAAAATCTCCTGATAGATAGCTGCATTGACCCTGCCCTTAAAAAAACGCAGTGGACCAACACCAGCAGCTGACATGGCACCCCAGACCATCACTGACTATGGGTACTTGACACTGGACTTCAGGCATTTTGGCATTTCCTTCTACCCAGTCTTCCTCCAGACTTTGGCACCTTGATTTCAGAATGACATGCAAAATTTGAGCGACAGTCCAGTGCTGCTTCTCTGTAGCCCAGGTCAGGCGCTTCTGCCGCTGTTTCTGGTTCAAAAGTGGCTTGACCTGGGGAATGCGGCACCTGTAGCCCATTTCCTGCACACGCCTGTGCCCGGTGGCTCTGGATGTTTCTACTCCAGACTCAGTCCACTGCTTCCGCAGTTCCCCTAAGGTCTGGAATCGGTCCTTCTCCACAATCTTCCTCAGGGCCCGGTCACCTCTTCTCATTGTGCAGCATTTTTTGCCACACTTTTTGATACAGCACTCTGGGAACAGCCTATTCGTTCAGAAATTTCTTTCTTACCCTCTCGCTTGAGGGTGTCAATGATGGCCTTCTGGACAGCAGTCAGGTCGGCAGTCTTACCCTTGATTGCGGTTTTGAGTAATGAACCAGGCTGGGAGTTTTAAAAGCCTCAGGAATCTTTTGCAGGTGTTTAGAGTTAATTAGTTGATTCAGATGATTAGGTTAATAGCTCGTTTAGAGAACCTTTTCATGATATGCAAATTTTTGAGATAGGAATTTTGGGTTTTCATGAGCTTTTTGAGATTTTTTGCCAAAATCATCAGTATTAAAACAATAAAAGACCTGAAATATTTCAGTTGGTGTGCAATGAATCTAAAATATATGAAAGTTTAATTTTTATCATTACATTATGGAAAATAATGAACTTTTATCCCAATATGCTAATTTTTTGAGAAAGACCTGTATATGAAATAGCCTGGATGCCAACCGAATTTAGCCCCGCCCACACCATTTTTGCTCGGGGAATTTGGTCTGGACTCGATCCATAGAGGAGTTATTATGCCCGAACAGAAACTGTTTGGACTGATGAAATCATCAGGGCGGGCTTTAGACGATGATGGACAGATGATCAACAGTAACGTAATCATCCACGTCATCAAAGGGGCTTGGGTTGAATTTGCTCTTATCCTAAACGGAGAACTTGTTCGCATATGCATTCACCTTCACTATTTCTCGCAGAAATGATGATCGTGTTGGTAAGTACTCTGTGTAACCTTAAATAATTTTTTTACAACACTGGCAAAGATCGTTTACACTCATCTTTTTCTTCTAAAGTTACTTAATCCAGCGCGCGTGCAGACAGGGTTGCCAAGTTTTTTTTTGCAATGTCGCACAATTGCTACTCAAAACTATAGCCCAAAACAATAGCTTTCCGGGGGAGGGGGGATTTTGGCAAGGTCGCCTTCTAAAATTCACATTCTCTATATATCACATAATTGGGGTCACTGCAACCCGCAACATGGAGAACAACCCGCGGGAAAATCACAGACTTGGCAACACAGTGCAGTTGAGTTCTATTGACATTTGACAACTAATGTCACGCGTCCCTCCGTTGCTCTGATTGGTTGTGGGTCTATCCAATTGAGGTTTTTCCTGGTTCGGTTGAAACACGCCCCATAATCAAAGCCCAATAGAGCAGTTTCAGACTAGAATTGAGTATGACCACGTCAGGCTATATATATATATATATATACATATATATATATATATATATATATATATATATATATATATATATATATATATATATATATATACATATATATAATATATATATATATATATATAACAGAACATTGGTTAAATAAACAGAACCTCTTTAAAGAGCTCTGAGGTGTTAGCTTGGTTTTAATGATTTTTAATATGAAAATTACGATGTGCTAAAAATGTGATGTCCTTAGAGGGGCATACTCAAAATGCACAAAGTCAAAGATATGAACACACTTCAGACTAGGGACTGTAATACAATCACGCTTCATTTTCACATGATGAAAAAAAAGAAGGAAGATTCAAGGAAAACCATTTTGGATGGATCATACTTCATATTTCCATCGCCTGAGAACAGCCGCTCTCCGGGGACGAGAGATGAGCGGTGGCAATACAAGACCTGAATGCAATCTCAAACACTTTGCTGTGTATTTATCTGAGTGACAGCACAACAAAAGGAACCGCTGTTATGTGTTTATTTATTTATTTACATAAGTGTATTTATTGTTTGCTTTTAAAGACAAAAATCTTTTACTTAATTTCCTGTGGTGGGGAGAGAGAGAGAGAGAGAGAGAGAGAGAGAGAGAGAGAGAGAGAGAGAGAGAGAGAGAGAGAGAGATGTTCTTATCCTTTGACAAGAAAAATGCAGCAATTATTTTTTGCTTGATTGCATATTGTTGGAAACCCCACCCTTGATAACCATTGGATTGATGTGTTTGCTGAAATATTGGCATGTCACAAAGACAGAATCTTTAGATAATAACACATTTTAATGAAATGAAAAGAAACATTTTTGTCTGAGGTACGAGTACGGTTTTCCCATCACCTGTACAGACACCCCAACTGTCACCATTGGAAATAGAAAATGCCTCCTGTTTACCAGTGATGGGCTTGATTTGAATATTATAGAGAGTGAATTCAATTAAAGTGTCCCTGAACTGGCTTCACTGTTTTTCCAATAAAGAGGAATGTGATTGTGTGCAGTTCAGATTGAAGAGTCGCTCGCGGCAATTGCTCTCAAAGTGGAAAGCAGTCACTCATTTTCCCATCTGGAATCGATAACTTCTTACCAGGATTTTCCAAAGGTGTCACTGAGAATCAGCGCTGAACAGGTGATTGATCATACCGCCGCTTGCTACTGTGAATAGAAGTCAGATATTGTAAATGCAGTAATTTGGAACCTACATCATTACCGGTGAAACCTAATTAGGATCTGATTTGTATTGAAAAACTGGCTGTAGCTCAAATAATTCAGATATCATGTTATAATATCAACATAATGTGTTGCTGAAAATGTTCACTGTAATAGTTTTTTGATGTTATGTTCTGGCGATTGGATCAACTTTGGAAACAGCATTCCCCTGAGCATTTTCCAAAACTACATTTAGAGTTGAAATGGATGGAAACTTTTTTTTTTTTTCTGATTGGAAGGTAAACAAAAACTTGTTCAGCAGATCTAAACTTTTGTCCGTTTTTAGAGCTCAAAAAACAGTCTGAATCTCACGGGTCCCAAAGTACACATTCAAGTGAAGGTTACCTTGATTAGACAGACAGGACAGCTGACTCCGGATCACCTGGCAACAAAAAAAAAACGCAGCGCACTGCTATTTTCAAAAATCAAAAACGTCAAAACGTTTTCAAACCTGATAGGGTTTGATTTGGGTTTTATTGATCTACTTTAAGCTTCTTCTTCTTCTTCTTTGAATAAAATTGTATCAGTATCTTCTCCTAAAGTGTTAACTCTACAACCTCCAAATAGTGATGGGAAGTCCAGTTCACCAGTTCTGTTATGTCCTCATGTAATGACGTCAATTCTATCAATCCGGCGGATTAAAATACATTCAAACACATTCATATAAAGTAATGTGTAATCATAACTTAATATAATAATAATAATCATCATCGTCATCATCATCTCAGATACGTTTCTTACATTAACGTTTAGCAAAATTAACTCAACACAGCCACTGTCGTGCAAACGTGGCTGTTTTACACAAATTAAATAAACTTACTCTGACATAAACTTACACAAGTCCTCGGTTCACACGTGCTCATATTAACAGCACAACATCAGTTGTCCGAGAGAAACGCTATCACGCATGCTCAGTATCTCAGCTCATCGGTTCTCAGGGTGTTTCTCAATATCCCTCCTCGTTTCCTCGCTCCTCCGTCCTCCATCCTATGATGCGGAAACCGACCGAGCTCAGCCATCTTGTAGGACATCTCAATTCTCTAATCGCACCGTGAGGAGGTGAGGATCGAGGAGGCTTTCTGAAGAGTCATGAGCGAGGATATACAGGTGTGCACTGTAAAAAAATTCAGGCCTCTCCAATTGAACATTTTCTAGTGACTTGTCGCATCTAAAATTTTCATTTTGCCAAATTGAATTTCTGTGAATTGATACAATTGAATTAACAGAAATTCAATTTGGCCAACTAAAAAAATAGATGTGACAAGTCACTAAAAAAATTTTCAATTGGAGATCTGAATTTTTTTTACAGTGTATCCTTTGCGGAAGTGTTTTATCGACTAAACATGACGCACATATTAATTCTCCTCCCCCTTCACGTCATCAATACACAGTTAATTAATTATATTATTATGTTTACATGTACAATACACAGTCCAATAACAACAACTGTAGGACAGTTGCAGAATTATATCATAGCACAAGAAAATTTAAGAAAATTAAACAAACTGTAATACTATAGGCCTATTACAAATAAAAATCATTGTTAATAATAACTGGTAAAATATGTACAAATGTGGTATTTTGCGGAGGTTTAAACTTTTACAATATAAATAGTTATCTCTAATGTTCAAGAATCCCGACGTGCAAGCTAAATCCAGCGGTGTAGAGTCATCATTAATTGACGATGCTTTGTAGTGACGCTAAAGGGAGCGAGGATATGTCATTTCACTTGGGTCCTGTCCCGAATGGCACCCTAAACCCTCACAATCTTCCTCTGAGTCCGCACTTTCACGACGTAATGTGGCTTTGACTGCCGGGTAGAAGTCCTTTGTGTAGCTCGCGAACTTGCGGGCTCAGCTTAAGTGTGCATCGACGGCGCATAGCAGCCGCTCACGAGCACCCTTCTTTAAGCTTAAATGACGAATGGGACACCCTACAGTCTTTAGGATTAACGGACACATGCACGCAGCGGCCATTGGAAGTCCACAAGACCAAAAGTGCTCATGAAGTGTGCCATTTGGGAAAGGGCCTTGATTCAATTCCTTTCCTTGAGTCCTTCCCTCGCATCCAGAAGGGGTGGAGCTGAGATGCGAAGAAAGGAAACGAGGATGCACAAATAAGAATTGAGAAGCACCCTCTGTATCGAACGGAAGTTACTAGAGTAACATATATTTAAGGATATTGGTTTATTTCTAGTCGAGGGACTGTCACTCATGTCAGAAAGTTAGTAACTTCTAACTTGTGGATTAGCGCTGACTCGATACACAAACTCACTAAGGTTCACTAAAAAGAACCGGCTCAAAAGAATGATTTGTTCACGAACCGGACATCCATCCATCCATCCATCCATCCATCCATCCATCCATCCATCTTTTTCTGATTTTATTGGCTTCAAAACATTTCAACTTTAATCTTTAAATGAAAAATGTTCTGGTCTTTCTCAAGCCAACTTCAAAGTTTGTCATCAAACTTTACTCATTTAGTTCTTATTACGAATATTAATATTTTTTGACTGTAATGCATGGTTGGTTGGTTGGTTGGTTGGTTGGTTGGTTGGTTGGTTGGTTAGTTAGTTGTTGGTTGGTTGGTTGGATGGATGGATGGATGGATGGATGGATGGATGGATGGATGGATGGATGGATGGATGGATGGATGGTAAATAAATAAATAAATAAATAAATAAATAAATAAATAAATAAATAAATAAATAAATAACCAGGCTTGTTATGGCATAATAATTTATACTGAAAATAACATCAGACTACAAAAATCATAATGGTCCTTACATTTATTTTATCTTCTTTATACAGAATACATAATATTACTTTGATTGTTTGGTCCAATATGACTTGGGCTTTGTTTCATGAAAGTCCAGTCACTGTATATTTTGGCACTGTACAATCTTTGTCCAATCAGTGTCATCTACTGCATCAGTTCTGTTTGTACAGAAGATGTTTGTGGTCCACGGAGGCTATTCGTACATCTCTCCATGAACTGACCTCCTGTCTGCCATCTGGCTGATATATGGCCATTCTAGCTGGGAAAAGACACTCTTGCAACTCTTTCCCTGGTCAAAAACCTGAAAGCTGTTTAGGAAATGATTCTATTTTAAAAAGCCCCCGTGAGAGATGACGTGTCCTTGGGGACGTTCAGTAGACTGGAGTCTGTGCATCGGTCTGTGAGCACTTGTCATAGCTGGTTATAAAAATGGCTGACGTGCTTCTATTTATTCATATTTTGCATTTTGAACAAAGAGCTGTATACCCTATATCCTAAATACCCATAAGGTCAAACAAGCAGCATTTGATTGCCTCTCACACATACACACAAAGTCATACCTATGATAAAGGCTCAAGGGGATGTTAATGACTTTGGCATAATGAAATAGAACAAAGTACAACACAATAATGGCCACCTTGACCTCCAACTGGCCAAACGCACGGATGTGACCTCAGCAAAGAAACATACAGATATTATGTTAAAGCACATGCAGGGCTCTTTGAACCTCTCAGAAATGTACGTCAGCAAGGCATGGCAGGGCAGCTCTGTCAAAATAATGAAACCAGTGAGCTGCAAAGGTCAAAGGAGCAAGTGTGAGAAGAATGGATAGAGTCTGATAAGAATATTCTTTGACTGCACTCTAAGACAGTGAGACGGTGAGTGGGTTTAAGGGTGGATGACAGCAGATAGGAAGAAATTTGATGATATAGGAAGAAATACCTAAAACAAAACAGATATAGTTTTCAGTGACTCCTTCTGCAAGTTCATCAATATGCCAGTAGGTGGCAATAAGTTAATACTTTTACGTTGAAGGCTGCATCCCAAAATCGCATACTTCCTATTTAGTAAGTGAAAAAAAGTATGTGACAAAACAAGTATGTCCGAATTCACAGTTCTCAATGAAAAGTAGGTAAAAAGTACCCGGATAACCTACTACTTTTGGCGAGATTATGAAGTTTGCATACGATGGACACTTTACTATCCCATGAGGCCACAGGAGAGGATTTATGAATGGCAGTGAAGCAAATGACGCTGCTAGGTCACATGGTAAAGGGAACATGGCGAATACATCCAAACGCGATTTCGGATGTAGCCAATGAATGACTAATTCATTGGCTTTGTTCAATATTCAGATTCATTCAGGAATGAAACAAGTGACTGTCTTAAATGATTAAATGAGTCATTGAATCATTCATTTAACCATTAATTCAAGAGCAAATGAGTTGAATAACTTTTTTGTTTGTAGAGAAAAAAACAAAGAAACGGGTAATACTCAACTTTTCATTGTAAGTGTCACAGGGTGTTTTGGGTTGTTTCATGTTCATGTTTTTGAGTTTGTCATGTTCACAGTCATGTTCTCTGTCATGCTCTTCCTGGTCTTGTCATGTGACTTCGTGCCCTCATGTGATCCTGCCATGTGCTCGTTTGTCTTGTGTTCTGTTGTCATGTTCTCATTGGTTCATTGTTTGGTCATTGTTCACAGGTGTCCCTTGTCATGTCATTAGTCTCTGTGTATTTAAGCCCTCATGTTTGCCATGTGTCCTGGGGCCTATTGCACAAAACTAGGATAAGGGATTAAGCCGGGATAGCGTGATGATCCTGTCATCTGTGTACAAAATGTAGTACACTGCTGTTGTGTAAACTTACCCTGAAGGCACACTCACATTAATAACGATAATGATAATGAAAGATAACTATATTAACGGATAAATTGAGCCAGGATCACCAAGATATCCCGGCTTAATCCCTTATCCTAATTTTGTGCAGTAGGCCCCTGGTCTTGTATCGAATGTATAACCTGCTGTCAGTGAGTTATCTGTGTAGCCATGCCATGCCATGCCACGCCAAGTCAAGCTATTGTTTGCCAAGTCTTTGTTTCATGTTTAAGTTTTGGATTTTGATTTATGTTAAGATTTAGTTAATAAAAACTGCACTTGGGTTCCTCAAACTCGCCTTCAGTGGACTGAACTTTACAGTAAGTCACTTAATAATAATGCTTTGTTTATTGAACTGTTGTACAAAAGCAATATCACATAATTGTGACAACATTTTAAATTACTTCTATTTTCTGCAAAACAAACAAACAAATGCCTTATTCTAATTACTGCAGTTAAAATAATCAAAAAAATAATTAGTAAAATATTTAACCAATGGTAATGCTGTTGTGCTGTCTTCAGTTTATGCAAACATATTTTATTTGTAAAGCTGTATTAAAGTATTAAGAAACCATATTAATTGATTAGTTAACAATACTTTAATATAATAAAACTGTATTAAAATATTAAGAATCAACATTAGGAGATAGATTTAATGTTTGTATGATTTAAAACCCTCTAATGTATCAGACAAAGAATGCCGTTAAGTGTTAATAAATTAAAGGATTTTAGTAAACTTCATCAAATGTTGTTGATTCTAGTACATTTTTTTAAAATATATAAAATTCCTGTCAGCCAAACATCTAAGACAGCTTTGATTATGTTTTCTGGATACCTACACTCTTGTCAAGCTAGTGGCTTCGGTAACAACTGCTCAATTATGATGTTCCAAGCTATTGATCTACTTTCAACACTAAAAGAACCAGAGAGTTGGAGAATCTCCACACAAGGCGTTTGCCACCCAAATACACTCAGAAGAAAGTTGGATCAACGTCCTGATCCTGGAAATCCATGCGCATTCAGTACTAAAGTCTACAAAAATCCAAGTATGCCTGGTTTGGCCCAGCGAGTGGCGGCATGACATCTGACTGTGTCCTTTCCAGTTTGTCAGACTAATATTAGACAGAAGCTCTGAGGACACAGCGGCTGAAGGAAAGGGAACAATTTACTGCCTTCAAATCCAGGAGAGATTACTTGTTCTTCCCTCACCAAATCTGTGACTACACCAGACTAGACTGACCTTTCAGCAAAGTCTCAAAACATGTTGTATGGCGACCCTATGATGGATTGAGAGTTAGACGTTGAGAAGGAAAAAAGCCAGCGAAGGAATGAACGAAGCAGGGAAGGGTGGGTGGAGTGCCGATGTCCTATATCACTTATTGCTGAAGGCTGAGGAAAAGGTGAGAGAGGAAATGTCTGATTCATCTCGTGGGCCCTTGTACAGACAAGCTATTCGTCAAAGTTTGTCATTGGCTTGGAGGTAACCTTCCGCACTGAGATGGAACCAGACAGAGATGTGGGGTGTGGGAGGAGGAGGAGGAGGAGGAGGGGGGATTGTCATTTAGACTCCATTTATGAAGCATCTATCATTGATCTGACATTATGTGCCATCAGCCCTGGCCAAACATCACAATATGATCTAGGAGTGGCCAAAGATTGCCAGCATCAACGCTAAAAAGTTGAGTAAGCAAAAGTTTGTCCACAGGGCCTAAAATGCATCATGAGTTTCTCTGGGTATTTTACAAATCTATCCAAGATAAAATACATAATGACAACATCTAAAGCTTAAACCCTTTTAAACCCTTTCACACATTCAATCACACCAGTGTGATTCGTCTTGGCTAATCTCTGGAGCACGTAATCACACCGTTGTGATTAGAACTTGAATATCAGATATTTCATGCTATAGGTAACACATTTGTGAATATTTTTAATAAAAAGGAAAACTGAAATAAAAGCAGATCATCAGTCGTACATCACTTTTGTTACAGCAGTGCGTCATGTGACAAGCAATGACACGTCACTATGGTAACAATAAATAAATCAATTCTAAATAACGGTTGCGTTGAAAAACTCAGCTGAGGGGACAGACAGAATATTTTAAACTTTTTTAAACTGCTCACTTTCACAGTAATAGCAATAAATCGGCTCAAACATGCCCCAAGTACACTGAAATTTGAACACTTGCTGCCTGTTCAAATTACTTTATTAAAATGAGCTAAAGCAACACAATTACAATACATTTTCCTTAATCCATTTGTTTTGGGATTGCATTAATGATTTTTGATGCATTAACTGAAACTGGGCAGAGGATTTTTAGTTCCAGCATGCTTTGCACATGGCTGGTTCGGGAATATCTATAGCTATGCCAATGCTAGGGCAGTAACAAGTATCTTCTACTTGTGCTGTGGTAGTTGAATGAACATAACTGGATGTCAAATTAAACAGGTATTTTCCCTTTACTCTAAATCACATAATAAATTGGAATACACTCAATATTTGAACAACAAAAATAAAATCAAAAGCCCTTTTTTCCCATTGTTTACTGGGAAACCAGCAGTCACAAATAGGTCTATGCGAACACATTTTTGAACCTGAGTGGATTTCTAATTCTGCTTTAATTCTAATCCCTCCACAATTTTCTATTTCCAAACTGGACAAGCAAAGCCACAGTTGAATTAGCTGGAATGAAGTTCCTTCAATGCCCTTCTCCCCAGTCTGGGAGCATTTCCCTGCCCTGTGTTATCCCAGCCAGGGGCTCTTGATGTGCTTGGTACGAGAGATTCCCCAGGGACGGTTAGCATGGCCGCAGCTGTCTGAATAGATTCACAAGTGTCACGCAGACGGTCAGTGATGGCATAACTGCGAGGTCCCTAAACACTGTTGACACCGCTCAGCGGCTGCATACTGACGACACTCAACCTGCATTTGCCTTATTTGCATCAAATCGCTGTCATCCGCAGAAAGCAGAACAAGCATAAGCAGCTTATTGTGACCCGTGAACACCCATTTACGGCTCCCACCCTCCAGGCGTCATGCATTGTACTTGACCCCATCAGACTGCTCTTTTGATATCCCGACTTGTACCGTAGACGCATATTTCTCCATCATCATTCAAATCGGCCTTGCTTTCTCTGCTCGTGTCAGGGTTGTGTAGCATTCCGAATTGAATTTACATTCCAATTCAGTTCCTCAATTTGAGTTGAGGTAGGAAGCAGAATTGCAATTTTGGATTGAAAATGTAAGAAGTTAGAATACGACAGATGGATGGATGGATGAATGGTTAAACGAATGGATGGATGGATGAATGGTTGAATGGTTAAATGGATGGATGAATGGAGATGGATAGATAGATTTAACAATTTAACTTGTGTAGTCAAGGGTGGAAAAACACTTGATTTCTCAAAATGCATTACCTGTTGGAGGCAATTTTTAAATCTTGTATTTTGCACAAACCCACAGACCTGATTTTCATCTTCAAACACAGATGTAATATTCAGCAAGCCAGCACTTATGAATGGCTAAAGGTCGATGAAAACCTGTCTGAGCTTTTAGTAACCCTCCACTAATTCACCTCCATATATAACAAACACATCCACGGTTATTTACATGCCACCTTCGGTTTTAAATAATGGACATCTATTTTCTGTGCATCGGTCCGGGCTGTCTGTTACTGTAATTTATCTTCCTGACACTTATGGTATTCTGCATGGCTGTGTCTATGGTGTCCATGGGGAAATTGAAAACATCACATAAAATGGAGGCAGCTTGTAAAGCTTGAGGAGATAAGTGACAGTCTACTATTATTACTGCCATTTAGTATATTTACTCTTTAGCCCGCTGGCCCGATCAACGGATCTGCCTCTGCGATATTAATCTCCATTCCTGTGTTTTCCAAACATCTTGCAAGAACTGAATAACGCCAATTGAGTTCCGAGATGTTTATAGCACGAGCCACTTCATAAACATTACAGACAAGCTGTGCGCAAGACTGACGAAAGCGTTCCCTGCAGCTTTAACCAGCAGTGGACGGGGGGAAAAGCACACGTCGTTGTCGCCAGTTCATCAGGCCTTTAAGCTCTGTCCTAATTGGGTGCAGAATGCCTCCTGGTGCTTCTAGCCAAGAGACCTTCCCATCCGTAATCGCGGCTTTTGTGAGCCTTTCATTTATTACGCTGCTCGTTTCGAGGGTGAGCCTCAACATATTGCAGATCATGTGCCGTTAGTCTGCGTGTCTCCTTGGAAGTGTCCTGACATGTGCCGCTGGGACGGGGGGCGAAACAGCCCTGCGGTGCCATCAGCCTACTGCGTTTTAATGTGCCTCCGTTGTGACAGCTGGCCTGATAAAAGAATTCCCATCATAGAATACAAACTACGTGGTTTATTGCTTTCCACGGCGCAAATAGAATCGTCAGCTATGCAAACAGTCTGAAGATGTCAGGGGTGGCACGGGCTGAGTCCACGGCTTTGTGCTGTTTACACATCTGTGGTAAATTGTGCGTGTGTGTGAAAGAGAGAGAAAAAGGGAGGGAGAGGGGAATCAAAGATGAGCTGTACAAAGTATTGCTCGCTTGTCAACGTCGACATCTTGTTTTGCATATGCCTCAAAAGGGCTCTTGAAAGCAGAATGCCATGTCATTCAGCGAAATGACATCTCATCACAATCTGAGAACACTATGAGGTGTGAGGACGCTTTCAAAGGAAGTACATGTGGGTCAATCACAGCGAGCTCTTGTAGTGTGATGTTTCTGTAGCACAACACGAGTGACATACTGTATGAAGGTGATGTGTGTAGTTTCTTTCGATGTTAAAAACGTTGTCATTTCCCCGCCTAACGTACAGAGACAGTTTATTGAAATCACAGTGGCACTATCAAAACATTAGCCTGGATGTCAGCCGAATTTAGCCCCTCCAACAACATTTGAGTTCGGGAAATTCGGTCTGGACTTGCGTAACTATGCCGGAACAGAAGCTGTTCGAACCAATCAAATTGTTGGCGGGCTTTATACGATGATGGACAGATAATACAACATAATCATCCACGTCACCAAAGAGCGTTTGGGTTGAATTCGTTCTAATCCTAAATGGAGAACTTGTTCGTATAGGCATTCACCTTTACTATTTCCCTCAAAAAAGATGACTGTGTTCATAAATACTCTGTGTATCCTTAAATTCCTTTTACACTCATCTTCTTCTTTCAGCGTGCGTGCAGTTGAGTTCTGTTGACAACTTTAGCGATGCATCGTTCATGAACGATTTGTTCTTTTTGAACTAATCTTAAATATGACTCAGGAACAGCAAGTGTTCTCAGAGAGCGATTTGTTCATTTTGTGTTGACCGTGCATCGGTTCTGTACAGGATCTTCTGCACCCAGCCGATGGGGCTGTGAGTTGGTGAACAAATGACTTGAACCCGAAGACTCGAGAAGTGAACTAATCAATTCTGATTTCAGGACTGAATGCATTGCTTATAGGGCTGTCACGGCCTAGATCAGACACTGATGACGGAAATAACGGCTCAAACCCGAAGACAGGAGAGTTGTAGCGTTACTAATCTTTCCAGGGTACAGACGTAGTTAAATGTGAAGTGACAAAAGAAAGAACGAACTAACAGACTACATAGCCTGAAGACCCAGCTATGCAAATAATTAATAATTTCTTTTTTAAAGTTTGGGCTTGGCTGCATTAGCTTATAATTTATTTTTTATTCCAAATTTGACCAACGTTTGCATAATTACTAGATGTGTTGGAGAATTTAAGGTTCGTCCTTCTCAACAAGATTCAAAGAGTCCATAAAATGATCCGAACTTCCCACCACTACTATGCGTCGCTCAACATACGTCACTTACTCTGGTGTGCACATGAATAATAAAGTGATGTGCACAAAACAATAATATATAGCTGCATTTCCACCAAAATTACCCAGAATTGTGAATGGGGATTTACTGCACGCACCGCAACAGGCTTTTAAAAATGGTGGTTGAAATAAAACGCTGCATGTCAACCAGTGTCAAACCAACACTAATATAGTTATCTTTATAGTTATCGTTTTTGGTGTGAATGGGCCTTTACTGCACGCCATGTTTGTTCACACAGCAGTTCAAATAGTCCTGTCAGTCGGATTTACATCACATGAATTCATCAGTTTCTCCCGAAATACATGTAAGTGGCCGGTGATCTGTGAGAAGAATAGAGTAAACTTAATAGTTACTTACACTGTGTACCTGATATGAATAAAACACGGTAAATTATATTTGAATGGATTGTTATTGCTGCTTCCATAGACACCAGTGTGTTTTTAACAAACTCTAAATGTATTGTTTTACTAGTACTTATGTATATTTAAATGTTTCAATTCTAAAATATAAACATTGTGGTTGAAAACACTGAATAGTTGTGATATATGACAAGGGCTGTGCGCTTCCTTCTCTGGCTCAGCGCCAGCCAAAGCACGAAAACGCAGTTTGAATCTGGCAGTTATGTCGCGTCACTGAACGTTCTCCACATGTGGTACCAGACTCAGGGGCACAGAAATAAAAATCCCATATGTGGGATCGTACCGCTCAAAGGGTTTATAAATGCAGCAATATTCCATAAAATAACAAAAAAACTAAGAATTGTACATTTTAATTTGATTACTATTTTCAAACCATTGCCAGACTGAATGTGGTTCAAATGTGTTAAACCAACTTGATTTAACTACAAAGATCACAGTCAATCAGATTTTTGGTGAAAACAAATCCTGTTCAGGTCCGTGTTTAATATGGACCCCCTTTTAAAGGGCCGTTTAAAAGAATCAGCTCAGAACATTCAAATCATAGTATTTTAAAATTGAGTGGAATTTGATTGTTTTTTAAATGTCTGCATTGAACCAATCAGACTTAAAAGACAATATCCAATTTCACCCTTCAACTAGCAAAAGCTTGTAATGTCAATATTTCATATTATTCTGAGGTTGTGAAGTTTCATGATTCATTAAAGTGAAATAACAAGAATGTTTTTGAAGTATTCTGTCTTTGTTTCACAAAAGACAAAGCTGGTGGAACTTTGGACTGACTGTTCATTCTTGCAGTGGCCTCTGGCCCCTTGGGAATAGATCAGGTAATGCAAGACGTCTTTCAGGTGGCTAATTATACACTAAGGAAAATAGAGATTTATTGATTAGAAGTGAGCTCAACTGCTGAGCAAGTCCAGCTCAAACTTTCTGCAGAGCAATTAGGTGTCACTGCTGTCAGTTCTCTTTTCCAACTTAGAGGACCACGAGAGACCTGCCATGAACAAATAATCAAATAATACGATAAATGTTTCTCAAAAAAAAAAAACACCTAAATGTTTAAAATGTAATTGAAGCAATAATCATTTTGTGATTGAATCTAAAACAGCTTGAGGGCAAAGAAAAGATATGTCAAAAATCCTCCAAGGCGATATATTTATGACATGTTGGCAGACTCAAACGAGTCCCATAGTTTCTTGCTGGGAAAGGCTAGCAAAGATTGGCCTAGTGCAGGCGGAGAATGAAATAACGTGAAAATGACCTTGAATTAGCTGTGCTGGCTCTCTGGAATCGATTCAGCCTACATGTAAGAGTAGAATTACTGCCGAGAGGTCAGGCCTGCTGAAAGCCAAGGGAACGGAGAGCCATGGACGGTGCTATAGCGGAGCAGAAAGTCTGTCCATATGAGCTGTAGGATTCACTCTGTGTAAAACTCTCCATCTGTAGAGAATGAATACTAGATAACTGTATCACATTATAGTAGAAAAAGTTCTGCTGGAAAAGTAACTGTCAGATAACCTGGGTTATTATCGGTTAGGGTTATAATAATAATAATAATACATTATTTGTATAGTGTATTTCCAAAGCCCAAGGTCCCTTAGTTAGGTTAGAAGAATTCAGACAAATAACAAACATCCATAACAAAGTACAGTTCAAAGACCGAGATGAAGAAAAAGTGTTTTAGGAGATTTTTGAAAGAAAAGGGAGGATGCTTGACGGATGTCTTTAGAAAGAGCATTCCACAACATTTAAAGACGTGTCACCCGGACCAAACTAAATTTAGAATTCCGCGCTAGAAGATCTTAAAGGGAACATATTATGCCCCTTTTCACAAGATGTAATGAATCTCTGGTATCCTCAGAAGGTGTCTGTGAAGTTTCACCTCAAAATACAGATAATTTATTATGGCTTTTCAAATTTGCCCCTATTCGGGTGTGAGCAAAAACACTGAATTTTTGTGTGTGTCGCTTTAAATGCAAATGAGCTGCTGCTCCCTGCCCCCCTTCCAGAAGAGGGCGGTTCCTTTGCAAGAGTTTCGGAACTCTAGCTAGCTGTACGTGATTAGACCAGGCCACCTTCTTCCATTGCTCCGTGGTCCAGTTCTGATGCTCACGTTGGTGCTTTCGGCGGTGAGCCTTGGCCACCCCCATGATGACCCTGTAGCCAGTTCACCACCGTTTCTTCATTGGACCACTTTCAACCCAGACGTCTCATTGTCAAACTCGCTCAAATCCTTACGCTTGCCCATTTTCCCTGCTTCTAACGCATCAACTTTGAGGATAAAATGTTCACCTGCTGCCTAATATCTCCCACCCACTAACAGGTGCCGTGACGAAGAGAAAATCAGTGTTATTCACTTAATGGTCATAATGTTATGCCTGATCAGTATACTGTATATACATATATGTATGTATGTGTGTGTGTATACTATAATCCATCTAAAACTAGATTTTGGCAAGTCTTTTTTCACTCCTGTAGGTCTTAGTTTTCTACTGTGGAACAGAAAATGAGATACATGAGGGAAGATGAATGAGAGAATGACAATTTTGACTTGAAAATAGGACAAAAAACAAACATAAAAGTTGTCTATACTAATGTTTGTTCAATGAGTAGCAGCACCAAAAAAACACAAATCATCTGCCGACAAGATGGCTTGTAATTCGCCATGTCTTCCATCTTCAGCGCTCTCCACCAAAGTCTCTCTTTTGTGCCGAGCTGAGGTAAGATTATAAAATATGTTTTACGTGGCCTCCAAAGCAGCTTTTATGTTTGGCACAGATGAAATGCCCTGTGCTTGTTCACCCTCCTCTATTATAGTTGAGTTCAGGATCCACAATCAAATGAGAAGATGTTCTCTCTAAAGGTAGGGGATTAAATTCTAGTCTTTGCATTCTAAGAGCTCTCCTCTTTGTCACATTACATTGCTTTGTAACATATGCAGTGTTTCATCTCTTGGCTGTGGTTCAGGTCCTTTGGAGTATTACTTGTTCCTGCCATTACCATAAGAAAAATCACAGGTGTTCGGTTTGATAACTAACCATGGTGGAAGGAAAATTAGCATGCTTTACAGAAGCTGTAGTGCCACTCAGTCAGAAGAGTTATGTGGCTAATAGTATAAAAACACACAATTTAGTTTGTTTCCCATAATTACTGGCTTTATTAGTACATACTTTATTAGTTTTTGCTGTTCCAAACCTGTATGACTTTCTTCTGTTTATCAGAGAAGGAGATGTTTCGAAGAATGTTCATGCTGCTCATTTGCATGCAACAAAGGTGTGGCAAGCAGCGAGGCCGAGAGACTGTGAGAACGGGGCGAGGCCGGTGGTGAGTGATAATGAGCGCCAGCTGCATGCCGGACCGGTCTAGTGTATCACGGAAGAGCGCATAAAATGAGGAGCGACAGTGCAGGACGAGAGGATCAGGCCTGGATTTTATGTTGTGTTTTGTTTTATTATGTGTGTGTGGCAGTCGTCCGTTAGGAATGGCCGTTTTTACTTTCCCACCTCCTTCTTCCCATATCTACATACGTCATTACAAAAGGTGAATGAATATGGTGGTTGCTGTGCTCCATAAATGAGAAAAAGTACATAAATGGAACATATTACATTCAAGTATAACATGTAAAAACAAATTGAACCAGGTTTGATGTCAGTGATATCAAATTTCTCCCGTTTCTCTTGTGTTGTCTGTCCATACCCCAGACGCGGTGATTGGGCCCGTGGGGGAGTAGGTGCCATCTCGGGTGTACCCCCCGGCCTGCGAGGGGTGATGGGGAATGTGACTAGGTGGACTAGCGAGAGACGTGGGAGAAGCAAGTGAGACCAGTGCGTGATTGAGAATGAGCGTCACCTGCAAGGCACACCGGTCTCGAGTCCTTTCATGAGGGAGCTCGGAGATATATAAGGACGAGCGACACCAGTGAAGGACAAGAGAGGACAGGCCTGGACTTTTCAATTGCGTTTTGTTTATGTTTTATTATGTGTGTGCGTGGCAGTTTGTATCATTTGTAATCATCTTTTCTACATTGTTAAAACTTGCTGTAAAAAAGAAACGGCCAAATTCTGACAGTAACATACTATTCTCCATTAAAACAGTAATATACTGTAGAAAACAATGTATTCTGGGTAATGTTTGTAATTTTTGAGAAAGTAACCTACAGGAATATACTGTGAATATAGAGTGCTCAAAGTCGACACTCAGAGGCTGTGTCCCAAATCACACACTATACCCTCATCCACTATTAACATTAGTTCACTAATATAGTCCACTTGACAGAGTGAATCCACCAAGCAGAATCACTGAAGAAGAGAGAAACACAAGAACAGAAAAAAGAATAGAGACTAGCAGAAACTCAAGAACTACAACTGACTTCAGCACACCGAGTGTGAAACCAGTTAACAAACCAGTTTGACATTATTTCTTTCATACATGTACAAAAGTTCTTGCTGAGAATTAACAGAGATTTAGATATTGATGTTTTGTTGAAAATAAAGTTTGCAGTCACCATTATGGTGATCAGTGTTTATTTTAGATGGGCTCTTGACCCTTGACTTTATGACATTAGTTGTTTTTTTTCATCTGGCTGCTTTAACTGTGTGTTTGTAAAGCATGTTTGTTATGGCAAAAAAAAAGAGGAAGTTGATTAGGTGTTTTTGACTGTGATGGTGCCATAATTATCACGGTCTTGTCTGTTTCGCTGATGACACTCTGTGTGTAATCTTTGATTTTATGGGTGTTTTATTTTATATTTATTGATATTTATTTACATGATTCTACAAAATACAGCAATACTTCATTAATCAGATATGCATAAAACATTTTAAATTTCTTGCATTATTTGGACACACACAGATATCATCAATCAGCATATGAATCTCAACAATGGTGATAATCAAATATTTCATGTTGCAATGCATGCTGCGTGCCAGCATAGTACAAAACTTCCAGCATGCACTGCAGCATGAATAAATTATGCAGCTGAATAATCTTTTTTTATTGCCACCATTGGTGAAAATCATGTGCTGATTTTTTATATCTGTGTGTGTCTAAATAATACTGTAGCTTTTTTATTTTTATTTAATCCTTCATTATAACTGATTGCTGCTGGAACTCTTGCTGTGTTGGTAGTGTGAAATATAAGTCTGTCAATAATGTGACACTTTTAATACAGGATTAAACACTGGATGAGATCAGTGAATCAAAAGACTATTTGATGAATATATCATCATTAATGCATAACAATCAGCATTCAATTATCTTTTTTTTTTTGTCATTACAAATGAGAAGAAAAAAACTGATGTAAAAAGTCATGGGTCAAGAACTCAACTAAAGCAAACACTGATTACTATAATTGTGACATCAAAACTAAGCATTTTCAATTAAACAATATCTAAACCTCTGTTAATTATCAATTATCTTATATAATTATTATCTTCTGTAGACGTATTACAGAAATAAAGTCAAACTGGTTAATAATAATTATAATAATGTGTAATGGCTGGAAATCAGTTGCAGTTCTTGTGTTTCTCTTTTTTTTTTGTTCCACTTGCCTTCAATGATTCTGCTTGTTAACAGCAGGTGTTCATCACTAAAGCTCAAAGCAAGTGTGGCTATAACAGGAATTTCCTATTGGGTTGAAAGGGTTAAAGGGGTAAGATAAAAAGACACACCCACAAAATGTATGTTAACAGTAATAAACTGTAAGTAAAAAATAAAAAATAAAAATGCAAGGGGACACTATGTAGGATTTTTGCAGTCAAATATCCAAAAAACACCAGGCCAGTATTATATAGTTTGTTCTGTTGAGTTCTTACAATATCCCAAATGTTTCCAACTATTTGTAAATTGTGAGAAAATTGCTATTTTTACCAATGAACTGGGACGTGTGAGCATAGCGTGTGAGGGAGTCGCCTGTCAATTGCGTCATATCTGCGTTACCCTCGTTTCCGAGAAAAGCTTTACTCTCACTGGAGTGTGAACAAGTGTCATAGCAGCCGCCGAGCGAACGCACAGAGTAACGTCATGACATCATTTTAAACACACTTAAATGTATCTAATATGATAAACAGAGCTGCGTTACCTAATACTCATGACCGGAAAAGCGGAGATTGCGCCGGCCACTGTGTCCCGTCATAATAAAAGTCCCGTTGCTCGCAAGTAGTGTGTTTTGTGTAACAATCACTCCGGCGGCCTTGCTCAGCTCCACAGCACTCCTGCTCTAGTTCATACTACAGTAACGTTAATAATCGCATTCATGAACATGATTTCTGCCCGAGTCCTATCACGATTCTTTTCCACCGGCTGTGAGGTGAAGACCTTATGTCCCAAGATTCTGCGCTCTACGCCTTTGTTTTGAACAGGCGCCCTCTAGCGGATGGAAAAGTTGTAGAGTGTACCTTTTACTCTGAGTCTTCCAGAGTTGCGGGCAAAGTTGGCTCGAAAGGCCGCTGTCCGCCAGCTTCTTTGTTTTCAAGTAGCGCGTGGAACCGGTGCAACTCTGCTATCATTATGTTAAGCCCACCTACAGACTCTATACACGATGTGATTGGCCTGACTAGATTTTTTTTTTCAAGCTTGCAAGCCAAAGGAGATTTGCTAGACGACCCTGGCTCCAAATTACATTTGAAGCCACTAGGGTGCGTCAAGATTTCTAGGCTACTTCAGTACAGGAGAAGACCTAGAAACACTGATGATATGCTGCATGTTGCTTTATTTAACAGACGGTGTAGTTGCTGATACAGTGAAAGCCTTCCTTTTATTTAAAATATTTGTAATGGACTCAAATGAAGAAGAAAAAAATCACAGTAATAATATGCTCACTTTACAAACATCTTATAAATACTAGTTTATAAATTTAAAGGGATAGTTCACCCAAAAATGAAAATTAGCCTATGATTTACTCACCCTCAAGTCATCCTAGGTGTAAATGACATTTTTCTTTCAGGCTAATAAAATTCGAGTTGTATTAAGAAAGTCCTGGCTAATCCAAGCTTTATAATAGCGGTAATTGTTGCTTTGTTTTTGAAGTACATAAAAAAATGCATCTGTCCGTCAAATAACGTGCTCCACATGGCTCTGGGGGGTTCTTTTAAAGTGAATCGATGTGTTTGTGTAAGAAAAATATTCATATTTAAAACTATGTAAAGTAAAGTTTTGGCAGATCGCCTTCCATATTCAATTTATGAAAAAAAGTGTTGAAAGTGCCTCTGCCATTCAAACGGCTTATGCTGCCAGGTATTCTAGTCAGACGTTGGGTAAGCATCTTGAATAGCGAGAAGGCACTTTCAACACTTTTCCACGAAATGCGATCGGCTGGAACTTTACTTTATAAAGTGTTAAATATGGATATTTTTAATAATGGTATCTTTACAGTAACATACTGTAAGTAGATTACAGTAAATAACTGTACAATTAACAGTAAATTACTGGCAACAGTTTTTGCCAGTATTTCAATGCAAAAAGCCTGGTAAGGTCTATCAGTGTACCCTATTGTAACGTTCATCCGGTTGAAATTGAGATGGCAATATTTATTTTATTTTCATTTAAGTTTTTTTATTCAATATTTTATTTCAGCTTTATTTCTCAATGACCAAAAATTGTTTTTAGTTTTAGTTCACAACAATAATACTAAGGTTAAAAAATAATTGCTTGATTTTACAGTTAACCACTATAGCACACAGTATGAATTCCAATTCTGTCCTGCAGCATATTGCTGTCTTTATACCCATTTCAGCATTTGACTTTACCATGAGGTTTTTTATAGCTGTCTCCAGTTTTTGTGACTCTTCTACTCCTTCCAGGAAGCGTCATTGCGTTGTTCTGAGTGCAAATCCCTGTCGGCCCTTGGCAATGTGTTTATGCCCGGCCTCATTAATTAATGCCGGGCATTGTGCCAGGCTTGTTAATTTGTACCAGACAAGCGGCAGGTAGATTGCAATGCGAACTGGGTCCCATCACGGCCTTTTGCTGAATCGAGGGGAACGTATCAGCGGCGTCACGCCTGAGGTCAAAGGTCAGTGCATCCCACACTGAAACGACAGATTTTTTTTGGCGTGCTCAAATGCAAGGCATGAATTATGCAAATATGCTAATGGCCACAAGGTCAAGTGTCTTGCCCTGTATCTAGTGGCCTGTGTTAAAATATGGCAATTACTGATGCTAACATTGTTATTGTTATTGATGATTAAAACAATCGCATAAGCACTGTGACGCACACACATTGATCGGATGACAGATTATGAATAGGAAAGGAGCTGATGGGGTACAGTCAAGGGGGAAGGAGAGACGAGAAGTATGACCTGATTATCGACACTATTGTCATTGGCCTGACAGTGTTTTCCGTCACACTGAGTGACAGAATGGCATTTCTGAAGGTTAGTCATCCGGCTTGTCTGCGGTTCACCCCTCACACTCACTGATGATGTCATTTGTCAAATAGATTGACAGGTTTAAAAGGTTGCGTGATTATGGACGGCATAAACACAATGTTGATTAATTCCAGTAGCACTTGATCATTGAATGCCATGTGAGATGTGTCTGAATGTCTGGATGTATTTCAAATGCACACCTAGCGGATCTGTTTAGCTCAAAATCTCAATGCTAAAAGAGTCTGATGACCACCCATTGAAACCATTCATCTTTATTAGCCAGTTACCTCCAAAGGAAAAGATCCTAATATGGACCGTAGCCTAAAGTGGTTCTTTTTGTGAAAAGCATTCTTTTTGACAACCCAAATGTCTAATTTTCATTAGTAGGGATTCACAAATCTAATCCGATGTTATGCCGTTTAAAGCTTTAAAGCTCCGTAGCTGTTCTGCAAATAATTTGTATGTATTTAAACACAAAAACACATTTAAAATCCTAAATTAATATTAATGCGCATGCACCTCGTTCTCAGTTTTGTTTCTTTTTTAAAGAATAAAGATGAAGTATGAATGTGAAGCTGTGTATGAACAGCTACTTGTTTATTTAAAAGTATCAGACTTTTAATTTTACAAATTAAAACAAGCTTTTATAGTTATAATTCTTTGAAGCAAGTTTTTGTTCCATGTACTGTGGCATCCACAAACCAACAACAACAACAAAAAAGTATTGGTAACACTTTAGTTTAGGATCTAATTCTCACTATTAAAGGATTAGTTCACTTTTAAATAAACTTTTGCTGATAATTTACGTTACTCACCCCCATTTCATCCAAGATGTCCATGTCTTTCTTTCTTCAGTTGAAAAGGAATTAAGGTTTTTGATGAAAACATTCCAGGATTTTTATCCTTATAATAGACTCAATGGACCCCTAATGGTTCAAGGTCCAAATGACAGTTTCAGTACAGCTTCAAAGGACTTTAAACGATACCAGACGATGAATAAGGGTCTTATCTAGCGAAATGATCGGTCATTTAAAAAAAAAAAGTTTACATTATTGCCTTGCTCTGTTCTGTAATGCGCGTTCGTGACGTCACGTAATACGCAATTACTCTGAAAAGGCAGAAGTTCTGAGTCAGTGTTTACAAGTTAACGTGCATATACTAAGTCAAACATGGAGTTACAAGGTAAAACAGCGATGTCGGACGATTTTGAATCCTCCTTCCGCACATTTGTAAGCACTAGCCACGTTTATGGCGCTTTCCCACTACACAGTACCAGCTCGGCTTGGCTTGACTCGACTCGCCTTTGTTTGGTTTTCCACAGTGTAAAAGTTGTACCTGTAGCTGGAATGAGTTCCCGGTTGCCATAGCAACTCTCAACAGCCATCATGACTTAAACGGTTGAATAAAAAGCTATTTATTTGTTGTAAAGTGTAAGAATCATCTCAGAAAAAGGCGCAGACAAACGCTGTCAAGATGAGATGGTGTAGCCAGGCAATGTGTCATTATTCCAACATTATCTTCATAACTTAAAGTTTAACACCTCGAAAAATTAACTTTCCTCTCTTGTCAACATAGCCTGGTGTGAGCGCGGCGCGTGCTCTTCAGTGGTGGAGGCGCGCGCTGTACATCGCGTCACCGAATGACGTACATTCAAAAGTAATCATATCAGCTCGCTTACATGGTGTAATTTTCCGTTTGTTCGGTTCATGAAGAGGTTTATCCCACCCCTCTCAAACCGACGATTACAGTTTCATTCGGTTTGGCCATTTTTATTCCGACTGAGGTGTTTATATGGAGCATTTGAATTCAGATTGGACTTTTAAACCGATTACAGTGCTCCATGTAAACGCACCTACTGACTCAGTACTTCCGATCAAGCGTTATCTTTTCAACGTAAATGTGTATTACGTGACGTCACGGAACATTACAGAACAGAGCAAGGCAAACATTTGTGCTTATAAAACGTCATTTTTTTTTTGCTAGATAAGACCCATATTCATCGTCTGGTATTGTTTAAAGCCATTTGAAGCTGCACTGAAACTGTCATTTGGACTTTAAACCGTCCATTTAAGTCCATAATAAGGAGACAAATCCTGGAGCGTTTTCATGAAAAACCTTAATTTCTTTTTGACTGAAGAAAGAAAGACATGGACATCTTGGATGACATGAGGGTGAGTAAATTATCAGCAAAAGTTTATTTAAAAATTAACTAATCCTTTAATTTGTTGTTTATTAGCATTCATATTACTAGGATATTGGCTGTTTATTAATACTTATATAGCACATATTAATGCCTTATTCTCCATGACCATATTCTACATCCCTTAATCCTACCTAATACCTACACTTAACGACTACTTTACTAACTATTAATAAGCAGTAAATAGGAGTTAATTGAGGAAAGAGTCGTAGTTAAAAGTTAGTTAATAATAATAATTAGACCCTAATCTAAAGTGCGTCCAAAGTATTTTTCATTATAACATGCTACATCTTGTATTTGATATGGTCTACAAAATATTATGTGTGATGTTTAAACATAATGTTATTTTTAAATCATAAAAGAAAGAAAAAAACACGAATTGCATCAAATATTGATTTAACACTAAACCACTGTGCAACAGTTTTCCAAGAAATCTAAAAGCATGCCAGGCATATTTTAAGCTCCACTTGCCTATGGCTGTGGGATGTGCCAAAATAAATCAAACTGATCATTTTAATGCTTTGGGCCACTCTTGTTTTGAATGTGTATTACATAAAGAAAATGTTTTTAATCAATAATTAATGAAAAGGACGGTTAAATTGTTATAACGTTTAAAGGTTTTAGCTTTCAGATGCTTTAAAGTCTAATCATATTTTAAATAATTTTGTTATAAGTGCAATGTTTCCAATACAGTAAATGGGTATTTTGGTAGAACTTCATTTTACAGTCTACATACTATGTTGTACAAACTATGTGTAATAACAGTACTGACCCTAAACCTACCTCTAAACCTAACCTTGACCCATGTAGTTACCTTATATTACACAGTACTTTCATATACTCTACACATACTTTAAAATAAAGTGCAACAGATATTTATAATCATTCAGGTTGTGATGTTACATTCAGGCCACCGGGTGTGCTCTGGTTGTAACCTTTGACCCTTATCCATAATTCTTTATGACTGTCCTCTTTATGTCATTGTGGGAGGGTTTCATGGTTTATTTATGGCAGCACAAATTCCAAATGCAAAAATCTTTAATGTCGCTTTCATTTAATTTAATGCATCCCAGCAGAATAAAAGTTTACATTTTGTTCAACAATAAATATATACTGACCTCAAAAAAGTTTTGAAATCAAAATGATAAATAAAAAAATAAAAAATTAATAAAAAGAAAAATCATCAGAGCTCTGTTTTTTTCGAAGGTCAGTTTAACCTCTTTGGCGAGAGGTTACTTTGGCATGGCTCTTGCTTCATAAAGCAGTCTTATAAGAGTCGAGGTAAGGATGACCTGCCGCAACTCTTCCAATAAGGGCCCCAGATCCCTGAAGCGGTCAAAAGTCTGCCTCTATTACACTCAAACACCCACCCTGACCCCCCATCACTCTTCTTTCATCCCAAACTAGCAATATAAAAGAAATCCTTCATCGCCATTCTCATTCTTTATTCACACTCAGCAGAGTGCCAGATCCAGACTATTTTAAGAATTTCTTTTATCATAGTTGTAAGACTTCTGGAGACAGTAATATTAAGAAGATGTCATCTTAGATTTGTTCCTTTCTTTGACTGGAAAAAAAAAAGAAGAAGAAAAGAGCACAGGACATCCACAGAAACTCATATTGCAGTGACAGTCTGCTAGAGCCGCCACAACACTCCTGTTGATAAATGCTGGAATTTTGTCATTGATTTTAGTACTAAAGAAAAGTGAACTTTCTCTAAAATAATTTTGGGAGAGATAAAATATAAATAAAGAGGCATATTATCAGCAGGCATTTTTATTCAAGGAAAATGAACCAAGTTATATTTTAATGAAACTGATTTTGAGTGCAGGATACTCTCTTGTGAATGGAGAGCTGGAGGGCTACAGAACGTGAAGTACATTTCATTATATCTTAAAGGTGTAGTTCACGCAAAAATGAAGAGTCTATAATGATATTCTATAAAAATGAATGAATGTGTCGGTTCTTTTGTATGATTCAGTTTACAAAATCAGTTTGAATGATTCATTTAAAGGGGTCATTCACTGAGATGAACGTGAACTGAGAGCTTTTGACATATAAGAGGTCATCATACTAAAAGAATATCCTTTAAGTTTCAGAACTGAAAACGTCCTTGTTAGTCCAAAAGCAGCTTTTATTTTTACCAAGCCCAGAGAAAGGGCCGGCCCAAGATTTTTATTTGGTGGCCCCTCTGTGCCACCAATACGATTGACTATTGTAAATTCTTGATAATTTGCACAGCCATTATCAATTGTGTTGCTTGCATCATGTCTGCCTGTTATGTTTTTACCCTTACGGTTTTTAACTGTAACAGTAGCAAACCCACAAGGGTGTTGTGTTAATATTCAAAGTCTTACAGCACTACAGTTAAGACTGGGATATGTACTTTTTTTAAGTATGCTGTAATATGCTCACTTTTCCCCAGGATTCTTTGATGAATAGAAGGTTCAAAAGAACAGCATTTATCTGAAATAGAAAGCTTTCAAAGAATCCTAAAAAAATGTTTACACAACTGTTTTCAACACTGATAATAATCATAAATATTTTTTGATCATCAAATCCTCATATGAGAATGATTTGTGAGGGATCATGTGACACTGAAGACTCATGATGATCAATTCAGCTTTGACCACAGGGATAAATATATTCACACAGAAAACAGCTGTTTTACACTGGAATAATATTTCACAATATGCCTAACAGTTTTTACTGCCTCTGTGAGCTTTAGGTAATTTTCACCCCAACCTTGTTTAGTCTGGATTTTTAGACTTTTCAGTTTGGTCCGTATCAAAATTACAGGTGTGAAACTTCCCTCGGACCAAGGTCCGGACCTAACAGACGAAATTAGGTACGACGAAAAGAGGTAGTCTCGGTCCGGATCAAACTTAACAAAGGTTTGGTTCGTTGCTAGTGTGAAAGCATTGTCTGTATGGTTCGAACTTTCAGACCATTTACAGGAATATCTGGTGGATTCCCACGTACCCAAAACAACAGAAGAACACAGAACTACCAGAAATGTCACAAAGGATGCAGGAAAAACGAGCCGTGGTAGCACATAGGGAGAGGAGGAGACAAGGTTTTTAATTAAAATATGGTCTGAGTCTTCTCTTCCTTTCCTGTCAGCGCCGATAAAATGTTTGCAGAACGAGGAAGTTCATTTGGCGGATTTGAACAAGCCTTGAATAGGGTGATATTTGGGTGATTGGGACACTTTTTTCCATTGAGATGACTGTCAAGTCAAGTCAAGTCAACTTTATTTATATAGCGCTTTTAACAATGTGGATTGTTTCAAAGCAGCTTCACAGTGTTAAACAGAAAATAATGCAACAGAATATATTTTGATTATCATTTAGTGACAATATGGGCTTTAGATCAGTAATTAGATCAGCAATTTGGTCTATATGGTTAATTTAGTTTAATAATTAGATTTATTTGGACATTTATTTGAATAATTGTGTTTCCCATCTGAGCAAGCCAAGCCAGAGGCAACAGTGGCAAGGAAACCAAAACCCCATCAGGAGACCTAATGGAGAAAAATAAACCTTGGGAGAAACCAGGCTCAGTCGGGGTGCCAGTTCTCCTCTGGCCAACAGTGTATTATTATTATTATGGCAATTGTACAGGTCAGAGGTCATAATACATCTGAGTATTCGAAAGATCCGAGGCAACACGCCAGAGACGGGTTTATTGAGGATGATGTATTGATTAAATAATTATTAAAAATAAATAATTTGAGTCATTACGCCGGAGACAGGTTTTATAATCACTCTGAATTCACTCTATAGCTGGTGCTGCAGAGAGTAATGCCATAGCAATAACAGTATAGTGAGAATGATATGCGTCCGCTAACAAACCAATCAATGTTAAGATGCAGCCCACTTAACTGATGACGACTGGACGCAAGTTCGTCATGTAAAGTTCTTTAGTGCGCTCGCATAATTGCAATGTAAAAACAAACCCGGTTTGGCAGAAACACGCAGGAAGGCCTTAGTGCTTCTTTTTGTTAACAACAACAGATTGATAAATTATTCTCATTATACATTTGCAAGATGTTTGACACATGTTGCCTTCCTAAATGTTAATTGTAAGCGACTCAAATATCACCACCTTGGAATTGTAAGATTCTATCTGCATTCTGACTTGTTTTGAGATATTGAGCTTTAAAGTTTTTTGCATTCCATTTGATTGTGTTGAAAGAACCTTTTTATTTTCTAAATATAAAGTTACAAAATGTAAACAACTTAAAAAAAAAACACATCACATAATGTAAAGAAGTTGTCACAGAATAAGAATATGTGAGTAACTACATTTTGACAAAAAATGTCAGAACCTTAAATGCCAAACTCCTTCCAAAACATGCAGCACATCAGATAAGATATTTGCACTAAACCATATCACATTCTTAAATCCCTCCAATCATAAAAAGGTTACAGAGCAGCTAACGAGTAATGCGGTTTTAGCGCTGAGTTTTCTCGCACTTTGGATTTTAAACCCTGGCTAACAAGGAAATCGTGTCCAGCCAACGCTGCGAGCTTGTGGCCGGTTCTGCCAGAGAACGAGTCATTGTGGAATGTGCCTATAGATAGGTGAAAGACTACATCTGAAGAACAAAATCAATGTCTACCTCATCTTTGCAACGTTGGCCCCGGCCACTGGCTTGTTAGTGAGATGACAAGGAGAGAAGAGCAAAACAGGATGGAATACAAATATCATTACTTTCCAAATGATTCTAATGCTAGGAAGCTGTTTTTTTTTCTTTCTTTCTTTTCAACAATATGAAAACAACTCAGTTGAGCATTATTTATTTGTTCGGGGTACATTTCACTGTGAATTCTTGGTAAATTCAGTTGAAATTTCAGCGCAGGCTTTGCAAACTTTGCAGACTTTTACAATATGTGATCGACTGTATTGCCACAACAACATGTAAGTAAACATTTTAATACTAATCTGTGACCAGTGATTTCTAATAATTACACACAGTGCACACACATATATTCCATAAAAACAAACTTTTATTTTGGATGTGATTATTTGCTGTTGTGGAAAAAAAGAACATATAGAACATCAGTCACAGCAGCAATCGTTCTCCTCTCCACCATGTTTAAAGTTTATGGCACACCCATTCGCCTAACTCGCAAACTCAGGTATCAAAATTATTGAGTTTCCCAGTAGAATATGACTTGAGAGTTTCAATTTCAGACTAGAAACTTATATTTATGACAGTTCTGAAAGTGAAGGTATCATTTCTTTACCATCTTGCAGGCAGGTCAATTCAACAGTCTAACAGTTATATAATTCTCAAAAAAGACTCCAGAAGTGCAGTTTGACAACAGAGAAATGGTCTCAGGTGCCTTTCCTGCCTGCGTCACGCTCTATTATGGAAAACAAATTCACAATCATCCTAATGAATCATTATTTTTATAATGTGTTTGGTGCTCTTGGTTTTCTTACAGCACACTCATAAATGCACGTACATGTTTCAGATTCATTCACACCTCGCCCTGCCTTTCTCTCCATTTGTCTCTCACTTCCATTTATTTTTCACACCTAGAGGTAAATAGATTTGAAAGCTATTCCTTCTCATCCCTTGCACAGCCAATCCTCTCATCGCTCTTGCCTGGACAAATAGCTGTCTGAAGCTCACTCAGTGCTGGCATAACTCCTTGTACCCGCAGAGGAACACCTCCAGACCTCTCTGCCCCACCAGCCTTCACTAAAATCTGTCATTTTAGCTTCACGCCGCCCAATTTTTAGCAAGAAGCGGCAGCACAATGATAACTTGATTTAGCCCTCAAATATCCTCCCTGCAGATTGTTTCAGCCACTTGGGAGAGATGAGAGTTGTGTCAACTGAGCCATTCAGTGTCTGCCCTGAGAGACGAGCTGAGAGCCATGCCATTAACCCCCTCTCTCGCTGCGAAATGGTTTTGAACCTGCCTTTCTGAGGTGATAGGAAAGCGGGAATGCTGGGTAGAACCTCCACATATCCCTCTTTGCGGTGAAGAGAGACTTGAAAGTGAGCGCAAGCTGTTTAAAGAGCGGGCAAGAGGGGCCGTCTCCAAAGATCCAAAAATCAATGTGCTTTGAAAGGGCTGCTTTTTTCCTCCCTCCACCACTAAAAGACAGCAGAACGTGTGTAAACATAATAAAGTCTCATGGGACGTAAAATTAGCTCTTCAGTTTGACGGGAATTGTCTTGTGGTTGGTATTTAAATGCTGAACTAACTGACTGTTCAGCCTAAAGAAAAAAATATTAGGCTACAAAATGGAAATCATAAAGTGCCTGTCTGATGGAAGTGAAAGAAAAACTGCAACATTGAAACTATAAAAAACTTTTTAAACAACTATAAATTATATATTTTTAAAAATAACAACGAAAATTGTTTTTGAAAGAATCTTCTTCTGCTCATCAAGCCTGTACTTATTTGATCAAAAATAGATAACAAATTAAAAAAAAATGAAAAACCTATACATGATGGGTTCCTATTTTAATATTTTTTTTATTATTTATTTATGATTATTTAAAATAGAAATATTTTTTAACGATATAAAAATACCCCAAACATTTGAAAATTAGAGTATAGGGATTTCACAGACTAGACGACTAGTCGACGAGTGCTCTGCCATGACGTTAAAGCTTGACATTGACTAGTCACTGGCATAGAGCGTAAAAGAAATGGACACAGCGACCCCAAAGACTTCAACGGTGAAAAGCGAAGTCAATTAAGCACTCACTTCCTGATGGTTGAGCTTACTGCGCAGATCACTAGAGCAGGAATATAGCATCACTGTTTCCAACCTGTGAGTTGTATCAATACAATCTGAATCTGAATCTCCTCCTGTCTATATTTCTTGATAACTAAAACCTACAGCTTCACTAATAGCAGAGCCACACAGCCAGGTATAATTCACATTAATTCTCTCTCTCTCAAAGTGAAGCCAAAATGAATGCATCAATGTAGCCTAATCTGGTTAGCAATGGCTACTATGGAAGGTACACTGATTCAGAACGAGCAGAAATATGTGAGAAATATAAAGACGCAAACACAAAAGATTTGATAAATAAATGCTGTTATGTAGCAGCAATAACCTTCTGGGCAGCGCTGTCTCATCTCAGCTGTGCACAAAAATAACCCGCGTTCGAATCTCAGCTCGAGGTTCAGGCTTATTTGTTCATTAATGACGTCATCGTCGACCCATACATGTCGACTTTAAACAAATGTCGTTATTTGATAGTGAAGAGGAATTGCTGATGAAAATTCAGCTTTGCATCACAGAAATAAATAATATATTAAAATATATTAAAATAGAAAAAACATTATTTAAATTTGTAATAATATTTCACAATAATACCGTTTTTTTCTGTAATATGCAGCCTTGATGAGCATAAAAGACTCCTTTCAAAAACATTTAAAACAGTAATGTAGTCAAACTTTTGATTTAATTGATCAATAATGTTAAATCATTAATATTATATTCTGAATATTTTAACTGAAAATATTCTATAATTACAATAGATTAAAATAGTATTATATGTAAAATTTCTTAAAAATATATATTTATTTGTGATTTATTATTTGTATTAGTTTCAAAGGAGGCAAGACCCAAAACAAACACTGATGTCTTCCTTTCCACTCAATAATTTGATTTGAATAATGGCAGTTATTTAGATGTTACCACTGCAAAATATATTTTTAGGTAAAATCTATTTTTGTCAAAAAAAAAAAAAAGAAATTCACATTGTGTGTCAACTAAAAGTCTTATGAACTTATCAGGACCTCAGGACACAAACATTTCTAATTTGGCAAGAGATGCACACGGAACATGTGGTGACCTCTTGCTAAGTGCTCCTTTGAATAATTAACCAAATAAAAAGTTTTGGCTTTGACATCTGTTCGCAGCAAAAGTCCAAAAGTGTAAACAGTTTGTGACAGTGTGTCACATTCTCTGCATGTTTAACAACCATTGCATCTGCATTGTGGGGTAAATTGCCATTGGCAGGCTAATATAAAATCCCAGTGCTGAATCACTAGTACATCAATCAGACGGCAGGGAAATACATTTACACCAACTGATATCAGGCTTGTCATTCTTGTTTAATATTGTAAATTATTCAGTGACTGGTCACTGGTGCAATGTATTAAGATCGGAGTCCAAATTTAATGAGCCAATGGGATGTTTTGCAAGTTAATCAGATACAATTCCAGACCACTAATTAAGGAGAAAAATTATTAACGCCCCTCTCCCGTAGGACAACAGGGTTCAGGAGAATATTTTTCACAGCATTATTAATTACACAGACTGAATGAATTTTCTGACACTTTTTTTATGTCAAGCGTAGCCTGACCAAGGAAATAATTGTTTTGATCTGCACCACTGCATTCATATATCACCCAAGGAGCCGCAAAACACATAAATACACACACTCACACCACTTCTTCTGATGTGCTTGTTAATTCACCCCACAGAGTAACTAAAGAAAAACAGGGACAAAGAAAGAAGAATGAAACAATGCTGTGATAATAGAAAGACTACAAAACTGACACTTCCATTCTGACTGGGTGAACCAAATTCAAGGCTGTTCAAAATTTGAGGGGAGACTATCCTTTTTTAGCTACACGTCTGAAACTTTTGAACAAATTACCCATATTTGTCTACTACAAATGGCAACAATGTAAATTTCTTCAACTATATCATAGACTTTGTGAGATGTAACAAAGGACCAATTTGTATTTGTTATCAACATACCCCACAACTAACACATACCGGGGTAAGTTGTAACAGGCAGATAAAATGCACAAAAACTAAGGGTACTCCAAGTGATATGCCACAACAGTTTTATTTGAAATGAATGGCTGCGGCAATAAAATATGTGTGAATGTGGCGTGTGTATGTGAATATGGCCTATATGTGCATTTTGTGTGTGTTTGTGTGCATGTGTGTGTGTGTGTGTGTGTGTGTGTATGTATGAGCAAGAGCAAATTAACATAAATATAGGCATTCTGTAGAATGATTAAAATCACAAAGAATTGTCTTAGTTGTATGTAAGTGGTTTCAAAACACGTGTTACAACCTACCCCGCCACTGTCACCCATTGTTTAGCTGGCTGTATTAGCATGGTGCTTTGAAATTAGCAGGAGGTTGATACACCATTCTTTACTAGAGAAAATACACTTTGACCTGATATAACTCATACAACATTATCTACAATGGTAGAAGTACGAAATAAAATATATATATATTTTTTTTCTTTACTTTCTTACCTCAGAATTAGATCACAACACAGAATAGAAAACCTCCATGTGGGATTGTTAAAGGAATCCAGAGGAAACTGAAAACTGTCATATGAGTCCTATCTTATCCGCGATTCATGGAATTGGTAGAGTTACAATTCTCCCTGTGTTACCACTTTACCCTGTCTCCCCTACTGGTAGATGTTGGAACTACACCTTTCTGAGAGCCAGCCATTTCCATTGACAGCCATTCAAAAGTAGCCATACACCGATCAGGCATAACATTATCCTAATATTGTGTTATTGTGCCCTGACCCGTCGAGGAGTGGACTCCACTAGACCTCTAACGGTGTGCTGTAGCATCTGGCACCAATGATGTACATTGTCTTAAATAATGCTTAGGTAGGTGGTACGTGTCAGAGTAACATCCACATGGATGGCAGGACCCAAGGTTTCCCAGCAGAACATTGCCCAAAGCATCACACTGCCTCCGCTGGCTTGCCTTCTTCCCATAGTGCATCCTGGTGCCATCTGCCATCCACGTGATGTAAAAGAAAACTTCATCAGAAGATTCATCAGACCTTCTTCCATTGCTCCATGGTTCAGTTCTGTACTCACGTTGCCACTTTCGGTCAGCATGAGCACCCTGACTGTCTGCGGCTATGCATTCTGACACCTTTCTATCAGAACCAGCATTAACTTCTTGAGCAATTTGAGCTACAGTAGCTTGTCTGTTTGATCAGCCCACACGGCCTTCGCTCCCCACGTGCATCAATGAGCCTTGGCCGCCCATAACCCTGTCGCCGGTTCACCACTGTTTTAGAGATGCTCTGAAATATTTCAACATTTGGTGAAAAAAAAAAAAATGTGAGCAAGAGAAAAAAAAAGATAAAAAAGAGTGGAGATAGAGGAGTAAAATACAGAGGAAAAATGAGAAAGACAAATGAACCCCGGTGCACCAATAATACAGCGAATTCCTTCCTTATCTTTTCATTTTACCATGCTAAATTTATTATACTTCTCATTGTTTCCTTTCATCTCTCACTTTAATATCTGATGGTGTCTTCCTCTCAGCTTTCTTTGAAAATCTGCAACTTTTGCTTTAAAGTTCATACCATTAAATAGTGTTTTAAAAGCATATATTTTCAAATATGCTTTTTTTAAACACTCCCCTCTTCTTAGACTGGTCAGCCAAACAGACAGTCCCGCCCCCAAACTGGTTGAGCCATCGGTTGAGCTGTTGTTGCTGGTTATTACTCAAACAAACAGAAATGATTTGATTGCACCACAGAGACGCTGCCTTTAAAAAATAAATTAAAAGTTTTTTTGTTTTGTTTTTTTAATGACATCACCTGACAAGTAAAATGTTGAATGAGGAGGAGGGTCCATGAGACAGGGACTTCAAAAACTGCATTAAATGAGGAAAAAAGCCATTGAGGGCGATTCACCCTCACCTCGATGCTTTGACACCCGTTAATTGTCTTTGAACCTTCTCCGCCACTGGTTTCTCATTTCGCTGCGATTTATTTGGAATTAGTGCGCTCTGCATTAGTCACAGACACTTTTAATGAATTTCTGCAATCCGAGGATTACGATGTCAGGGATAGGTCAAGAATGGGTCACGAATGAGTGATTTGTCTTGAAAACAGGAATCGTGGGTAATGTGTTAGCTGTCATGTTTATTAAGTGTAGGCGAATACTGTTTAGAAATATGGTAATATATAAAGATGGCCTTCAAGTCCTGGTGTCTGCTGGAAAGACCGTCTCTGTCCGTGCTAAGACCACGACAACAGTCTAATACTGAAAAATGCTGACCAACTGAGATGTAAGCCGATCAGGCTTATCTGGTCATGCACGGACCTGATCAGGTTCATCTAAACATGAGACCCTTTAATTGTGCATGAATATGGTGATTGTGGGGCATGCATGAGTCTACATGAATATTTACATGAGATGAGATCTTCAGATGCTGAATGTCAGCAGGTGGCAAGATATACGCCGTTTAGACGGAGATCGCTCGAGGCTAGCAGGGTAAACAACTCTTAAAAAATACAGTACGAGACTAAACGCTGAAGCACAGGTGAGGCTCTCAAACTCCTGGATGCTGTTTTGCCCTTTGGAGGTCTGGGCGTCAGTACGAGTTTTCACTTTCTCTCTCCATTTCGAGAGGCCTTGGGGTTTATCTGTTGTCGGCAAGATAGAAATCAGCGCGAGGCAGACAGATGCTATGGGTGCTGGAGGAACAAGCACCTTTTCCTGCTCCAGAGTGGTTCGCCATTGGCTGACTGTTTGTTCCTGCTCAGCGCAATCAATACAGCCGAAGAGATTAGGGGAGAACTTAATTTGATAACGCTCAAAAAAGCAATTATATTCCTGCTCGCTGTTGACTAATTGGACTGTCACGAGCATTAAACATCTTCGCGTAATGCACTGACAGCCCCAAACACCTTTGTCGTGCACTGTAAATATCAAATGCAGGCGTATTCTCATATGGATTGTCAAGATTTGGCTGTGGGCTACTGTTGGTTATGAACACATCTCTCTTTAAACTGATCACACTTGAAATTAGGTGTTTGTGTGTGGGTGCACAAGAAAACTTTATACGCGTGTTTGACGTATTGTTTATCATACGCCCCCTCTCCCATGTGAATATTAAACGTGTTATATGTACCCAGGGGTAATATGGCAGCCGTAATTGAATCAATACATCTAAAAGGCTCTGCAGAGGGAAGATTTTGTGACAAATGTCAAAATGAGGTCTTTGAATTGGTATCAGCTTCATCTAAAAGATTATTTTATTTTAGCAGATAAATTAACAAACCTGAGTAACAAATGAAAAAAAAAATGTAATTAATATCTCTCAATTGGGTGTTTCTTCAACTTCAGGCACTTTTGTGTCTCAGGGGTTGATAAAACTAACACATTTCAATAAAATAAAAATGTTATCATGCCTTCTGCATTTACTTTTTAAACCTTAAACACACATACATACATATACATATATATATATATATATATATATATATATATATATATATATATATATATGTATATATATATATATATATATATCATCAAACTAATATGAATGGTTACATATTTTGTGTGAAAATTTCTCTATATTTTTGTAAAATGAATACATAAATACTACCTATGTAATTAGCTTTAGCAAGTTCAATGTCATGTTATTCTATCACTATAATTTAACGTTAATAAACACAATATAAAATGTTAGATGATGTGAAAATGATTCTCTGGAAGGACATTTCATTACTTTCACAAAATAAGATATAAGTAGGCTATACAAAAATTAAGTTATAAGTAAGGAATTTGTCCTATTACGTGGGAGTTTAAATACTGTTGGATATTATGACTGGACAGATGAGACTGAAAATGCATTCATTTCATGATTTATCACAACTTTTAATATTTTGTAAAAATCTATTTAGATAAACTAATGTGGTGCAGTTAACAATAATTTGAGTTCCTATTTATTAAACCAATCTCCTTGTCTCGGTTGGTGACCCAAGAATGGGCTGAAAACTCAAGATCACAATCGACATAAACTTTAATCTTCACTTAACAGGAACAGGGAAACATGCACTTACCAGGCATACCAGGCTAACATAACAGTGACTAGACAACGGCTGAATCCGATATCACCCCCTTAACCCTCAGTCACTTTTCCCTACTTTAGTCCACTAATACAGTTCACTTGAAGGAGTGAATGAAAACAAGTGAGTGAATTCAGACAGACGTTGTGTGACATCGGCTGTACAATAACGAAAACTATGGTTTCGGACACCACTACAAATGGCTGTCTCAGCAAATAGTGCGCGATTTCGGATTCAGCCAATGACTGAGAGAACAAGAGGAACTTCAATAGTGAATACAAACGAGATAATTGAACAGATAAAGCTGAACTAAATGAACTTGTAATGACGGTGACCATGGAAACAAGAAGTGGCGGGAAATTGAACAAAGAATGAATCAAACAACAAAACAGACTGAACATGTGACTCCATTGTATTAATTTAAATTTTAATAAAGAAAACCAGTTAACTTTAAGTTAAACTAACAACATTTGTACAGTGTAATTAAGGTAAAAACTCAATTCCGACTTAATGATAAAATAAATTATTATTTTTAACTCTGGGCAGAAATAGGCTTCCACAATAAAGAACAATGTGCAGTTAAGAAAAAGGTCAAAGAATATAAGGCATACCTCAGTTTTCCCTCACTTAGGCACCTAATAATTAAAGCCATACATTTATTTTTAAGCTTTGATCGTCTGATGTAATTTAAGGCCATTGTGCCAAATGCAGCACTGGAACACTGGTATTCATCGCTGATCTTGTTTGAAGCAGTTCAACACCTAATAATTACAGCGACTGCATGGATTAAATCAGGTGCAGAACAAATGCCTTTATGTATCCCTGAGACAGCGATAATTCCTCACACAACAAGGACATCTCTGAGGTTGAATACATTAGAATGAATCACCACGATCCTGTACTGCATTACTAAATGACTCATTTAATACATTAGAGGCCTTTCCAGGCAAACCATAGTCCTCGTAGAGACAGATAAAACTGTCAGAGAGTAGTCAGTTCGTTTTGTAACCTTCGTCTGGTGGAACAAAAAGAAAAGAATTAGGAAAAAAAAAACAGTCACCGCCCTTGTGCCGGTTCTCTTCCGTGGCCTAATGAAGTAATCTATTGTTGCTACCCAAAGGGCAAACAAGTTTGAATATATGGATGTAGCGAGATAATTGTCATTCCCATAATTGTGCGATTGTGAACCATTTAATTCTGTAAACCCTTCATTCTGCCACAGGGTGCAACCAATACAGCCCATTTAATTCCTTTTCATAAAAATCAATACAGTCCTTTAGGGGGACAGAGGTAAATGAGTCTATTAAACAGGAGGCTGTAATCAATGCATAATGAATATGGGATGTCTTGAGTGGGGTTAGAGAGGGTCATGTGCACCGACGTGTCTTGCATTAGCGACTGTAGGTCTAGATTCAACTCAGTCGAATCTGATTCAAAATGGCAGGTCTAATGGCTTTGAGACATCCAAAGCTCACTTTTTATTTGCTTTTCGAATGATTAATCCTGGATTTGGAAACGTATCATCGGGTTTGGGGAAAAACATTAGTATCAAATAACTTTTTCCCTTTCAATTCATGAGTTTGAAACAGACCACATTCCACAGTTAAGAATTTAATTAGTAATACATTCTGGGAAATTGGGGGTTCTTATGCCCTGTCCCCCAAAAATCAATATATATGAAAACAAAGAAAATTAGAGATTAAAAAAAAAAAAAAAAAGTCTGTGTTTACATAGTATTTGTGTGTGTACTGTGTATAATTATTACGTATTATGCTTGTTCAAATTGCTTGATTAAAATGAGCTAAAGCAGCACAATTGCTATACATTTTGTCCTAACTTAATTTGATTGTGTTCAATCCACTTAAATAAATCAAGAGAATAAGTGAAGTGGAAGTTTACTTAATCCCTTTGTGTTGAGATTACATGAATGAATTGTGTTGCAATAACTGAAACTGGGTGGGGTTAGTTAGTTCCCAGCATGCTTTGCATATGGCTAAATCAAGAGAGAGTAAATGTTATTTTATAGGTAAAAGTGGAATTTAATGTATTTTTGAGAAAGATGAGAAAGGGTCGTCTTGAATTTGGTTTAATAGTGTTTAATATTCAATAATTTTGGCATTATTAGAACAATTTAAATGTCAGTGGATTACCATTGTGGGGAAGAGTCATAAAGTCATAATTGCTTTGCTGAAGAAGCTGTCAATGCTTAGCATTTAAGATGCTAATGTATGCTTTTATTAGCTGAAAGTTTGTCAACTAGCTAGTGCAATAAAATAATTCAGTTGTGTAACATTGAAGTATATGAAATTGAAGTGAATGAATGTATGAAATTTAATGCCTGAGTCATGTCAGTGAGCCATTTAAAATTCACTTTAAGACTACTTAATTGGGTCACTTAAAATGAGTTCATTCTATGTTGTTGAAGTTACATGAACCAATTATGTTTGTTTAACTTAACTGATTCATGTGGGACCGATGCATACAATTAAATCATGTAAATCTAACACACTTGTTTTCAGTGTATATACAAATATACATAATAATTATACAATATTATATTTTACAAATACTATGTAAACACAAACTTGTGATTAATCTTTTGACAGCCCTAATATATACATATACATATATATATATATATATATATATATATATATATATATATATATATATATATATATATATATATATATATATATATATATATATATATATATATATACACACACACACAATAGAGCACAAATACATACAATAGAGCAATGATTCATATAACATCAACAGTGCTTTTCAGGTATCTTATAGTGGTTTTCAGATACAGAAACTGAATAAATTAATTATATATAAAATAACATTGCATATTATAATCTTCACTGTATAAATTAAATAAAGATGAATCATTATTGAAGCTACAAAAGCTATTCAGTCAAGAGCAGTGAGTGATTTGTTGTTTGATTGTTGTTGCTTCTTTCCCTTTAAGAAACAATGCACATCAGTACTGTACATACTACACATTAACACGTCTTTATCGACTGTTAACGTTTTACTTAAGACATAACTACTATGTTTGCTATAGGATTACTCACCAAGTCGAGCATGTTGACATATTTTTTATTGTGTGAATTTGTCCTTTCAAGCGCAAGACTTATCAATAAAGAGAACTCAATATTTGTGCGATATCTCCGACGCACCGTGTGCGTGCTTCAGATGATTGCACACTGCGCATGCACACACACACACACACACACACACACACACACACACACACACACACACACACACACCTCCTCTCAGCATGGGCAAGTTCTCTTTTGTGTCTTGCTCTTAAATGTTTAAATTGGCATGGCTTAAATCAGTTTAGTTTAAACACAACTTGTGCTGTTCAGGGGTCTGTTTCAATAAGGAGGTTTAAGCACTCTGAGTTGATTTACCCTGAGATGGGAAACTCTGAGTTTTGGGTTTCAGAACAGCTGAATTGAGGTAGTTAAATCAAACGGGTCCCAGGTCTCACCTGCTTTTTTTTTTTTTATAAAAATATTTCTTAAAATATTCTCTCTCACTAACAAGCTAGTGGGAGGGGCCAAAGTTGGGATGATGAAGTAGGTGTTGATTTTCTTCCTCAGAGACTGTCTTCCACCTATCTATTATTCCACAATGACTCATTCTCTGGGCTTGGTTACAATAAAAGCTGTTTTTGGACTAACAAGGAGGTGTTCAGTTCTGAAACTTACAGGATATTCTTATGATGACCTCTTATATGTCAAAAGCTCAAGGAAAATTTGATTTCCAAGTTCATGACCCCTTTAATAGTGACCTGATATTGTCCCAAAGAACACCATCAATCCCACTGCGTGAGCTTCCATGACATCGCACTGGGACAATTAGTTTGTGGGTCGATTCAAGAAATTGTTCCACGGCACATAGTTGATGTGTAGGGAGACATGAGAAAGTGTTAGAAATAAATGAAAAAAAGAGAGAAAGAAGGTGACAGAGGGATGAGATAGAGAGAGAAAAAGTGAGAGCAGAAGGTGTTTTTATGAGCAATGGTTTTACTGTCCAGCTGCTGAGGTCTCACAGATGGCAGAGCGACTATGACAGTCATGGGCAAGATATGAGGAGAGGAGAGCGCTGTGAATTTCCCCTCAGCCAATGACAGCGCCGCTCTCAATAACCCACCGGCCACGCACGTTCACCTTTCATTCGCAGGCAGTCACGGACCTCGCGGACAGACTCTCTTAATAATGAAAATCCAATATGTGTACATCACTGAAAGCACTTATGATAGTTCTGAATTAGCCTTAATAATAATACTGTGTGGATATTGCAGTAAGAGTGTTGCATATCTGTAAGTGTGTGTGTGAGAGAGAGTTTAATGAACTGTGTACAGCATAATGAGAAACCTGTTGTCATGTGAATGAGAGCTTGGAAACGAGACACCTCTCAGAATTCACAGCCCAACAGATGCTAATAAGAAAACTTTGTGTATTGTGTTAATAAGCAGTGGACCTGAACGAGAGTCTTTATGCCCCATAAAGCAGAACCCGAGCAAAGAACACTATATCTACTTAATAATTACAAACTTGCCAGATGACACACAAAAACAATTTTCTTTCTTTCTTTCTCTTTCTTTCTTTCTTTCTTTCTTTCTTTCTTTCTTTCTTTCTTTCTTTCTTTCTTTCTTTCTTTCTTTCTTTCTTTCTTTCTTTCTTTCTTTCTTTCTTTCTTTCTTTCTTTCTTTCTTTCTTTCTTTCTTTCTTTCTTTCTTTCTTTCAGTTGCCAAATAGTCTGGCAGTCCCATCTGTCCCTGTGTCTGTTTCCAGAGGGGCACTTTAGGAATCCAGCAGGAATAACAGCCTTTGTACTGTGCTGTACACAATACACCATGGCCACACTGAAGGACAACAAAATATTCTTTATAAACAGAGTCTTGAATCAGCGCACCAGAGTGCAACAGTGCACATCCACTTTTTCAGTGGAGTTGGTTCTAATATTTTTCCATTCATTTCTCCCCTAGGGATTTAAAAAAAAGTCTTCATTAAAGTATTATAAGCCATGAACCAAGCCAACCATCCATCCATCCATCCATCCATCCATTACATAGATACTGACCACTGTAGACCGGGAACACTCCAGAAGAGCTGCAGTTTTGGAGATGCTCTGACCCAGTCGTCTATCCATCACAATTTATCCCTTGTCAAACTCGCTCAAATCCTTACACTTGCCCATTTTTCCTGCTTCTAACACATCAACTTTGAGGACAAAATGTTGCTTGCTGGCTAATATATCCAACCCACTAACAGGTGCCGTGATGAAGAGATAATCAGTGTTATTCACTTCAGCTGTCATAATGTTATGCCTGATTGGTGTATATGCTTCATGGGTGAAGGCGTTTGATGGAATCTGGTGAATTTTTCTGCATCATGGGTAATTCATCATGGTTTTTACTTCCGGAACCTCACTCAATTTCCGTGTCCGCACAGCTTTCAAAGTATACCGCAGATGGGCACGGATGGCTGAGTTTGACTCTACCAAACATCGGAGGGCAGCACTGAGTTGTGTCATCAACAGGACATTGGACAAGAAACAACAACGCAGAAACTTTGCACGAACGCTCGTCATGTTTGCCGTTCTTTTCAGTGTTTTCCTCCTCCTGTTTCAATCGTGTTGTTTTTGAATCGCTCTTTCCACACTCTTCTTCGACAACTGCACATTGTGCACAGTGCTGTTTGTATTGCCACCTGGGGGACTCTTCTGTCTTTTTTGTGTATGCACTGTTGTATCCGATCTTATTGCATATAAGAGTTTCCCTTTCAGACACAAGATGTATGGGAGGAGAGTATTTAAATGAATCATGCAAGGTGATTTACTGAGATTTACGCTCATAAATTTACTGGTGTTTTCTCCAATTATTTACCGCCCAAAAAAGCATGTCTTAAAGCTACACTGTGTGATATTTTCCCCCATCTAGCGGTGAAAAGGTATATGACCATCCAGTGAATATTGGTTTCTGTTCCTCTCAATTCCAATTTCGTTTTAACTCCTACAGTGGCCGATTTACATGGCTTCCAGTTCGACCTCGTCCATGAGTGGTTCTTCAAGAGATGAGGTTACTTTAGAAAACTATTATAATTTGCAGTTATTTAATTTGTCAGTTAACATGTAGGTTATGACATCTATGTAAAATGAATAATAGTTTTAAGTTTTCGTAATTTTTTACCATTTCATTGCTAACATCAGCTATCAGGTTCCCAGACGAATGCAAGCTAATCTTAGTAAAGTAACTTTTATTGGTGCTATCATTATTCTGTCAATTGTACGACATCACTAGCGTAAGGCAAAGTTTACATTTTAGGCTATATCAGTCTCAAGCAATCCCCCTCTTCACATTCGACACAGTGCCATCGAGTGTTAAACGCCGAAAGGCGGCTTGAATTTACGGGTATGTCCCTCTTTGGCTACTGTACTTTCAAGATGGAGGGCAACATGGCGCATTCGAACCCCTCACCCGTATGTATTTTCAATGGCATATTATACACTTACGAGAAAATTTTATTACTTGAAAGAAGTAAATATACATTAATGAGCACATATATTTTTGAAAGAACTAATTGTTTTTAGCTAAGAATAAACTAAAAAAGTTACACAATGTAGCTTTAAACTCTACCAGTTAGCGTCGTGCTAACTGGTAGATTGCGTTGGTCATTATGGAAATGATCGTCTGTCTTCTTTAATTTGCTTGTCGTAAGTAGATCACGTGCATAATTTTCCACTCCCATCTGTGTTTTTTTGGAATTGTGCTCGCACGCTAACGTGCCATGTTTAGTAAATCTAGCCCTATGTTTTTTATGTACCCGCAACCCCTCCTGATGACAAAAATGATGTCATGCGTATACATTCTACTTTAACGGCACAATCCATATTAGGCTAATTAACTTTCATGTCCCATTATATTTTTTTAAATCATTAAATCTCATTCTCCTCAAGCTTATTTTGAATTATTGTGAGACATTTTTTTTTCATGAGAAATATATGTTTTTCAATAATTAACCAACTTTAGGTACAAATTAGCTGGCCACTATACAGAACTACAGCTAAATGCAAAAATGCATCCCTGTTACTTATTCTAGTATTATTTATTTTTTTAATTGCATTTGTTTATTTAGTATAAAATTCAATTTACTATATATATTTTTTAAAATTGTATTTACACAAACATGGGATGTTTTAAGATTTAGATTTTATGAAAGAAAAAAAAATGTAATTGATCAAGAGACAGTGAAGGCCTTTATGATGTTACAAAAGATTTCTGACAAAAACAAATCCTTTCAAAAACATTAAAAATAATACCGACCACTTTATTTAACAGTAGCACATATTGCTTGAAAGCATAATTACATGAATCAGGGTTTTACACATTGGGTAACATGTTTGAAAAACCGGAAAACTCATATAAAATAAACAGGAAACAATTATCATATAATATTCAGTAAGACAAAAAACTAAAAACAAAACAGTGAATACATAAAGAGAGACTTGTCTTCAAGTAGTCAGACACTTTCTTCCTTTGATTTATTTTCTTTGATGACCCAAATGAACATCCCATTTTGAATACAAAACATGCAAATTAAACTATCCGGTTTGTTGTTTGACTTTATTGTGATGCTTTGTGTCTTGCTCCTTCAAAAGGACATAGGACATTCATCACTTCACACAGAGATTCACTCCCAGACTTCAGATCGGCTCCGCATCACAATGAATTTTTACGCCCACTCATAAAAGGAATCCATTTCCATCTTAATTCACTGAAAGGATCTCTTCAAACCCGGCCCGGGCTCAAATTAATCTAATTCCGACCCCACGGGAAGATGTGTAATACATCCTCTCTCAAGCGCTCACTGTTCTTCTCTTGTCATAGAGTAATGACTGAGCGTGTCCCAGTATCCCTGCTACATGTTGAAGTGGGGTCTGTGAGGGGACATCATGACAGCTACATTTATTAAAGTAACCAGGTTAACCAACCAGCAGCTGCATAAAAGACCAGGTCATTTTAAAGTTCATTTAGACATTTTCAAGATATATTTCAGAGATCGGGGCAAGTTGTCACAAATGGACACATGGCCAAAACGATGGTTTACATGCTAGCTTTTACAAATGAGCTGTTTCATGATTACCCCATCACTCACTTTAATTTACTTCTGTGATGGCAAAGCTGAATTTTTAGCATTTACTACAGTCTACAGTGTCACATGATACTGCAGAAATCATTCTAATGCTAATTTGTTGCTCAAGAAACATTATTATTATTAATATTATTATTATTATCATTATTATTATTCCCTTGAGAATCTCTTGATCACTATCCAGGACTCATCCAAGAGTCCTTGGGAGTTCCTCTCTCAGAGAGTACTTCTGCACTTTGATAGCACTTGGCTTCCCTGGGATCTAGTCCAAATATTGGTGGAAACCTTTCTTGATGCACCCCAGGGCTCCTATCACAACTGGCACTATCGGTGTTCTCATGTTCCAGGATCTGCAGATGTCAATTCCCTTGCTCTTGTACTTGTCATTCTCCTTGTCATTCTGTGGTCCTCTGGGATCGCAATGGGATCACAATGTCGATGAGCAGGCACAGCTTGTCCTTCTTGTTGTGGACGATGATGTCTGGGCGGTTTGCACTGATGGTCGGTAAACACACCTTTGTCCCACATGATGGTACAGCCATCTGTGTTCACTACTGTTTGAGGGACTTTCTTATACGACTTGTTGGGCACTAAAAACACAAATCGTCAATGGATGTAGCTGGCAACCTTATTATGTTGTTCCAATATAGTCTGTGCCAGAAAGTGTGGGGCAACTGGAAATTATGTGACTGACTGTTTCCTTGGTCAGTAAGTATTATTATTTAATCAGAGACTCATTATTATTATTAATATTTGTAACATAAATCCACTGAAGTCAGGCTTGGAGATTAACCCACTTGCAGTTTATTAAACCAGTCAGTAACACTATATTGAGTCCAACCTTTAGTTTAAATTGATGATAGTTTGTTTTACTCGCATCTTCTCAGTTTCCCCTATTAAATCCAGTCACGCAGCAGCTCTTTTACCACTCAGGGGGCATGTTCGGCGGGAAAGGCACAAGGCATACCCTGCATACCAGGTCCCCAAACTCAGTCCTGGAGGGCCGCTGTTCTGCAGAGTTTAGTTCCAACCTTGATTAAACACACCTGTACCAGCTAATCAGTGTCTTACTAGGGCCTATAGCAAGACACTGATTAGCTTGTTCAGGTGTGTTTATTTGGGGTTGGAGCTAAACTCTGCAGGACAGTGGCCTTTCAGGACCGAGTTTGGAGACCCCTGCTCTATACACTAACCGGCTACTTTATTGGGTACATCTGTTTAGCTCATTAACGCAAATATCTAATTTGCCAATCACATGGTAGCACCTCAATGCAATTAGGCATGTAGACATGGTCAAGACGATCTTCTGAAGAAACTGAGAGTCAGAATGTATTCAAGGGACTTCGAACATGGCATGGTTGTTAGTGCCAGGACTGGTCTGAGTATTTTAGAAACTGCTGATCTACTGGGTGTTTTTTCATGTGCAACCATTTCTAGGGTTTACACAAAATCATCAGAAAATATCCAGTGAGCCGCATTGATGAGGATGATAATGGTTTGTTGAGGTCAGAGGTCAGAGGAAAATGGCCAGACAGGTTCACACAGATAGAAAAGACAACAGTAACTCAAATAACCACAACCAAGGTCTGCACAACAAGTTCAACCTTGAAGCAAATGGACTACAGCAGCAGAAGAACACACCAGGTGACACTCCTGTCAGCTAAGAACAGTAATTGGACAATCAAAATTGGACAATAGAAGATTGGAAAAACATCGACTGCTTTGAGGAGTCTCGATTTCTACTGCAACATTCAGATGGTAGGGTCAGAATTTGGCGTAAACAACATGAAAGCATGGATCTATCCTGCCTTGTATCAATTGTTCACGCTGGTGGTGTAATGGTGTGGGGGACATTTTCTTGGCACACTTTGGGCCCCTTAGTACCAATTGAGCACCATTTAAACGGCACAGCCTACCTGAGTATTGTTGCTGACCATGTCCATCCCTTCATGACCGTAGTGTACCCATATTCTGATGGCTAATTACAGCAGGATAACACAACATGTCACAAAGCTCAAATCATGTCAAACTGGTTTCTTGATCATGACTATGAGTTCACTATGTTCAAATGGCCCTCACTGTCACCAGATCTCAATCCAACAGAGCATCTTCGCGATGAGGTGAACGAGAGATTCATATCATGGATGTGCTGCTGACAAAAACTGTGATAATATCATGTCAGTATGGACCAAAATCTGAGAGGAATGTTTCCAGCACCTTGTTGATATATGCCATGATGAATTAAGGCAGTTCTGAAGGCAAAAGGGGGTCTAAGCTGGTACTAGCAAGGTGTACCCAGTGGCCGGTGAGTGTAGTATACCATATAGTGTTCAGATCATACACTGAAACTTAGACTGAATGATGCGACACCATACTAAAACCTTGATATCTTCAAAACACAGGAGCCATAACGCCATCACCTGAGACAGTGTGACTCTGGGAATCTTTCAAGTGTGTGCAATACATTTTAAACATCGGTCCTTCACCTTTCATTGTAAACTATCCATTTAGGTAGAATCGTGTTGTGGCAGCCGTTTCTCCCTGAACGGTATATGCACCCTGTCGTTATCCTTTCATATGATGTCTTTAAAATGAGCAGTGCGCTCCAGCGTGACACGTTCGTGATTGTGCCTGGTTAATCTCCCGATCAGGACCGTCTATCTGCCGCGTGACCACATTTCTCACAACCCTTTCCCGTTCCATGAATAATTCAACTGAAGCGTTGAGAGGCATGTTGCGAGAAAAAAATAAATAAATGCAGCGGCCATTTGAAATTACAATGATCTAAAACACAGTATATGTCCCTGGAGCCATTGCCACAAGTCCACTGCGGCCTAGGCACATCTCGCATGCCATCTTAAACGATAAATTAAAAATCTGTTTTTGGAGACACTTCTGCACAAAACCAATTACGACTTCGCGAATAAATATTTAATCTGTGTATTCAGAGGTAATTTGTCATCCCCCTCAATGCCTGACCCAAAGCAGCGTTAATTTGCTTTAGCGGTTGTGGAAAATGGTATGGATTCGGGCATTTCCTTTTTTTCTTCCCTCTGCAATTTTGCTCCTTCAGGAGTCTCGAACTGCAGGCTTTGACAGAGTCTATCAAAACACACCACGGGAGTCCTTTAAACCAGAGACATGAAGACATGTCATTACAGCTTAAAAAAAGACCCAGACAACTAAACTACTCATATGTTGTAACTCAGATTTTTCTTTAAGGTTATGATATTTTAGATATTTAATTATTTAAATATACATTAACATTTTGTTCCTTTATTATGTCTGACATTAAGAAACATTTGGTTTGCTTTCTTTAGTTTTTTCTTTTTTTCTAAATGGAAATTCTCATACGATATCAGAATGGTTTAATCTTCAGCTTAATGAACACTAATTATACTAGTTAGCTATATATATATATATATATATATATATATATATATATATATATATATATATATATATATATATATATATATATATATATATATATATATATATATATAAATATATATATATAGTTTTAGTGAAAACACCATTTTTTGTTTTTAGTCTAAAAACTTGTATAGCAGTTATTAAAGAATATGAATTCTAAAGATTTTGGCACATAAAGTCACATAACGAAAACCCACTCTCTTCATTAAATTGTATATATGGCTCACATTTCACATATATGATCAATGCAAGTATAAACATAAATAAATAGTCTTCGTGCATTGTCATATGTCCATTATGTGCATTTTTTAATCAAATCACATGTTTGGTCTCTATGACTGAAACAGAAATGTCAAATATTGTCATTTGACATTTCGACATTTTCACTTATGAATTTTTCATAAATGACATAGTCTGAAGAAGGGGAGCCATTCTTTCTGCTGGACAAAAGAACCTAAGATAACATTTACTGCAAAAAAACATTGTCAAAGTGGAAGCCCGGTTTAAAAGCGGGTTTAAACCTGAAGCACTGGCCCCGCCTCACACACATCCCTTTTCCCCCTTTGTCTCTGATGTTGCTCGGCTGGTAAATCTCCAGCTATTCCCTCCTGACCTCCACTAGCACCTGTGAGAGTGTATTTAGAGACCACATGATGATCCAATATGTTCAACACACTCAATATGTCATGTTCTATCTCCTCTCCACTCCTTTACAACAGCTTCCACTTCACCCATAACACTGGCTAGGGAGGATAATAGGGTGTAACTTCAGACACTTTATGTCCCAGAGGTTTCAACTTTTTGTCTTTGTAACATGAAAGTCACATTAAAAGAGTCTTAGAAAATATATTGTGCATCAATCATCATTTAATTTAGCTACTTTTCAAAATAAAATTGAATGTATAGACTTTATTGTTTTACCCTCATACCAGACCTAGACCTTCAATCCTGAAATATGAAAATCCATCCTAAAATATTAATAATATGTGTTAATAATAATAAGTGTTTTTGCTAGTTTCAACGCAGTTATAATTTTCACATCCAGTGCCACGTTGTTTAAATAGCAAACGCAGCAGCACACAAACATGTTAAATATTAAAAATAAAATGATTACAATGTAAAAGATTATTATTGTGTACATAAATATGAAAATGCCTACATGTCATATAATGGATTGTCATTGCATGTATCAGAATTACATATTTGCAGTAATGACAAATAAAATTGGATTATTATTTGACCAATCGTGGCAATACACAAATTTTTAAACTACTTGTCAGGTTGAGGGAGTCTATATTCAGCCATGTAAATAGCAAATCCACCATGGTGCAAGCGTAACTGTCTCTTAAAGGAAATGGGAGATGACACTCTGATTGGTTTATTGCACGTTATACCCAAAACACACCCATGACTCATTAAGAGACTACAATGCTTTCAGACCATGCACCTGGCACACCAACCATTTTTATTCGTCATTAAAATAGAAAAAGTGATTCAGACATGCCCTGAGTACACCTGCGCAATGAGCTTCAGACCGTGCGCTCACATCATTAAAAAATTGCCCATCATGTGAAAAAAAATACACACAACCATTTAAACTTTTTGGGGTTGGTAAGCTTTTTTAATGTTTTTGAAAGAAGTCTCTTATGCTCACCAAGGCTGCATTTATTTAAAGGTGCAGTAAGCGATTTCTGAGAAATGTGCTGTTGAAAGTGGATCAGACTGAGTGGCAAAACACACTTGTAGCCAATCAGTAATAAGGGGTGTATACACAGGGGGAGGTGCCTGGGTTGCATCGCATGTTTGTGAATTTGGGGGCAGAGCTATTAAAATGTGTGTGATCCATTTGGGTAGGGGCTAGTTGTTTTGGTGATTTCAAATATCAACAGCGTTTCTCAGAAATCGCTTACTGCACCTTTAATCAAAATACAGTGAAAAGAGTGGTAACGCTTTAGATTACAGCCCAGAAAGTACTGTGTAAGTCAAATTAATTTACAACGCAACTTTCGGTAATTATAGTGTATAAAGTACGCAGTGCCGCCGCTCCCACCACGCGCATCATGCGCTGCGCTTAGGCCACCAAGTGCTCAGGGGGGCACCACAAGAAAATTCTCTAGCGGGCATCATCAAGTGATAGCTGTCACAATTGACCAGTGTGAGTCCCTGCGTTCACCTCCAGAGGGCACTCCAACCCTGACTATCATTCTATCATAGACTACATCTCCCATAATCCTTTGCCCGGACTCATTAGCACTCATTGATTACATCCACCCCATCACCTAGTTAGCTCACACTATATAAACCATGTTCACTCTGTCATTCACCGCGAAGTCTTGTTTAGTGTTACACTGCAGTTCCGAGCGTTTACCCTGGTTTCATGTCTCTTGGTCTTGGATTTCTTGCCTTCTCCGTGGATTACCCTTTAGCCTGTCTCCTCTGTTTTGTTTGTTTGATTGGACTGATTGCTTGTGTATGACCTTCTGCCTGTTTTCTGACTACGATTGTGGATTACTCTCTAATAAAGCTGCATTTGGATCTTCAACCCTCTGTCTCTGAGCAGTCGTGACAATAGCGCTTAGGGCATCAAAACGGCCAGCGACGGCACTGAAAGTACATACGTGTAGGTGTTAAGTGAACAATATGTAATGTTTGGGGAATAAAGGGCTAACTACTAGAAAAATGTACAATATTATTTATACTGTTATTTCAGAACTAACGGGTAATTATTCCACTATCATGATAGGCAATAATCTTAAGTTTAGGAGCAATTTAGCAAGAACATACAATGCACAGCTTTTTGTGATAATATTGTACCGATACATAAAGTATTAATTACAGGGTAGGGGAGCGTGGGGCACAACCTAACACGGGGTTAGTTGTAACACGCATGGTTTAACACTTTCCACACATGCCAGGAAGATGAAACTTTGTGTATTTAGTTGCCATATCAACATTATTTAGAGAAAAAAATGCAAAAATTAAAACATCTTTGGAAGATATTACTGAACATTTATTTAACCATAGCAAAAGTAAATTTCTTATTTAAGTTTATTTTTCCATCTCTGTTTTTTGTGTTTATTTCAAATATTATTTGAATCTTATATCTGGTATTTAACAGTTGAGATCATTCTTTAATGCTGATCTAACCAGCAGAAGACGCGAGCCGCGGTTTAAACCCCAGTTGCACAGATGGGGTGCATTGTAACACTGCATTACAATGAGCCCCTATTAGAAATATGCTATTATATTCTATACTTTTATGAAGAAACATAAAATGTATTCTACATGTATTCCTACACTTCATTGTGCCCTAATTGAATTCATTATTATACTGATAAATACATTGTTAGCTGATCTGTGTCCTTTGAACATTTCTGAAACGCATAATGTGGACCAATCACTTTAAATTGTAATGTAGCCATATGCTTTTTCTGTGAAGCTGCTTTGAAACGATATGTATTGTGAAAAGCGCTATACAAATAAATGTGAATTTAATTGAAACCATGTCAATGTTCAGAAAATATTCGTTATTATTATGTTTTTAACTATGCTGTATAGCTGTATTTAGCAAAGTGTTTGCTGTCAAACTCAAAAATGTGTGTGTTTCAAAAAAAAAAAAAAAGTTATTGTATTTTATTAACAAAATATTTTAGTTTATCTTGGATATTTTTTTATTATTATTATATCAGGTAACATTTTAAGCTGTAATTTGGTCATATTTCAATGTGCCCCCTCACATGTTACAATGTTGTACCCCACCTACAGGGCATATTGTCACATTTTCACTTCCATTCTTTCGGGGTAAATCAAGAAAAAAGTATACACTCTATTAATGGAACAAAACCACATAATTGTATTAGACATGTGTGCAATTAATGTGGGAAAAAATAAATACTCTGAACCCCAAATGGATTTACACAAACTGAGACAGTCAAAAAAGCTTTAGGTTGTGCCCGCTCTTCCCTCCATATCAGTGCATTTATACATATATCTGTTTTGATTAAACCTTTAGTGCTAAAATACTTACAGTATACATTTTTTTTTTAAATGTTCCTGGTAGTCACCCCTTTATTCCCCAAACTTTACATATTGTTCCCTTATACCTACATATTGTGGTACGTACTCTACAGGTACACTATAATTACAGAAAGTTATGTTGTAAATTTGTTTTACTTACGCAGTACTTTCTTATGGGATGATTTTAGACTCAAAATGATTAATGCATGCACACACAATTATCCATGAACTTTTCACTATCCACAAACAAATGCCTTTCAACTTGTATGTGCAAAACACAGAATTGCATGAATGTGCTGCAGTTTGTACAAATAGAGACATTTGTTTGAATACAAATGTTTTATTTTGCATTAGTGTATCATAATTTGCACATGCAACAAATAAGATGTGCATTTGTGGATCATGTGACGCGTGTGCATTTATTGACGTCTTTTCTGCATTGATCTCATTTTATTCATTTGGATTTTGAGACTTTCATTTCGCGTTTTCAAGCATTTCACGTTTTCAAGCATTTCACAAACCACACACAAACAACTAGCAGTGAATGCGCCTGGTGCTGATTATTAATGTATGCACAACTACCAAATGTGCATTTCTACATTAAAACTTTACAACTTGTATGTGCAAAGTCCAGATTGACATGAATGTGCAGTATTTTGTACAAACAGAGACATATTTGTGAATACAAAAATTCGATGTTGGTCAGAATTTGTGCGTGCACCGACTACGATGTGCATTTGAGGATCCGGTGACGCGTGTGCATTCATTGACTCGTTTGTGAGTCGATCCTATTTGATTCATTTGGATTTTGAGACTTTCATTTCGCCAGTTTGGCCTTGCGATCCACACACACAGCTGTCTAAGAAAACCTGCTACCACTAGATGGCAGTATTCTGCCGAAACAGACAATGGCACCGGAAGCGTTCTTCTGCCTATAAAAAGCTTAATATGAAATATAGCGCATAAAGTTTAGCCTACTCAATATCATTGAGTTTTAATATCATCGTCTAACTGCATTAAGCCACATTAAGCATTTTCTTTTATAATAGGCTGATTAGGCTCTATGGGAGAAAACGCTTAGTCCCCACATGGAAAAATACTATAGTATATTATAGTAAAATTACTCTAGTAAATACTATAGTGTTTTGAATCATTCTATAGTAAATGTACTACAGTAAATTAACGAAGTGTAGTAAATACTATATAATATACTACAATTTACTGTAATATCGTTACCATGGTTCAAAAACACTATAGTAGGCCTTTACTAATTTATTGTAATTTTACTATAATATACTATAGTATTTTTCCATGTGGGGACTAAGCGTTTTCTCCCATAGAGCCTAATCAGCCTATTATAAAAGAAAGCGCTTAATGTGGCTTAATGCAGTAAGACGATGATATTAAAACTGAGTAGGCTACACTTTATGCGCTATATTTCATATTAAGCATTTTATATTGGTTTTCTATAGGAAAAATATTGAGATAAATGTTGTGTTCATAACTTAATCTGCTTGCCTATACTGTTAAGCGTTTTCTCGTCTTTATAATGAGGAAACATTAAGTGTTTTATAGGCAGAAGAACGCTTCGATGCCATTGTCTGTTTGACAGAATACTGCCATCTAGTGGTAGCAGGTTTTCTTAGACAGCTGTGTGTGTGGATCGTGCAAGGCCAAACTGGCGAAATGAAAGTCTCAAAATCCAAATGAATCAAATAGGATCGACTCACAAACGAGTCAATGAATGCACACGCGTCACCGGATCCTCAAATGCACATCGTAGTCGGTGCACGCACAAATTCTGACCAACATCGAATTTTTGTATTCACAAATATGTCTCTGTTTGTACAAAATACTGCACATTCATGTCAATCTGGACTTTGCACATACAAGTTGTAAAGTTTTAATGTAGAAATGCACATTTGGTAGTTGTGCATACATTAATAATCAGCACCAGGCGCATTCACTGGTAGTTGTTTGTGTGTGGTTTGTGAAATGCTTGAAAACGCGAAATGAAAGTCTCAAAATCCAAATGAATAAAATGAGATCAATGCAGAAAAGACGTCAATAAATGCACACGCGTCACATGATCCACAAATGCACATCTTATTTGTTGCATGTGCAAATTATGATACACTAATGCAAAATAAAACATTTGTATTCAAACAAATGTCTCTATTTGTACAAACTGCAGCACATTCATGCAATTATGTGTTTTGCACATACAAGTTGAAAGGCATTTGTTTGTGGATAGTGAAAAGTTCATGGATAATTGTGTGTGCATGCATTAATCATTTTGAGTCTAAAATCATCCCATACTTTCTGGGCTGTATTCTTAACCGTTGGCAAAAGAGCAATATTGTGAAATTAAATGAGCAGCAAATATTACAATGATTTCTGAAGGATCATGCGACACTAAAGACTAGAGTATTGATGCTGAAATGTTAGCTTTGGCAAAAAAAATAAAAATTAATAAATAAATAAATACAAAAGTCTGCAAGGCCAAATATGCTCATAGTTGAACACCCAATGATGAATAGGTTGAAAGGTCCTTGCTGCAGAGTTATTCCAAATACACTGAACCTGTAATGACTTGTATTATCTAGGAATAAAAGAGAGATACAGAGTGGGAGGGAGATGAAAATGTATACAACAAAATTCAGAAATACAAATAGGGACAAGGAGACTGTGGCAAAATGACCTTTTATTTGTCTAAATATGTCTGGTAGACACATTTGCTTTGTTTGCATCTCTGGACAGTGCAGACATAAGCACGGAGGGTCTTGAATACATGCTCTTCACAAGGTCTACTTCTGTCACATTTGCATTCCATGGCCTTTAAAGACGCTCGACTGTACGTGTGTTGTTCCACTGTGCGGTTTGTTTTGCTCTCAGATTGAGTATATCTCATTTAGTCTGATCTTCTCAATACCTTATTCCCAAACAATATCTCTGGCTGCACTATGCCCCGCTTTCAGGAGAGGGTAATTTATGTGCATGACAGCTGAAAAAGTTTACTTATTTCATGTTTAATACATAAGGGTAAGGACTTCCTCCATCTCTAAACAAATAACAACTGGAGTTTGGATTTATGACAGATCAGTGACCATTGTGTGTTGAAGTTGGTCTATATGATAATGAGATTTATACAGTGAAATACTGCAGAGCTTAGAAAATGCGATCTCATGGTCTGTAATTTATAAAACGTATAGTAGCCTGTGAGAAACAACTATTTCTCCTGCTTGATGCATTTCATACTTCTCATTTGATTCCAGTGACCCCGTCCCAGAAGGCTAATTGCTATTCATCTACAATCCTAAACATGACAAATGTGTGCATAGCTGAATCCCAGCTTCACGACTCACACAATAACCTTAGCAGGTTTCAGTTCAATTTAAGTTTCAGTTCAATTTAAGTTTGTCTAAATTAAAAGAAACAAGTTCGTAAAACTCAAAACAATAAAGCAATCCAGATTACTTAAAATGTGTCAGTTTTGTGAACTCCAAAGAAAAATATTTCTAAATACCCAGAAAAGGTCATTTGATTGAACTGATTTGATTAATTTGAGTTGGCTTCACTTATTGTTTTGAGTGTTAGGGTTTACAGTGTGCAGGACTTAATATGCACAAGTGCAACACTATAGCACACCAGTTCTATGGAATGACATGGTTTTGGACAAACAATAACAGTTTTTTCGTATTAACTATTTATTTAAAGACAGCAAAAAGACAATAAAAACGACAGGGTAAAGAGTGAAAACAGGCGAAGACAGAAATTTCAGGTCCCTCAGTCTTTTTAAAGGTCTGTTGTCAGCTTGAGTAACACAGCAAGAACACCACATTAATAAAATGACATGAATTATTAAAGTACCCATCTGCTGTGAGAAATACTACCTAAACTTACAACAGAGGGATTCTTATTAATTTATGCACTTTAGAGAAGGTAATACAAAGTCTGAGAGAGGCACAATTTAAGCGTCACTACAACATGATCCTTCACTCACAAGAGGGCAACTACGCAGAAAAGACAGCATTGATGCTATGTGTTCAACGCCAAGCGACAAAATAAGACATGGAAAGGTAAAACAAGGAGGAAATTGAGCCTCTGTGTATTTTACCGTTGGGCGAGCAAAGCCGGTACAACATCTTGAGGTTGAAAAAAGAGTTGTTTTTCCTCCTCATTCTTCGCTTTCTCCTTATTCACTCTCTCTTTTTTAACATTGAGTGACTCAATTTCATGCTCCATTGCCATATCTACGCCAACACTGCATGAAATCATTTCAATGCGGGGATTTCAAAGTAACTGAGTATTTCAAAAAGTCCCCTGATATGGGTTTGTATTAGTCAGGGCCGATGCGACGTAGCACGTATTCACACACACAATCAGAACAGATAACTCTCTAGTGGAGGATTGGAGCCGTACACCTTTGCATCGTCCTAAAGGATGAAATCCATAAATATTGTCCCCATGACTGAGTTTGTATTACTGGAAAATTCAGCTGACTCCTTGTGATTTGATGCTGATTCACAACGCCGCAAAGCTCATTGAATAATTGGATGAAAAACCTTTAAGCATTTGAGTGTTTGCGATTTGCGTGAAACTTTTCATCTGAGTCATCCACTTTCAGAAAGATTTAAAGAATTAAAGAAGCAAAGTGAATGTAAACATCCATTCAATGTTTACATGAAGAGTTTAAATGGTACCCATATAGCTGCCCATAATTTAACTTTGAAAGACATTGGCCATGACTCCGCTTTAATACACACAAAGCAAAATGAGCCCACTTAGAAGTCAATGTGTACGGCCTTATGGTCAATATGTGAATGTTGTAAAGTGTACCGGTGAAAACACAAGGCCCGTTACGAGCTCTTAAAAAGGGCTGTGACCACCCTCTCAAACGAATTCAATCTGGCTCATTATAGACTCCGCTCCATCACTGAAATTCAGCAGATGTGCATTCATTCAAACATTCAAATGTGTGATGCAGAGGTTGAAGTTTGCAGGTTCGATCTCTAAAAGTGGCTGTCCAAAAGCAACGCAGGTTTTGTCTCTGTAAAAAGTCTCTTAGGCCGCATTTACACTGCAGGTCTTGATGCACAATTCCAATTTGGTGACTATATTTTTGGACGACCCACTTACATCATCTTTTAAAAGTGACCTGTATCTGATATTTGTATTTACACTATACACTGGTGAAACAGCCCAATACGTTTCTGACCCGGAAAAGGAAGTAAAATGGCACTGGATACAATGGATGCAGAGGAAATTATTATTTAGTGTTTTTCTTTCCTCTCTATTTTTAAAGGTCAGCAAAAAAAAAAAAAAATCGCAGTTCGCAGTTCGTGTCCACCTAAGTCTGATCATTCGCCTCCCTTTTTATTGACGTACGACTCGTATTTACTGGGGAATATCCGATTTGACCACTTACATGGTAGACGCAAATGCACATATCTGAATCATATTTATGAAAATATTTATTACCACATATGAGTGAGGCCTGAATCCGATCTGAGGATATCAGAATTCATGCGTTTTTTTCCTGCTTACATGTTCACGTCAAATCCGATCTGTGCCACATAAATCGTAACTTGAACCATGCAGTGTAAATGAGGCCTTAGAAGAAAAAGGTTCTATATAGAACCTTAAAGTGTTCACATCATGGGATCATTTTACATTCTCTATTGAAAAACCTTCAAAATGTTTGAATCGACAACAACAAAATAATGACCAAGCAACACGTTTGAATATGATGAATCAGTTTGGAAAAAATCTAGATTTCCTGAAGATTTCTGAAGAAACCTACTGTAAAATCCCCGGTAATAAGGACCAAATTTGGCACAGATCATGGCAAAACCCATATCTAGGAGAAAAAGAAAAAAAAACTACTTTTTTCCCATGATACCCCAATGGTTTGATTAACATTAATGAGACAGACGGTCTATATATTAAGACCTACTGTACCGCATGGATCTGAAATAATGTTACACATCAGATGTTTTTCCCCAACAGTTAACCAAATGTTCAATTAAAGCGTTAGTTCAACCAAAAATTATGCCATTATTTACTCAAATGAAAGGTTAAGTTGGAAATTTCAATTTTTTTAGGTCTATACAACAAACCTATACCATAAATATAATTTAGTACAATATAATTTTAGTCCCATAAAAATAAAACCGATAAAACATTATCAGACTAAAATATAGTACATTCATTTTATTGAAGAAAAAAAGGTCACTGCTAGAGGGTTCAATTCAAAAGCATCAATACTTTAGACAGCACATTGAAAACATGGAGATAACATCAAGAAAAACCTACTAATCTTTTTTAATTTCTTTTTTTGTCTGAAATGTTTTGTTGTTGTTGTTGTTTTTGTCAAAAGTTGCCATTTCAAATGACCTGAAAGTGCATAGATCTGTACAAATTCAACTGTTATTCAATGCATTATAAAGCCATTATGTTGCCCTGTAGATTCCACTTCTTTGTGTTCATCCCGAGACTGTTGAAATTTACATGGGGCCAATTTCGAAGTCTGCTTGCAATATATTTTCCCTGTGACAACCATATTTAATATTTTGAAGGATAGTTTCTACAATGTCCTTGAACTCTTCCAGCAGATTTAATGCAGTCATAATGAAAGAAAGTCTATAAATGAGCTTCAGATGGACACAGACATTTTAATCTTCAGCTGCAATGCTGTAATATTCACATTTGGCTACTATACTGGACAATACAGCATTTTTTACAAAATAGAGAGAGGCATTAATTGTTCAATGAGAAGGTAATGAAATAATAATTTTGCAGTGGCATGATACTGTGATGGTATCAGATGATTATATCACAGGATTTCAAACAAAGATATCAAACTTCCCCATATTTATACACCATGTTATCAACATGGTAATATAACCCCAAAAAAAAAAACAAAAAAACAAACAAACAAACAATGAATGTAGTACGATAAGAAGGGAGAGGGATTGCATAAATTCAGATTATTTTAGTATGTGCCATTTCAATATTGTTTTCAAGTCTCAGTGACCTGCAGTAACTCCCAACACTAAAGGATAATCTTGACACTTTCTCAGCAGAGAATTGTAAAAGCTACAGACACAAAAAGGAAAAATACATTAATAAACAAACAAATACATAATCAAACTGTCTGAGCATGATTTGCACTCGGACTTGACCGCACTGTCTGGCTGAGACGCGGGTGAGCAAGAGGGTTTTATTGCTAGAAAGCAATTATTTTTCATTAGAATTTTGAAAGCGTTTCGCATATTTGAATGTTTGCGGGTCAAGGTCCCACACCATATTAGTCTGCCCTATTTACCCTGCAAGACCTTGTTGCTATTCCCATGTTGCTTTGTGGACATAATAAAATGAAGAAAAGGAGATAGAGAGTGGAAGGCACTTTTTGTCTTGGTATTCTATTCACAGATCTTGGCCTTTCTAGCCTGCATGAGATTTCGCTCGAATTGCACGAGTTCACAAGAACATTACATAGAATTGATATTTTAACCATAAGCCCACAGGGCTTCAGAAGTTTATTATTTCTTTCCATTCCTCTCCAGGTGGATCAAAAAGGAAAAAAGGAAGGACCAAGGTTCATTTCCACAGCACACAACCTCGAAATGTAAAAGAAATAACATTATTATAATGTACGTAATATAAGTAACATATAGAGTGCTGTTTGAAAGTTTGTGAAAATGTGAATAATTGTAACAAATTAAGAGGGATCATACAAAGTGCATGTTATTTTTTTATTTAGTACTGTCCTGAAAAATATATTTTATATAAAAAGATATTTACATATATTCCAGAAAATGACCCCGTTCAAAAGTTTACCGATCCACGGCTGTTTTTTTATTGTTGTTGTTGTTTTTTCTTGAGTCCCTTGTTTGTCCTGAGCAGTTAAACTGCCCAATGTTCTTTGGAAAAATCCTCCAGGTTTTCCAGCATATTTTGAATATTTTAACCTTTTTCCAGCAGTGACTGTTTGATTTTGAGATCCATCTTTTCACAATGAGGACAATTGAGGGACTCACACACAACTATTAAAAAAGGTTTAAACATTCACTGATGCTCCAGAAGGAAACACGGTGCATTAAGAGCCGGGGGCTCAAAACTTTTAGATTTAGAATATCAAGGTAAATTGTACTTGTCTTCCACAAATTTCCTGTATTGTCTTCCAGGAAACATGCAAGTATCTTCTGTTGCTTCAGAAGGGCAGTACTAAATGTTCATGCTCACCCTGTTCAAAAGTTATCACCCCTCGGCTCTTAATTGTCTAAACTATTAAAGGAACACTTAAAAACTATTAAAGGTCACACTCATTTTCCAAGTCCCCTATTTGAGTTTTACCGTTTTTGAATCCATTCAGCCGATCTTTGTATCTGGCAGTAGCACTTTTAGCATAGTTTAGCCTAAATCATTGATTCTAATCAGTCCATTAGCATCTTATTCAAAAAATGACCAAAGGCACTTTCAATATTCAATATTTTTCCTATTTAAAACTTGACTCTTCTACAGTTACATTGTGTGCTAAGATCAACTGAAAATGAAAAGTTGCGATTTTCTACACCTATATGGCGAGGAACTACTTTCTCATTCCTGTGTAATAGTCTCAGAACTTTGTGGCCGTACCATGGCTGCAGCAGTTTTACGCGGTAAAACGCAGTAAAACTGATGGAAGGTGGTTAGGTGACCCAATGATAAAACATAGTTGCTATTAATGCATTTATTGAATATATTTCACTACATAAATATATTAATTAATGTTTATTTATTTATTTATTTATTTATTTATTTATTTATTTATTTATTTATTACAACATATTTGTTTACATGACTTAGTTATATGTACAGGTCCTTCTAAAAAAATTAGCATATTGTGATAAAAGTTCATTATTTTCCATAATGTAATGATAAAATTTAACTTTCACATATTTTAGATTCATTGCACACCAACTGAAATATTTCAGGTCTTTTATTGTTTTAATACTGATGATTTTGGCATACAGCTCATGAAACCCCAAAATTCCTATCTCAAAAAATTAGCATATCATGAAAAGGTTCTCTAAACGAGCTATTAACCTAATCATCTGAATCAACTAATTAACTCTAAACACCTGCAAAAGATTCCTGAGGCTTTTAAAACTCCCAACCTGGTTCATTACTCAAAACCGCAATCATGGGTAAGACTGCCGACCTGACTGCTGTCCAGAAGGCCATCATTGACACCCTCAAGCGAGAGGGTAAGACACAGAAAGACATTTCTGAACGAATAGGCTGTTCCCAGAGTGCTCTATCAAGGCACCTCAGTGGGAAGTCTGTGGGAAGGAAAAGTGTGGCAAAAACGCTGCACAACGAGAAGAGGTGACCGGACCCTGAGGTAGATTGTGGAGAAGGACCGATTCCAGACCTTGGGGGACCTCCAGAAGCAGTGGACTGAGTCTGGAGTAGAAACATCCAGAGCCACCGTGCACAGGCGTGTGCAGGAAATGGGCTACAGGTGCCGCATTCCCCAGGTCAAGCCCCTTTTGAACCAGAAACAGCGGCAGAAGCGCCTGACCTGGGCTACAGAGAAGCAGCACTGGACTGTCGCTCAAATTTTGCATGTCATTCGGAAATCAAGGTGCCAGAGTCTGGAGGAAGACTGGGAGAAGGAAATGCCAAAATGCCTGAAGTCCAGTGTCAAGTACCCACAGTCAGTGATGGTCTGGGGTGCCATGTCAGCTGCTGGTGTTGGTCCACTGTGTTTTATCAAGGGCAGGGTCAATGCAGCTAGCTATCAGGAGATTTTGGAGCACTTCATGCTTCCATCTGCTGAAAAGCTTTATGGAGCTGAAGATTTTGGTTTTTCAGCACGACCTGGCACCTGCTCACAGTGCCAAAACCACTGGTAAATGGTTTACTGACCATGGTATTACTGTGCTCAATTGGCCTGCCAACTCTCCTGACCTGAACCCCATAGAGAATCTGTGGGATATTGTGAGGAGAAAGTTGAGAGACGCAAGACCCAACACTCTGGATGAGCTTAAGGCCGCTATCGAAGCATCCTGGGCCTCCATAACACCTCAGCAGTGCCACAGGCTGATTGCCTCCATGCCACGCCGCATTGAAGCAGTCATTTCTGCAAAAGCATTCCCCACCAAGTATTGAGTGCATAACTGAACATAATTATTTGAAGGTTGACTTTTTTGTATTAAAAACACTTTTATTTTATTGGTCGGATGAAATATGCTAATTTTTTGAGATTGGGTTTTCATGAGCTGTATGCCAAAATCATCAGTATTAAAACAATAAAAGACCTGAAATATTTCAGTTGGTGTGCAATATCTCTAAAATATATGAAAATTTAATTTTTACCATTACATTATGGAAAATAATGAACTTTTATCACAATATTTTTTGAGAAGGACCTTAAATGTAAAAATTTGGATATGTTGGACACTCCTCAAATAAATATTAATATATATAGGCCTATACATGTTGATACATTACTTGCCTTTTACTTTTAGAGATTAAAAACTAGTCTGTTCATTTTGCTGTTGATTTATGAAGCAAACTGGTTGGTAAGAAAGGGGGCATTTTACCCCACCTTGGGGCGTTTTACCCCACCCGCTGGGGCAAAACGCCCCCTTTGTACAAAAATATTTTCAGTCAAAATACTAAATAATTATGAAGGCTGAGCAATCTTAATATTTGGTGAATAACTCCTGCCATAGTCACTCAAAACCGGGATGGCAATTCTAGTCACATTTATGTTTTGTTTCACTGTAATGTCACATTTTCCTTAAGGGGGCATTTTACCCCACTCTACCCTACTCTTGATTTCTACCAACAATGGCACATGAGATGTGTCAGTCAATAAATGAGAAAACAAAGTAAAGTAGGCCTATATATTTCAGGGCTCCAGACTGTGATTAAAACGGCCGCATTTGCAACCAAAAATATTAATTTGCAAGTGATATTTTTGCTTAGATCTCCACTGGCGACCATATAAATGTACATTTGTACTGGCATGTTCTGTGATGAGTAGCCCACCACATCTTTTGTTGTGTTGATGTAATAAAATTAGACAAAAGTTACAGTGGAAAAAAACCTCACTGAGTCTGAGTGCCAAAATACACATCAGAAACGGATGTCAAAATGGAAAATATCACGTTTTCAAAGCCCTTATCTCTATCGAGCAACAACGCTGACGGCTGTGCCAGCATAAAAGAGATAAAAAATGATGAAGATGTGTCAATGAATGAACATCCACGTACTGTAAAAGTGCAGGAAGGTAAGTGTCTGTTTCGTGAACACAACGTGGTTAACCACAACAGATAAACGTCAACAACTCTCGTTTTTAATTGATATTGATATGGATTCTTATTCTCAGAATATTTTAATCTTTGCTGTTTTCTGTTACTGCCTAAACGTTATTTGTAGCGCAGCCATCCATAATCGCAGGAAGTTTTGTACTACTTCACCGATTAGCATTAAGCTTTATCAGTAGAAACCCGGTTAGTATATTCGAATGACCATGCTTCCCTCCCTCCCTCAAATGTGTGCACACTGTCAATGAATGAGACTGCAGCCGTGAATGAATGCCATGCAGCCGTGCTCAAATTAGCGCCAATTTGGGAGCGGGTTGCTTGAATTGTAGAATCATTAGCTTATTATTCTTAATGAAACACAACAACAAAACGGTACATTGACAAACTCAATTAAATGGCTCAGCTCTTCGCTCTCGTGATGAATGAACTCTGACTCCTGCTGCGTTTGAGCTGAGACTCTCGTTCAGCTCACACTGTATTGAGCAGACATGTTTAGTTTTTAATCGTTTTAATTTAAATACACAATCATCTTCCCAGATATCCCTTTAACTGTCACCTTTAATATGTCACTTTTAACTATGTTAATTTTAGTAAACAATTTACAAACTTCATATTTTCGTCTTTGCTGTTTTCTGTTACTGCCTGAACTTCAAGTTATTTGTAGCGCAGCCATCCATAATCGCAGGGAGATTTGTACTTAACTGTCACCTTAGATATGTCACTTTTAATTTGTTTGTTAAATTTAGTAAACAATTAACCAAGTTTTTGGCGCTCTTTAATGAGGCCTGACAGATCGTTTAATCAGTATTTTGACCTTGGAAAGAGCTTGTATAAAACAGCTTAAGAACCATCATGTCATGTAAATTTTACCTTTCAATGCTCATAAACGCTATAAAATAAATTGTAGAATTTATCTTCATGAGAAAGAATGGAAGGAGCTAAAAATGAGATTCAACAACGGCCATACAAATGCACGTGAAAAATGTAAACGTGTTTATTCTTTTGTGGCACTTTTTCCCTTATAGGAGCCAATGGCTCCTTACTTTTTATTTTTGTCTGGAGCCCTGTATTCAGTTGACTAAACAGCAGTCTATTATATTATAAAATATTTTACCGCAGAATTCTACAATCAGAATCAAATATTAAAGTAATCAGAATCAATTTGATATAAAACAGTGTTAAATAAGATTGAAAGATTGCCGTTTCATCCATCAATTAACCAGAAATTAATTACTATAGAAGAGAAAAACTAAAAGGTCAATAAAGCAATATATGGTCATATTTGCACACCAGCAGACCAGAGCAGCAGTCCAGCTTTGATCTGTACTCTCACATTATCTGAAACAGGCCAAGCTTCATCTCAAATTTGACCTGACATGCAAAAGCAAATATCATCTGCTTGAGTGGCCATAGCAGAAAAGCAATTACGCCTATGTTGACAGAAAGGCATGTCAGGTCTTCTTTTAAGCTCACAGAAATGTTACACACACTCACTCACTCACACACACACACACACACACACACACACACACACACACACACACACACACACACACACACACACACACACACACACACACACACACACACACACACACACACACACACACACACACACACACACACACACAAACACCTGGAGAGTCTTGATAGTAAATGGTAGCGATGAACAAAATGCAGTAACGAACAAACTAGTGAAAACATCACAAAAAGACCATTCAAGCAATTACCTGTGAAGCTAATCTAATTGCAGAGCAGTATGAAACTGAAGGAACGGTATGGGAATTACAAAACACGTACTGTATGTTACAACAAACAAGCCGAGTAGACAAGCAAGATCACAAAAGAGCAACACAAGATGAAAACCGGCTACAATGATTACATTACAAGTGGTAGCTCTCAAAGGGGTCATGAATTGAGAAATCAACTTTCCCTTTAGCTTTTGATATATAAAAGGTCACGGTAATATAAGGATATCCTGTAAGTTTCAGAGCTGAAATCTTTCTTGTTAGTCAAAGAAAAGCTTTTATAGACACCAGGCCCAGAAAACGGCAGGCTTTTCAAAGTGGGGATCAATGACGTCAAAGGGAGGCAAGCACTGCCTCTGCAGAGGCAATGTCATCTCACGAAAATACATGTGTATTTTTACTTAAAGTGTGATTCTACTACACGTACATTTACTTATGTTTTCATACACAATAAAACGTACAATACTGACTTATTGACAGCACTAAAATGTACAATATTGACTTATTGACAGCACTAAAATGTACAATACTGACTTACTGACAGCACTAAAATGTACAATACTGACTTATTGACAGCACTAAAATGTACAATATTGACTTATTGACAGCACTAAAATGTACAATACTGACTTATTGACAGCACTAAAATGTACAATATTGACTTATTGACAGCACTAAAATGTAAATTATTTACATATCCAAGTGTGAACGTGTTACCAGCCACCGGCTCCCATGCATTAATATCAAAATCATGGCATTAATATTGTTTATTTTTCAATTGTCACATCAATACATGTTTCCAGTCGCATTTATTAAATGCATTTTACTAAGTTAATCTACCTAATATAAAATAACAGAAATATAAAATAACATTTTGACTCTATTCGTGACTTCTGCTTCAAACCCATTTCGGATGACTAGATAATGTTAATGATGTTCCATTTGCCAAAGCCCACAGCCTGCTAAAAGGATGGACGCTGGAAAAGTGGCAGAAGGATTTTTCAGATGAATCTTCTGTTGAATTACACCACAGTTGCCGCAAATATTGCAGGAGACCAACTGGAGCCCACATGGATCCGAGATTCAACCAGAAAACAGTGAAGTTTGGTGGGGGAAAATCATGGTCTGGGGTTACATCCAGTATGGGGGTGTGCGAGAGATCTGCAGGGTGGAAGGCAACTTCAATAGTCTAAAATACCAAGAAATATTATACCTCTTATATTCCTAACCATAAAAGAGGCCATAAGAGAATCAAAGTTCCTCAAGGCAAAGAAGATCAAGATGCTCCAGGATTGGCCAGCCCAGTCAGACATGAACATCATTGAGCATATGTGGGGTAGGATGAAAGAGGAAGCATGGAAGATGAAAACAAAGAATATTGATGAACTCTGGGAGGCATGCAAGACTGCTTTCTTTACTATTCCTGATGACTTCATCAATAAATTGTATGAGTCCTTGCCAAACCGCATGAATGCAGTCCTTCAAGCTCATGGAAGTCATACAAGATATTAAATTTGGATCTCACAGCACCACTACTTAATTTGCTGACATATTTTTGTATTTGCAGTAAATTTGTTCAATTTCTGTATAGGCGACAAAGCTTTTGTCTTGCCAAAATTTGACCTTTCTGTCTTGATTAAATGAATCATTTTTCAGTGAAACTAATTTATTTCAGTGCATTAAATGTCATTTGGGATGGTTTTAGCTTTTCATATGAGTTATTTTTAACACCAAATGATGAATTAAAAGTCAGGTTAATAGCAGGTGTTTCTACAAAATAGATAAGCAACACGACTTTTGTCAGGGACTGTATATTCTACGTTTTAGCACTTCTCCAAAAGTACAAAAACGTAATTTTTGTCTCTTTGAAAGTTACGTATTAATACCCCGGTATTAACGATGAGACCAGGCTGGCAGAGGAATATCAATGCCTACTTAATCACTGCCTGTTTAGCCCTGCCCACCGATTCATACATGTGAGATAGGCCTAGTGTTAAACCATCGAGCTACAAAGCAATAAACATGCCGTTGACGATTACAAAATATTGCGCAGGTTCAACAGTAATGCAACATGTAAGTAACTGAAATGTAATTCATGTAGCCAGATGTTCTTTGTCTGTGTGTCAGTAAATCAGACCAGTGACTAAATGTCAACTTTCGTTGTTTCTCTTATGTAGGATGAAAATAATCTGCTATTTAACAGTGATTCAATTCTATAAAGATGGCGATCAAAGAATGCTCCCTTTGCGATGGTTGGGGCAGCGCGCGCTGAACCAGTCTATCAAATAGAAGAGCTTATCAGTGACTTTATTCAATGAATCTCTTGACTATATCACATTTGTACTGTTAGTGAAGATGAAAGGATTTGTTAATGACGAGATCGCTGCTTTCATGAGCTCAACATGTGTGCAGTCGGCTACAAGGATCATCACTGCAACCTTTCATTCCACAATTTTAATATAATGCCATAGATTGAAATATAATGACATAGATTTAAATTTAATGCAATACTTTTCACGATTAGTTAACCATGGGAGCTGTAATTGTAAAAACGAGCTAAAAGAGGGAGTAATACTCCCAGCGGACACGCCCCTTAAAACGGAGCGTTCAGAGCAGAGGCTAAAATCAGAGTAGGAAAAATGCCTTTTATTTATAAATTATGACTTTTTTTATTTAAAAAGCATTCTAACATTATAAGTGCACCCCAGCAAACATCATAAAACAATAAAAAAACACACTTTAAATCGCTTCTAGAGGCTCACAAGTCTAAACTCCCCGCCATGTTTCATCTCTCCGTCAACCCCCAACACTTTAGAGGACATGTGAACGCTCACTCCCTTGTTATTAATTTCATAAATGGACTTAAGCTAATTGGAGACCATTATTCTGTTGTATGACATTAGTCCAGTGGTCACCTTCAAGAGCATGTACTGACAAGTCTTCACAACTTGGCTATTAATGTTCTCATTAAGTGCATAATAAAGTGGCTTCCCAACTGAACACACCCCTTCAGGAGCGAAGACTACTGTACAATTCACCTCCCGGTGTGACAGATAATAACATCCCACTTGGATGAATATCCTGTGTTTAAATATTAACATACGCAGTAAATTATGACTTTACTTCTTTACGCTAGTATGCACAAACATGCTCTCTCATACATTATTGCTCAAGCCTGTCGGTTCAAAGGGTTGCAAAACAAAGAGAAGATTAAAATTATATCTGAATGAGAGGCACTTGTTTTCATCATTAGGAAAATATTTCAAGATTTTCCCACGGTACCGAATCGGGCTTAGAACCACCATATAAAACATATAAAAAATGTAGCATGACTATAAATTGTGTGACATAACATCTGCACAGTGGAATCATGAATTTACATAGCAAGCTAACTGGGTCTCATTACCAAATGTGCATACATACAAATTTCTACATGTATGACAAAAACATGCAAATGTACTGCAAACAGTAATAATAATAAGTATTATTATTTCTAAATTTATGATGAAAACATCTCTAGACCAAGCTCAATATTTTAAGATTTGGTCAAGTCAAGTCAACTTTATTTATATAGCGCTTTTAACAATGCAGATTATTTCAAAGCAGCTTCACAGTGTTAAACAGAAACATAATGCAACAGAATATATTTAGATTATCATACAGTAACAATGTGGGCTTTAGATCAGTAGTTAGATCAGTAACTTTAGTCTATATGGTTAATTTAGTTTAATAATTAGATTTGGAAATTTATTTGAAAAATGTTGTGTCCCCAACTGAGCAAGCCAAGCCAGAGGCGACAGTGGCAAGGAAACCAAAACCCCATCAGAAGACATGATGGAGAAAAATAAACCTTGGGAGAAACCAGGCTCAGTCGGGGTGCCAGTTCTCCTCTGGCCAATTAACAAAAAGCTTATTATTATTATTCTGCCAATTTTACAGGTTAGAGGTAATAATAGATAATAGATAAACGTCTGGTCTGGAGAGTCTGCCATGTATTTTTGTTGCACAAGAGGCGTGATCAACAAGCATAATTCAAATGACACTGTACGTAATCGGATATTCCTTCAACCAATCAGGCCACAAGAGGTGTGATCAAAGGGCATCGAGCAATCCCTTCTCTATCTGTCATGGTGTTAAACCCGCTTATAGCGCACCAGGGGGATAAACCAGTCTGCGATTGGTTCCCGCAAATGTGTAACAGAAGCAGGATAAATTAATTCACAGGTTTCAAGCCTGAGCTGCAGGGAGAAATCAAATCGCTAACAAATCGGGCTGGGTTTACCCAGTCTAGTTAGTGCAATGATGAGTAATAATAATAATATTAATAATAATGAGTGCAACTGTCAAAGATAATTCATGATTCAATCGTTTTTTCTAAATTTAGGATAATAATAATAATTTTAAATTTAGGATAAAACCAGATAAGTTAAATTTTAATTAATTAATTAATAATAATAATAATAATAATAATAATAATAATAATAATAATAATAATAATAATAATAATGTCTAAATTAAGGATACAAACATTCAAGTACTGAATAATAATATAAATAAAACAAGCCAAATTTTTAACTACAATAATAATAATGGATAAAACCCATGTGCGAATGCTTTCAGAGATAATTCATGATTCAGTCACTTTTTTTTCTAAATTTAAGATGATGATGATGATAATAATAATAATAAAATAATCATAATAATAACAACAATAATTTAAAATTTAGGATAATACTAAATTAATAATAATACAAATAATTACTAAATTAAGGATACAAAAACATGCAAGTACTGAATAATAGTATATTATAATATTTATTACTCTTATTATTATTTTCCATTTTTATTTCTAAATTAAAAACATGCAAAGTGAAAACATACTGAATAATAAAAACAACAATAATACTGAAGTTAAGGCACGGGATAGGTGTTTTAACTTATGGTCTGGAACACATTTTTAATACTTTTCTACTACAAGCTAAGGCCTTAATTTTGGCTTTAATAACAACAACAAAAACTATAAAGCACAAAGGGGCTTTCAAGTTGGACAATACTGTCTTTCTCTGAGGGCCAAAAAAAAGCATGTTCTGATCATTCTAAACCTCAAGTAAGGGTAAACATTGTGCACTATTAGATGTATATAACGTGCTCCTCATGGCCTTGGGGAGTTAATAAAGGCCTTCTGAAGCGAATTGAATCAATGAAAAATATCCAGATTTAAAACTTTATAAAGTAAAGTTCCAGCCAATTGCCTTCCATTGTCTTCCAGTCTTCATTGTAACCTTGAGTGTTTTTCAGTCACAAGATGGCAGCAGACAGTCAACGACAGCGGAGTCACACGGTAAGCATATAAGACATGAACCCGTATGAGCGGTGTGTTATTCACTTTGATGGTTGTTATCTGGGAATAACATACCGCTGGAATGCGCAATTAACCAATCAGAATCAAGTATTCCACAGAGCTGTGTAATAATATTATTTAACAACATGTACTATAGGGTTACGGTTATAGTTTTTATAGTTTTATGTTTTATAGTGTTGTCTGAGGTCAACTTATGACGTTTGCGTGGTTTTTACATTCAAAAATATCATAATGAATAAGTAATAGGCTATTTTCTACCCTTGTTTTGAGGCTCTCTCCTGGAACGCTCAGTTTTTATGGGCGTGCCCAATGAAGACTTGGAAGTAAACGCCCATGGCTAGGATTGGATAAGATTTGCATATTTAATGAGCTCCAGCTCCCCTGTCAGTACACAAGGGATTGTTTTGAAAGCGTGTGGGAAAACGGCAACAGAAATGAATCATCGTACAGGAGTCGCAATATGTCTTTCTCAAACAAACATAATCTTGAATCCACCCGCTATTGATTGGAATGTTATTTTTTTATTACTTGGCCCATCCAATCAGTGGATATAACCGAGAACCATGCATCACATACATGCATGTTCCAAGTACGTTGCTGACAGCATGATCAAATCTTCCACAATTGTATTTTCCTTCAAATATCAAGTCAAGAGAGTGAACAACACACATCAAGAAAGGAATGATATTTCACTATTGTCGGCAGGCCGGCAGGCTAACATTTTGGTAGCCCGTCTGGAAAACACACAGCCTCGGGACGTTGGGCTTTGCGAGCCCTGGCCCATACATGTCCAAGTCTGATCCCGAATAGTAATGAACCAACAACACCACAAATAAAGGATTATCCTTTGACAGCGTGCTAAGGTATGTTCAGTTAGACACGTACACATAATCAATAGATCTGTATCAAACGATCTGTAACAATGAAATAATAAAATTAAAAAAACAAACAAAAAAAACACATTAATGTGTTGCTTCATGTAATCTCATCCTGTCTGAAAATCCAGTCTCGTTTACAAACAAATCCGTGGTGAAATAAAGGAACAAACGCGCAATGTCTTCCTGAGCTGGATATTCATTGAAAATAAAGCTCATCCATGCATTCATAATATTAGAATCTGAATGAAGCTGATACAGTATGTTTATTGCTTAGAAGTTCAATCCGGTTTAGCTCTATGTAGGCCTATGTCATGTCAGTGGCACGAGTCAGTGGGCGGGGCTAAAGAATCAGACGTTTTTCTTCTTCTTCTGTTGAGGCGGTGTTTCACCACAAGATGACGTCACAGCCTGGCACATTCTGAGATTGATCGTTTGCTGGGCCTGGTGTCAATAAAAGCTTATCTTTGACTAACAAGGAATTTTTAAGGAATATTACCATGACCTTTTTACATCAAAAGCTCAAGGGAAAGTTGATTTCTCAATTCATGACCCCTTTAAATAAAGTAACCACCACAGGTATTGTCAGACAACCAAGTGAACCTTTACCTTGGGATTAAAGGTTTGATGTGTAAAACTGAAGGTACCGTCTGTGTGTACATGTCACAGGAGGAAGAAGGTCTTTAATTCGGCTAGAAGAGGGTGAATGGCATAGGTCAGCACCAAGACTCAACCTCTCCGCTTTAAATAAACCTTCTTTGACATCTGCTGCCTGCCTTCCTTTTTCACAACCTTCACTGACAACACAGAGGGCCAACCATAAATATCAATGACAAGAAACCCAGCGACATATCCCGGACCAAACGGATTAAATATACAAATGTGTTTTATGGAGGTCAGCGTGCAAGAGCTTACATCTCAACTTGGATGGCACATCATTTTCAGCTCAAGGTCACCCCTCCATCCCTTCCTGCTCCAGAGTTACTTAAATCTGAGCCAATATTTTTTTCTTTTTTTCCTCCTGTTTTTCCTTTTTACAAAATAAACCTGTCCTCCTCCATAAAACAAGATACTAATAGAAATTATTTATATTTATCTTTCATTGTGTGCGACAAGGAGGGGAAAAATCAGTAAAGTATCTAGCTGCAGTAATAGTGTGTTTAGTAAGTGTCCTTGTCTGCGTTTGAAGAATTCAGCCTGACACTGCGAGAGTTTCATTAAGCTCCGGTTTGGGGTTGGGGATTGACATCATTGATTGTGACGAACGTGTGTAATTCAAGCAAGATGTCATTTTTATCTCCTGTTTATCATGTGAATTGGCGTTGGACAGGATGCAGGGCTCTCGGCTCTGTCGTTTGAAAGAGATGTCGCTGTTCAAAACAAGTGAACCGTGACTATTATCGCCATCTTGTCATGACAACAGTGAGATGGAAGATTTCACTGATGTAGTCAATCTCTGAGAGCAATGGGAAACATGTACATGGGTGTTTTTTTGTTCTTTTATGTCATCAGAGAAGAGGTTATAAATTCCTTTGAAACTGCCGATTCAAAGAATATGGTTTCAAAGAAATATTGGTCTTTGAAAATCTTTTTGATTATGTTATTTATATCATTTAGTATTTATCTGATATTGTGTTGATCCCACTTTTGCTGCTAAAACAGCCCTGACCCGTCGAGGCATGTACTCCACTAGACCCCTGAAGGTGTGCTGTGGTAGCTACCACCAAGATGTTAGCAGCAGATCCTTTAAATCCTGTAAGTTGTGAGGTGAGGCCTCCATGGATCGGACATATTTGTTCAGCACATCCCACAGATGCTCGATTGGATTAAAATCTGAGGAATTTGGAGGCCAAGTCAACACCTCAAACTCGTGCTCCTCAAACCATTCCTGAACCATTTTTGCTTTGTGGTAGGGCGCATTATCCTGCTGAAAGAGGCCACAGTCACCAGGGAATACTGTTTCCATGCAAGGGTGTACATGGTCTGCAATAATGCTTAGGTAGGTGGTACGTGTCAAAGTAACATCCACATGGATGGCAGGACCCAAGGTTTCCCAGAAGAACATTGCCCAAAGCATCATACTGTCTCCGCCGGCTTGCCTTCTTCCCACAGTGCATCCTGGTTCCATGTGTTCCCCAGGTAAGTGCATTGCAGTTTGTTGCGAATGGGGCTACATAGCCGCAGACCCCTGTCCACCGCAGAAATCGCCAACAGTGTGCACGTGAGCATCAAAACTGGATCACGGCTATGCAGCTCCATATGCAACTGTGATGCACTGTGTATTCTGACACCTTTCTATCAGAACCAGCATTAACTTCTTGAGCAATTTAAGCTACAGTAGCTTGTCTGTTTTATCAGACCACACATGCCAGCCTTTGCTTCCCACTTGCATCAATGAGCCCTGGCCACCCATTACCCTGTCGCCGGTTCACCTACTGTTCCTTCCTTTTTTCCTGACCACTTTTGATAGATACTGACCACTGCAGACTGGGAACACTCCACAAGAGCTGCAGTTTGGGAGATGATCTGACCCAGTCGTCTAGCCATCACAATTTGGCCCTTGTCAAACTCGCTCAAATCCTTACGCTTGCCTAAATATAAATGTTCACTTGCTGCCTAATATATAATGCTGAAGAGATAATCAGTGTTATTAATTTCGCCTGTCAGTGGTCATTATATATATAAACTCACCTAAAGAATTAATAGGAACACCATACTAATACTGTGTTTGACCCCCTTTCGCCTTCAGAACTATGGAGCTAGACATATGACAAAATGATCTGAATTTGAATTGTGTAAATCTGAATTATTGACAAGTGTAATCTAACAAAATTGAATATTATGTTGAATTTTACATAGTCCTGAATTTGAATTTTTAAATGTTGAATATAGAACATTTGAAATTGAACACATCTAAAATGTTTTTATGTCGAAATTGTATCCACATGTATTTTCAAACAGCAGATATTTTGTTCTGAATTAATTGACTGGAAATATTCAGTTTTTGATAATACAGATTCAAGATTTCAGATGAAGAAGAAATTCAGAACATCAATTTCAATATTCTAAATAAATCGCAGAAATTCAGATCGTACAGAAAGTAGGCCAGAGGTCATCATCAGGGAAGAGTAAATGATGTCAGAAAAGTCGAACGGAGCATTACATTTTTATTTGTAATGGAATAACGTGGAAAGATAAAACGGCCTGTTTATACTTTTTTGTTTTGTTTAGATTAATGCATGGAAAATGAGATTTCGGCAATATTTCAAATTTTTTTGCGTGGTTTACAAAATCGCCAATTAGTGAAGAAAATCTCAGCATTTGACATCAAAGCTCCTGTTCCACCACATCCCAAAGATGCTCTATTGGGTTGAGATCTGGTGACTGTGGGGGCCATTTTAGTACAGTGAACTCATTGTCATGTTCAAAAACCAATTTGAAATGATTCGAGCTTTGTGACATGGTGCATTATCCTGCTGGAGGTAGCCATCAGAGGATGGGTACATGGTGGTCATAAAGGGATGGACATGGTCAGAAACAATGCTCAGGTAGGCCGTGGCATTTAAACGATGCCCAATTGGCACTAAGGGGCCTAAAGTGTGCCAAGAAAACATCTCCCACACCATTACACCACCACCAGCCTGCACAGTGGTAACAAGGCATGATGGATCCATGTTCTCATTCTGTTTATGCCAAATTCTGACTCTACCATCTGAATGTCTCAACAGAAATTGAGACTCATTAGACCAGGCAACATTTTTCCAGTCTTCAACTGGCCAATTTTGGTGAGCACGTGCAAATTGTAGCCTCTTTTTCGTGAAAAACCAGTTGTCCTGTCCCTGCAGCTGAAGAACACCCCCACATGGTTGTGCGTGAAAATACCAGTAACCGAGCAGATTGTGAAATATCCGTCTGGCACCAACAACCATGCCATGCTCAAAATTGCTTAAATCACCTTTCTTTCCCATTCTGACATTCAGTTTGGAGTTCAGGAGATTGTCTTGACCAGGACCACACCCCTAAATGCATTGAAGCAACTGCCATGTGATTGGTTGATTAGATAATTGCATTAATGAGAAATTGAACAGGTGTTACTAATAATGCTTTAGGTGAGTGTATATATATATATATATATATATATATATATATATATATATATATATATATATATATATATAATTGATGTTGGATATAGTTTTGCAAAACATAAAGGCAGTACATGAAGGCACTGCATTTAATTTACATATTATTGTGTAAATAATAACAATAGATATTAATCAATGTTTTTTTGTTCCTACAAGTGAATGCGTAGTCTGCCACAAAATGATGAAAAGAAAACATCCACCACGCCTACAGTAACTCAGAAGTGCACAGAATGAACTCTGTAATTTACCAATTAGTAATTAACAGAGCACTGACAAAGGCCCTAGAAGTTAATAATCGCCTACTTGGCCTCTCCATCTGATGAGTGTCTGCCATTATGCTCATGTATCCATGGCAACACATCGAGTGGACAGGCTTGTTGTCCCAGCATTGACATTAGGGTGGCAGAATGATGCTAAGTGGCCTTGCCACCCAATTAGATTACACCAATAATCCACCTCTCCGTGGCGAAGATCCATACTTTTCATCTGAGACTAAAAAGTCGTGATATGGTACATACACTGGAGAAGAGATGACACTCAACTGTTAAATCTCATATCAATCATGCAAACATGATGCAACAGCGTAGAGAGTTATACATGAACAGTACTTATATATTCTGGTATGTGTCTGATATATGTTTTTCACATGCAATTAAATTTTTTTCTGTCAAATGGGAGTTCATTTATTCTCCAAGTGTCAAGAACATGTACTAGACTTCTAGTTCCTCCTGCCTTGACCTGTGGTTCACTCTAACCTGACACTTACAATAAATCCACTGTAATTCTATTTAAAGACACCCTCTCAATCTTCTCTGGTGGTGAATGTGTTTTTATAATAGCTTTTCCTCTTAGGAGAAGTAGAAAGACCACTGTGGTTTTCTGCAGGGTCAAAATGCTCTGCCATTAGGCCCCAGGGTCATATGTATTTAAACATTGTTTGTCCCAAAGGGTCTAATGTATATTAAATATTCTGGCTATATTTATTATTGTCACCTTATTCATATATCGCTTTATACAATATAGATTGTTTCAAAGCATCTTACAGGAAAATAATGAACAATGATGCAAACAGAATTCAATTGACCGATCGGTAAGCCCCTCCCCTCGAACGCAGATGAGCCAATGGCTGTTTATAGGGATAAAATGTTCAACAGTAATCAATGCTACTTCACCAATAGACCATATAAATTATATAAAATAAAGGGTAACGCTTTAGATTACGGCCCGGAAAATACTGCATAATTAAAGCGAATTTACAGCATAACTTTAGGTAATTATAGTCAATATAAAGTAAGTATGTGTAGGTATAAGGGAACAATATGTAATATTGGGTGAATAAAGGGGTAACTATCAGGAAAATTAACAAATTATTTATACTGTACGTATTTTTTAATTAAGGGGCAATTATCTGTGTAGTTACAGGGTAAGCACGAATCTGCGAGCTGTAAATTAAAGGGGCTTTTGTTCCCCTCTTGTTTCATGAAGTTACAGGGTAGGTACAATAAAAACACATATACAATCTGATATCACTCAGAAATATTTATTTAAAAAATAAAAATAAATAGTTTTTTAAAAACAGATTTACAACACATTCATTTATCTTGCTTGGCTTCATCCTCCTCTTGTTACAGATGAATCTTAAAGTCCCTGTAAAGTCAAAATTAAACATGTGTTCTGAGTTTCTCACACCACAGATAAATGTGTTATTAACCAACTAGCCAAATTTGAATCATAAAAAAAATCTGCTAAGTACATAAAATATCTTATCGAAATCTTGAAAAAATAAGCAGCGTTCTCGGCTCTCAAACGCTGGGGGCGTGTCCGTTGATCGGCGCAAAACCACACTCACTCGCGGGAAAGCGGCCGTAAACACACAGACAACAACAACACTCAAGTACAGCTCACGAGTCACGACGGCTCCAGATGTCGGCGGGACGGGAGGATGAAGGCCGGGGCGGGAGATAGTCGGTTCGGCCCCATTCTGCAGCGGATTATCAGTGAATCCCAGCTGTTGCCGATGAAAGTTTTTTTTGTGTAGGCTGTTTTGTAAGTTGTAGGCTGTAGTAACTAACGGTACTGACAGTAACTCGCAATCTAGCGGGTGAACTGATGCAAAATTGCGACTGTGCTCTAGTTATGGGGGAGGGGCCATATGCTCAGTGGCTCCAGTGCATCATCGAGCCACTGTTTTAACCCCGCTCAAAAAATCCAGAACACAGCAATGGTGAAAAACTTCTTAACGGTCTAACTTCTGAATTCAGTCCTACGTAGTTAACAGTCTTTGTAATGTGTTTAAACAATACATTCAAACAAATCTCAGAATTGCCTTTACAGGGACTTTAAGAAGGAATCCCACATCTCTAGCTAGTATTCTGTATTATAACTGTTACACAGAAAATACAGTGCCTGCAGAAATGTCCTTACCGTTTATTCGTCTTTTACCCTCATGCCATCCGAGATGTATACGTCTTTATTCTAAATAAAGAATAAAATCGTATACATAAATAAATAATCTCTGCTAATGAAAACTCATTTGGGGTTTCTAGGAGTTAAAGCATCAAACAGCACATACAGCAATAACAACAGTAATCCATACGATCCCAATGGATGAACCAATGTCTTCAACAAATAACAATATTTAAAAAAATTTGAACTGTAGACTATCACTTCCGACCAGCATTCTGCGTGTGCATGCGAGGGTTGAGTTCACGCTTGACGTAACTTGCGTGATGTGCGCGCGCCGATAAAACTCTGGTCATGCGGATGTCGGATGCTGTCGGTTTTTATTTTTTTAAATTCTCACAACAGTATACAAACAAATAACATAATATATGATAATAGCAATTAGAAACAACCAAGACTAGAAGACAAGACAGAGACACCAGTTCCCTTTCGAGAGTACTCTCGTATTGCGTTTGCTAACGCTACGGGGAATTCCTTTCCTCGAGATATTGAAGCAAAATTTTTATCCTAAAAATTACCATATAACACGCAGTGCAGCTGCACAGCTCTCAGCAGGAAGCTGCTGCGTGCTGATTAACTGTGCCGCTGCAACTGCAGCAACCTATGGCGAGACCGCTGGTAGACGGACCAATCGGGTCCCTCTATATTCCCGCCACAAGGGGCAACAGAATTTGCATAGCCAAGGGTACATAACTCCCTGTCTCGCTAGGTTAGTCAGATTAATTCTTCTTCAGCGACTCACCTCGCTGAGCTCTGGATTGAAGCCTGCCGTCGACGCACCCAGCGGAACTCTGCAGCCTGAGGGCGTCGGAATCTCCGCCTTCAGCCTGCCTTCCAGCTGCGCCATCCGGCATATATCCTTTTACAATTACTATGTCTCATTCTCGTGCCTCGTGCAGAGGTTTTCTTGCGGGCGAGGATCGACACATCATCTGCGCATCATGTCTCGGGCGAGACCACGCGCGAGCTGCACTCAACCAGGGCGGCTGCCGGTCACGGCGAACTGGCGCTGCAGACCCGCCGGGCTCGGCTCGCCAGTTTCGACCAGAATCCCGTCCCTTGCTCTCAGCCTCTCGAGCCACGGAAAAAGCGTCGCGACCAGAGGCCCCGGGCGCTCTGGCGAGCACACGCGGTCATTTCCCGCGTGCCTCGCCATCGCCTGTCATGTTCGTCGAGAACAGCACAGCTCCCCTCGTTTGGCGGCTGCTGTTTCCTTGGCGGACCGGAGGAAGGAAGAGGAGGATGACAGCCTTTCTCTTGCTGCATCCAGCGGGTGGTCGGATACCGTCTCGGAGCACGCCACTTGGCGCGGACTGCCAGCGGCGCAAAACCTCGGTGGGGCGCTGAGCTCATCGCCTGCTCACCAAGGCCGTGGGCGACCTCGGCATTGACTGGTCTCAACCGAGGAGCCACGAGAAGCAGACTTGGAGTGGTTTTGAGAACCCGTCGCCAACCAACCGCTCAAAAACCCGCTCCCTTCTTTCCGGAAGTCCACGAGGAACTAACCAAGTCGTGGAAGCGCCATTTTCTTCTCGCGCCAAGTCCTCCTTTTCTTCAGCGCTCTCGGTGGTCGATGGCGCTCAGAAAGAGGATATCAAGCCCTTCCTCCCCTCGAGGAAGCCGTCGCGCACACCTTTGCCCGCCCTCCGCCAGAGGATGGCAGTCTAAGGCTGTGCACCCTTCCAAAGCCTGCCGCACTACTTCCAACCTCGCCGGTCGAGCATACGCCTCCGCCCGGCCAGGCGTGCCAGCGCTTCACTCTATGGCGGTGCTTCAAGTCTTCAGGCCAAACTCCTCCGTTCCTTGGATGAGTCTGTCCCGGATAACGAGGTTCTGAGGATCTGCGCGGCGCCACTGACTTGGCCCTGCGTGCCACAAAGGCCAACGCCCAGGCGATCGGCAGATGTATGGCCAACAGCGGTATTGGAGCGCCATCTGTGGCTTAACCGAGATGAAGGACTCGGACAAGACTGCTTTCCTGGGCGCGCCCATGTCGCCTTCAGGACTATTCGGTCCCTCCGTGGTTGGATTCACGGGCGCTTCACTGAGGCACAAAAGGCTTCACAGGCAATGCGACATTTCCTGCCCAAGCGTTCAGCTCCTCTACTAGCCGCCATGCTAAAGCTGGACCGGCCCAGCCCACCAAGCGGCGCAGCCAGCTCAACAGCCTCGCGCGGGCTTCAAGCCCAGACAGCGCTCCCGGCTCTCGAGCCGCAGCAAACCTCCGGGCGTCGAGGTCCCGACCCAGCAATGTGTGAAACCTGAGCCGCGAAGCCGTCTAGCCAGAGGCACGAAGAGAGGTTGGATAATGCCCGCTTGCCGGTTTACCACCTCGCTCTCTTCAAAAGCGTTCCCTAGCTCCCTTCAATCAGGTGGCTGGGAACATCACATACACAGTCAACGAGCCCGCAAGCAAGCGCTCGCCTGTACACAAACGCCGTTTCACGGCGACCCACATGGGTCACGAAAGAGTTTTTCTCTGTAGGCAGTGTGCCAGCAAAAAGCATGTACCCCTACACTCAATCACTCCCCATGTTCCCCAGCTCCCTGCACTCAGGTGGCTGGAAACACTATCCCCACAGACAACGAGCCCGTGCTCAAGCGCGCTCGCCTGTACACAAGCACCTATATTCTATGTCCCCAGCCCCTGTACTCAGGCGGCGGGAAACAATTCCCTCATAAGTGCCACTCTAACGCAACATTATCGGGCCACGAGTCCCTGTTACTCAGCGACTCGACCCACAAATTAATCCAGCCCCTGGCTTGAAGGCGAGGCCTGGCAGGCCATCCCGGCATTTCAAAATGGGTGTTGAACATAATAAAACAAGGTTACTCGCTACAGTTTGCTACTTGAACCACGCTTTCACGCCGTGGAGAGACAACGGTGAAGCGACACAAGTCACGTGCTTGAACCGAGATATCAAAACTGTTAATAAAGGCGGTGGAAGCCGTGCACCCTCACAAGCGAGTCGGGCTTTTACAGTCGCTACTTCCTTGTACCAAAAAGGGCGGTGGTCTCAGACCCATCCTAGACCTCAGACACCTGAACAAAGCCCTTATGAAGCGCCCGTTCAGAATGTTGAGAACAAAACAAATCCTCGCGCCGTTCGCCGGGAGATTGGTTTTCACTGTGGATCTAGAGGATGCCTATTTCCACATACAGATAGCCCCTCATCACAGGCCATTCTTGAGATTCGCCTTGAGGAAAGTATACCAATACAGGGTGCTACCCTTTGGTCTATCTCTGGCCCCCCATGCGTTCACGAAGTGCATGGGCGGCGCTAACCCGCTGAGGCTTGGGAATGAGAATTCTCAACTATCTCGACGACTGGCTCATAATAGCTCAGTCAGAGATACAGTTATTAAACCACAGATCTTGGCTTCTCAACCATTTGAAATGTTTGGGCCTCAGAATCAACGTGGCAAAGAGCTCATTGTCTCCCACACAGAACATTTCGTTTCTGGGAACAGTATTGGACTCACTGCAGATGAGCAGCGGCTGGCGTCACAGCGCGCTCTCTGTTCAGAACCAGTGGTTTCCCTCAGGTCGGTGCACTCACCCCTCTCAAACACTTTCAGAGGATGTTGGGTCTCATGGCCTCGGCGGCCCCAGTTCTCAGACTTGGTCTGTTACACATGCGCCCATTACAGCGCTGGCTGAATCGCCGCGTTCCAGCTCACGCATGGCTCTCGGGCGATTACGAATCAAGGTAGATCACAGCTGTGTTTTGGCTCTGGCTCCTTGGAAAAATCCTGTCTGGTATCAGGCGGGGTGAGCTTAGGCACTGTTACGAAGTGGAAGGTTATCTCGACAGATGCATCCAACCTAGGTTGGGAGCCCTTCACGAGGGCAGGCCAGTCTCCGGTCTCTGGTCAGACTCGGAAAGAGCCTTCACATAAACTGTCTAGAGATGAAAGCGGTCACGTTATCGCTAAGAGCTTTCCTTCCGTACATAAAGCACCACCACGTCCTAGTCGAGCGGACAGCAGGTCGGTGGTAGCTTATATAAATCGCCAGGCGGTCTAAGATCTTTCAATCTGCACGCAATGGCGGAAAAACTCCTAATATGGGCAGAGCGCAACCTGAGTTCGCTGAGGCGACTCATGTGCCAGGCATTCTGAATTTGGGTCCGGACATGCTGTCCAGGGACAAAGTGTCCCCAGCAGAGTGGTCTCTTCACCCACACACAATTCAGACAATTTGGGGCAGGTTTGGAGAGGCAAAAGTGGATCTTTTAGCCTCACAAGACAATGCTCAATGCCTAACATATTTCTCCAAGCACAAGGATCGTTGGCCCACGAATGGCCCAATCTTCCTCTTTATGCTTTTCCCCAGTCTCAATGTTACCTCAGGTTATAGAGAGGATCTGGGAGAGCAACTGCGCTGTGCTTTTAATAGCCCGCTTTGGAGAAATCAACCATGGTTCTCACTGCTAAGTCAGATGTCAGATACTGCTCCGTGGCCGATTCCGCTGAGGAGAGACCTCCTCATGCAGGCGGCTTGGCAGATCTGGCATCCCGTCCCGATCTATGGGCGCTTCATGTCTGGCCCATCAGCGGGTACATGAGAACCTCTCTGAAAATGTATTAAACACTATTGCTGAAGCTAGAGCCCCGCGACCAGGCGGCTCTATTCAGGCAAATGGGCAGTCTTTTCAGACTGGTGTAAAACACGGACCCTGACCCCACACAATTGTGAAGTGTCAGAGGTGCTCATTTTTTACAAGAGCTGTTGGGCGCGGGTCGTTCCCCCTCCACGCTCAAAGTGTATGTGGCCGCTATAGCAGCGCACCACATTCAAGTGAACGGACTGTCACTGGGAAAGAACGATCTTATCGTGCGCTTCCTTAAAGGGCTAGAGGCTTCACCCACCTCGCCCCCTTCAGTTCCTATATGGGACTTGTCTACAGTCCTGGATGCCATGAAAGGTTCTAAATTCGAGCCTCTGCATTCGGTGAGCTTAAAGCTCCTGTCACTAAAGACCGCTTTTCTGCTGGCGATTGCATCAGTTAAGCGGGTGGGTGATCTGCGCGCTCTCTGTGGCGCCTCTTGTCTGGAATTTGGGCCAAAGCGATTCTAAAGTCGTCCTCAAACCAAGGCATGGATCACGTTACCTAAAGTGCTTTCAACTCCGTTCAGAGCACAGGTCATTTCACTTTCAGCACTTTCATCATCGTTAGATGAAGAGGATGCTAATTTGCTCTGTCCTGTCAGGCGCTGAGAATTACATAGAGCGTTCTGCTGTTTTCAGGCACACTGAACAGCTCTTTGTGTGCTTTGGCGGCCGCACCACATGGCTGTGGTTTCAAAGCAGACCTTGTCACGTTGGATAGTGGATGCTATCTCACTGGCTTATGAGTCTAAAAATCTCAGCTGCCCTTTAGGCGTCAAAGCCCATTCGACTAGAGGCATGGCCTCTTCGTGGGCTTGGTCTACTGGCATTTCTTTGAATGATATCTGTGCGGCGGCAGGCTGGGCCTCACCGTCCACTTTTATCAGGTTTTATAATTTAGAGGTTCCTGCCCTACAGGCTGGGCTTCTTGCTGTGTAAATACATCTGACCCATTAAGGCTCGGTATTCTGGCCTGGGTAAAGTATTTGTATAAGTCATAAGCACTTATATGACTCAGTTATCTGGTCATTCACTATTCATGACCTGACTATGTCTGGTCTACTCATATATAGATATATATATATATATATATATACATATAAATATATATTGTATCTTATGTGTTACTTCATTAAATGGCCCGACTCAGGTCTGGCTTATATTGGACTTCATGATACCATGTTACGGCCCACTTAGGTCGGCTGGGGTATGGTGTCTCCGGGCTTCAGAGCCGTTAAGCAAGCCGGCGTTTTGCATTGGTTCCCGTGGCGTTAGCAAGCATGTCTGAGTACTCGAAGAGGCGGCGGTTACTAACGTAACCTCGGTTCCCTGAGAAGAGGAGCAGTATTGCGTTGCTACCGTGCTTTGCTTTCTCAGGAGTCGCTTCAGTCGATTAACCTGACTAACCTAGCGAGACAGGGAGTTATGTACCCTTGGCTATGCAAATTCTGTTGCCCCTTGTGGCGGGAATATAGAGGACCCGATTGGTCCGTCCGCCCAGCGGTCTCGCCATAGGTTGCTGCAGTTGCAGCGGCACAGCCAATCAGCACGCAGCAGCTTCCTGCTGAGAGCTGTGCAGCTGCACTGCGTGTTATATGGTAATTTTTAGGATAAAAATTTTGCTTCAATATCTCGAGAAAGGAATTCCCGTGGCGTTAGCAAACGCAATACTCGTTCCCTCTTCTCAGGGAACCGAGGTTACGTTAGTAACCGAAGCGTTCTCGCGTGTGTTTCAGATAAAACGCGCATGAGAAGTCATGAAAGCTTGAAGCGTCTCATGCACGCGCTGGGAACAGCTGATCAGGTACGAAAAGATTATTAAATTATGACAGCATTTCTTGGTGTACTACTTTTTCTTTTAATAAATAATAATACAAAATTTCAACAGACATGGGATTCCTCTTAAGATCCATCAATAGAAAAAACGAAAAAGAAGAAGAGGAACAAGAAAAGAAAAGAAAGAGAAAGGAACAAAACGGAACAAATAAAGATATGCAACATGCACATTTACACAACAAACAATAGAATCAGAACTAGCGCTTCCGCTCCTGTGATGAGAGATGACACATGCAGCGTGTTTAAGTTACGATCCTGGTTCCAGTAGCCTTAATCCATGCACGGCTTTTCAAAATGTCACAACGCATTTTGTGATTGTTTTGTATGAAATATTAAAGTTTATTAATAAGTGTTTTGGCCGAGTGGCGCAACACACTGTTCTAAAACTGGGCACGTTCACTTGTTTCTTCTCATAACAGCTGAAAGAATACAGATAAGAGTACATAATTTGAACCTGTAAAAGGCCTGGTTTTATCCATGTACCCTCACAATAACAACCGAATGTGTGTGTGTTTGTGGACACACATATCTATATAAATAGGTATATATATATATATATATATATATATATATATATATATATATATATATATATATATATATATATATATATATATATATTTATATATTTACACAAAGTGGGACGGAAATATCACATGGTCCTAAGTATTCAGACGCTTATATATTTAAAGTGAAATGATGGTGAGAAATAAGATTCTCTGGTCTGATGAGATCAAGATAGAACTTTTTGGCCTTAATTCTAAGCGGTATGTGTGGAGAAAATCAGGCACTGCTCATCACCTGTCCAATAGTGAAGCATGGTGGTGGCAGCATCATGCTGTGGGGGTGTTTTCCAGCTGCAGGGATAGGACAACTGGTGGCAATCGAGGTGAAGATGAATGCGGCCAAGTACAGGGATATCCTGGACGAAAACACAGCTAAACACAGCTAAACACAGCTAAAATAACGAAGGAGTGTCTTCACAACAACTCTGTGACTGTTCTTGAATGGCCCAGCCAGAGCCCTGACTAAACTCAATTGAGCATCTCTTTAGAGACCTGAAAATGGCTGTCCACCAACGTTTACCATCCAACCTGACAGAACTGGAGAGGATCTGCAAGGAGGAATAGGCAGAGGATCCCCAAATCCAGGTGTGAAAAAACTTGTTGCATCTTTCCCCAAAAGACTCGTGGCTGTATTAGATCAAAGGGTGCTTCTGCTAAATACTGAGCAAAGGGTCTGAATACTTAGGACCATGTGATATTTCAGTTTTTCTTTTTTAATAAATCTGCAAAAATGCCAACAATTCTGTGTTTTTCTGTCATTATGGGGTGCTGTGTGTACATTAATGAGAAAAATGATTTTAGCAAATGGCTGCAATATAACAGAGTGAAAAATGTACAGGGGTCTGAATACGTTCCGCATCCACTGTATTATATATCTTAAGGATCCAAGGATATATAAAGCTTTTTGAAAATAATACGCTTATATTTTCCTTATATTCCATGATATAAGACTGACAATTGTTGCCAGGATATGATTTAATAGAGGCTGGGTCCTGATGATTTAGTTTTCTTTTTTGGTAAATACCAAGTCTTGTTGTCCCCCTAAAGCTCTATTGATTTGAAGATGATTGACTTGTGGCCATCACAGAGGCCTGATCACATTAGGAGAAGAAATGGCACCCGCATTCATTGCCAAATCTGAAGGCGAGAGTTTTGTTGTTGGAAGAGATGGACGATGCGGCGCAGCCCAGCGGTGAAATATGAATAATTTTTGCAGGGCCCCGCTATGTGCCCTGAAGGCAGGCTAGCTCACAACTGGCAGAAATCACCACGATTCCCTCTGTGTGTTCCTCTCTCCCTTTCTAGTCTTTTCTTCACTTGCTCGCACTCTTTTTTTTTTTTGTCAGTCGTGGGTCAATAAAAAATCCCGGCCCACTCATTTCCAGCAGCTCCCCGGCAGGCGCAGGGCATTAATCTGAATGCAGGTGTTTTGTTCAGCCTTCGCTCTTCTTTACCCCCTCTGTCTGGAACAGACCCCTTAGAAGTGTGCCATCCTTTACACTGAACTAAGATCACTCCTCTTACTCCATAACATTATCTCCATATTTTTAACATGCTGAAAATTTGATTATAGATCACTTTGTACAGGAGACAGTGGGCTTTATCAGCTAGAGACTTAGATGTTGTTTGTGCATTTGCGTTGGCAAAAAGATGTCAGGTTAATGATGCTACTGAAACTTCTCTCCATGGAAGATTCATGTTGCAACATCATTATACTCAACATGAAAACAAAACTGACCCTATTTACTTTGTTACTGTGAATGATACATTGTCACACGTTATTCCACAGCTACTGCTCACAGTAGACTTTGTTCTCCATTTACTTCCATAGGCATGAAAATAAGTTCAATGCAACCAGCTGAACTGCATATCCAAAATGCTTTTAATGCTGTGTTCATGCCATGTCTTAACCGTAACCGTAATTTTGAGATGACAGTTCTACTCAAATATATATAATTTATATTGATATAAATATATATATAGTTATTAATTAAAATACAAATTTGTTATGGTTTTAGCATGGAGCATATTCCAGGTAAGTGTGAGCATAGCCAATTGCAATTATAATGTGTCTGGCATCCGGTATCATTTGCTTCCAATAACTGTACAAAATTGTTTGTTATGCTGCCTGATATTGCAAACTGTTATTTCTTACCACATAATTGCCACATGAAAAAATATAGTATATTATAGTAAAATTACTCTAGTAGTGTTTTTGAACCGTACTATAGTAAATATTCTACAGTAAATTAACAAAGTGTAGTAAATACTATAATATACTACAATATACTTTACTATAGTATGGTTCAAAAACACTATAGTTTTTACTAGAGTAATTTTACTGTAATTTTACTATAATATATTATAGTATTTTTTTCAATTTAATGTATTGTCTTAATACATTTTTACAGTTTACTGCACTTTGATATATTCTTCTTGTTATTTCCCTATAGCAGCTAATAAATCAGAATTCTCGCACATTCACAGAAATCACCTTTCTTTCATATTGAAGGCGAGGCACAACTATATAGTATGTAATTGGCACGGACCAGTGGTAGTACAAAGGTGTTTACTACCTGGAGCAAACTTTTCCAAAAAGTTGCTTTGACAAGCTGTTTCAACTCCCAAAACGAACTCCAACCAAAGTTTGTTTCGACCTGATTTTGGTCAAAATGACATCACATCAGTTTGTATATATCAGAACATCCAGGGCGTCCCCAGTTTTTTTTTTTTTTTAACAAAACAAAACAGAGGAGAGTCTGCTGGCAAAAAGGGAACGTGACAGAGCTTGTAATAAAACAAGAATCAACATTAGCATGGCTTTTCAGAAATGGCAAGAACTGAGAGATTTTACATGTTGTAAAAGCGACACAGAAATTGTGTTTTTATTACTTTACGGCTAAGTAAGCTGTAAGCAATGCTCTTCCACACAATGCATGGAAGTTTTTTTTTTTACTGCTAAAGGGCAAAAAAATGGCATAGACTGAAATCCGAAATTGCTTCCTATACCCTCAAAGGGCATTATTTGATGGGACAGCTATTTGTAGTGGTGTCCGAAACCATAGTGAACATTATCAAGTGCACTAGTTCTATCCCACATTGCACCGCAATAACAAGCCAGTGTACACTCATTGCCTGTCCGAATTCCCTCACTCGTTTTCATTCTCTCCTTCAAGTGAACTGTATTACTGGACCTATATATCATTTCACTGAGAAATAAGTCCTATTTTAGAAGCAAAATTGTTAACTTCAGAGTAAACAACTAAAAGAAAATCAATTCACCACTTACTCTTTTTAATTTTCTTTTCTTTTCTTTGATGCTGACCTATTCTACCCTTTACAAATGCTTCATTTCTGTAGAAGCCAGTGTAGTCAATCAAATTCACCCCATCTGCGTGATTTCATTGACATAGTTTGATCAAAGCATAATCAATAGGTGACGTTAGTTTTATGGTTGTCTGACTGGTAACACACCGCACTCTTAAACACCTTAATCAACATGATGTAGAATCCCCACGGCGGCCTGATCAGCCCATATGCGGCTCCTACGCTTTTAATAGATTAGCACCTGCGGGACAGACATGCTCTCTTTCTACACAATGTCTTAAGTGCTTCTGGGAAGTAAATCACAGTCCGGCTTTGTAGAGGTGACCGATTAGCCGCACACATACAGTATATTTATATGAGTTGAGAACATATTGGAGTTTTGCCTGCTGTAAATGATCACTGGCTGTATATTGACAGCAGTGATGGTTGTGGTATGGTTACTGATAGCTTGAATGTATCATGTATCTAAAAGACATGCAGGAGTGAAATGCAATGCTTCTCTAATAATCAGCACTTTTTAGAAGATACTGTATTGACCTGCTACTATAGATTCCTGAGATTTTGAACCATTGTATGTCGATCAAGATGAATCTATTCATTTTAGACATTAAAGTTAAAACAAAATATCTGAGTATTCCCAATGCAATAAATTAGATTGATAAAAATCTAAATTAATTGTGGGTGGTTGCCAAGGGGCTTCTATCAGTGCTTAATCCTGCCAGAACCAGTTGCAAAAAATGCCAGATTTTGAATTTCTTACCTTTCCAGCATTTGTTTTTAAAAAATCTGGAAATAGTGCATTACATGATGACAAAGCGTGCATGCGTGTAAGAGAGACAGAACGAGTTTGGGTCAGCGAAGTACACAAACACGACAATCACGCGGCTCTTACATGGCAATATTTTCTCTAACTGTTAGCGTTTTTTAAGCGCTTTTGCAATCTTCCAACATTACATTCTGACACACCGTATTTCTTAGCACACTAGTTTTACGCATAATTTGGCGCCACCTAATATTGTGGGTGGATTGACATATAAAAGGGCAGACCCTGAATATAAGACAAACCTGTTTTTTTCAGATGTATTTCGAAGAAAAAAACATTGTCTTATGTTCAGAACAATATGGTACTAGTAAGAACATGTAGTAACGTGTAACTATAATCAAGCGTATAGCGTCAGTTCTGGAGATTGTTGCTGCTCTCCCTGCTCGTATCCATGCTAGGCTACATGGATGCAGAACAGAACCTTACCAGCAATCCGAACTATATGCTAAAAGTCAATCAATCATATTTGACGATAGTGGTCCTGACAGAACAATATTTTTTACTGGATTAAATACATTCAGAACATTAATGATATATATATAAATATTAGATTTAAAAAATTCAAATCACTGGGCAGGCTTTCAAATCCCACAGTTGTCAAAGTACCATTGCTACAAAGAAAATCAACAGAAAGAAGGCGATTGTGAGTCACAGTTGTGAAGAGGACACAATTTCCCAATGCCATTTTATTTGAAGCTAGAGAATGACATTAGCAACATTTTCCCCACCTTTTCCCCCCTCTCTCTGTTCCCAAAATGCACTCTGCCCAGAATGGCATCAGAAGTCCTAGCACGAGTCGAGGGAGCACTTCAGTCAAAGCTGCTAGGGTGCGCAGCATGAATAGATAAGATCCTCAACCTTGAGCAAAGCTCCCTCCTGAGGATCACTGGGGAATGAAAGGTCCTGCCTAGGAAACATTATTAAAAATCTCTTACTCTGTATATCAACAACTCTGCCGCTGTCAGCGGCACAAAATCAGCGGGTAGACTGACCTTGTTTGCTGCCTGTGTGAACTGTCACAAAAGAAGCCACATGTGCGTGTAATTTTTCCAGGAATTGGCCATTTAATTTGGCACGGTTGGATCTGCATTTACGAGAAATAGAGAGAGCGGCAATTAAAGTCAGTTGCAAACAACATCCACGTCATCTTTCATCTGAATACTGAACCATAGAAATCGTCATATGGTAATGCAGCAAAAGACTTAGGGGCGGTTATTTTTTTAATTACTCTGGAGAGAAACAAACCCTGCTGCAAAAGCTCTTTTGCGGTGTGGCATTTTAACATCCAAATAAACTGTACACAACAACTGTCCTCCATCAATTGGCTTAATTAGAGGCAGGATTAGCCTGGCTGAATTGGCCTCTGGGGGAGAATTTGGCTGCCCGGGGAACAGTATGTTGCCCTAGGCTTGCTTTTAAAACTCGGGGAGTATTTTACTGCCGCATGCTAATTGCATTGGTGATTGGCCATTACTGTGGACTAACAAATCCACAGCACTATGTCCTCACATAGACCCCAGAGACCGGGGTGAAAACAGAGCCGAACGAAATGGCAAGACGGCTTTGAAAGAAAGCATCCGACTGAGAGGCTTCCTCTACAGGGGACTGTTTTTATTGCGAGGCGTCTTTCCAAAGACAGGATGTGAACCACTTGTGCTCTCTCACACTTCCAAGTGTTCCTTTCAGCTTTGTTGCACATTCATACAGGCTCACGCATGCATACACAAGCGGTTGAAACAAGCAGGGCACGAACCAACCTCGGCTCTGGCTTGTTATTGCCACTTCCTTCCAAGTCCCGTGTTTGCGGAACAAAAAAACACAAAAAACTATGTTTCTTTGACTGACAGCGGGAAAGCGATGCTGGGTAGCTTTTAACCAGACTCCTGAGATACCTGAGCTTTTTTTCTTCTGCCGAATAAACGAAGTGACAACCCTGGAACTTGCAAATAGTTTGAAAGTGTTTACAGGTATCTCCCTCACTCTCGTAGTGCTCAGGAACGATACTCGGGAATGCTCTCCAGGGGCTGATTAAGGGTGATGTACACTATGCTAAGCGGAGCCACTCCAGTGCAAGCCAGGCATCCGTGTCAACAGTCCTGTCCCAAGCAAAAAGGAAAAAAAGAAGACAAAAACTATCGAACAAGAATCTCCACAAACAGCATAATGATTTTACAGCACATTAGACCAGGTAGCTCTTCAGCGCAGGTAAGTTCCGCTGTCTTAACTGCAGCAATTAGTGGCGGACCATCCACCGTGTCGCTCACTCTACAGAGCGAAGCACTGGCAGACGGAGTGCACTGTGTGTGAGTGAGACAGTGACAGGTGTAGGTATTCCCAATGGGGAGGTGGAATTTCGGAGTTCTAGTCTTGCGTGTCACTCATATCGTTCAGATCTTTCATTGCTACACTCACACAATTTATATTTTGTGAAAATGTGCTTAAGACTGTAGCTAAAGAGACTGGTCAAAAAATGCAATAATCTAACAGTTTTATGTAGTGTTGGGAAGTAAGCTGTCTGGTTTCACAGCTCATTTCAATAAATCTTAGTTATTTTATGTCATTGCATGAAATCAGACATCTCAGCAAAACATTCTGCTCTGAATAAGCAAAAGCAAGGGTGATCTTGTTCCAAAAATGGAAGTTACTTAACATTAACATCTTGTAAACAACAGTTAACATTGATTACTGAGTCACTGGAATTTTTCCTGAATTAATTGTTACTTAAATCAATTGAGTGATATACTATATGTGCGTGTGTGTTTGCTTTGATACACAAATATACTTAAACACATGCTCATAAAGCCATAAAGTGGCTTACGTCCTTTGATTATATTTAAAAGTCTATTATGAACAAAGTGGAACGTTACCTATGACCTATTCGGAAACAGAATACACGCAAGATTACATCACCTTTAACAACGGTTGTAACAGTAAATCTTCACATAAAACTGAGTCCTTTTTCATTCGAGCGTGGCACTCAGAGCAATGACCTTCACAATCTGCTGCTGCTGTCTCTCCTTCCTGTTCCCGCCTCCATTAGTCAGTGTTTTATTCTCTCCCCCGGAGGCCTGGCACCATAACACACATTATAAACACCCGTGCCTGCCTGTTACAGCTGCCATAACTCACCCCGCATGCTTTACATAGGCCTATGATGGCCGCTGATGAAGCGCAATGTGAGATGGAGCTAGTAATGCTAGCCCACAGGCTAGCGTGGCTAATCCCTGTGGTTTATGTTCTGCTCTGTTTTTGGCAGACTAAAAAATAAAGCAAGGGGAAAGGTGAAAGTGTACAATATGTTCATACATTTTGAAACATAACAAATGAAAAGCTATTAGGATACACACACAGTCAACATTTAGGATGGCTCAGAAAGAGACTGTTCCCATCCCTCTCTCTCTCACTCTCTCTCTCTCTCAGTTCCCTTTACATTCTCATCTTTAATTCAGATTCACACCCACTATGTTGACTAGAATGAGCTGCAGTTTATAAAGATGTGGAGGGTTAGCCAAAGAACCAGAGATATGAACGGACAAACAAAACCTTATTTCTCTCTCACTCCCTCTCTGTCTGTCTACATCCTTCTTTTTCACCTTTTAACATGACAAGCATTATGACAAGCAAAGAAATTATCATGCATATTTGGACACCCACATATGCATGCACATTTACTTAGATATCCACACCCTAACCGTAATGTTTCTGTATAAATAAGTGATATACATATTCATTTCCTTAATACTTGAAAATTGCTTAATTCTTTATTTTGTTCTGTTATATTATAAAAGTATACACTCACCTAAAGGATTATTAGGAACACCTGTTCAATTTCTCATTAATGCAATTATCTAATCAACCAGTCACATGGCAGTTGCTTCAATGCATTTAGGGGTGTGGTCCTGGTCAAGACAATCTCCTGAACTCCAAACTGAATGTCAGAATGGGAAAGAAAGGTGATTTAAGCAATTTTGAGCGTGGCATGGTTGTTGGTTGCTGCTCAGTTACTGGGATTTTCACGCACAACCATTTCTAGGGTTTACAAAGAATGGTGTGAAAAGGGACTGTATGCGTCAGTCCTGTGGGTGAAAATGCCTTATTGATGCTAGAGGTCAGAGGAGAATGGTCCGACTGATTCAAGCTGATAGAAGAGCAACTTTGACTGAAATCACCACTTGTTACAACGAGGTATGCAGCAACACATTTGTGAAGCCACAACACGCACAACCTTGAGGGGGATGGGCTACAACAGCAGAAGACCCCACCGGGTACCACTCATCACCACTACAAATTGGAAAGTCTCTGATTTTAGACATTCAGATGGTAGAGTCAGAATTTGGCGTAAACAGAATGAGCGAGAAAAGAAAAAAAACATTCCGAAACTTGGTCGAATCCTGAAGAAGTGTAGCCTGGATGCCAGCCGAATTTAGCCCCGCCCACAACATTTTTTGCTCGGGCAATTCGGTCTGGACTCAATCCATAGAGGACTTATTATGCCCGAACAGAAACTGTTTGGACCAATGAAATCATCAGGGTGGGCTTTAGACAATGATGGACAGATGATCAACAGTAATGTAATCATCCACGTCATCAAAGGCGCTTTGGGTTGAATTTGCTCTTATCCTAAACGGAGAACTTGTTCGTATATGCATTCACCGTCAACATTTCTCTCAGAAACGATGATCGTGTTGGTAAGTACTCTGTGTATCCTTAAATTATTTTATTACAATACTGGCAAAGATCGTTTACACTCATCTTTTTCTTGTAACGTTACTTTAATCCAGCGCGTGCAGACAGGGTTGCCACGTTTTTTTGCAATGTTGCACACAATTGCTACTCAAAACTATAGCCCAAAACAATAACTTTGGCGTTTGGTTGGCAAAATATGTTATTTTGGCAAGGATGCGCTAAAATTCGCATTCCTGGGTTTATATAATCACATAATTAGGGTCGCTTCAACCTGCGGACATGGAGAAAAACACGGACTTGGCAACACAGTGCAGTTGAGTTCTGTTGACATTTGACAACTAACGTTACGCGTCGCTTCGTTGCTCTGATTGGTTGTGGGTCTATCCAATTGAGGTCTTTCCTGGCTCGGTTGAAAGACGCCCCATAATCAAAGCTCAATGGAGCGGTACCAGACTCATATTCTGACTAGAATTGAGTATGACCACGCCAGGCTAGAATTAAGTGTATTTGGCACAGAAATACTCCATCATACATCCAACTCATTTTTTGAAAAATGGGCCATGTTTAGATATTCTAACTCTTTAACAGTGTAAATAATACATGAAATAGCATTAGAACCCCCCCTCCCCCCTTAATACATTTTGTTTTAACACTGTAACTAAGTTTGCACATAATAATATAATAATTAAGTTAATCTAATAAACATGCACAGTGAATTTAACATCGATATGGCTATTCTATATTCCGCTTATTAATTTCGTCAACATAATTATTGATGCTTTCATGAGTAATCACTAAGAGTTCAAAATGACATGCATGAGTTGAGCGTTCTCCTGCAGCATTGAATTCTAAAGGCGGTTTGTCGACAGGTTATATACGACAAAAGACAGACACATAATTGGGGGGACACACCTTCCAACTCCCCTTAAATATACACCTATGAATACATGGATGCACACACAGGCTCATAAATCTCTCCAGCCACTTGAGACAGGGCAATCTTTGGCTATCAGGCAGCAGCACTGCCGCCTCTCTCCTCATGCGCTGCTGTTAGTTATTCAGAGTGTTTGGTGCGGAGTGAGTGTCTGCAGCAGTGCTGAGGGCCAGACCTATCGAACTGGGCCATAATGGATGCAATACATCAATGCGTTTGAGCTCAGCAACTTTAATTAGGCTTTCCTGGTCATTTCATCAATGCACCCCCTCCACAACTGTCCTCGGCCCACCCCTCCCTCACCGCTGGGATTTGTTTAATACCCAGAGTCCTCGGCTGCATGTGAATTACGTTCCAAAAGCATACCGTTAACTGGCTGACTGGTGCCACCAGCCAACCAACACAGTAGCAAGGTTAAACTGAGAAGGAAGAAAAGCTTATGGGGTTAAATGTTCATTATTAAACACACATGAGTATTGCTTTAAACCCCTCAGAGAATAGACAGATTTATGTGTTCTTGAGATTAAAGAAAGAAGGGAAATAAATGTTTACGTGAGAAGAAAAAAAATGCGGAGGTACGTTTTCAGTGTCCTGGGAAAGGCTGCACATTGTAGGAATATGAATGCGAGATTCAAGTGTTTACTCTTGAGTAAGGGGGGATGGGGGGAGATTTCATATTCAAGGTAACCAGAGTGTGGTTTCTTCTAAGTGCTAAGAGCAATCTTTTTCGGCACACAGTTGAAAGAAAGTTTACCAGGAAGAAAAATGCAGAGGTGTAGATGTAGGTCAGTGAATGCTTGTAAACACCAGAAAAAGATCTTTGCATAACATCATTCACCTCTAGCCGCCCTCAGATCGCTACAAATCAGGACTGTGTTTGAGAGCTATGCTTTTATTTAAAATAAAATAAAATATGATTCTGTAATATATACACTCACACACACACACACACACACACACACACACACACACACACACACACACACACACACACACACACACACACACACACACACACACACACACACACACACACACACACACACATGTTGTGTTTCCATGTTTTATGGGGACATTCCATAGGCGTAATGCATTTTATACTGTACAAACCGTATTTTCTATCCCCTACACTGCCCCTGCCCCTAAACCTACCCATCACAGGAGACATGCTGCAATTTTACTTTTTCAAAAACATCACTTAGTGTGATTTATAAGATGTTTTCCTCATGGGGACCAAAAAAATGTCCCACAAGGACAAAAATTTGGATATTGCCATCTTTGTGGGGGGGACATGTCCCACACACACACACACACACACACACACACACACACACACACACACACACACACACACACACACACACACACACACACACACACACACACACACACACACACACACAAATTTCATCCCAAAAACATAGAACATAAACCCTACCCCCAAAGTCTTGATACATAAAAATTATTTAAATATACATATAATCATGATGAATACAATCAATATAATAATATAATATATTTCCCTCCCTCAGTAATACAATAAAAAAAAAAATAAAAAAAAATATATATCTTAATCATATATATATAACTGTCATATATATGTATCATATATATATATAACTGTCATATATATATATGACAGTTAAGAGAATTATTTACTAAAATAGGCTTCATTTGCTATTATTTCTATTTCTAGATTTGGATAAAACATGTCCAGGTTGCTTAGATTCACACAATTAACCTTGTGTTTCCTTAAAATTCAAACGGATTGTTTTCTATGCATATCCATATGTTAATATTCATCTGTTAACCTGTTAACAGATGAAACTATTTGCAGGCTACACATTACTGTGTTTTGAATTATTCTTTCTCGCAGCTGGAAGAATTGCTTGTTGCATTTAGTAGCCACCTGACATTAATATCATTTTGTTACAATCCCTGGTTCACCTGGTTGCTGCCGCATTTATGCTGTAGAAAAATCTGATTATACATAACCTGTTTTTTCTTTGGTTTGAGGAAATGCGGACTTGATATGTCTAATTGCATTCTCCAAATTCATTTTAACTCAAGGCCATATGCTGGATATGACTATAGATTTACTAACACTACAGCACTCAAAATCACATACATACATATAGTCACCCTCATTACAATTTCAATAGCTAGTGACATGCCAGCATACAGCTACGTGACTTTCCCCGAATGATGGACTGCTCACAGTTCACTAAATGTGCAGCCACTAATCCATTGAGTCTTTAGCTAATATATCCATTACATGAGTTGGGCTGCAGACGGCTAGCTGCGCTCAGTAAATAATTCTTGTTAATTAAACAGAGAGCATCAATCTTGGCCGGGGCTTTGTGAGCTGCAAGAAAGACATATTCCATTAGCGAAACTGGATATAACCAGAGAAAAGCTTATTTTCGATTTTGTTCATCAGTCTGTACATTGCAAACCAGACTGACAGCACAATGCAAATCATACAGCAGGGGAAATAGCATTGTTCTAAAGTCATTTCAAGTTTTCAAGTTTGTCATTTCAGTTTTCAGAGTCGTCTTCAAGTTTCCAATATCATAGTGAGATGATGTAAATGGCAACGAGTTTATAAGGTTACGATCATATTACGACTGAACTGTTATGACTTTATTTATTTTGTCACCACTTTTTACATACGCCATTAAGAGTTACAATACTGGAAATTATAGACATTTTTTGCAGGTGATCTCAAAGGGAGAGGGTTAAGGTCTGCTCTGGGCCAGTGAGAGGACGTTTTCGGGGTGAAAAGGGACCCATAACAAGGATAATTTACAGCTGATTTACAGTGGAAATAAAGGTGGCCAATGAGACCATTAATGTCCATTATGCAGTGAAATTTTGCAGGAGCGTGAGCTAAAAGAATTTGTAAACTGTGTAAGGTTGATGCAATGATGATCTGAATGGCCATTTTTGTGCAGCCTACTGTATATTGAGAAATGAAAACCAATATAAATACAATACAATGTGGTCACATTTGGAAATATTACCATAAACATACGCTATATTGCCAAAAGTTTTGGGACGCCTGCCTTTACATGATGCCCATGAACTTTAATGACATCCCATTCTTAATCCGTAGGATTTAATATGGAGTTGGCCCACCCTTTGCAGCTGTAACAGCTTCAACTTTTCTGGGAAGGCTTTCCACAATGTTTAAGGGAATGGTAATTTTTTCCCGTTCTTCTAGAAGCACATTTGTGAGGTCAAGCACTGATGTTGGACGAGAAGGCCTGGCTTGCAGTCTCCGTTCTAATTCATCCTAAATGTGTTTTATCCGGTTGAGGTCAGGACTCTGTGCAGGCCAGTCAAGTTCCTCCACACCAAACTCGCTCATCCATGTCTTTATGGACCTTGCTTTGTGTGCTGGTGCATAGTCATGTTGGAATAGGAAGGGGCTATTCCCAAAAGTTGGGAGCATTAAATTGTCCAAAATGTCTTGGTATCCTGAAGCATCACTGGGATTAAGGGGCCAAGCCCAATCCCTGAAAAACAACGAACACCATAATCCCCCCTCCACCAAACTTTACACTTGGCACAATGCAGTCAGGAAGGACCCAGACTTGTCCATCGGTTTGCTAGACAGAGAAGCGATTGTTCACTCTAGAGAGCATGTCTCAACTACCAGCGCTTTACACCACTGCATCCGACGCTTTGCATTGCACTTGGTGATGTATGGCTTGGATGCAGCTGCTCGGCCATGAAAACCTATTCCATGAAGCTGCTCTTGAGCTAATCTGAAGGCCACACAAAGTTTGGAGGTCTGTAGCTATTGACTCTGCGGGAAGTTTGTGAATTCTTTCACAAATGTTTGTAGAAGCAGTCTGCATGTTTGATACCCCAGTGGCCAGGGAAGTGATTGGAACACCTGAATTCAGTGATTTGGAGGGGATAATTTTGATTATTTCAATCACATCAGACTGAGACAAAACACCTCCTCACAAAATCACCATAAAAGAATTATAAACACATATGTACCACTTTTATGATTAGTTTATTCTTAAATAAATAGCAAAAATCACAATCTATTCTCCTAAAACACCAGCTAAGCTTTACGGTGAATGTGTCAAAGGATATTTGTTACTCAGTCTATGCAGTAAATGAGGTGCTATTTTAGAAAAATACAGTATGTTTAATACCCAACATGCATCCAATCTCTTGGGCCAAAAATATGGTGTAAAATACTTTTTTTTAGGTGCAAAAATGAATGTCATTGCAGAAAAGGGAGGGGAGTGCATTTGCAGGTTTCAAGTGCTAATTAATAGCTCCATCTAGTAATACAATTACCAGTGTGCATTACCTTGAAAATATACCAGTGTGCTTTGGCCTTTAGGGTCTAAATTGAAAACACAAATCCCTTCTAAATATAACAGAAATTTAGCATTAGATCTGAATGTGCCGAAAGAGGAATTCACTTCTCCACAGCTCTCTGGAAGTTTCCATTCAGACAGTGACAACGGGTTTGTGAATAGCTCAATATCATTTTGGCAGATTTTCTCTGTGCATTTAAGAGCACTCATTGCTGGTCTTAAGCCTCTTTTAAACCCTGATGAAAGCTTACTTTTCTGTCAGCGTTGAAAAATGGCAGCCTTTGAAGCGGCAAAGATGTTTTACCATTCGTAAATTAGAGGCACAGTCGCTTTGAGATGAAGTCTAGAAACCGTCTCCCTTTGATATGAAACAATGATGTCAAGTTAGACATGTCAGCGCATGTGTCTAAAAAACACAGTGCTTTAAAGTCCTTCACTAAGTATGGTAGATCTGATGCAGATGCTAAAATGATTAAAGAACCACATGTGCCCATTTAGTGGATTTCTACCTCACTACGTGCTTGATCAGGCTGTTGAGGTGAAATAGAGGGGGCGGCAATTCAAAGCCTGCCGTGAACATTACTCTGGCCTTGTTTACACCTGGTATTAATATGCATTATGGTCAATCGGATCACAAGTAGATGAGGCAGACCTGGTGTTTTAATCTGTCTCTTTTGTCCACTTTCAACCACCTGAAATTTTCGAGGGGAGGGTCTATGGGAGGGTAAATGTATAGGTTTTTACATAAGGAGAGCATCAGTTTTCGTTTCTGCTGTGACATCCGCGAGATGGCGCCTAACGCTGAGAGTGTGTGTTAGAAATCAGAAATGGTTAGAGGATATTGTGTTTGATACTTTCTTCGTCTTCAAACCAAACTTGGGTCTCCAAGGTTTAAATCCCGCCAGTGTGCTTCCCCTAATGTTTACGTGTTAAATTAGTAGGCGGAGAGTAGGCGGTCTTTTGAACATATTTGACCACATGAATGTCTACACAATGAAAGTGGTCCATTAAAATGCATTTTCAACTACCTCTAGAAGCGGTCAAAAGTGGACAAGATCAAAACGTTTAAGACCCCGTTTACACCGGTATTTAGTGCCATTCACTTGTGATCCGATCAACTAAAACATATATTAATACCAGGTGTAAACAGGGCCTCTCATTTGTTGCATACCGTTCTCACTCTGTTGAGGATTCCCACACGTTCTGCCAATAAATAACCTTTCCATGACCTTTTAATTGCGATTACTGGAGTTCTAGAGATAGAGATAGAAAAAAGCTGTATTCGCTAAAGCAAATTTAACATTTTCAGATTTGAAAGACCCCCTCTATAGCTCTATTCGAAAACTGTGTGATCTGTCTCAATGCCTATGGAAGGCTCAATTTTCAACTGATTTGAATACAATCATTTTCAATCTGCAATAGTTTGAAAAGATGGCAAAAAAGGCACTACAAATTAAAAAGAATCTTAAACTAAACATTACGTACTGTTCAAAAATTGGGGTTGGTAAGATTTTTGGTCCAACTTTATATTAGGTGGCCTACTTACATCCAAAAATAAGTACAATGTACTTATTGTGTTCATATTGTATTGTAAAACACTTTTGCTGATATTGCGGTGGGATACAGGTAAAGTTAGGGACAGATGTGGTGGTATGGGTAGGTTTAAGGGTAGTGTTAGATGTAAGGGAAGTGTCAACTGTGTAATAATAAATGCAATTACAGAAATTAATTAGTTTGTAATTAAATGCATGAATTTTTAAAAATGTAATCACAATGTAAAAACAATAAGTGCGTTGTATCAAATTATGTATTTAAATGTTTGTTCATAGTAGTTAAGGACACCTAATATAAAGTGGATTTTTTTATATTTTTAAAAGAAGTCTCTAATGTCTAAAGTCACGTTGCATTTAATTTTTTGGAATCACACTGCATTCTACAGAGGATTCACCTGATGCTGGCTTTTGAATTTCACCAAAGTACGGTATCTTAGGAGGCGGTATAATTAAGATGCCTACCTTTTGGAAGAGCCTTCGTGGTGAGCACGGACCAATGATGCATTAAAATGCTGCCTCTGTAGAAGGCTCACTGAAACACAGCATATGTGTGTTCATTTGTGATTCTTCAGTAGTTTCAATCATTAACCTTGATGATGTATCTTCACTGCAAGATATGTTGAAAAGAAATTAGTGATATAAAGGCACCCGACTCTCAGTCATGAACTGCATACTGAGCAATGCAATGCAAAAGAAAATCGTGTTTAAAGAATCACTTTACAATATATCCACACATAAAAATTCTTCTATTATGCGCATTAAGGATGAATAGGTGTAACGAGTGACTGCTGTAATGACTGCATGATGCTGGAGTAGCAAACAAAATAGACTTTGTTCACTTTAGATTAGGGTCCAATTCTCACTATTAACTAACTATTAAATACAACTTTAGCCTAATTACTGCTAATTACTCCTAATTATAGTAAGGTAGTTGTTACAGTCTTTAAAAAAGCTGCGTTGTTTCAACCCAAATTGGGTCAAATATGGACAAACCCAATCTTTGGGTAAAAAATGTAACAAAAAAATGTAACCCTTTCACACGTAATTGTTTCCATGGTGAAGCGTCATTGATTTTCACGTGACACCAGTCACAATAGCGCTGCATGACTGATGATCTGCTTTTATTTCATTGTTCCTTTTTTTAGTAAAAATATTCTCAAATTTGCTAACTACAGCATGAAATACCTGATATTCTGATTGTCAAATATGAGCAAGTGGATGTGTTTTGTTGTTTAAACACCTTTATAAATATTACATTAGTTGAGCTATATGCGAGGCTCAGAGAATCGGATCCACTTCTCCCGAAATACATTAAAGTAACTGGCTGGTGAACTGGGAGAAGAATAGAGTTAACTTTAAAGTTACTTACACAAGGTGTATCTGATATGAATAAAACGTGTCTAATTATAATGGAACGGATTATTTTTGTCACTACCATTGACATCAGTGTGTATTTTACAAACTCTAGATGCATTGTTTTGCTGGTACTTGTATATACTTGTATATGTGGTTGAAAACACTGAATAGTTGTTGTGTATGACAATCGCTGAACAGGTCTGTCTCTGGCTCAGCGCCAGCCAATGCGCGAAAGCACATTTGAATTTAGCGGTTGATCATGTGATGCACTGACCATTCTATTTACACAGGTGTGATCGTATGATCCAGGGACCAGCCAAGGCTGATCACACCGGTGTGATCATACATGCAAAAGGGTTAACCAAACAGCTGGGTTTGTCCATATTTGACCCAAATTTGGGTTGAAACAACCCCATTTATATATATATATATATATATATATATATATATATATATATATATATATATATATATATATATATATATATATATATATATATATATATATATATATATTTTTTTGTATGTTTAGTTATTGGGCAGGAACTGTGCAGGAGTAGGAATGTAGAATAAGGTCATGCAGAATAAGGCATTAATGTGTGTTTTATAAGTACTAGGCCTAATAAACATCCAATATCCGAGTTATATACATTCTAATAAGCAACTACTTAATAGTAAGAATTAGGCTCTAAAAAAGTGTTACCTAGACTTTTAATGGTAAATTCAAACAAGGAAGCATACACAGGATATAACTTGGCAACAACAAATAGCGAATGACAAAGTGCTTAGGAGAACACAGGGCTTGTACAAACAGGGTAATCAATGTACAAACAGAACAGGTGTAGGGAACTAAAGGCCAAACAAACAAACTGATGCAACAAAATCAGGCCAAAACAAACTTCGTTTAGATTTCGAAACAGCTAGCCAAAGTGAACTTTCCGGAAAATCTGGTAAACACCTTCGTACTACCATTGGTCTGTGGCGATGACATAATGGGTAGGTGTGCGCAGAGGCTCTGCCTTCTATCACATAGAAATCTTCTCCATTTCATTTATTTTGTTAAGTCGTCTGTAACGTATGGCAAACAGATGAAGAAGATCAATAGTATTCCATCATGACGTTTTAATGATAATAAGACAGATTTAGCAACACACACACTTGACATATAGGAGACCGGAAAATGAATATAAGAAAAGCAGGAACTTAAGTAGTGCAGATAACAAGGTGATAATTAAACACAGCTGAACCTAACAAACTCATGATGAAGTGTGACCATGGAGACAGAAGACAGGCTGAACCTCAAGGGAATACATGTGATGAATAACAAACTAAAAGTCCATGAAAACAAAACTAAGAATGAACATAACTGAAGCCAACCGTGACACCGTCGAAACCAGACGTCCACGAGTGAAAAAACACCGGAGAGTTGCTTTAAAGTAAAAACTGCTATATACAATATTGTTCCAAATATAAGACAACCCTGAAAATAAGACGACCCTCCTTTTTCAAGATGTACCATTCTAGAAAAAAACTTTTTGAAGACCAAATCTTGTCTTTTAAATTGTATTTAAAGTATGGTAAATACTGGTAAAATGTACCAACAATCACAGTGAGACATAAACTACTTATGGCATAACTAATATAAATAATTACCTCTCACCTTTTTATATACAGAGCTGGCATGTAAAAAAAAAACACAGCTGTGTGATCCGCATTACCCATCTGATCTAGGGAGATATGAATGTTTGTTTGTTTTTTCTTTGGCCGATCACATAGCGCTGAAAAGACAGCAGTTTCTTCATGAAGTCAGAGTGCAAGCGGTAATCATTCAGCACCGCATCAAAGCGACCCCTTTGAGGATATTGACATGCAAGGGTGCCGCATAAGTACATAGCTGAAATAAGAAATCATGGGCCTTGCTGGTGGGTAAGTTCACCTTTGGCAATATGCCTTCAGCTGGATAACAGCTCTGGGTATGGCAGCACTTTTTTGGCTAAATACTGATAGGGCTGTGGTAGCTTTTATTTGACTGTTAGCATTTTTAAAACTGTCTTTTTGGGCAAAAACAGAACATACACGTTACAATAGGTATGTAACATCAGTAACTGTAAAAGTGATGAAACTCATAGATAGTGATTAATAAAACCCGGTTATTAAAACTAAACTTGCTTCCAATGTTTATCACCAATGAAATTTTGTCACACAAACAGCAAACTTTAAGTGTTTTTTTTAAGAGGTTGAATTTGTTCCAAAAGTGGAGCTTTGATTGTTGTTACGGGGAGCTTCAAAAGACATGAATTTAGAGATGCAACATCTCTAAGAGGATTTTAGCACACTAAAGCACACTGATTAGCACACTAAAGCGTGTTAAAACCCTCAAAAAGAAGATGCATCTCTTAATTCATCCACTTTAAAGCAAATGAATTAGTGTCGCCTAAGATACATTACAACTAGATAACCTACTCAAATCTCAAAAACAACACCAAAATCTGGGCTGAAAATTATAAAGGCATCCAACATATCATTCATTAAGAATATATTATCCACTTAGACCTGTTAGAGACACACTTGAACTACCTTCTTCAGAAAGCTTTTGACAGAATTAAAGCAAGTACATGATACTGCCAAGGGCCTCCATTTTTTGACCCCTTTTCAATGGACTTTCTTTAGACAGCCTTTTTGCAGCTCACCTCTGGCCAACCTATCATTCAGAACTGCCAGCCATCCCTCCTCCCCCAGACTCTCCCAACAGACCTCATAGAAATCAATGGGAAGCCCATCAATTTCTGGTGCCCTGCCATTTCTCTAGCTTTGTAGTGGTGCGAGTGGCTCTTTGGAAGACAAAGAGCTTCAACAGACTCTTCAAGCACCTGGGTTAGCCTATTATAAACTTGTTGTGTCAAAAATGAGCCCTTGATATACTCACAAGCATTTAGTTCCTTACTGAAACTGGCAGCTCCAACAATTAACACAAGAGAACCTGAATCAGACCTCAATCTCCTGTAGTTTCCACTCAAACCTTGAACTGCCACAAATTTTAATCTTCGACAGGTCTTAACTGAAAAAGTATTGATTACAAAACGGTTGCCTTTGCAGTTTACCCAGAACCCACTGCTGCTGCACCAAACATATTCTTCTGAGACAAGTCTGGATAACTCTAGAGACTCATTCCTCAAACATTTAGAAAGTATTTATTGACTACAGTAAGCAAACTATTGTTTAACAGTGTTCTTTTTTTGTACACTTATCCAAAAACAAAACTGCTACATACATTTAGCTGCGTTTCCACCGCAGGAACTTTCCCCAGGAACTTGGGGCTTTGGGGTGGTACTCTGTTTCGACCGCAGGAACCAGGGTCTAAATGAAGTTCCGGGGAAAAAAAATTCCCCCTCAAAACGTCCCTGCTTGCGAGGTAGCACTCAAAGTTCAGGAAATTGCGGGGGTGGGACTTGGACGCTGAACATGCTGATTGGTTGAGTTCCGCAGCATTTTATTTCAATCTAAAAGTCTGTTGCGGTGCGTGCAGTTGAGTTGTTTGCTATTTGAGTCAACAATGGAGTTGAAAAAATACGACAGATTGACTGACGACGAGGTTCAGGCTTTATTAAGTTTATATGTGGAGGACCAAATCCAGTGGGAACTGAAAAGTCGCGTGCAGTCCTATGTCACTGGACTAATCTTCACGGTACTTTAGACCAGTCGTTTTCAAACTCCAGGCACCCCAGCCCTGCACATTTTGTATGTCTCCCTTATCAGACACACCCCATTTAGTTCTAACAGTCTCTAGTAACGAGCTGATGTGTTGAATCAGGTGTGATAAATGAGGGAGACACACAAAATGTGCAGGGCTGGAGTGCCTCCAGGACAGGTTTGAAAACCACTGCTTTAGACCAGTGCTTCAAACCTGTCCTGGAGGACCCCAGCCCTGCACATTTTGTGTGTCTCCCTCATCTAACACACCTGATTCAACTCATCAGCTCGTTATTAGAGACTGCAAGACCTGAAGTAAGTGTGTCAAATATGGGAGACATACAAAATGTGCAGGGCTGGGGGTCCTCCAGGAGGTTTGAAAACCCCTGCTTTAGACCACGATGGAAACGCAGACAGCAACAGGTCAGGGGGAAAAAAAGTTCCTGGGACAAATTGTTCACGGTAATTTTGGTGGAAACGCTTCATGTTATGCACTTCTGAATTCACTGACATTTTGATACCTAATTTCTCTAAAAGCCATGACAACTGGTTTAAAACTGGCTTATGCCTTAAAACTATTCTCCTATAGCATTTTGTGACTATTACATACATTACACGAGAAATATGACACTATCGATATGAAAAACAACAGCTCAGCATTTACTGGTTGACATTCGCATAGGCACGCAAAAAGAGATCACATTTAATAAGCACTTCTGGATAGGCTCCTACTTGTTTATGTATTTATTTAAAATTGTACTCATTCATTTATATGATGTTTTCTGTCTCTACAGGGGTGAAAAAACAGGTGTTGTCTACCTGTTACTGTTTAATATCACCTGGGGAGGAGGGTTGAAATTTTTCATCTCCCAAAAGAACACACTTGCATGTGTATGCATGCGTGCGCGGGCATCAATCTAATCTAGCCTGCTGAGACGAATACACTTTTCTAAATATAAAGCTATGCTATCATAGCAACAATAGCGCCAGAGAGGGGGGAACCTGCTGTGTGCTTCATTTAATGGCTCAAAGAACCGGCTCTTAATTAGCTTTATACAACTGATAGAAATAAAACCGGTCAGAGTGGGAAATCAAAAGCATTACACTTGATGATAAAGTAATACTTGTTTGAATACCGAAATAACTTGAGATTTGATGAAACATTTGGCCTCCAAATCTTCGTCTGTGAAAAAGGCGCAACAAAGGAATAGTTCTCAGATGTATTTGCAACGTTCCTTTCCTGAAAAATTGAACATGACATCTGCGAGTGTTCTATTAATATTCTGGCCAATTGTACCTGCCAAATAAAGCATATCGAATAATCAAACAGAAATGGACCCTTATCACACCTGTGGCATTGTGGGTAATGAAACTGTGCATGCATGTTTATGAGCATGCATGTCTCACCAGATGTTGTCTCAATTATAGGATACATATAAAGAAGTAGGCTAATTGAGCAAATGCGGCAGAGATACAACGTCTAAGAGTATCATGACTAATTGCTGCCGACATGAAGAGATTTTAATACCACCAAAAAGTAATAACTTGCTTAATTTGCATCTAAATAAGGGGGTAATTTTTTTTGAGACTACATTTTCAAAAACACATACATGAATAGTGTCATCCTCGACACACACGCGCTGATAAACGCATACTCACACAAGGTTGAATCTGTACGTCTGTGAGAAATCTGTACGGAATTATGTGAAACGCAATATGGGAATTATTTTATTTTCCCCCCAAGTGCTTTCATGTAATTACCTTAAAGAGATTAATTAATACGATCCCAGTCACTCACACATGTATTCGTGATCAAAACACAATCATCATAATCTACTGCAACCATCAAGGGACCATCCAAACAAATTAAAATAGGAAAGCATGTATGAGAGAAAACAATTTGTTTTTAATAATTATACGATGTGCAAGACTGTCAATAAATAGATTTACACTGTGAGCCAAATAATTCAAAAAATTATTCTTCAGAACCTAAAACTACCCCCCCTTTTTCAGCTACACATCTGAAACTTTTAGGGCAAAGTACACACATTTGTCTACTAATAATGGCAACAATTTAAAGTTCTTCAACTATATCACTTTGTGAGATGATGACAAATACAAATTGGTCCTTTGCTACAACCTACCCCACTTCATACCGGGGTAAGTTGTAACAGGCAGATGAAATGCACAAAAACTAAGGGTACTCCAGGGATACTGCCACAACAACTGTTTTATTGTAAATTAATGCTTGAGTGTGTGTGTGTGTGTGTGTGTGTGTGTGTGTGTGTGTGTGTGTGTGTGTGTGTGTATATGCCATAGAATGGAGAACTGTATCTACCTTGGCATAGTTGAATAATAAGAGTTCAGTACATGGAACTGACATACCATAAGCCACCTTTGTTTCCTCCTTCATATGCAAATATTTTGCTTTCAAAAGACCACTGAAAAATGGGTGAATCCCAACATAACAGAGACTGTGACATAACAGTCGGTCATTAATATTTATTGCCCCCAAAATGTTAATACCAGTCCATGTTCAAGGCCGGCAAAATTAATGTGGACCTGCACAGCCAAATAATCATAAATTCAGCAGTATTTGTGAAGAAGCAAGCAAGACAATAGTGAAAATGGCAGAAACCAGTCTCGCTTGCTCCACACACGTCTCTCACTCACCCACCTTACCACATACCCCCATCGCCCCTCGCAGGCTGGGGGGTGCCTAGAACCCCCCTACAACATGTGCTCACTGCCACTCTCCCGACTCTCTCTTCATGCAGACCTCACTAAACCACGGCCCCTCCGCCACAAAATGTAATACTCATTTCAAATGCAAAGTTGTCAGCCAATCACAACAGTGGCTGTTTTCACTGAAGTCTCACAGCATACACGCCCCTTCAAACAGAGCATTCAAGACAGTGGGCTAAAATCAGGATAGAAAAAAATCTTTTATTTCTAAAGTATGACATTTTATGATGTAAAAATCATACTAAAAATATAAGTACACCTCAGGAAACATTATAAAATACAAAAAACAAATCCACGTCATGGGACCTTTAAAACTCCAATAAACAAGTAAGCTGTATTTCAGCAATCTCCATTTGAGATTTTCTGCTTAAAGTGTCATTCAGTCAGTCTGTATTCTGTCACGACTCACAAGCAGCTTGTGCTATTTGTGCGACTAAAACCAAAGAACTTATATTGACTTATATACTTGCTAAACTGATATCAAACCTTAAGTTCTCAGTGATGACCTGTAATAAATCCAAGCATGGATCTCTGGACTTTGCGATTGTGCTTGCTGAATAACTGCACTTGTGTGAGCTGCTGAAATTAGCTCCGCTGTGAAACAGCCAATCAGAGCAGAGCTCAACATTATTATTCATGACCCTTCCAAATAAGGCAAAAACAAACCATTTCATTCTAAGGACAAATCTATAGGGTTGTAAATGGACCTGTAATACTGAATCTGGAGAATATTTGCCCTTGCCTAAGGCACATGCTTTCCATGGAGATATCGGAGAACAATTTAAATATTGTATCAATGCATTATATGGCACCTTTAAAGAAAACAGTTATTTTAATATTTTACAATATAGCTGTTTTTACTGTACCCCAACTTTAGAATGATATTTCATTCTGAAATATCATTGTGTTTTCTTTTTGAAGACATTAGAAATGTTGTTAAAGTAAAACATAAAAATACCTAATGTAAAATAGAAGCAGCAGGGCTTTGTTCCAGGTGAGTCCATTAGGAAGTCAACAAGCTTGTTACCACCACCTGACTGCCAACAGCAACATTAGCCTACATATGGTCCCGTCAGTAGCTCCACACTGTCACCACTTACACAAAAAAACAAAACAACAACAACAACACCAACATCATAAGAAAAAAAAATTAAATTAAGAAAAAAAAGGAAAAAATTCACAAACACAAACATTATATCCTCTGAGGAACAGTACGAGGGGGCTTGTGGGTTGTTTTCGGGGGACAAGAACAGAGGATGCTGTGTCAGTCCCCCAGTGGAACGAGGGATCAGCGACAGCAGCAGATGGTGTGATTGTGCGGGAGGTGGAGGATATTTTCCACTTGTCTTGTTTTCCGAGGAAGCAGTCTGGGACGCAAGCCAAGTTTAGGTAAAACGTGCCCTGCCGCCAGGGTTAGGGTGGCAGCGTACGTTAGACGTGTTACACATCCAGCGCTGGTTAAAAAAGTTCTAAATCACTGAACTGACAGATGTCAGTCACAAACATTATAAAGCCTCAGTGTTTGTCTGGCCAGAAATGGCCTTAGTCCTTAATGTCTCTTCTAGAAGATGTATAATATCTAAAAACAAACAAACAGCAAAAATTATCTAGCCTTTCAGTCATCTCACAAGGAAGATACTGAAAGGGTTTTAATGATGGTTCAGATGATAAACTGCAGATATTTTATTTCACCCATTTTTAAAATAATGTATTACTTCTATTCAGAAAGGATGCATTAAATATGGAGTAACTAAGGCATCTGCCGCTGATCTTTAGAAAACGACATATGTAAGAGCATTATTCCTGCATGATCTAAACCAAGTATTTTATTATGTATAATATATAGCGACTTTCCTGTTGGCTACAACTTTAATTTTGCACCAATATCCACAAAATTAAGGACTTTTTTAATATAATTTGCAGTTTGGATGCTGCTACTAGTGGTAGTCCGATATACAGGTCCTTCTCAAAATATTAGCATATTGTGATAAAAGTTCATTGTTTTCCATAATGTAATGATAAAATTAAAATTTCATATATTTTAGATTCATTGCACAACTGAAATATTTCAGGTCTTTTATTGTTTTAATACTGATGATTTTGGCATACAGCTCATGAAAACCCAAAATTCCTATCTCAAAAAATTAGCATATCATGAAAAGGTTCTCTAAACGAGCTATTAACCTAATCATCTGAATCAACTAATTAACTCTAAACACCTGCAAAAGATTCCTGAGGCTTTTAAAAACTCCCAACCTGGTTCATTACTCAAAACCGCAATCATGGGTAAGACTGCCGACCTGACTGCTGTCCAGAAGGCCATCATCAACACCCTCAAGCGAGAGGGTAAGACACAGAAAGAAATTTCTGAACGAATAGGCTGTTCCCAGAGTGCTGTATCAAGGCACCTCAGTGTGAAGTCTGTGGGAAGGAAAAAGTGTGGCAAAAACGCTGCACAACGAAGAGGTGACCGGACCCTGAGGAAGATTGTGGAGAAGGACTGATTCCAGACCTTGGGGGACCTGAAGCAGTGGACTGAGTCTGGAGTAGAAACATCTAGAGCCACATTGCACCGGCGTGTGCAGGAAATGGGCTACAGGTGCCGCATTCCCCAGGTCAAGCCACTTTTGAACCAGAAACAGCGGCAGAAGCGCCTGACCTGGGCTACAGAGAAGCAGCACTGGACTGTCGCTCAAATTTTGCATGTCATTCGGAAATCAAGGTGCCAGAGTCTGGAGGAAGACTGGGGAGAAGGAAATGCCAAAATGCCTGAAGTCCAGTGACAAGTACCCACAGTCAGTGATGGTCTGGGGTGCCATGTCAGCAGCTGGTGTTGGTCCACTGTGTTTTATCAAGGGCAGGGTCAATGCAGCTAGCTATCAGGAGATTTTGGAGCACTTCATGCTTCCATCTGCTGAAAAGTTTTATGGAGATGAAGATTTTGTTTTTCAGCACGACCTGGCACCTGCTCACAGTGCCAAAACCACTGGTAAATGGTTTACTGACCATGGTATTACTGTGCTCAATTGGCCTGCCAACTCTCCTGACCTGAACCCCATAGAAAATCTGTGGGATATTGTGAAGAGTAAGTTGAGAGACGCAAGACCCAACACTCTGGATGAGCTTAAGGCCGCTATCGAAGCATCCTGGGCCTCCATAACACCTCAGCAGTGCCACAGGCTGATTGCCTCCATGCCACGCCGCATTGAAGCAGTCATTTCTGCAAAAGGATTCCCCACCAAGTATTGAGTGCATAACTGAACATAATTATTTGAAGGTTGACTTTTTTTGTATTAAAAAACCCTTTTCTTTTATTGGTCGGATGAAATATGCTATTTTTTTGAGATAGGAATTTTGGGTTTTCATGAGCTGTATGCCAAAATCATCAGTATTAAAACAATAAAAGACCTGAAATATTTCAGTTGGTGTGCAATGAATCTAAAATATATGACATTTTAATTGTATCATTACATTATGGAAAATAATTAACTTTTATCACAATATGCTAATTTTTTGAGAAGGACCTGTATTTCCAAAGCTAAATCGGCCGATATTTGGAATTTTTGGCCAATGTGTTAGAAGCAGGACTTCTGTTAGGATCACTATCGTCAAAGATGATCGATTGACTATTAGCATAGTTTAGATTAGCGGTGTGGTTCTGTTCTGGACAAGAACTCCCTACGCATCCATGCAGCCTAGCATGGATAAGAGCAGGGAGAGCAGCAATAACCCCCTTAGGGTAAACAGATCAAACATAATTACATATATCATTAATGTTGATATTAAATGTAAGAACTGATGCTTCACTGGATTTTTATGAACATCAGCACCTGTACACATAGTGCTCCCATTGTCTATCTTCATTAGTTTTTCCGTTTGTTTAACAGTTCTGTCTAATAGGTTATTAACTGAACTGTAACACAAAGATACAAGGTATACAAAAACGCTTGCTTTAATAATACTGGTAACAGAAAGGCAAACACTATAATATTTATTTACCGTCAGCATTCAGCATATATGCATTTATATCATTTAACTGCAAGGTTTGTGAAATCAAATGTTTATTAGACATTCAAAGACTTGTTTAAGGCCCATTCACCAAGGACAAGTCTCAGCCTCAACGTATGATGCATATGGCACACTTATCTTACCTGGTTTTGAAGTCGTCATCCGATTGGTTAAATTCTAAAGGATGTCTGTGAGACGTGTTGCATTTTTTAATGGTCCACCTGGAAACAAATGCCTTGACGGCAAACTCCCTCATGGAAGAAGAAAGCTGTCGTATTTACAACTGTGACAATGAGGGCTTACCAGGCTCAACTAAATGCTGGATTTTGCGGCTCAATTGTTGAAGTAAACTTGCACAACGTTCTTGATTTTGAAAAAAATGTATGGATGCACACCGGTCTGTTATTGCAGGGACAAAGACTTTACATTTTCACGCCTCTAAACATGACGCAGAACAAACCGAACTGCATGTGATTATTTCTCTGCCCATTTTTAATCAAAATAATTTCCCTTCCTCTTGCAACTACATCTCTTCTCTGGGAATAAAAGACTATCACAACTTCCATTTCATGCCAACTTTTGCTATTTCTAAAATGTCTCTTTTTTGCCACAGAAATAGTTTTTGCTAATTGAAAGTGGTTGCACTGATGGATTCTCTGTGCCTCAGCACAAAAACCCAATTTGTTGTCAGCTATTTTCTTCATTGATTTCATTATCGATAGTTGAAGCCGTATATCAATACTGATTTTTGATTCTCATGGCTGAATATCTCCTGGTGTGTGGGCACGTGACCTCAATCCTTGTTGTCCCCTTCCCAGAATCCCTTAGGGCTCACCACGTTCCAGCGTCCCTCTCCTTATGGCTCGACTGAGCCAAGGCCAAGGGCAAGCCTACAACAAAACACTCCCACTTTTCCAGTAGCAGCTGGCCTGGGTTCGCATAGCAACATTGTGACAACATTTTAGCCCATCCTGACAATGTGTTACCCCGCCACAGCTAGGCTGGTTGTCACTGCTGTAGTCTGCTGTCTCCTGGCAGCTGGATTCTGCTGGTCTAAAAGTATGTAATGCAACAGACAGCTGCTGTCTAAGATTTCACTCTGCTAAACCTGCTTCAACAGATCATAATCTGATTTACTCACTCTTCGAGAAAACATGTCAGCAGTGCAACAGTCTCAATTGATTCTTCATATGGGTTTATATTGTAGATTATCGAAGACTGATGAAAAACTCAAACAAGTTAAATCAAGAGCATTACATACCTGGAGGTCTAGTTGAACTGAAGGTTGCTGCCATTTTTAATTCATAAATGCCATGTCACTGATCACTGATCAGCTGGAGGAAAATGGTGTGATGAAAATGCAGATGGTTGATGGCACAGCACATTGTCAAAAGCTCTTCACTAGAATTAAAAGAGAAAAACTGCACACTCTCTTGCATGGCATTTATTTGCCAACGTTTCGGGCTAGTAGTCTTTGTCAAGGTATAGTTTTACAAAATGGAGAGTAGGCCTAGTATAAAGGGGAATAAAGCGGATAATCATACACAGGGGAAAGTAATGACATCCAAATCATTCAATAATTCACTAATTAACAATAGGATTTTAACATGGAAATAATGGATACGACATCAACAAATCAATATTTAGATCCATAACAAAACACATACAAATTCCAATACAACAATGTTTTAAATCAAGTCACAACATTCACAGAAAACTTAAATCAAAGTCAAAATTTAAACCATGTGGGAGCCAGTTTTCAATTTATGTATCCAGAAAGCCTCCTGTTTTAGTAGCATTTGATCCAAATCACCGCCTCTCCTCGGTGAAGATATTTTCTCGAAAGCAATAAGTAACTTTTAATGCATCTAAAGCCCTATTCGGACAGTAATTGTTTCTCACATGGAAGTCCATAAAAATTAATTTTCACGCCACCTCAGTGATAAAACTGGCGATTTATTCACGGTGGAGCAGCGAGTTTTTGTGATCCTGTACACCTGGGAACGCACTGCTCACGTGGCCAGTAACATGGCTGTATGCTGCAAATAAAATGTCATATGCTTGGTATAATAAGAATAAATGCAAATAATTTAAAAATAGGAAATAATAACCTAAGTATTATTTAATTATTGTTCAAAAATAGAAAGATATAAAGACGCACATTATAGTTAAAATGGTTTTCTGTCTTGTATGTTATCTCAGAACAAATGATGTCATTTCATTCCACATGGAAATGAGCGGAAATAAGTTAATACAGCCTCTTATTTACATGAGGTAAACATAATGCTGCTTGGTTATTTTAACACATATAATTGGTGCCGTAATAACAGCCCATTTCAAGTGTTTACGTGCTTTTCTTTTTAATTTCTGAGCGGTGATGATATTACACTATATTGCTCTTGTAAATACTTCGGATTCAGATGGCAATTAAATTACCACAGTACCTTGGTGTTTGTCAAGCAACAGTAGGTAATTCGGCCGGGGAAGTTTTTTAAGTGGGTGGTAGGAGAAAAACACTGACATTCTGGCTTCGGACAGCAATAAAATCATACACAATGCATGTTTCGTTTTTATTCAGTACTGTTCTAGGTAATATATTTTACATATAGTCCACAAGACAAATAAAAAGCTGACCCCGTTCAAAAGTTTATGATTCTTAATTCTGTCGTTACCTGGATGATTCAGCGATTGAGTTTTTATTTTTTGTGATGGTTGTTTTTGTGCCCCTTGTTTGTCCTGAGCAGTTAAACTGCCTAATGTTCTTCAGAAAATTTCTCCAGGTCCTGCAAATTCTTCAGTTCTGCAGCCGAGACTGTTTTGAGATCCATATTTCAACTGAGGGACTATTCAAAAACGTTCAAACATTCACTGATGCCCCAGAAGGAAACACGACGCATTAAGTGAAAACTTTTTGAATTTGAAGATCACAGTAAATTGTACTTAATTTGTCTTCCGGGAGACATGTAAGTATCTTCTGTTGCTTCCAAACGACATCATCCTGTTCAAAAGTTTTCATCCTGGAGTTCTTACTACAAATAAGAAAAAAATGTATTTGTGTAATTGTGTATGGCACCTACCTGCTATGCTATGGCATGCTAACTAATATCACAAAAGAAATGCGCTATTCATGATCAGCAATGATTCTTTCATTTCACAAATGGAAGTATGCAATCATAGAGAGTTGTATTCAGCTGCTCATGTGATTTCAACATGTACAACATGATCCTGGATCAACAGCTTTCTTGATCCTGGGACAACATTCAAGTAATCAGATTTGAGGGAAAAGTATACAGTTTGTGCCAAATTTAGGCTTACATCAGTGTTATTCACCTATTATTTCCCTCTGATTTTAGAGATAAATATGCATAGGGTTAGGTTTTAAGGATATAGTTAGGAAAACTTTTTTGGACAGGAATGCTGTTCCTGGAGCAACAAAATATGATGTCCCAGGAACGTGTCTAAATCAGGACACATGCAACCATGTGAGAACCAGCTCTGTGTAAAATAAAGCAACTCATGAAAGTGTACATAACTTTCTAAAGGATTATTCATTCAGTGCATCTTATAAATTTGAAACATGATTACAATCTGGATACAAAATGTAAAGCACCCAGAATGTTTGAAATTCTTGACTGGTTAGGTCATCGGAGCAGCTAAGCTTTGCTTCTTGCCTGGTTATGACTGACAGCACCAATAACACAGAGAGTCAAGGCTCTGCCACAGACCATTACGCCAAGGTTAGCCATCTCTCGGTCCTCTATCTCATTAATCATTCATCACATTTCCCATTCGAATGGAAAAATCTTTTGAATATTGCTTTGAAAAGTTTCATTCCCCCCCCCCCTCATTTCTTTAGCAGTGTAATGAGACGTAACACATTTCTTTGGTTCTAGTTCTTTAATTCATTAGCCTGACCATTATATGACGATTATCACAAAGTTAACACCAGAAACCAAGCCTTCTTGATGACTTTTTAATGTTTTCCCTCTTTTTTCCCGTCTTATCAGCGATCAGTAGGTTTTAAGCGATGAATTAAGGCGTCATGCGGCGCGGGCCATCAGCAATTAGGAGCGACGTTGCACTCAAAGCTATTTCTGACATCTTTCTATTCCCTTCTCCTTTTATTTTCCAGGGAACACAGCAGAACTGCGACAGATACGACCTGTGTTTACCGTGTTATCATTTTTAATGAATTACCGGGCTCAAGGAAACTGTGGAAAGTGTAAACTTCAAACGAATCCAATCCAATTAAGGTGTTTAGCCATCTGTCAAAACAGTCACTTCCCTGAGTGACACTCATATTTTAATGAGTCGCATTATCTGTTAGGTATCATTACCGTGGATTGTGCTCCTACCAACAACACCCACCCATACCTCCCTTCCCCTCCATCCACTGTTTTTCCTCCAATGCTAATTCGTGTACATAGTGATTCTCTGATGCAACACCCTGGTAACTTGCATTTATCAGAAGCGCATGGAGTTAAGCAGGCATTGTCATTGCCGTTACTTTGTGGATGTTTCCTGTAAGGGCAACGAAGGTGGTGGAAACAGTTACATGGCTGTAAATCCATATGAAGGACATAGACGTGCATCAACCCCTCACAGGCGGACAGAAAGGGTGGTCCATCTGGCAAAAACATCAAGCTCAAGTACAATCAGAGGGGACACCGGCTCATCAGTTCCTTCAGGCTCTGGAACACTGATTATATGTTGTATGGATTGATGAGGAGGCTTAATTAAAGTGATGGACGTCTGGCATGATGAGACATGTAGAAAATACTTGTGTTTCCTCTCCACTAAACTAATATGCATTCTACAAAATGTGCAATCTCCTTTATAAAATCAAAATTGGTAGCTAAATGTGTTTACGTATGTATTAGCCTTTTTGCTCTTAATGGATGATGTTTAGGACAAAAATATTCACCAAATCGAATCACTTACATACACTTTATGCTTTAAACCGACATCTTAATGCATGGTAATCTGTGTGTTAAAAAAACCAAGTGGTTTTATAGTCTCTCAGGGTTGGTATAGATTAATTCACTCATGATTGGAGTGCACAGATCATTTGATGGGTGAAAGTCATTAGGAACACTTACAGCACACTACAAATACTGAAGATATAAAGTAGCACATTTATAAACATAAGAATCTATAAGGACTTTCAAGGGCTTAAATGATTTATTTGTGTTAAATATTAAGTCCTGTGTCAATGTGAGACGATGAAAGAAGTGTTCCATGGAGGGTGGGGGGGTGGTCAATAAAAATTCAGTTATTATAATTAAACAATGCCATGAGATTAATGGGTTGTACAGCGATATTAAAGGGACAGTCCACCCAAAAATGCAAAAATTATGTATTATATATATATATATATATATATATATATATATATATATATATATATATATATATATATATATATATATATATATATATATATATATATACTGGCCACTAGAGACAGGCTCTAGAAGGGAGCAGAATCTCATTGAGCCCCATGTTAAAATGATCAACTTTACAGCAGAAAAAAACATGTTTACAGCCTGGTACAAATTGTGGTTTTGGTCTATACAGCTAATTTTGCCCTTCATTTACGGTCTATGATCAGACCACAAGAAAAGTTACTCAAGACAACTCAAGCCAGCTTACATTTGAAACAAACCCAAACAAATTTAGAAAATATTCCCCAAATCGGATCACTTACATGCACTTCATGCTTTAAACTGACATCTTAATGCATGGTATGGTTATGGATATAAAGTAGCACATTTATAAACATAAGGATCTGTAAGGGCTTAAATGATTTGTGTATTAAATATGAAGTCCTGTGTCAATGTGAGACGATAAATGAAGCGGTGTCAGACTTACGTGGTTGACGCAGTGTAAACAGTGAAGAGCTTCCAGAATGCCGGCTTAACCATTGGCCGATGCTGTTCACGTGAGCACCACCACGCATGTGCACGAGTCGTTCTGCCATAGAACTAGGAAGCACTGCACTGTTTACACGGCGTCTAATCTGACACAGACTAGAAGAAATTGTTGAATAAAGTTGTTATTTTTGTTTGTTTTTTTGCACACAAAATGTATACTCGTCACTTCTTAAAATTTAGGTTTAACCACTGTAGTCTCATGGACGATTTTAACAATGTATTTACTACCTTTCTGGGCCTTGAAAGTGTTTATTAAATTGCTGTCTATGGAGTGGACACAGAGCTCTCGGATTTAATCATAAAAATATATTTTGTGTTCCGAAGATGAATGAAGGTCTTATGGGTTTGGAACGACAAGAGGGTAAGTAATTAATGACAGATTTTTTTTTTTGAGAGGGAACAAACCCTTTAAAAGCGCACTTCTTGTACTGTGTTTTATTAAGCTCTTACATTGATTTTACCTTGATCATCTTTTGTGTGATGTACAATCAATTTCATAAAACTAAAAAAAAAACAAATTTTTGGCCATCATTTGGACGGGGTACTCTACAAGAGGCTTGTATTAAAGGATTAGTTCACTTTTAAAAAAACTTTTGCTGATAATTTACTCACCCCCATGTCATCCAAGATGTCCATGTCTTTCTTTCTTCAGTCGAAAAGAAATTGAGGTTTTTGATGCAAACATTCCAGGGGTTTTCGCCATATAATGGACTTCAGTGGGCTCCAAACGGTTCAAGGTCCAAATGACAGTTTCAGTACAGCTTCAAAGGACTTTAAACGATACCAGACGATGAATAAGGGTCTTATCTAGCGAAATGATACGTTTCTGCGAGAAACCGAGCAGTATTTATGCTATTATTTTACCTCTTATTAGACGAGCGTGATCATCTCTGAGCTCCGCCATAACTTCCGCCAAGTGAGGTCAAATACGAGCGTGGTCATAGATATATCGATCGTAGATGCCTCATTCTACTTATCCGTGCAGGCGCTAATGAGGCATCTATGTATACATCTATGACCACTTTCGTATTTGACCTCACTCTGCTCTGAAATTAAGGTTTTTGATGCAATGTTTGCATCAAAAACCTTAATTTCTTTTCGATTGCAGAAAGAAAGACATGGACATCTTGGATGACATGGGGGTGAGTAAATTATCAGCAAAAGTTTTTTTTTTAAAAGTGAACTAATCCTTTAATAGTGGATAAAAGCAAGATGAAAAATAAATTATAACCGTAATTAAACAAATCTATTCTGAAAAACAAAACCTGTTCTATCTTTATACAGCATATAGTTCTACTTTCTGTTCTGATATTTTCATTCCGTGAGATGAAATATTCCTGACACCAGTGCATGAGCTCTTGAAGCTCCGCCCTCATCTTGAAAGGCACCAGCTCATTTGCATTTAAAAGGGATAAACACAAAAATGGCACGTTTTTGCTCGCCCCCAAAAAGCTATTTTAACATGATGTTAAGAATGATCTGTGGGTTATTTTGAGCCAAAACTTCACATACACACTCTGGGGACATCAGAGACTTATTTTACATCTTGTAAAAAAAAGACATAATATATGTGGTTAAAAAAAAAGACATATATATATATAAAGGATTAGAGGATTAGATCAATTTAAAAAAAAAAAACTTTTGCTGATAATTTATTATAATTTATATATATTATATATATAATATATATATATATATATATATATATATATATATATATATATTATATATTATATATATATATATATATATATATATATATATATATATATATATATATATATATATATATATTATATATATAATATATATAAATTATAATAAATTATCAGCAAAAGTTTTTTTAAATTGATCTAATCCTTTAATATATATATATATAAAATATCTAATAAATATGTTGCAAACAATATAATTTAAGTTTTGTGGTGAGGCGAATAAAATGTAGGGTATGCTATGAAACTTGTTGGGAAATACATTCTCTGTCTTTTCGTACATCTGTGTCTGAATACTGCTGATTAATAATGTGAGTCTCTGAGTGTATTTGAGAATATAATTCTCTCTCTCTCTCTCTGATTGTGTACCTTTCTTTTTCTCCCACCTTTCCTCCCCTTCTCTCTCTCCCCCTCTCTCTCCTCTCCAGAGCCGGTGATGAACCTTCTCTACAGTGGTGCTTTATTCACAATGACACCTGGCCCATCTGAAAATCAAACAACACAGTCTGCACTCAGTATCCAGGGCATTCAATTACCAGGGTTGTTGTTGTTAAAAAACAACAGCTCTCATATAGCTACTCTATAAACAACACAACGGCACAAAAACACAAACAAATCCCCAAATGCAAGCATGTGCACCTGCCCTTTGTGATACAGCACTCCAAAATGCAATACACCTCTCTCCTTGGCATGAGACTTGGGCCGAGTGGTGTTATTGCATTAATATTGGTAAGGTAAAGACACGGGTGATGTGACGCACCGCGCGAGACAGGCTTGAGCGAGCAGCACACACGTTGAATGCAAAGCTTGTTTTGTGGTACGAGATCCAACGAGTCTGCGCAACAAACAACACTGGAGCTGAATGAGAAACAAGGCTGACCTGTCAGGGTCTAATGCGCAGGGGGAATATATCTTTAGTGAAAAGACGGAGAGCGAGAGAGAGAGAGAGAGAGAGGAGTGTTTTGAAATGTATCCTCAGACAAAATGGAAGAAAAAGCACTGAATTGTGAGGTGATTAAATGACAATCTGACAGGACTAATGCTTAAGGAATTACTGGCTATATACACACACATTGTTACTTTGCCTCAATAATCTAGAACACAAAAAATAGCTTACTCATGACTAAATGAACAGTATAAATACAAATGGGTTGTGCCTTAAAATTGCAACAGCATTTTTGGGCACATTTGGATCATATGTTTTAGATATTAATATTAGTGCTGTATTAGTGCCGTATTAACGTATTAATGTGCTGTATTAATTAATTCTATTTAAATCACACAATAAATGTGGCTGCAAAATTACTCCAAAAGTCTTTTGTGTGTGTGTGTGTGTGTGTGTGTGTGTGTGTGTGTGTGTGTGTGTGTGTGTGTGTGTGTGTATGTGTGTGTGACTGGTAATCCCTACGGTATGGGGGACAAAATGTCCCCATAAAGATGGCAATATCCGAAATTCTTGTCCTTGTGGGGACATTTTTTGGTCCCCATGAGGAAAACAGGTCATAAATCACACTAAGAGATGTTTTTTGAAAATGTAAAAATGCAGCATGTCTCCTGTGATGGGTAGGTTTAGGGGCAGGGGCAGTGTAGGGGGATAGCATGTACAGTTTGTACGGTATAAAATGCATTACGCCTATGGAATGTTCCCATAAAACATGGAAACACAACGTGTGTGTGTGTGTGTGTGTGTGTGTGTGTGTGTGTGTGTGTGTGTGTGTGTGTGTGTGTGTGTGTGTGTGTGTGTGTGTGGCTGTGTGCGTGTGTTAAATGTTAAAATCATCAAATAGACATTAAAAAAATATCTTTAGAAAGAAATACTTTATCCAACACAAAATTTATTTCAAATAAACTTTCAGGCTATATGGCTATATTATTATTTTTTTAAGAAGCTGCATCAGAATTGGTATTTAGATATATTTGCAGACTGTTTATTACATCTTAGATTACCTTTCAGTTATTACAAGTAAATAATGGCATGAGGCTAATATGTTTTACAGGGATAGTAAAGGGACAGTCCACCAAAAAAAAAATTAATAGTCAAACCTAAATTTATTCAGACACCTTTACATTTCTCACATTATCACAGTTTATTTGCTATAGTTTAGAAAATGGTAATAAAATATGACAAGAACTGTGTAAGAACAAATTCCTCTTGATAACTTTGATAGAAAGGTATGTAAAGGATAACCATCAACCAATCAGCTGTCAGCTGTTAAATTTAAGTGCATAATTAGAAAATACCAATTTTGGTCAACCATTACCAAGCAAAGCCTAATTCTGTTCAGTTTGTGGTGTAAAAGGTCACATTAGCAATTAAAAAAAAAAAAACACTTAAGCAAAACACAGTCAGGTCAAAGTGTCTGAATAATTCTGGTCCTACATTTGTATCAATTTTACTGGTAGTCCTGGTACACTACATGAAGATTTTGGGTATAATATGTACCAGTTTACTTTATTTTTTCTATCCTCACTTACATAAATTAACTATATTGAATGGTAAGAACAGCTAAAATTAGCATATGCAATTTTCTAATTTTACCATTTCCAAATTATATATAAAAAAAGTATTTGCATATTTGTGACAAACAGTTCACGTTACTGAATTAATTTTTTTTACGATCTTATAAACACTCTGAATGCTTAGGCTTAAATTAAATTAGTTTTGCAAACCTAAATTGTGCCTCATTTCTGAATTTATTTACTGTAAAAATAATATATATATATATATATATATATATATATATATATATATATATATATATATATATATATATATATATATATATATATATATATATATATATACACACACACTCACCTAAATGATTATTATAAGGAACACCATACTAATACTGTGTTTGACCCCCTTTCACCTTCAGAACTGCCTTAATTCTACGTGGCATTGATTCAAGCAAAGGTGGAAAGCATTCTTTAGAAATGTTGGCCCATATTGATAGGATAGCATCTTGCAGTTGATGGAGATTTGTGGGATGCACATCCAGGGCACAAAGCTCCCATTCCACCACATCCCAAAGATGCTCTATTGGGTTGAGATCTGGTGACTGTGGGGGCCATTTTAGTACAGTGAAGACTTTGTGACATGGTGCATTATCCTGCTGGAAGTAGCCATCAGAGGATGGGTACATGGTGGTCATAAAGGGATGGACATGGTCAGAAACAATGCTCAGGTAGGACGTGGCATTTAAACGATGCCCAATTGGCACTAAGGGGCCTAAAGTGTGCCAAGACAACATCCTCCACAACATTACACACACCACCAGCCTGCACAGTGGTAACAAGGCATGATGGATCCATGTTCTCATTCTGTTTACGCCAAATTCTGACTCTACCATCTGAATGTCTCAACAGAAATCGAGACTCATCAGACCAGGCAACATTTTGACAGTCTTCAACTGTCCAATTTTGGTGAGCTTGTGCAAATTGTAGCCTCTTTTTCCTATTTGTAATGGAGATGAGTGGTCCCCGTTGGGGTCTTCTGCTGTTGTAGCCCATCCGCCTCAAGGTTGTGCTTTGCTGCATCCCTCGGCTGTAATGAGTGGTAATTTCAGTCAAAGATACTCTATCAGCTTGATTCAGTTGGCCAATTTTCCTCTGACCTCTAGCATCAACAAGGCATTTTCGCCCACAGGACTGCCGCATACTGGATGTTTTTCCCTTTTCACACCATTCTTTGTAAACCCTAGAAATGGTTGTGCTTAAAAATCCCAGTAACTGAGCAGATTGTGAAATCCTCAGACCGGCCCGTCTGGCACCAACAACCATGCCACGCTCAAAATTGCTTAAATCACCTTTCTTTCTCATTCTGACATTCAGTTTGGAGTTCAGGAGATTGTCTTGACCAGGACCACACCCCTAAATGCATTGAAGCATCTGCCATGTGATTGGTTGATTAGATAATTGCATTAATGAGAAATTGAACAGGTGTGCCTAATAATCCTTTAGGTGAGTGTATATATATATATATATATATATATATATATATATATATATATATATATATATATATATATAAAAAGTGTCTAGTACACAACGTGATTTCCTCTGATATTGTTTAAAGCTACTACATAATTTACATACTGGTGCCATTTAACGGTTTCGATGCCTTTATCAATATTACAAAATGTGGAAAACAGCAATAATGAAGAACGAAATGCGTCAAACTTTTGACTGGTATATATGCACAGATCTTAAAGTTCTAAGTTACTTAATACAGCTCAAGCCACCCTACATTTGAAACAAATACAAACAAATTTAGAAGTGCAGGGTGAAGCAGAAAAAGGGGAACATGGGAGAACAGCTGTCAGCAGTTGCCTTGATGCAAACATCATGTCCCAGAAAACCATCTTGAGAACAACTCAATAACAACCGTTCTCTTCTTAAAGTCAACATGAGCTCAAAACTGACCCTATTCACAGTCTTATTGTGCTTCATTGGAATATAAAGACCAATATTCATGATCCAATCCTGATTAAACTAAGCCCTGCCTACATATTTACCCGTTTTGCTCACATTACGGAAGTAGATTGTGTTCCAAACTGGGTTTTGTGCTGTCTTTCACCATTCCGTTCTTGTCCTCCTTCCTTAGAACCCCCTCCTGGACACATTACAACCTTCAGCCAGCATGCAAGACGAGAAAAATAAAAAACACTTGCTTTTTATACATGACCACATCCCTCTCCTTATTAGGCATTAGTGTCTGTTTCTTCTGCCATGTATAGAACCTTGATGAGCCATGTTTATTCATAGACTAACCTTTTTAAATAATTCTGAGAGCTCTCCGACAAAGGCCTCCACAGCATACTTAATACCTCATCTAGGTTTCATTATTCAGCGCTTATACTCTCTCCGCCACCCCACTTGAGATGCAGAGCATGAATTATCCCGGGCCCCTCTCCTCTCAGCCTCCTCCCCTACTTCACTTCCCACTACAAGCGTCTCCTCATGCTCTCCTTTCCTCTCATTCCTTCTCTCAGCAGCCTTATCCCACAGGACAGAGAGGCTTACTGATTACTGCAGTAATATCACTACTCACTACACTTCATCCCCCTCTCCCTCTCCCTCTCCCTCTCGCAGTTTCACTCCGCTTTAATGGAATGACAAATAACGTTACATTTGTATACCCAAACAAGCCGCAGGTAGGCTACGCTGCTCACAGCAATATTAAAGAAAAGTGGAAAATAAAGAAGGAAACTAGCATGAAATATACATGTAATAATAAAACATACTTTTGTGCAGTCAAAATACTTATTACATTTTATCCATTATATGGGACTTTTTGTGTCACAAACATTATGAAATTTTTATTCTACATAAAATGCACTTTTACACAAACAAGATACATTTTGAAACAAATTTAGTGTCAAAATTCCCATATTTTTCTGATGTAAAACCTATAAGATGTGTTCGTAACATTGATCACAGAACCTGCTTAACGTGCAACAACAAACCTCGTTGGTTCTTGTGGAAGCTCAAACGTGCTGCATAACACTCGAGAATGAACCTCGTTGGCTCTTGCGGAAGCTCAGACGTGCTTCGTAACACAAGAATGAACCTCATTTGTTCTTGCGAAAGCTCAAACGTGCTGCATAAGTGAGAATGAAGCTCATTGGTTCTTGCGGAAGCTCAAACACGTAACACAAAAATGGACCTCGTTGGTTCTCATGCGTCAAGCAAGGGGTGTTTTTGTAATGTTTTGTTACTACATGATACTAATCATAAATATTTTTAAATGATTAGCTCATTGACCCATGGTTTTACAGACAAGGCTTAATTTAACCCCAGACTAAAAAGCATGTTTGAGCTGTTTTAACTGAAAGCAACATACATTGTTTTGTCTCAAGATTCACACCTAAGGCATGTTTATAAAAGCTACTTAAATGTACTAATTGAACTAAGGCATAATCCTGACTTAATCTAAACACTGTCTGTGAAACCAGGCCTTTAATTAACACATTTACTAACAACTTGCGGCCGTTTCACTCGCAAACATGAGCAGCGCGTGAGCAGCATGTCAGCGTAACTACACCATCACTGCAGCTGCAGACGTGCGAGAGTATTCACACTGTATCTGTGCGTTCACACCGCCGCCGGCGAGAGCATCAAAATTAGCTCTGGCTGCCCTGCCAACGACACTGTAGAAAGATATAAAGCTAACAAGCATTGAAGCAGGAGGTATTTGTGTAGACTGACCACAAGTAGGGTCTAAGCGTAACCTCATGAAATCTTTAAATGTGAAAGTAAGAAATCGATCGATGGAAAGAACTTAACTATTATAGTTGTTACATGTTTGCTAACAAAATAAACCTATTAAAACCATTTGTGTGGTGTGGCTTATGTGTCCATGGTTACAGTTTATAGGAGACGTTTACTAGCTGTGGTCTTTTATTAACATTAACATTAATTTGTGTGCAGCCCACAATACAATAACTGTCCTGGTTAAAATGCAGCATTAATGCAATTGGTCATATCAGTGTTGTTTTGAGAAAATTAATTGCGTTCCCGCTGAAAAGCAAGCGTTCCTGAGCGAAAATGTTGCCTATACAGTAAATCGTATTACGCGCCTTCTTATCAAAACCCGCCACAGCAATGATCAACCTCTCCTCTATTTTTAGGAACTAATGTGCTCGGAACCAAAGTTTCCAGGACTGCGTTCTCTGGAATCCTCTCAAGCTGAGCACTTCTACATTCTGATAGGTTGCCACCGAACCTCATAGCTCATTACCATAAAGTTGACTTGATTTCAACTCTCCTCGATGGCCAAATCGTCCAAGATGCACCGCTCTTGCCGGAGCTTGCCGCCAGCTCCCATTGAAAATGAATGACTTCCGGCCACTTTGACGCTCTCTCCGCCAGTGGTGTGAATGCACAGTAAGCGTTTGTACAGTGTCACAGTAGCGGCTCCCACGCTACATATATTGCTAGAGCCTATATACCTGTCTGAGTATTACATAATAAACTAAGAGAAAGTTTATCATATTTTCTAGTTAGTTTACTTAATTTTTTATAATCATAACCATACTTTCACCCAATCTGAATAATAATTTTAAAAAATTAATGGGTAAACCTTTTTTTTAATCTTCGTTTTTTTTGTTTTTCTGGCATATCTCCAGTTCTTGTTAAAAACACACTACATGTGCTTCTTGTGTGCATTTTGAGCACTTTTTGTGTGAAATCATATTAATGTTGTCCATCAAAAGTGTGCTTTCACTTTAATTGAGCGTCAGCAGCACAGCAAAAATAGGCTCGGCAACGAAACCCCCACTTCACTGCTGCTCCTGTTCCTGATGTGAATGCACTGATTTGCTGCGTCTCAATTCGCATTCTATCCATACTAAATAGTACAACATACATTTATTATATCCCAAATCGTAGTACGTTGAAAAGACGTTCAAAGTGCAGATAGACGCTCACTCTAACGGCTGATATTGCCCACAACCCATTGCGAGCTGGACGAGGATTCGATTAGAACTACAAAAAAAAATATACACACTGGTCACACTTGCGGTGTAAAACGGCTGTAACTGTGCAATACATTTACAATTCATTTTAATCTTTCCAGAACGGCACTGAAACCTCCCTAGGAACCACAAAATATGCTAAAACCCAGTCAAAACACCTTAGCAAACCTCCAACAGCACAATCATCATTTTGTTCAAAAAGTTTACTTTAGTTACCGAAGAACTGTAGGAACTTAAAATATAAGAAAGGCTGCCATTCAATGAATGTACTATTTTTAGGTTCATTACTGCGTTAATATAATCTACAACCATAAAAGCAATGTTAGGTACATTACATCAAAATTAGATGAATGACTGGGTTTAACTAAAAGACAAACAGCCTTAAAAATAATTATTCCCATGGATGTTAATGTTGATGCCAGGCTCTATGAGAAAAACACAAATATGTAAATTATTATGTGCATCTTATTTATCCATTAGAGGATTTTCAGGTATTAGAAAATGGGATAATTGACCATTTAAGGGTCCTTGAAACATCTCTCATTAGCATATTAATTGGTGCCTGATTTCTCTGATTGACAATGACAATTCATTCAAGAGTGGAGATGATTATGATAAACTTTTTTGCCTTGCAGCAAAAATATTTGAAATGCAAGCTTTTATGTTTCAGTTGGTGTCGAAGTAAATGAATTAATTAGAAACATAATTTGGCTCCTTGTTAGGATGCACTTGTTTCAAAATACATTCCACAAATTTGAGAGATATCACTGATGAGGCTGGCAACAGATGAAAAATAAGTAAATAAATGAAGAAAAAATGAACAACCTGAGTTAGAACGACTCACTAATTTAAGAACTCTCTTAATCGTTTTGCTGCTGTCAGTATGGTTACAAATCTTTCCGTTTAAAAAAAAAAAAAACGAGACCCCTCACAGTTTTCTCGCTGTCTGTGTACATGACTCCAGTTATTCGTTTCTTTTCCCTCTCATTCTTCCCAAGGATGAGACTGTCACTTCCTTTTTGCTCAATATCAATCCCTTCCTCACACAATTTCTCCTGTAACTCCGGGGGGTTGATGCAGCAACGCCTCTGCTCCATGCACATTTTCCAGCCAAAAGCGCTTGAAAACACTTACGCCAAATCACGTTTGAATGTGTGTACACCCACACTATTTTTGTTCATTTGTCATCAGCTGTGGCACTGGCCCTCTTTCTCAAAGAAACTGGGCTAACAACAACAGTTTTTTTCAAAGGAAAAGATTTTCACATTTGACTCGGCCTTTCAGGCTAAAGTAAAGTTTCAGGCAGTAAACTCTTAAATAGTGTTAGCTATTTTCAAACGAGCGTGCTAAGCAACAAGCTACTCATAACTTTTAAAGTCACCCCGAAATAGAAATATATTTTCTAAATGCATGTTAAAAATATCATGTGCAACAAACTGTATATTGTAAAACGATCAAAACTCAAACTTCCACTTTCAGTGAATTTTTTTAAAACATTCTTCAATCATTTAGTCAATTTAAAGGTGCTGTATGTAAGAATGACAACTAGTGGTTGAATTGGGTACCGCAGTCCAAATTGAAAATATTGTTTGCCCCGCCCCCTCCTCCTCTGACTCGAAGCTTGTTCAACGCGGGTTGATGGGTTGATTTATCCGTGTTTTAATACGTGGTTTTTTTTTTTTTGGATGCCGAGGCTTTTTAGGTCAGGTAGAATCTGCGATCTCTGACCCAGTTTGTTTGCTGGCTTCCATGGCTACAATACACTGTGTTCTGCGCCAACTGGCAACCTGTGGTGGCGAAATACTATTGGACAAATTGGCAATGTGTGTTATCGCACAGACCAAACAAAAACAGACATTCTGACACGGAATACACACTTGGCTGTAGCAAAAGCATTGTTTTTCAGAGAAAGGAGTATGTGAACTCAGCATGTTTCCTAAATATCTGCAAACATATTATGGTACTGTTATGCTTTAGCACAGTCAAAAACCTACATACAGCATCTTTAAGCCCATCCCTTTCTTACAATTGACTGCAAGCTATGTATCTCTACTTTTGTTACTGTAATGTCTGGAGAAAGCAGGCTAAGGCATGGATTTAAAGCTAAGTTTAGACTACGTTTAGAATTTTTGTGCATATCTGATTGAAAGCCAATTACATTTAGCAATTCTGAATGGTGAAATATCACATGAAATGCGTGTTTTTTTTAAAAATCCATTTCGAGCTACATTCACAAGTGGTTTGAAATCCTATTTAAAAATGTATTTCTGGAAATCCGTTTCAGTCTGACTGCTCTGATCAGATTTTGCGTGTTTGTGTGACTTTCTCATAAAACGTAAACGTCAAATGTTGTTATAGGAAGCATGTTGGAAGTTGCTCCAGAAACAAGGTTGTGTCGTCGCAAAGAGCTGGACGAGCAAAATAGCAATAGGCTCACACCAGCCTCCTACGTTTCTGCCGTTGCCTCATCATAACGCAGTAGTCCAGTGCGGCGGCAAACACAATTTCATGTAAATAAGACAACATATGTATTGCAAACCCCTCCATGCTGTGGTTGTTGTTGTTTGGGGCATAAACTCAATGTCATTGCCATAGAAACCAATGCAGATATCACTGAAATCGAAAAAATGGCGTGGCCACACAAATCAGATCTGAACAGTGCTGATACACAATGTGGACACCAATCATTTTAAATCAGACTCCAAACGGATACATAAATAATCGGATTTGGACTGACAGTGTGAATGTAGCCTAAGGCCACGTGTCCACCAAAGCGTTCTTAGCCAGCTGAAAATGCTAGGCACTCTGCTGAAAATGCCTAGCTGTGGGCTCTTGAGAGGCTTTTAGCGTTTTTTTATCACTTCTTGCTATGATGCGTAATATCCGGAAGTGTTGCTAATATCTCATAACACAGATAGTTGGAATCTGTATTGTTTCTATGTAAAAATGCAGATGCAATGCTCTGGCTCGTTTTAAATTATTTTTTTCCGACTATTAAAAATGCTGATTGCTCAGCACTTCAGCATGAAATAGACATTTAGCGCCTCTCATGGCATTTTAAAAACATGGTGCTCCCAAAAAAAAAAAAAAACCTTGTAATGTAACATTTAGAAAAAATTAAGGAGACAGTTTTTTAGAAAACAGAAAGGGGTACTACTAAACATTTTGTTATCGAAAAAGAAATGTGTAGAATGGAGACTTGATTGGATGAAGGCAGATCTGAACGTGAACTAGCAGTCGATTGTAAAATAAAAGGGGGACGGGATTATGTGGATGAATCATAAGATGATCCAGATACAATTTACGTTAAAAATTACACTGACAAAAAAAAGGCTAAATATACATGAATGAATCATTCGCAGAAAGATCAATTACATCCATTTATAAAACATATTGGGTGAATTTACATTTGATGGATCTTTAAATTAGTAAAGTTGCTTCTTTAGTTAGTTACTCCCCATTTACCATTTCGTGATTTGACAGATCCCGCTGCTAAACAATATTTTCCAGGTTTCTAGACATTGACCACAGGTCTTTGCAAACTCAGAAAACAGCAGAGACACATCTCCGCTGATGCCATAATTTGTCAGAATAATTTATTGAGTTTCTGCGGCTCTGCAAGGCGTTTTGATAAATGGTACAAGTCACACCGAACTGTTATCAAAAGAGAGGGAGAGCGCGCACCGGCTAGGATGAGTGGGGGAGAGACAGATAAGAGTGAGAGAGAGAGAGGGAGTGGTACGGAAAGGAAAATTGCAGCAAACATTTCCATGCCATCATCCAATCTGTTCTGGGAGATGGGGAGATGACAGCTCTGAATCCGAGCAGGTGTCTCTTCTACCTTCCATTACCTCCGCTATGTATGAATTAGATTTATACAAAATCTCATAAAAAACAGCCCCCGCGTTTATACCTTCAAAATCTCTCCCAATATCCCTTTTTTCACATTATTTGCTATGCTGCAGAGATTGGACGGCTACCTCGGATCGGGAACTGTAAATATCAGAAGCGCACTGGAGGGGCCTAGCGCGGGCAGCTGGAGAAATAAAGGATGATTTACAGAGCAACGGCAGGGCTTGAAGCGCCGCAGACTATTGAGTGAATAAACCGCCATTGGGTGAATAAACCCAATACATTCCTAAACATATGACAGGACCAGACGCTCACAATCCCACCAATCGCCCAACACAAGTCCTTGCTCTTGGTGATATTTAGTTCATAAATCCCCAACTCTCCTGTTCGGAAAGCACACACTGACAGGTTTTAATTCCATCATATTTTCTGCTGAGTTCGGAGGGGATTACGCCGTCTGCTCTCAAGAGAGTGACACGTTCTTTCTACTTGGATAAATACACCTCTCTGACCATGTCTTTTCATCTCAGACTCAGCTCCGTTCCAAAACCTAGAGAGCTGTCTTGCTGCCTACTGCCTGAAAAGGAACCTGCTTTCTAAGGCCTTGTCCACACTAATATGTTTTCATTTGAAAATGTATATTTTTCTCTCCATTTTAGCCTTCCATCCGCACTGAGACAGCGTTTTTATTAACGAACACTAAGCTTTTTTGAAAACGCTCTCCAAAGTGTATACATTTGAAAACACTTCATAGTGTAGACCAGGGCTATTCAAATCTTACCCTGGAGGGCCAATGCACTGCAGATTTTAGCTCCAACCCTGATCAAACACACCTGAACATGCTAAACAATGTCTTCAGGATCATTAGAAAATCACAGGTAGGTGAGTTTGATCAGGGTTGGAGCTAAAATCTGCAGTGCATTGGCCCTCCAGGGTAAGATTTGAATAGCCCTGTAGACCATGAAAACGGAGGTATTTGAAAACGATGGCACATGTTTTGTTATGTGTTGCATATTGTACCAATAGATATTCATGTTTATACCGGTAATCTGGGTTGCCAGGTCTGCAACAAAAGTAGCACAATGTCCAGTCAAAAGTAGCCCAAAAATAGCCTAATGCGATTTTCTCCATCAGGAGCATTTTTTACCTATGGCAATGACAACACTGCCGGTAATGTGCTTGTTATGTGCTATTCACTTTCACAGTTGCTAAAATATGTTACTTTGCACACTCTTCATATCGCAGTCCTGCAAAGATGACAGGACAGGATGTACTCACATTTGCTATCCTACGGCAAAACATGACAGCAGTAGCGTTTTAGACCGAACACATAATGTTTGCGAGTGAGTGCGACCTGGATGCATCAGTGAATGGTGAGATATTTCACTAAATAAAATGATCCTGCCAGAAGAATTGGGTGAAAACTTTATGATGTCTTGTTCCGTCTGTATCATCTCAGCGAGTGTTTACGCATGAGCAGTAAGGTGAATTTGGCATTTTTGGTCAATTTTGTGTGGATGAGAAAATTTAGGAAAACGCTTGAAAACGTTAGTGTGGATGGAGAGTGTTTTGAAACAAAAACGCTGTTTTCGAATGTATCCTGAATAATGTAGACATAGCCTAAGGTAGCACACCTTATTAAGCTAATCTTACAGTATACCTTACCTTGTTTTCTGTTGGTAGAAACCTCATGCAAAGTGCATAGAAGACTTACAATAGATGTCAAATGAGATTGACATTAGTATGTTGCTTTGTGATTTAATGATTTTATATAATCTTGTGTGTGTGATTTATTCCTGTGATGGCAAAGCTGAATTTTCAGCAGCCATTACTCAGATGTAATGGTTTAATGTTTAATACTTTTTTGTGGAAATCTTTTTTTTTAGGATTCTTTGATGAATAGAACATTCAGCAAAATATTTCGTAACATTACAAATGTCTTTACTGTCAATTTTGATCAACTTCATCCTTGCTGAATTTCTTTAAAAAAAATACTGACCCCAGACGTTTGAATGGTGAACATTCATTTCTGTAGCTCAAATAGGAGAGCATGCTTGTCAAATGCATAAAATATGTAAAAAGAAATATATATATAACTGACATGTGGCTCACCTTGTCCATCATCTTCAATTTATGTATTTTTCCCCACTGCATGTTCCAATGCATTCTGCCTTCTCAATAATGAAAGATACATGCCTTGCTGCCTTAGTATTGCCAAAACAAGGTATCTGGGCAGCATAATTAGATTCCCTACCTGTTGGAACCGTATACCTTGCCTACAGGCAGCTTACTAGTTTCTGGAACAGAGCATTTTTCTGTTTTGTTCACTTTATCCCACCATTTGATGTGATCAACCTTTGTTTTCCGTTTGTGAATTGGGTCTAGGGAATGTGATTGTTTACAGGGCTGAATGAGGGAAGCATCAGAAACAGACTAGAGCTGCTTCAGAGTTGCAGACAGGCTAAAGTTATTCTGCCTCAGGACTTTATCCTCCCTGGACTTTCAAAAAGTTGTCCTGCTTAAATGGATTTCATGCTTTTTGTAGACAAGGACTATCCACAAAACACCTGTTGCAATCGCATTCCTACAAGCGACTAACGTTAAATCAATATAATTGTTTTTCCTATATCTGAGATACATTCTTCTTGCCAAAATAACAACACATCGAGGCATTTAACAGTTGGAGGAGAAAATACATAAGACGAATAAGTGAAATTAAACATTTAAGAAATAGTTCTATACAACAGAAGTCCTAAAATTATAAAGTGTTTACATCTTACCTTAAGAGTTTGGTGTGCCTGAGCGGTGATTCGTGGTGGAGTTTGATTCATCTTAATGATTCGAATCATTTGAATCTGTTCACCAAAAGCTTCATTCGTTGATTATTTCAATGACTCGTGCATTTTTGCACCACAGTTAAAGTATGATACGCGTTTCCGAATAAATGACAACAAAGCGGAATGATTTTCCTCGATTTTGGCAAGCTATTCGACATGACAAATGACCTCAACACGTTCAGTGAGTGGAGTTGAATTACCTCATTAAATATTTGCGTGCGTTGTAAAGTTATAGAATCACATGATCAAGTAATATGCGGTGACAGAAAACACAAAGAATAGTTGGTTTTGGTCTTTGTTTGTTATTACTTAAGTGATGACATTTCAACAGATATTTAACAAAAATGTATTCATGCAACTGGTCCGATTATGCCAGGGTTAGTGCTTATTGGTTTAGGCTATAACATTAATTGTGAAACCATATTTTTTAATGAATAGGTTTATAGATTAATTATTAACCCAGGGAACAGTGCGAACAGTGCAAAACATCTTAGAAGTCACATATACAAATGTGAAAAACCCAATTAGTTTTCCAACCACAGTTGGAAACCAAACCTAGGCTACATCCTTGCTGAAGTGCATAAATCAGAAAAAGTGCCATTTACTTTGAATGGAACTGCAATTACTTCATTCTGAACAGTGAGGTCTGTAAAATGCTTGCAAATTGTGTTGACCTGGTGACCCTGACCCGAGAAGTGAAATTACTGAAATGCATTTTCCACTTTTACCTCATTTAATTTAATTAATCAATTTCACTTTCTTTCTCTGTTTTATGTTTGCTTCGTGATGATGAAAGGGGATGGAACAAGTGTATGGGGAAGAAAAAGACTCCAACCTCCCTCCATTGGAAGAGTGTCAAAGTAAGGAGAGAAAAATTGGTCATCTTTCAGATTCAGGTTCCTCCTCAAACTCATTACCTTGCCACAATGCCACAAATTCACGGGCTTGCTTTAAGCAACATTAAAAAAATAATAATAAAAAAACAAGAAATCCACCCTGTTCCCTTTTCTCAGTCATTTCAAGAACATCTGAAAATAAGATACATTTCAAAGAACATGATCTTTGAAGTGTGCTTCCAAAACACAACCTGTTAGAGCCTTTTAACTATTGCACACACCATCATGTTTGACAGCTGAGTGTTTTCTGTATGCTTTTCGAATGTTGATGTTTAGGTCCATATAGTCCATGCATGTATATAAAACTCATCTCATATGATTACCAGTGTGTTGTGCAGTTATATGCAACCATGCAATGATGCTGATTGTAATAATTCTCCCTTCATTGAAAATTGCTTTAAGAATGAGAATAGCTGGATTCATACAAATGGATTATATAAAGTCGGTCTGAAGGGAAATGCACGCATCCACTAAGAGCATAACACATAATGAATTATATAAGCAACCCAACTAATGGATATTAATGGTCAATTAACCATGCACAAATTGCCACCAACGAAAATAATTTGCATAGAGCTGCCTCATTTGAGATTATTAGGCATTAGGAGATGTCATCCATTATTAGTGTGGGATAGTGTGACTCAGTCTTTTAAGAAATCTTCCTTCATTTAAAGTGGTGAGTGTGGTAAACACTTAAACCCAGACAGTAAAGCCAGCAAAAATGTGCACAAGGTCAGGTCAGTGTAAAGAAGCTGCATTAGCTTCCACTCAGACCTTTAAAATCGATGGAAACTTTCTAAAATGACTAGCAATTGAATAACTTCGCTTTAAAACACGGATATCGAAATTAAATATATACCTCAACATATAAAATTCAGCTCCTCAAGAGCATTAATGCTGCAATATGTAGCTAGAACACCAGTGATCTTTTTCTATTATATCCAGTATGACAAGTTGATAGCTTTTATTCACTGCGGTGAGATTTCTACCAGCGATGTCTCCCATTTAATAATTTTTTAATAAAATTAATATCAGTATCTGATAAACATTTGAACTTGAATATGTCGATCTATCTCTGCCTGTTTATCTGAATAACCTCCAAACTGTTAAAAACTTTCAAGTGGATGAACTTCATGGAAATACAGTATTTGGGCCTATTAATGATTATAAGCCACAAGCACGGGATTAGTATCACCTGGTGAACTCTAGTCATTTGTAATAATTGAGGAGTTTGTCTGTGAATTAAATTACTCGCACATGACCTACCATATTTCGCTGAACACCGAGGTCCTCTGATGATCATATTAGTCCCATGTGAATCGGCATCTCTGTGATTCTGCTGGAAGCTAGATATTTTACTTTATAATGTGTTAAAAAAGCCCTTCAATTTGCTAAAGAAGTCCTTTATTAACCCCCTGGAGCCGTGTGGATTACTTTAATAATGGATGGATGCACTTTTTTGGGTTTCAACTTTTGGGCTGCCATTCACTGCCATTATAATGCTTGGATTTGCCAGGACAGTTTTTATATAACTCTGATTGTATTCGTCTGAAAGAAGAATGTCATATTCACCTAGGATGGCTTGAGGATGAGTAAATTATGGAATAATTTTCATTTTTGGGTGAACTATCCCTCTAATGTCGCTTTTCCATTACCAGTACCAGCTCAACTCGTCTCGGCTCGCTTTTCACTCCGTTTTCCATTGCAGATAGTACCTCCACAATAGTACCTGGTCGTCATAGCGCCGCCGCAGGAAACTGCCGTGATGTAATCTTCTTCGCGACACACACCCGCTAACCAAACAAAGGAAAGTCTGCAACTCCTCGTTTGACCACGGTGTATTCTTCCGAGTTGCCATAATAGTAATGGGTATATCACTTTTACTGTCTATGGTATATCATGCAATCTCTGGCCAAACGTTTTAAAAATGGCGCGGTTATTCAGGATACTCCGTCTGGCGCGTGCAATGATGGTGCAGTGAATAGTGACGATTCCCTCTGACCAATCAGCAGTCTGCGGTGTTTACACGTCGCATTTTAGTATCGCCTCAGCTCGCTCAGAACCTACCAGAAAGTACTTTGAAGCAGGTACAGGTACAACTTTTACACTTTTACCAAACAAAGGTTAGTCGAGTCGAGGCAAGCTGGTACTGTGTAGTGGAAAAGCGCCATAATTGTGCCACAAACTGCATTGATGGTAATAAGATATTTTTTTTGAGCAGCAAATATTATTGATTTCTGAAGGATCATGTGACTGAAGACTGGAGTAATTATACAGAAATTATGCTAATTCAGCATTGCATCACAGAAATAAATTACATTTAGAAATGTTATTTTAAAAAAGCCTCTGTGGGCATGAGATACTTTTTTTAAATACCATCGCCAAACATTCTAATAGTATGCATGCCTTACCTGTAACCATACCTTTCAATGTTTTGTTTGAGTACATCTTAACTCTACTGGTGCTTTTGTATTCCATCCAAGAAAGAAAGTTTCAGGTCAGGGATGACATGGAAGGAATACATTTTTTTTGTGTTCAACTGTTCCTTTAAATAATCCCATAGTTCTCAGCAATTAATCAACGTGAAAAAGCATGATAATAATCTAATTTAAAATACACAAATAAGCAAAAAAAACTGATCGAATCTAAGATACCAGACACGTTTGTTTTTAATCCTTGTGCACTTTGGAAGTAGCATCACAGTTTGTGCCAGTAATTTAGAGCGCTATCTCAGAAAGTAATTGTTAGCTTTGTAAACAGTTTTGATGACCGGGTAGCTGAGGAACAGAACGGCTGATTGCGTATTGATCAGGAGAAGGTGTGCGCTGAAGTCAGGATGGAGGTAACGGGGCGGAGGGGGCTCCCTCACACAAGGTGAAGGAGGTCAGAGGCACGCTCCGCTTCCCAGTGCGAGTTCAAGCGAGGGTAGCAAACAAAAAACGTAGCTGAGATGATGAAGAGACTGTATTTGCAGAGAGGTTTTTTTTTTTTTTCATCCCTGTGAGTGTGAATCAATGAAGGGTCTCTGTAAATAAACATGCTTCTACCTTCCTGACCCTCCCTTGAGAAACAGTTAATAGTTATGTAGATATTTTATGCTGGGTTACAAGTGCAGTATTGAATACGGGAAAACACACACAAAAAAATTGTGACAGTTGTCAATACTAATTTGACCTTTTGAGAGCAGGAGTTAATGTTTTAATTGCACTGAGAATGAGTGTCACACCACCTGTGAGAAACACAAAAACAGAAAATGTTGTAATATAATGTTGTTCTGACCTAAACAGCTATTAGTGTTGTGCCTGAATACTTTATCCCAAAAATCATGAATAATGACAAATAACAAGTGCTTTCGAATACTACAAACATATTGTGTTGGGTCGAACTAAAGCAAGTGTGTGTGTTCATGTTTTTCTATCCCAGTGGGGACTTTAACCTGCATGTACACTGACTCATGGGGACTCATGTTACTGTGGGGACCTAAATTGAGGTTCCCATGAGGAAACGATCACATAAATCATACAGAATGAGTTTTTTAAAAAAAAGTAAAAATGCAGAAAGTTTTCTGTGATGGTTAGGGTGACCAAAAACGTCCTGTTTTCCCAGGAAATGGCCTGCTTTCAAGTCCTGTCCTGGCCATCCTGGCTGTTTTTTATAAAGTGATGAAAATGTCCTGGTTTCCATTATTTTCTGTTGGGCCATTAAATTGACTGGCACTCGAGTATCATTTGAGTATCTCATTGCCGGGCCGAGTGTAAAAATAATCAAAATATGGTCACCCTAGTGATGGTAGATTTAGGGGTAGGGTTAGTGTAAGGGGATAGTGTAAAAAATAAAATAATAAACATTATTTCTATGGAGAGTCCCCACAAGGATATTGAACCAGACATAAAACGTTGACAGCCAATTAGAATCCATCATGCTTTAAAGAGCTTAGGCATTTAAAGTGTCAGACGAAAAAACGTTAATAAACAGAATGTTATTGTGCTTTGGTGTGGATGCATATTGCTATAGTTATCTTTACAGAAATAAGAGGGGAGTCTTGACGAATTCTGAACACAGGTGATTACAGAAGACGCATTTAAAATGTGTGTTAGTACCTGGTGTAAATGGTAATGTGTCTTGGCTGACTACTGGCTAACTATCTTAATACCAAGTGGAAACAGGGCTTCTCCCATGCTCTCTCGATTTCAGGATATTGTATATATATTTTTATCAGCAACAGGCAGCCGATATCAATATGCAGGAGCCTCCTGGAACTTCAAGCAGAAGTGGGATGTCTTCAATACAGCCTTGATTACAACCCCAATACTCCACAGTATCAACCTCAACTTTTCCAACTTTTCATCTGTTTTCAGATTTACAGACTGATGATTTTGCCTTGCAGTCTAAGCACAAGACAACAGACATTGTGATATCAGTCCGGATTTTATAGCGGTGAAACCAAACTCTTACCTGGAGTTTAATTGTCAGGCTTACAAATGTGCTCTCAGCCCTCCAACCAGAGACTAATAAACACTCTGACTCCGATTGAATGCATTAAATATTACTGCGTTGGCCCTGGAAACTGGTTATTGATAGAGTAAAAGGAGGGGCGTATGTGAGAGAGAAAAAGAGAGATGGAGAGAATGAGCAGCCTTGGCGGGTTTCGACACTCACTGCTGAGCTGACAGTGGATGAGCAGGGTGTAATGACAAATGAGTGAAGAGGCCACAGCATGAGGTCCAAACGAGCAAACGGGAGAGAGAGTGAGAGAGAGAGGTTCTTCCTCATGCTCTGTAAATAGATAAGATTTGGCTGCTGTCAGTGTTCCTGTGTATTCATCACTATAATGTCTACCTTGGGGTTGGTTAAATGTTCCAAGGAAACATCAAGGTCATTCTCTCGGCTAAATAATGTAATAAACTTTAGCAAACGCCTGATTTGTGTGTTTCTTAATGTGCTGGAAATGACAGAGACACCAAGCTGAGCTCATTGTGGTGAGCGATCTAATAAGCCTCTCTATCTAGTAAATAAGGTTAATGTATTTTGTTGGATCATTTACTTCCTGTGCTTAAAATGCCCTCTGATAAATCTCCCCGTGCAACACAGGATGCTATGTTCTTGTTCTGTTTCCACGTTTCTGCACATGGCTCATTAGTTATGGAGGAATGTATGAGGTTAGGTGAAGTATTTGCGAAATAAGAAATAAAAACAGCCCTGGTTTGGACTGTGAACAAATTGAATTACCGGCTCCGTTGGCAAACTCTGCAAATTTAAAGCGCTCAATTTAAGATGCATCACATGGACTTAATACCCAAACTCCCTGACCTTCGCAATACGAATGAAGCGAGCCATCATAATGAAATGTAGAAGCGGCACCTTCCTGCGCGAATGACAGGTGCAGGAAATTACATCATCAAACACTGCCACCTGTCAGTTGATTGCCTGTCCTGTTTTGATGACTAAACAACTCTGTTGACCTCTGAAGGTTTTATCGTGTACGTATACCACAATGATCGAGCAGGATTTTTGCATCAAATTCTGTTCACCATATAAATTAGCAGGAAAATTGATGACACTTATATACCTTTCCATAAAGGTATATGCGTGTGTGTGTAGTTGGTATATATATGGTAAATATATAGTAAATCTGTATATATATATATATATGGTTATGTGCTGGTTATATAATTAGAATATCATCAAAAAGTTGGTTTATTTCCCTCATTCCATTCAGAAAGTTAAAGGAACTGTATTTAAGAAATGTATTTAATTATTTTTTATAATTTCAATTAATCATAAAATGGCCCTGATATGTCACTAGACATTAAGAAATCATGTTAATTTCAAATACTTATATCACTGACAACAGTAGTCCGGCCAGGATATTGTCATTTTAAAAGTGAAGTTGCAGCCCTCAACTGATGTTGATGTTGACATGTTGTGTTTTGACCTGAAGCGCCACCCTCCACCTATCTACCAATCACGAAGTCAGTATTGTTTCGGCATATGGGTTGCCAGCTCTGCTCTAGTTACCACAGCTGCAGCTACACACTTTTTGGATAAAAAATGTCTAACTTTACGAAACCTAAAATACCTCTCATGCAGCATAGACATAATTAACAGAAAGAAAAACCCAAATTACTGTGTTGGACTCGTCATTTGCAATTGTAAGCTCCATGTAGCAGCCTACGTTCCTGCTGGTTCCTGCAGCCTATCTGGCAACCTCGAGTCAGGGAGGAGGGGGAGAGGGGATACACCTCTACAGTAATTTGAAAGTGTTTGCAGTACCAGTTTTGGCCACAATCCTACATACAGGTCCTTTAAACTTGTATATTATATTCATTCATTACACACATACTGATATATTTCACATTTTTATTTATTTTAATTTTGATGATTATAACTGACAACTAAGGAAAATCCCAAATTCAGTATCTCAGAAAATTTGAGTATTGTGAAAAGGTTCAATATTGAAGACACCTGATACCACACTCTAATCAGCTAATTAACTCAAAACTCCTGCAAACGCCTTTAATTGGTCTCTCAGTCTTCTGTAGGCTACACAATCATGGGGAAGACTGCTGACTTGACAGTTGTCCAAAAGACAAAAGGTCATTGCAAAAGAGGCTGGCTGTTCACTGAGCTCATTAATAGAGAGGTGAAGGGAAGGAAAAGATGTGTTATAAAAAAGTGTAAAGCAATAGGGCTAACCGCACCCTGGAGAGGATTGTGAAACAAAACCCATTCAAAAATGTGGGGGAGATTCACAAAGAGTGGGCTGCAGCTGAAGTCAGTGCTTCAAGAACCACAGACGTATGCAAGACATGGGTTTGAGCTGTCGTATTCCTTGTGTCAAGCCACTCTTGAACAACAGACAGCATCAGAAGTGTCTCGCCTGGGCTAAGGACAAAAAGGACTGAACTGCTGCTGAGTGGTCCAAAGTTATGTTCTCTGATGAAAGTAAATTTTGCATTGCATTTGGAAATTAGGGTCCCAGAGTCAGGAGAAAGAGAGGAAAGGCACACAATCCATGTTGCTTGCGGTCCAGTGTAAAGTTTCCACAGTCAGTGATGGTTTGGGGTTCCATATCATCTGCTGGTGTTTTCTGAGGTCCAAGGTCAACGCAGCCATATACCAGAAAGTTTTAGAGCACTTCATGCTTCCTGCTGCTGACCAACTTTATGGAGATGCAGATTTCATTTTCCAACAGGACTTGGCACCTGCAAACAGTGCCAAAGCAACCAGTACCTGGTTTAAGGACCATGGTATCCCTGTTCTTAATTGGCCAGCAAACTCGCCTGACCTTGACCCCATAGGAAATCTATGGAGAATTGTGAAGAGGGAGATACAACCTGGGCTTTCATGAAACTGAGCCGTGCCACAGACTGATCGACTCCATGCCACGCCACATTGCTGCATCAATTCAGGCAAAAGGACCCCTAACTAAGTATTGAGTGCTGTATATGCTCATACTTTTCATGTTCATACTTTTCAGTTGGCCAAGATTTCTAAAAATCCTTTCATTGTATTGGTCTTAAAGGTCCCGTTCTTCACGTGTTTTCGAAGCTTTGAATATGTTAACAGTGTGCAATATAACGTGTTCATGTTTCGTGTGTAAAAAAACACAGTATTTTTCACACATTTTACTCATCTGTATACCGCTGTTTTCACTGATGAAAAAACGTCTTAATGATTTCCTTGTTCTATGAAGTCCCTCCTTCAGAAACACGTAACGCGTTCTGATTGGGCCAGCGCTTCCCGTGTTGTGATTCGACAGCAGCTTAGCCCACGTTGCCCGGAAAGGACACGCCTCATACCATAACGGGGAGATACGCGCGCTCAATGTTATTGCAAAAATGTCTATTTTGCCTTATAAATTTGAGCCGGAATCAGACCCGGAGAATATCAAAACGGATCGATTACAACCTGCTCAGGAAAGACTTTTGCTGGATGTTTCACAATGGTAAGCTGTCTATTCAGTAGTTGTCATGTTTTTATATTTGGCTGTTACAAAATTGCATGCGTGGCTGCAGCTGAACGAGCATGTGGTTAAACAGTAAACAACAGATATAATAAACAAATCATTACAAACACCAACAATCGATGGTGTCTGAATTCACTTTTTAAAAAAGTTTTTCGGATTAGTTTCAATTACCATCTAAAGTTAGTTAACAAAGCTAAACAGCGTTGCACTTTGTGTAATGAGTTACATAAACTGTTAAACGGACCAACTTAAATAATAAAATACACTTACCGGTTGTGGTCCATAAACAACGCCTTCTCCAGACAAAGAGGGAAATGCGTCATCTTTTAAGAATAATCTTTTTGCGAATCCGGCATTAAACTGATTGAGATTGAGGAAGCAGTCCTCAGCAAAATGTGCTGCACATAGTTTTTAAATTGTGATAACAAGTTAAACATAAATTGTAACCATTGATCTCTACGTACAGCGTCCGTGGGAAGGCCAAACAAAGGTGATTTGACTCCGGGATGAAAATAACAGCGTCTCGATGACATGGCGACAAACACACTCTACAAAAACAACACTTCCTCTTCTCGTGGGAGAGCAACAAGACCACGCCCCCTTTTATTGCGTGTTCTTGTGGGCGGAGGGTTAGTCAACAAACTGTTCTAGTGACATCATTAAAGCAGGAAGTGCAGGGGTGTAGTCAAAACCGGCCGTTCGCTGTAGGCTTTGAAAAGGAACTTCTGTTAAATAAAATATCTTGCTTGGCATTGAACTTTGAGCTTTATAATTTTACAGGTATTATTTATGCTCTAACAGCAACATTACACACTAACTAAAGTTTGAAAGATGGAATCGCGAAGAACGGGACCTTTAAGTAATATTCCAATTTTCTATGATACTGAATTTAGGATTTTCCTTAGTTGTCAGATATAATCATCAAAAATTTAAAGAAATAAACATTTGAAATATATCAGTCTGTGTGTAATGAATGAATATAATATACAAAATTCACTTTTTGAATGGAATTAGTGAAATAAATAAACTTTTTGATGATATTCTAATTATGACCAGCACCTGTATATGTATGCATAAAATTATGACCAGGTGAAGTGAGCAAGTGAACATTTTGTCCTCAAAGTTGATGTGTTAGAAGCAGGAAAAATGTTGTAAGGATTTTAGCGGGTTTGTCAAGGGCCAAAATGGGATGGCTAGATGACTGGATCAGATCATCTCCAAGACTGCAGCTCTTGTGGAGTGTTCCCGGTCTGCAGTGGTCCGTATCTATCAAAAGTGGTGCAAGGAAGGAACAGTGGTGAACCGGCGACAGGGTCATGGGCAGCCAAGGTTCATTGATACACGTGGGGAGCGAAGACTGCTCTGTGTGGTCGAAAGAGACAAGCTATATATATATATATTTATTTTTTTTTTAATTAAAGAAAGAAATTAAAGCCATACTAATAGAAACCGATTTACAGTGCAGATACTGAAATTTGAAAGTGGTCGAGTTCTTAGCTAGATGGTTAATTGGAATGGGAGAACCCAAAAGAGCCCTATCACTCTCCTCTACATTGAATTTGTCAAGATAAAGTTATAATTGTGACCATGAGACCGCTCTCAGAACAGCATTGAGATTTTCTCCAATTAAACCATTTTGTGTTCTTTTTTTATTCTTCCCTTCTTGCATCAGCCTGGCGGGGGTCTCGGAGAGGATTCAGAGGCATTTGCTAAAGATTTATCACTGTATCTCCACCCTTTGGACTGCACAAGAAATGGATGCTTGAAAATAAATGTTAAACAGTCAAGGCCTGAATGTCGCAGGGGAATCGCATTAACATCCTGCAACGCCCTGGAAGCTTCAGTTCAACCTTGACTTATCACATTATTGGACTTTAGACTGCTCTTCTTTAATGGTGGAACATTAACATTCACACATGATTTTACCCATCAGCACTCCTAAACATGTAGCCAAAGCTACATCAACATTTCAGGATGGGTTTATCTTTAAAGTCAATTTCAATAGCCACTTTATTTTTTGTAGGTACACTCAAAAAAATTCTGGGTAAAAAACATCCCAATGTTGGGTCAAATATGGACTAACCCAGCAATTGGGTTGTCTTAACCCAGCGATTGGGTTGTCTTAAGCAAATATTTAACCCAACCGCAGGGTTAAAACAACCCAGCAGCATGTAGAAGATAAACACATTACAAAAAGACAATAACCGATAGGACTGAACTGAACAGGGAGTATATATGTAGAAGATAACAATAAACTAAATTAGACACAGATGATAATTATAAGTACCCACAGAAACTAACAGGGACATGAACAGAAACCAAAGAAAACCAAAACTAAACAGAGCAGGGAAACAGGACCTAAGGGAAACAGAACAGCATATTAAAATAAGAGTCCATGAACTAAACATAACCATAACAGTACTCCCCCCTCCTGGAGGGCACGCCCTCATGCCGTAACAGATATCCTTACCTAAAGGATTATTAGAAACACCTGTTCAATTTCTCATTAATGCAATTATCTAATGAACCAATCACATGGCAGTTGCTTCAATGCATTTAGGGGTGTGGTCCTGGTCAAGACAATCTCCTGAACTCCAAACTGAACATCCAGTATGCGGCAGTCCTGTGGGCAAAAATGCCTTGTTGATGCTAGAGGTCAGAGGAGAATGGGCCGACTGATTCAAACTGATAGAAGAGCAACTTTGACTGAAATAACCCCTCGTTACAACCGAGGTATGCAGCAAAGCATTTGTGAAGCCACAACATGCACAACCTTGAGGCGGATGGGCTACAACAGGAGAAGACCCCACCGGGTATCACTCATCTCCACTACAAATAGGAAAAAGAGGCTACAATTTGCATGAGCTCACCAAAATTGGACAGTTGAAGACTGGAAAAATGTTGCCTGGTCTGATGAGTCTCGATTTCTGTTGAGACATTCAGATGGTAGAGTCAGAATTTGGCGTAAACAGAATGAGAACATGCATCCATCATGCCTTGTTACCACTGTGCAGCCTGGTGGTGGTGGTGCAGTAATGTTGTGGGGGATGTTTTCTTGGCAAACTTTAGGTCCCTTAGTGTCAATTGGGCATTGTTTAAATGCCACTGCCTATCTGAGCATTGTTTCTGACCATGTCCATCCCTTTATGACCACCATGTACCCATCCTCTGATGGCTACTTCCAGCAGGATAATGCACCATGTCACAAAGCTCGAATCATTTCAAATTGGTTTAGTTGAACATGCCAATGAGTTCACTGTACTAAAATGGCCCCCACAGTCACCAGATCTCAACTCAATAGAGCATCTTTGGGATGTGGTGGGAGCCGTGCCCTGGATGTGCATCCCACAAATCTCCATCAACTGCAAGATGCTATCCTTTCAATATGGGCCAACATTTCTAAAGAATGCTTTCAGCACCTTGTTGAATCAATGCCACATAGAATGAAGGCAGTTCTGAAGGCGGAAGGGGGTCAAACACAGTATTAGTATGGTGTTCCTAATAATCCTTTAGGTGAGTGTAGTTTGAGTATGAAGGGAGGCAGAGACGGGAGGCAGGCAGACTGGGGCGGCGACATTGAGAATGAGGATGACAGGGAAGCCGGAGAGAAGTAGAAGCCTGTTGAAGCTGAAGGGGTGGAGGGTCGATTGTGCAGAGACCCAGAAGTCTATTGTGAAGTGACGGCTGACTGAGGCTGAGCCGGAGGGATGAGGTAGACCGGAGGAGTCTATACAACTCAAGCGGGTTAATAAATGCCTTCTGAAGCAAAGCAATGTGTTTTTTGTAAGTAAAATATTTATAACTTCATAAACTATAATCACTGACTTCTGACAACCGGCGTACGCATGTTCACGAAAGAGTCAAGTTCTGGAGGAAGGGTGACCTCTGAACTGTAATATGGCGTAGGTGTAGCGTAAGCTTAGGTAAGAATGTTCGCCTCTCGCGTAAACCACGACTCAGACAAAGATTCAGCTTTACAGTTCCACTTAGGGAAAATAAGGATTGTAGCACAGTGCCAGAAACACTTACTGCACCCATGTGATACATATTAGATAAACAATTACATACAAAACATAAATCATAAATAAAATGTATAAGTAAAGTTATAGAGCATGGCATTTTTATGTATGCATTCTGTATAATGCACAATATGTAGGCACAATATGTAGAATTTTTAATTTTTAATTAAAAAAAACCACTAGAACAATGTTATATATTTTGTTGACTTGAGTACTTACATAATTCTAGAAGTCTCATGCAATGTTTAAATCCAGGAAAATCTTTGATTTTAACCTTTAACCAGGACACGGACCGTGTCCATGTGTCGCTTGTCAATGATGACATATCCGCATTGCCCTTGATTTCCGCATAAACCATGGAAACACAAAAAATGCTTTAATATATTATGTGTTTTATTAGACAGCCGAGCAACTGTTTGGATACATTTATCAGAAAACTGATCATTGTTAAATATCTTAACACAGTTAGTCTTATTGTTTGAATCGCTTGTGTAAGAGATTTACCACGATTACCATGTAACACTATTTTGTCAAGTGGCTAACATAGCTTAATCAGAGAGAGTTTTCACCATCATTCAATATATATTAAAATTTATTTAAATTTAGTCATCCTGTATTTATTAATGTGATATTCTAACATAGATCTAGATTTCTGCAAAGTGCAACAAGTGTCTCATACCAGCCACTGAGTGAATGCACAGAGTAACGTAATAACAACTTTCAACACACCCAAATGTATTTAGTATGATTGTTTTAACCATGTAAAACAGCACTGCATTACCCCACATATACAGTGAAAAAACTGGAAGCGGCCGACTGCAGCATAAGCATAATAAAAGTGCAAGTTTTACGTTAGCAATCACTCCCACTGGTCTCAGCGTGTCCTGCTCCATATCATTAGCTCATCCATAAACATGACTTCTGTCTGAGTCTGTCGGAATTCCTCGGACTACAACTCCCATGATCCCACACTCATTCACAGCTTCATCAAGCCAAGCCTTTGTTATGAATAAGCAATCTCTAGCAGTGAACATTTACATAGTGTGCCTTTAAGTATTCACTATTTACTATTTTTAATAAATTAATTCTTAATAACTCACTTGTGAACATGCGTATGGGTGTTGCTGAAAGCCCACTGGACCTATTGGATTCGTATGGATTACTTATATGATGGATGGATGCGCTTTTTGGAGCTTCAAGAACTCAGGCACTATTCAATGGCATTACAAAGCTGGGAAAAGCCAGGCTATTGTTTAATATAACTCTGATTGTGTTGGGCTAAAAGAAGAAAGTCATATACACATAGGATGGCTTGAAGGTGTGTAAATTATTGGTTAATTTTCATTTTGAAAAAAGTGACAATTTAAGGCCAAGTATAGTAACCCATACTCAGTATTTAGTGCACACACATTAGGGGCAGTGAGTAGTGAACACACACATAGCAATCCGTGGACACACACAGTTTGCTGTGGCGCCCGGGGAGCAATTGGAGATGCCTTGCTCAAGGGGACCTCATTCATTTCCTGCCAGTATTGAGAATCAAATCTGCAACCTTCAGGTAACCAGTCTGATGGTCGAACCATTAGGCCAAAACTGCAAAAGACACAAAAAATATTAACAAAATATTTCAATTTCTTTTACTATATTTTATATATATATAAATTAAAATTAAAAACTAGATTTGAAAACCAACATACAAATCCAATGCTATTAAAACAAATATATTTATAATATATTTTGTAAAGAATGCTTTAAAAAACTTTTCGGGTAACTTTTAAATCCAGCTGTCAAAGTTATGCTTCAGAGATTATCAGTGTAGTTCATTCATAGCAGGGCTGCAGCAAATTCCTCCCAGTTGGCGTGACAAGCAAGGTTAGCTTTTGTTGTTCATTTAAGTTCATTCCACCCTTTTCAAAAGATGAAAGAGAAAGATCTTCTTGGGAACTTTTTAATATTTATACCACATAATGTCTAGGTTTCAAAATAGAGTTTTTTAATAGCGCCATAAATGATGGAAAAATTGCACCATTTTTATACGTAGCCTTTCATCATCAAGGTTACAGTATCCCAGCATGCCTTGCCTGTCCCCATGAGAATTCATTCCAGATTTACAGCTTTCATTCTCTGACAAGGCATTCACCTGAGAGACGAATGACCAAGTTAACCAGATATGGAAATGATTGCTCAACAAACCCTAACCGGAGACAGCTGGCCCTCTAATTCAGCTAGACTGACCTTTTCATCAGACCCTCTGTGCAGAGTATTAAAAAGATCTGAAGGGGACAAAGCTATTGAAGCTTAAAAGGCAGGTGAGGCTGAGCTGAATGTGAATGAAACACTCTACCTTATAATCGACGAACGGACAGTTTAAACCTAATGTGTAAAGCACTGTGTAAATCATTTGACCTTGAGACAGAACTAAGGAGTGTTTGAAATAAAATTGGTTAGCATTATGTGTTGAACTCATTCCACGAGTTGTTCCTTTTCTGTTGGATTTCAGTCATTTTAGTATTTGTCTGGCAGCGGTCTTATTCTCAGAACTTAAACTCATCTTACTCAAGACCTTGGGCGAATTCTCAACATCTTTTGTTATTAAATGTCTTTTCCCATGATGAGAAAGTAGTGCGATGGGGGCACAATTTTGGTGTTACGTAGAGGAAGAGGAGGATCCAAGTGCAGTATAACAGTTTATTAAACAAAACAACCAAAGTAAATCCAGGCAACAGGAGACACTGGCAAAAAAAAGTGCCGTAATTCAAACAAGGGGCAAAACAGAACTGAAAACCACTCACACGATTACTTTCACTAAGGACAACACCAGACAAGGAACACGAGAAACACTGGGGATTAATATGTACATAAGGGGTCATTTGCAAATAATTTTACACTTGGCATTAAGATGCATTTTGGTCAATCAGATCACAATTTGACGACGCTAAATACAGGTGTAAACAGGGTCTAAAAAGAGGTAGCACAAACAGATAGTTTTTGTAGTGTAGACGCTCATGTGGTTGTTCAAACAGCCACAAAAGACCACCTACTCTCTACTGACCTAATGCGTAAACATTAGGGGGAGCGTGATAACCTGGTGGGATTTAAACTTTGTTGGCTGGAGACCCACGTTTGGTTTGAAGATGAGAACTGCACCAAGCACAATGTTCTCTCACCATTCCTGATTTCTAACACGCATTCACAGTGTTCACCCAGATGGAACTGGATTCTGAAATTTCCGATCCCAATCTGACTTCTGACCTGTAATGTTGCCTGAATCTAGTCTGGCATCGTCATACTCAGATTCTAGTCATAATATGATTCTGATACTGCTCCAATGGGCTGTGATTATGAGGCGTGTCAAACCAGGAAAAAATATACCACTGCACTCAATTGGATAGACCTACAAACAATCAGAGCAACAGAGTAAGTGACGTATGTTGAGTGAAGCATAGTTATCAACAGAACTCAACTGCACGCACACTGGAAGAAGTAGAAGAAGATGAGTGTAAACAATCTTTGCCGGTGTTGTAAAAAGAATTTAAGAATACACTGAGTACTTAACAATGAAAGCTGATGCTCTATGTATGTGTTTCTGTCGTCTCCTTTCGACAGTAAAATTGCACACACTTATTTTGTCCATTAGATCAGAGGTCTTCAACTCTGCTCCTGGAGACCCAGTGTCCTGCTAAGTTTATTCCCAACCTGCTTCAGCACACCTGCATGTGTATTTTCAAAAAGTGATCCTGTAGAGCATGATTAACTTCACCTGTCTTTAATTAGGGTTGGAGCTAAACTCTGCAGGACAGTGGGTCTCCAGGAGCAGGGTTGAAGACCTCTGCATTAGAAAAAAAAACAAAAAAAAACATCATAGACCTTCCCCTCAATGAAATCAAGAGAGAAGTGGTTGAAAGTGGACATAAGAAATGGATTAAAACACCAGGTGTAAATAATCTCTCTACTTGTTATCCAATCGACCAAAATGCATCTTAATACCAGGTGTAAACAGGGCTTAAGACACACCTGGGAACCTGGGGAAAGGACTACAAAACATGGCACAGAACAGGAAATAACATAAGTCGACACAAGGCCAGGGAATACAAGACCGAAATCATGACAGATGGAGGAAAATCCCTTGTGCCCATTAAAAAAATATCCTCCATTCAGAGTTAAAAAAATATGAACATTATATTTAGAGTCTTAATTCACTTGTTTAAAAAAGCTTGTAAGTTTACAAAAAAATTAGACAAATAGCGTCCCACAGACATTGTGGCCTATTTGTATTTGTATGACATTTTTTAAGGGGTCATGAATTGAGAAATCAACTTTCCTTTGAGCTTTTGATATATAAAAGGTCATGGTAATATAAGAATATCCTGTAAGTTTCAGAGCTGAAAACTTTCTTGTTAGTCAAAGAAAAGCTTTTATTGACACCAGGCCCAGAAAACGATCAATCTCAGAATGTGCCAGGCTGTGACATCATCGTGTGGTGAAACACCGCCTCAAAAAAAGATGAACAATGCCTGATTTTGTAGCCCCGCCCACTGACTCCTGCCACTGACATGTCATAGTCTTACATTGAGGACTATGTCATGTCTAAACCGGATTGAACAAACTAATGTGAGTAAAACATGTTTTTTTAAATATGTGATAGTATTGCATTGTTATCGTTTGATACAGATCTATTGATTATGTGTGCGTGTATAACTGAACATACCTTAGCACACTGTCAAAGGCTGGATAATTCTTTATTTGTGGTGTAGCTGGTTCATTGCTATTCAGGATCAGACTCGGACATGTATGGGCCAGGGCCCAACGTCCCGAGGCTGTGTGTTTTCCTGATGGGCTATCAAAACATTAGCCCGGCCTGCCGATGGGCTATCTTAAATAGTGAAATAGCATTCCGTTCTTGATGTGCGTTGTTCACTCTCTTGACTTGATATTTGAAGGAAAAATACAATTGCAGAAGTGTTGATCATGTTGTCAGCAACGTACTTGACACGCGTGAGCCCTGTGGGCTGATTCATTACTTGAATCCTGTGGGTACTTTAGCGAGCCCTGTGGGCGATTCATTGTTGCCGTTTTCCCACACGCTTTCAAAACAATTCCCACATGTACTGACGAGGGAACTGAAGCTCATTAAATATGCAAATCGTATCCAATCCTAGCCAAGGGACCGTTTATTCCAAGTCTTCAGTGCGGCATGCCCATAAAAACCGAGCATGTCGGAGACAGCCTCAAAACCCAGCCAGAAAATAGCCTATTACTTATTAATTCCATTATTTCATTCCATTATGATGTTTTTGAATGTAAAAACCACACGAACATCATAAGTAAAATTAGAAAACCGTGGTAAAATCGTTCCACAAATGTTGCAGTTTGATTTAACAATGTTGCTAAAATGTTTTATTTTGGTTACATTGTTATATTTAGATAAGGGAGATACAGAACAGATACCTAACTAGGGTTGGGAACCGAGAACCGGTTCTTATGCAGAACCGATACTTATTTTTGAAAAATACCGGAATCGCGCGAAATTCCCGAGTTTCGGTTCCGAAAACGGTTCTGGTGCAATGTGTGTGCGAAGTGCTGGGAGCGTATCCTTTAATATCCTGATGAGCGTGGCGACAAGCTGTAAGCTGAGAGCTGTATTTCAGCATTCTTTAGTTTAGAGTATTTGTAGTACATCCGTAGACGCAGTGCATTACGCAGTAAGCTTTGGTAACAAAACTAACGGTTCAAAAATATAAACGTTAGGTGAACAACGCTATTCATTCTGCCACCGCTACTAAGTAACGGGTAAACAGCTGCTGCTCTGATGACGCTGAACGCACTCGGTTTCGGACCCGAAAATATAATATGAACACGGTCCAGGAGCTCGGTTTATCTATTCGGTCAAGTGTGGTTGGGAGTCATTATTTGGGTCTATTCTGCAATTCATTGAGCACTTTCAAATGAGCCATTTTAAGCGCATTAATGCTGAATTACCATTTATTACAAGTTCACTGAATAACTGAATTTCTATTAAATTAAATATGTATACTAATAATAAATATAAATATATATATATATATATATATATATATATATATATATATATATATTTATAATATTTTTGGAAGAATGCTTTTAATACTGTAATATATGTACAGTACAGGACTTTTTTGACATTGCCAACCTGTAAATGAATCAGAGATCATCTAATAAACACAAAAGGATTGTTTGAGTTGCGTATTATGCCTTTTTCCTTTACCACTATTTGTTTAATAATTTTAATGGAACCGGAATCAGAACCGGAATCATTAGGCGGAATCGGAAGCAGAACCGGAACCGAAAAATTTCTCACGATTCCCAACCCTATACCTAACTAATGGTCTCAGCCTCAGACAGCCCACAGACTGTTGGCTGAACGCCTGATACATATGGCACACTTTTCTGGAAACACTTCCGGAGTTTTGAAGTCATCATCTGATTGGTTGAATTCTACAGGATGTCCATGAGACGTGTGTGTTGCATTCTATAACGGATAGAGTCCAGACCTTCTGCTGTCAGTCTGAAGGTCTGGCTACTCGAGACTACCTAACTAATAACCAAACTGCAATGTTGTAAAATATTTTACAAACATTTTGTGTACCTGGGAACATGTTTAACCTCCGTGTGGCACAGTTTCTCCACAGGCCACTGAATTCCCTCTCTCTGTTTTGTGTTTACGAGCCTGTAAATAACCCGAACAGACCATTCTCCAGTAGAAGTAATATTTGCTTATCATAATAAATAAATAAATAAAAATTCACTAGATCCCAGCCAGACCACTGAGGTCATGCAGGAGAAGAAGGAAAGTTTGACGCCCTGTCTGACGGGACCCTAGAGAAGAACGTAGTTCAGTGATAATGCATAAGAATGTGGAAGAAATTTCAAGTCCACAAAGATGTAGGAAATGAGATGAAAAAACAGTATTAATATTCCATTGCGGTGCAGGATGAGGAAAGGTAAGGAGAAGAGAAGAGTGGGAACGAGCCGGTGTGAGACAAGCGCTAGAGAATGACAGAGAAAAATAAGAGAAAGCCAATATAAGAGTGAATAGGGAATGAAGGGAAAACTAAATATAGAGTACGTGTGTGCGCGGGAGAGAGAAAGAGATTAGGAGAGGAGCGGGAAGGTGTCATGTTCACAGCCGCAGCGGGGTGTGACATCCACGGTGGTGTTCTGTGATAATGGCGTCGTCGGCCGAATCGAGGAGCCGACTATTTCACTTTCTTCTTCCGCTCAGCCCTCCTGTCTCGCCTCCGGTTTGCCCACCTTATCTTTCGAAGCGTTTTTTTTTACTTCAGTGTATTATTTTTTTTCCTGTGTTTGTTTTTGTTGTTCTCATTTATTGAAATCTCTGATGCTTTGAGGCCTCTGCAGTGCTGCGCTGTAGACGATTTGGCAAATGAATAAAACATGTCACATAGTGTCTGCCTCTGTTTTTCTCTGTTATTTGTGAATCTGTGTACGTGTGTGTGCGTTCGCTATATTTACAGTTTGTGCTATGGTTTTGATTTTATGTCAACATGAGCCTGAGGGTGAAGACATTGAGCTGCAGCATTGTCTATTCAGTAAGGAATCCACCCCGGTCTGTATTAATTCATAGGAACAAAACTCCCTAACTGAGCAATTACTTCAATATCTCACTCTCCTCGACGAGAGCAATTTGACATCTGAAACGCAATAAATGCTGGACAACCGCTGCCTAGATGATAACATAACACTGCAGATAAAACTTTTATTCCTATAAATTCAACAAATAAAACATTATTCAACAAATAAAACATGTATTTGTTGAATGCCCTAAACAAATAGGTCCTTGAAAAGTGCAGTTTTCCTAACAATGGGGCAGAAAGATGGAACAAGAGATGGTTAACAGTAGAGGAGTGGAACTGTCTGTTTGAGTAACTGAATAACTGAGATGCCTTCATTTCAGCATCCTCAAGAAATGTTTCTTAAGCAGTGGATTCAGCATATTAGAGTGATTTCTGACGGATCATGTGACTGAAGACTGGAGTAATGACTGCAAAAAATTCAGCTTTGTATCACAGGAATAAATTACATTTTAAAATATATTAAAAATGCAAAGTAGTTATTTTGAATCGTAATATTTCACAATATATTACTGCATTTTTCATTAAATAAATGCAGTCTTTGGTGAGCATAACACCAAGACTTAAAAAAAAAGCCATGGATTGATCATGTGTAAGATGCCTCTCTTAAAATAACAATAGAATGGTATTCGTAACCCATCATATTTCAAAGAATACCTTGATAAAGATAAAAAAATAAAAATCGATTGGATTGTGAAAAGTTGGCGTTACATATAGGAGAATGGAGTCAGATGGTTGGACAGCTTGGCGATGTCAGCAAATAAGCCCGGGACACATTGCACGATTTTCGGCTGTCCCAGACAAAATATTGCCATCATGAAACAATCGTGGCGATTTCTGTGAACGTGACTCCTAATTGGTGGTCCTATGTTGTACAATAAGAGGTTAAAAGAAGGCCTTGACACAAAGATAGCCTACAGTGTCAGAAATTCCAACCTGATCTCACGGCAATTTGTACGTATTTTACAAGGTGGCTAATTCATATGAATTTGTACAACGTCACTCGTATGAATTTTTACGTTTTTTGCTAAATCATACGTATGATTCATATGAATGACCTACTCCTAAGCCCGCCCCTAAAACCTACCCATCACTGCAGTTTAGAAAAAACGTACAAATTCAAAACGAGTGAGGTCGTACAAATTAGCCACCTACGAGATATCGTTGCAAATTTAGCATGATCACCGCACAGAGTGTTTGCTGCTATGACTTATACATCTGCTGACCAGCCAATAAAAAAATGAAATATGAAATCAATGCAGCATGGTGCTAAAACTTAAAACTGCTTACCTCAAGCTCTTTCCCTTCCTCTTTCCTCTTTTTTCAGCACACAAGAACTACAACTGCCAAAGTGTGATTCATCATGGTCTTTTTTTACCACTAGGGCATGCTGATGACGTTTTATTCTTCTGTAGAAACTTGCATCGTAGCCTAAGAGTCAATAGTTGTCATCGTACAGTTTACACACGTCGTACCCAAGTTTAATAGATCCATTTCGCACAGTGTGATTTGTAAAGATCTTATAGGATTGATAAAATCATGCAGTGTATCCTGGGCTTTAGAGGTGGAGCATTGCAACATTGAAATGATAGATGAAATATTACCTATAGACCAAATTTTGTCCGTTTTTGATCTCTTACATTCTCATTAGTGAGTGATTAATTGCTTTTAATGCGATTCATATTTGCCTCCAACAAAGTTTAGACGGTATGGAAAATTGAGGTTGAAGTCCAGAGAAAGAGATGGAAATAAGTAGTTAAAATGTTGATAAAAAATGTATATAGTGCTAAATAATTAGTGTTCGCATTAGCCTACTGTGCTATCAAAATGACCAAGTTTGCTGAAGAACAAACGATGCACAATCGAAGCCACAACATCCTTCTGACAAGCAAAAGGACTTGCTTGGGTTAGTTTGGTACAATTTAAATTACCCTTGTCAATGAGGGTGTCAGAACATGGCACAATGGATGATGCAAAAAAAAAAACACAGAGCCAAACGCTGTCAAAATGTCAACAATATATCTGAACAGGGACAGAACAATTGCACAACAACTGCATTCACCTGGAGGCCAAGAATGTATATTAAAGGCATAGTTCACAAAAAAAAAAAAGAAAATTCTGTCATTATTTCAACCTCATGTTGTTCAAAACCTGTATGTTTTTCTTTCTTCTGCAGAGCACAAAGAATGTTGGTAACCAAACTGTTACTGTCGTGTGGACAATTTTAAGGTGAACTATTCCTTTAAGAAAGTAAATGACCCCATTTCAAAGCATGATGGGAGTAACAAGGGTAGAACTTTGATGTTAGCCAACCTCTGTAAAGTAGCATATTGCTGCTGCTCTGTCAGAAATCATGGTGACAGGAAGTTCAAGAGCAGACATTAGCCCTCAAAACTTTCAAAACCAATTAGGAGTGTGAGGCTTCAGACAAATCCGCTCAAAGGCTCGCCTAGATCTACTGAGAGCTCAGGGGGACGTGTGTTTAGCTTGCTATAAGCATCTAAATCACTTCCTCTGTCTTTCTGTTTTAATAAACAAACCGGTTGTCTTGTATAATCTGCAAAAGAATTAACAGAGTGAAAGACAAATCCAATTACCTTATCCATTTATTGCTAATGCCCATGTGGTGCTAAGTGGTGCCCTGTCAGTATGTATTTACAATCAGCTCTGTGAAAGAAGTTTGAATGTTTATTAACTCTTTCCCTGCCAGCGTTTTTGAAAAAGGTTGCCAGCCACCGCCAACATTTTTTATGATTTTTGACAGGACAAGTTTCTTGGCTTCCATGAATACATATATACAGGTCCTTCTAAAATAATTAGCATATTGTGATAAAAGTTCATTATTTTCCGTAATGTAATGATACAAATTAAACTTACATATATTTTAGATTCATTGCACACCAACTGAAATATTTCCAGTCTTTTATTGTTTTAATACTGATGATTTTGGCATACAGCTCATGAAAACCCAAAATTCCTTGAAAGACAGGTTTTTAGCGTGAAATTGTAGCTGGACTTTCAAGTGATCATAAATATACAGTAATGAGTGGGAGAGTGAACCAACTCTAAAAACGTTGATTACACCTGTGACTCGAAGATTCTTTAACTAACTCTAAGAGCACAGCTGAATGACTCAAATAAATGACTCCTGTCCATTATCATGTGCACACTTGCTTGATCAGGACATGCACCTTTTAAACCATATAGACTGCGCTCTACTCGTCCCTACAGCTGCTGAAAGAGGTTTGAATCAAAGATTAATCAGCTTGGACTGTGTTAAGTTCTGCTTTATGTTCTATAAATATGTACTTCACGAAATACATAACGTTACTGTAGTTCTGTCTGAAGTTAAAGCACAACACAAAGATAAACACATTCTTGTTCATTTTTGGCTGTAGGATTATCATACAGTATGTATCAGTGAATGACACATTTTGTGGCACTGTAGCTCTTGATATAGAATCACTGATAAACACCTTTGGTTTTAATGCGTTTTAAAAAAAAACTACGATAGTGGATTCGAACCCAGAACCAAACCTCAGACATGCTCGTTGGACAAACGCTCTACCACTGGACTGCGAAAAGATCTCAGGACTGACAATATTGTATTATGCTATAGTTAGGAGATGTAAAGTTAAGGATGAAATTATCACGTTAAACATGACTTCCCCCACTCACCCACTTATTAAAACAGAGTAATACCACTGCATCACATTATGGATAACTTTTGATTCACTGTACATTTTATGCACTTATGCAGCGATTGCCAACAAAACAGAGGCAGTTGATGCATTTTACTCACCGCCTGCAATGATCCGCAAATCCAACGGGCCTTGCTTATAAAACATTCTTCGAAAGTCGAAAACAAACTGCTTTAGGAAGCTGAACATGGTTATCTTTCCCTCGCAACCAAAAGCACACTTCTTTGGTGACATTGTTAAAAAATCCTTCTCGACTTGCATTACCCGAATGATGGGCGTGCTCTCTCCTGCTCTGGTTGCTGTGTGCACACGCTTTTACGGGAGAAGTGTACATACAAGGATGTTCCAACCTTTATGCCTTCATACTCATGCTCAAAAAAAAACTTTTGATAAACCAGAAGGAGCATTTTTGGCCAATTAATATGTCCAATTAAATTAAACCTTGGCCATGTTTAGCATGGGAACCCAATTCTTTAAGTGTTTAAACTTCTGTTCATGCTTGTTTAGAGATAAATGTCAATGTAACATCTTACTGGATTATCCTCTTTCATTTGGCCTTAATTGCTGTCATTGTGGCATTTATTTTCTTCGGGAGCTGAGTCTTGGCTTACGCTGTGCCTGAAAAGAGAGAAAAAATAAAATGTCCCTAACCATCCACGACAACCGGACATTCTGTCAATCATTTCATTTCTGTATTTCTTTTGCGTTTGCCCTGATTAGCCCCGCCTGCGAAATCTCATTGGTCAACAATCTCACTGCACATAACTGTGATTAAACCTCAAATATCTTTGGCTGTGATTGAGTCACGGCGCACAGCAGTTTCTCATTCAGTGTGGACAGACAAATTGCCTGTTGCTGGAAACTTGTCTCGTCGTGTCTGTTGATTAGCACACGATGTAAAGCTGCAGTTATTCTGATTTGAACTAAATATTTTGTTTAAAAATGCCATTGAAAGCAAACACTGGAACGGGGCCGAATGCTTCTGGCAGAGATATTCTCAGGAGAACTAATCAAAAGAAGGTAAATGCCCAACACAAGCCCCGCAATCTCCAACTATACGGTGAGACGCTGAAAATAAATCATGTTTTTTATCATGTATACATCTTTTATGCATCCTCTCTCTCTCTCTCTGTCATTATCTGTCGTCACCTCTCCCATGCTCGTGGATCCTGCCGGATGAGGAGGTGTGGACTATTGCACTCCCATTAAAAATGATCACTCCGCAGTGTTCTCAGCTAAACACACACCAAACACACACTAGGGCTGACGAGACCATCACCGGGCCCGACACTGGCAATATTCCAATTTTTGGCCCATAAAAGAGCACTGTAATGGGGACAGTTTCATTACGGCTGTTCCTGAGGAGAGAGAGGTGAAAAAAAATATGACCTTGGGCTGTCAGGACAATTTCTGCGTATGCCGTGAGTCCCTTAGCAACCCAAACATGAGCAGCGGGTACCGCAGGATGGAAAATTTGCCTCGTTTATGAGATGGGAAGTGAAGGAGCAAAATAAGAGGAGCTAGGAAAAATGTATTGAAAATTATTCAACATACTGTATAAAATGAAAATAAATATAAAAGACGAGAACCTCATTCAAATTAAAATTTAATTAATGACATTTAAATGTATTCATTTAAATGATTAAACATTTATTAATTTAAATGTATTTACAAAATAAGACTAGAAAGAGAGGTTAGTAGAGTACAGACAAAAATGTACAGACAAAATAATGATTCTATTAATAATTATATTATGTTATATCATATTACATTATATTATACTAATCACATTATAGTATATTATTATAAATTCATATAAACACTGAAACACTGAGAAACTTCATTAAATTTAAAATTTAATTAATGGAATTTAAATGTATTCATTTAAATTATTTACATGAATTTATTTAAATGTATTTAGAAGAGTTAGAGAGAACAGTTATCTGAGTACAGGAAGGCAGTGTTATATTAAATTACATTAAAACTAATATAAAATGAAAGACTGAGGCTTTCCTAATACTAAAACTTATTCTGTGGCATTTAAGTTTATTTTAAAAAAGTATGTTCTTTAAAATAAATGATAAAAATCAATATCAAATTAATAACAACAGATACATTTTATTGTACATAATCATAATTAATTGTTATTAAATATTATAAAATCAATTCTGAATATATGCAAAAATAAAATAATAAAACCTAAAGCCACCATGAAACCACTTTGCAACCGATTTTATAACTATAACAACACATTTCTGGGTATATTCAACAAAGACCTGGATCACCTGAGCTGTTATGCGATGTTTGACATCGTGACAATGCGGATTCCTTGATGGCGTCATACAAATGTACACAGTCTCAAACTTAGTGACTATCCTGAACTATGATATTAAAAGGCTGGAGCACAGACAAGAAAAACTAAAGCTACAACACCATGAGACTTAACACTGACTCTCTGAAACAGACCAAATCAATTAAAAGTTTGGGATCTTCGTACTTTTGTTGCTTTCTGGTAAAAACCGGTTTGGGTGGAGCGCGGAGTGGCGTTTGGACTGAAGTCTGATCACTTGTGCTATATAATGTGGTATTATCTCTACATATGTACTAGGGTGGCCATATGCTGAACAGCTGGAAGCTCGTACCATAGCACACCACTATGGTCTGACAGAAAACCAATCAGAAATGGCAGACAGATGTTTTTCATTTCATCAATGAGAACTCATCCAAGCATATATACAGCTGTTGTATCCAAAGAACAAACTTTAGTTCAAACATATGTTTACTTGAGTGATGAAGACCAACTACTTTTAATACTATTTATCTGAGTGTATGTATCATCATTTAAAGGAACAGTTCACAAGGAAATTTAGTCATCATACTCACCCTCATGCCGTTCCAAACTGGTATGACTTTCTACAACTGAAACAAACAGAACATTTATATGGACTGCGTTTATGATCCTTGTATGATGCTTTTACACTTCATTTTAATTTCAAAAGTGTCAGTCCCCATTCACTGCATGAAAAAGAGCAACCAGTACATTATTCACAGAAGAAAGATATGTTATAATTGGCTGAAATCATTACGAGTGCCATTTCAATGTGTTCATTGTACTGCCTTGGGCATACAATTATTAAAACAAAGCTCAAAATGACACAAAAATGCAAGAGAATGTCAAGATACACCACAAAGTGAAGTCACGTCCATCTGAAGGCTATAGTTAAAGTGAGAGAGATTCAGTTTCTGTGTGAATCACAAGGGACATGTCTCTAACACATGTTAATGGATCCGGGCATTTCTTTGAACTTGAGATTCTCCCACTTGCTGAGTAGAAAGTAGGGGGAAGAAAATGTCTGTCTGTCTGTCTGTCTGTCTCCTCTGTCCGTCTGTCTGTCTGACGCAGAACCTGCTGATTTCTCCAAGTACAACATGTTCCTGGATCAACATCTTTGTTACAATCAGGGTTGGGTGCTTATACATCAGCTTCACCTATTTCCCTCTGATTTTAGGGATAACTTGTGGGTGGGGTTATTCATTTCATCTTTGAATGGATATTCCCAGTACAGAAAACAGCGTGCACATGCCAAATTGCGTTCTCTTTCGCGTCTTCATAAGCTTGAAAACCAAGTTAAAATACACACATAGGAATCGACAAGCAGAATCAAAACTTTAATTTTATAACATTCGTGGATTCTTGGATTTTCGATTCCCAACCCTAGTCTTGTATACATTGTTTGATTTAATATGCTTCAGGTTTAGGATTAGTCTCCATTGGTTTACAACACACGCACACACTCATCATCGAGACTGGTTGGCCTTGACCTCTGCTCTTCTGTGCCATGTGTACGTGTCAATATGAGCAGGGTTATCAATCTTCCACGGCTATTCCATGGCCAATCAATCTTCATGCACATGGTCATCTGTCCATCCATCTATCCTTTTTCAATTACCTCTTCCTGGGATTGGTTGGCTGAAATCTCCAGACTTATTACTGATTCTAGCTGCTTGTCCATCCTGTCTTCCACATCTTTTTCTTTGACAGTTGACCTCCACCGTCTACCACAGACCCCAGATTTGTTATCGGCATCTGCTCATGCTATAGGTACAGTCCATGCTATAGTTACAGAGGGTACAGAAAGTAATCAGACCCCCTTACATTTTTCACTTGCTGTTATATTGCAACCATTTGCTAAAATCATTTATAATCATTTATTTATTTAAATATCACATGGTGCTAAGTATTCAGACCCTTTGCTGTGGCCCTCATATATTTAACTCAGGTGCTGTCCATTTCTTCTGATCATCCTTGAGATTGTTCTACATCTTCATTTGAGTCCAGCTGTGTTTGATTATACTGATTGGACTTGATTAGGAAAGCCACACACCTGTCTATATAAGACCTTACAGCTCACAGTGCATGTCAGAGCAAATGAGAATCATGAGGTCAAAGGAACTGCCTGAAGAGCTTAGAGACAGAATTGTGGCAAGGCACAGATCTGGCCACGTCACAAAAAAAATTCTGCAGCACTTAAGGTTCCTAAGAGCAAAGTGGCCTCCATAATCCTTAAATGAAAGACTTTTGGAACGACCAAAACCCTTCCTAGAGCTGGCCATCCGGCCAAACCAAAAGAACCTTGGTGAGAGAGGTAAAGAAGAACCCAAAGATCACTGTGGCTGAGCTCCAGAGATGCAGTCAGGAGATGGGAGAAAGTTGTAGAAAGTCAATCATCGCTGCAGCCCTCCACCAGTTGGGGCTTTATGGCAGAGTGGCCTGACGGAAGCCTCTCCTCAGTGCAAGACACATGAAAGCCTGCATGGAGTTTGCTAAAAAACATCTGAAGGACTCCAAGATGGTGAGAAATAAGATTCTCTGGTCTGATGAGATCAAGATATAACTTTTTGGCCTTAATTCTAAGCGGAATGTGTGGTGAAAACCAGGCACTGCTCATCACCTGTCCAATACAGTCCCAACAGTGAAGCATGGTGGTGGCAGCATCATGCTGTGGGGGTGTTTTTCAGCTGCAGGGATAAGACAACTGGTTGCAATCGAGGGAAGATGAATGTGGTCAAGTACAGGGATATCCTGGACGAAAACCTTCTCCAGAGTGCTCAAGACCTCAGACTGGTCTGAAGGTTCACCTTCCAACAAGACAATGACCCTAAGCACACATCTAAAATAACGAAGGAGTGTCTTCACAACAACTCCGTGACTGTTTCTGAATGGTCCAGCCAGAGCCCTGACTTAAACCCAATTGAGCATCTCTGGAGAGACCTGAAAATGGATGTCCACCAACGTTTACCATCCAACCTGACATGAACTGGAGAGGATCCCCAAATCCAGGTGTCAAAAACTTGTTGCATCTTTCCCAAAAAGACTCATGGCTGTATTAGATCAAAGGGTGCTTCTGCTAAATACTGAGCAAAGGGTCTGAACACTTAGGACCATTTCAGTTTTAATTTTTTAATAAATCTGCAAAAATGTCAACAATTCTGTGCTGTGTGTACATTAATGAGAAAAAAAGAACTTAAATGATTTTAGCAAATGGCTGCAATATAACAAAGAGTGAAAAATTTAAGGGGGTCTGAATACTTTCCGTATGTAAAAAACAACAACAACAAAAACACTTATTTCAATTTTCCTTAGAAAACCTCTAAAAAGCCCTGTGAAAACAAGCCGTCCCCTCTCAGTGTTTATGCCGCTGTTTTGTTATGACCCTCACGCCGGATTTGAATTTTTCATCATGTGGTGCGATGCAATTGTTGACAGCTTCTCACTCTCTCCGGCAAGCCACGTATTTCATTCCAAGTGTCGTTTCTTGCACTTTCTCTGGTTTCAAAGCATCTCTCACTTATGGGAGGCTGTAGGTTTTGGCAGGTGTATTGCTTCAACACGCGTTCTTTGGAAGAGACGAGTGAAGGCGATCAAGAGATCATTCTAAGCCTCTCCTGTAGATGTGAAAGGAACAAAGTGTGTACCTCTCAGGAAAAGTAAAGAACATGATTGTAAGTCAGCTAGATTTTATCATCGTGATATCTGCTGTTACCACCAACCCGCCTCAATGGAAAATCCTTGTACTGCACTTCTAAACTCTGAAGCATTCGTAGAACAGCAACACAGAGATTTGTTTCTTTTCTAATAGTTTTCTAAGCTTGGTGAGAGTTTGGTAAAAACAGTTTAGTCAAACGATTTTTTTAAAGTTTTTTTTCTTTGCTATTCTTGGCTAAATAGGTGCTGTCTGTATCTAGACAGTGAGGGGCCGCTCTCACATGACACATTCTTGTATTTAACAAAAGTTAAACAGAGCGCAATGAAATGGAACAAAATGCAGGTGTCTCGAAATGTGTTTTGGGTTGAATTATTTTTAACTTGATTTAGCATAAAAATGCAACACTGAAAACACACTGAAAAAAAGTACAAAAAAGATATTTATCAGCATGCTTATGTTTATTTAATAGACATAAAATAAAACATTAAGTGTGTGTGTGTGTGTGTGTGTGTGTGTGTGTGTGTGTGTGTGTGTGTGTGTGTGTGTGTGTGTGTGTGTGTGTGTGTGTGTGTGGACTGGTAATCCCTACGGTATGGGGACAAAATGTCCCCACAAAGATGGCAATATCCAAATTTTTGTCCTTGTGGGGACATTTTTTTGGTCCCCATGAGGAAAACATCTTATAAATCACACTAAGTGATGTTTTTTGAAAAAGTAAAAATGCAGCATGTCTCCTGTGATGGGTAGGTTTAGGGACAGGGGGAGTGTAGGGGGATAGAAAATACGGTTTGTACAGTATAAAATGCATTACGCCTATGGAATGTCCCCATAAAACATGGAAACACAACGTGTGTGTGTGTGCGTGTGTGTGTAGATACTATGATATATAAAATATACTATGTATAAATTCTATATAATTACAACATATAAAACATATTTAATTAGTTGCCTGACAGTTTTGAAAAATAAGCATTTGTGCCATTTATTTTTATAGTTGCTAATATAATGGACTTCGGACTTTACTGTCTGACAATTACCACAAACTGAAAATAAAAGATATTCTGATGCTAAATTTATTAAGTATTATTGACTATTTTAGATTTTTGAGTGAAAACAATCAAACATTCTTAAAACAAAACACTGTTTACAAAAATTGTCTCTTGAACATAAGTGTATCTTTTCTTATTGACATGGCAGTTTTTTTCACTTGTTTATATTTAAAAATAAGTGAAAAACATCTGCCAGTGCAGTACGACAAAAAGCACTTTAAAGATACATTATATTAAAATCTCACATATATGCAGCGTTGCTTCTCAAATAAATGTTTTGTTTTAACTGCAAAACCAGACCAAAATACATTTTATTTGCTGTCTACAAAGTACACAGTGAGTCAACTCCCTGCGTTTGGGAACAGAGCTTATGAATGAGGTCTGCAAGAGGATTTAACAGTTCACTGGACTCTTTTTGAAACTCATCAACGGGTATTCATATTTAAAATCATATAAAGAAATAATATTTTGTATGTGTGTGCATTATAATTGATTGCTTTGGCTTTTGAAATTTGATCTAAAATTATTGACTTTTGACTTTATGTATCACAACTGTTCAAATCCGATATGCGTGTCCATGCCATTGTCTTATTTACAACATGACAGTGCAGCCGCCACGCTGGATTACTGCGTGGTATGAGGCAGCGGCTGAAACGTAGGAGACTGGTATGCGTGACTTTATTCCAAGCTGTCGTCTCCACCAGTTTCAAATCATCTCTCTGTTATATTGTAATTTTCTGCTTGTCCAGCACTTTGCAACACAACCTTGTTAATCCTTGTTTACTACCAAATTAGTTCAAACAAATGAACTTTTATGAGTATTTAGAACTTTATTTTACTTTTGAGTTCTCCAAACTGACACATTTTAAGTAATCTAAATTGTTTCATTGTTTTGAGTTTTATGAACTTATTTCTTTTAATTTAGACAAACTTAAATTTAACAGAAATTGGGCTGGGATTTCTATTTCCCAGCATGCTTTTCCATGACACTTACAAGGGACAGTAAATGCCAAAATTAAGTGTGATATTATGTGTATTATATTTTGTGCTAGATTGTTATGCTAGTTTAGAAGAGTTTATGTTATGTTGTTTTTTGTTTTTTACCATCATGTTGAACTCATTCAGCGTGTGTTATGCTATGCTACTGCTACCAAAGCATTGTGTAACCAATTAGCAAGGTGGGATTTATTGAATTAGCTGGTTATAGCTAGTCAAGTTTCTACTACAAAAAAAAGTGAGATTACATGGTATGTTTAAGTTAAATTTATGAACTAGTTTACTCAAATGTTGCAAGTTCAGAGCAATTAAAATGTATCATTACAAAATAAAAATCTGCAAGTTCTGCTTAAACTTTGTGTTTCTTATCTTAAAAAAATTGAGTTTTGCCAACTTATTCAGGTTTGTATGATTTCAAACCACATATGAATGTGATTTATCCATACACACTTTAAATCTGATCGGATTTCAATCGGATATGGTCAAAAATCGTATTTGGACTGACAGTCTGAGCCATACTCTCTCCCTTTGTCTTGTAAAGGTCACTGGAACTAGTCAGACCAAATATCGCTCTGTCCTTTTGCTCCTCGTCCCCTCTGATTGGCCCATGGTCGAGACAGACAATAATAGAGGGATTGTCTTCACCTGATATAGAGAAACGGTTGAGTCTTTCTCAGAAAGTCAGCTTTAAGTTTTGGTACGAAGGTACTGCTTTTCTCCACATGCGCGCAAGCAATTTTGGGTCTGTTGGTACGATTGACTGATGTGGTTTGACAATCCGTGATTACATTTTTTGTCAGTTTGTTTCCTTTTTTCTCTTGCATATGGATCAGAGAGACCAAGAATGAAAGCAAAACCAATCTGTCTTCAACAAATCTGATTCCTCTACATCTGTTCATCAAAATGACCCCCTGTGGATGCCATTTCAAATCTTCCTCTAATGAAAATCAATCAGGATCTTTGACAGAGCCGTACGTATGTAACAAGTTTCACAAATGTGTTATTACAGAGAGACAGATTAAGTCTACATCACCATTCCATTCCTCTTTCTTTACCACGACCCGATTTTGACCGGATGTGCTGCGTAACATCGATTCTTTCGCCTGAATAAGTCAGACATCACCTCCTCTCAGCATTCACAATACATATTATTCTCTGCTGTAGTATAGCCCTTTCTCTCAGTCAGTTTGCTGTCAGTCCAGATTCAGTGGACGGGCGTACCAGCTGCTCACCAGGCTGTTGCTCAGATCGGTGGGGAGGCGAGAGACGGACGTCAGTTCTCTGTGTTTCACCAGTTTGCTAATTGTTCCGAATGCTTTCTGTCACCTAATTATGCTTCTATCAAAGTAATGAATTCTCTCTTTATTCTTTGAATGCCAAGCTGTGAAAAGAAAGTCATGAAACGAACAAAGTCTCCTATCCGAGAGAGCAAAACCTCTCAAACTGGAAGAGAAAAGTCTCATGTAGAGATGAAACGTATCGTTGAATGATCATGAGGATCAGATGAATGAAGTACAATGTGGACTGCAGGTTTAGCACTTAGTAGGAGACACATTTGCAATTCATAAGAATTATAAACAGGTTTTTTACTAAACCATCTTTAAAGCTCCAAGTACTGGTGCTTTAAAGAATCCAGAAAACAACATACCAGTCTAAAGAACCCTCTCACAGGCAAAATCATGCCTGATCTGATCTGCACAACATAAAGAAGTAAAGTGATTCAATTAAATAAGAAGGCATATACAATAAAAACAATGGGCCTACTAATATTGACACTTTTTAAATGGTTTTTGGCCAATCAGATTACAGGAACTAAGTGTTGCACCGATTGCATGTGACAAAGAACCTTTGAATCTCCAAAGAAGCATAAAAGAAACTCGATAGAGTTTGAATTGTACAAGTGTACAAGAGTATAGTGCCCTCTTTTTTAGCAGCCTTGGTTCCGGAAGCATTTTTACCATTCTTTTTTTTTCCATAGGGATTTTAAAAAAAAGGTCTTCATTAAATCCATAAACCAAACCAACCAGCTACAAGGTGAATCTAACAGTAATAATTTTGATTTAAAACAAAAAAGTATTTGAAAATCGGACAAAAAGACAAAGGCACATTACTTTGTACTTAATGACTTTCAACAAAAAAAATTTTTGTTAATTTAAAAATTGACTCTTTCCACGGCATTGACGAAATTTTTCGTCATTCCTTGTTTTCCTTGTTACATAGTATAGGGGGCGCTAACGCATCTTCTGAAAGAGTACAGAATCTTCTGATCAAAACACATGCGAAGAAGATGTAGAAACAAGCGATATCATATGTAATAATATATGCATATGTAAAATTACGCAATCATCAACATTAAACAGCATAGAAATCAAAACCTCAAAACTGTGAAATGTTGTCCTAGGACGAGCTATAGGACTGTGCAAGCATTTAGGGTGTTGATGGACTCGATCTACTCCATCTGATTTAATCATCATTCTGAAAATGATCCAGCTGTAGTCTTGAAAAAAGCATTTAGCTTTTTTAAGAAACTTACCAACATTCAAGTGTTGATAAAAAGACTGCATTAAGCTTGAGTAAAAGCAGAGGCTCTGTTCAATCTTTTGATATATTGGATATTCAGATATTCACACAACAAAATATTCTGGGGGCCATGAAAATTTTGTAAAAACGCTGGTGGTGGCTGGCAACTTTTTTTTTTTTTAAACACTGACAGGGAAAGAGTTTAAAATGTATCATAGTTATAGTTCAAAATCTATTCCGCTAGAAAATAAAAGGGATTTTTACTTCTGGAACCTAACTGTTGCACAGAGAAAATCTTTCTTGATCAGATGAAACCTAAATCTATGATATTGCAAAGAACCAGTGAAGAATCTGTGCATGGTTCATTCTTATACAGTGTAAAAATGATCAGAATACACAGATGAAACCACTGAACAATTATTCTGCTGATTGTTTTATAATAAGTTTTCTGGAGTAATGCATGTGCAGTTCATCAACTTTTCTTTTCTCTGCCCCTCTCCTCCATGTGTTGAGACTTTACTTGTATTCATTTGCTCTCAACAGTGTTTGGATAGACACAGTAGGTGTTTCCTGTAATGAATAATAATCACTTCAAAACAGGATCTCACCCCCACACGCACACAGCTGATGAGATACACTTCATTTTCACACTGGCAACATGTGGCTGTATATTCTTTGTAATTGTGCTTTGTGGCAAGACACTCAAAATAACACCCCAACTTAAATTAAGAATTAATTTACTTAAATTTAACTTTTTAGTGTAAATGCTACTTATTGACAAAAACCTGGAAAGAGGTGATTGCTTGTTTACTGTATTATTCATATTTAAGATTCCTGGCACATTCACACATTCAGTATGCATTTCTTAAAATAGCTTTTTGAATTGCATTAATGTATACATAACACACAGTCTGCCAATCTAATGTTAATCTTGAGTACCTAGCATCCTTCATATCGCCGGAGAGTCTTTAGTTTTATCAGATTTAAAAAGACAGATACGCTGTAACGATTTTTTTCTGAAAACTGCCAAGCTTGTGGAGGCGGGAAGTGGGCGGAGCTAAATAGTCACAAACACACACACACACACACACACACACACACACACACACACACACACACTTACATTTGTGTTGTTTACATTATATATACTTATGTGAAACATTTTTGTAAAAACAGACATTTGATGCAGTTTTACTTACAGGCATCTTTTATCACTGGGACCGTTCCATCTTTCAGTTACAAACGATCTGCAAATGTTGAACTGGCCCTTGTTCATAAAACATTTGTCACCAAAATGCTGGGAAAATGAACACACTTGCACAACTCCAAACGGCATCCACGGTTTCCTTAACGCTGGCTCAAGAACGCTGGCGGTTTTCCTTAAGAACTTGCACAAGGTTATCTTTCCCTCGCAACCAAAAACACACTTCTTTGGTGACATTGTTGATTTTGTGGTCTAAAAAACAAAATGACAAATCTCCTGACAAAAAGTCCTGTACAAGTCAGCCGATGACTTCCGAAACCCGAGCGATGGGCGTGCATCTCGCTCTGGTGATGTGTGCATGTGCTCCGGCAGAAGTGCCCTTTATGACATCATACAGGGCCATACTCATATGAATCCTGAAGGAGTCTATTTGGAATAGAAATACTCTGTTATACAGTGCATCTGGAAAGTATTCACAGCGCTTCACCTTTTTCACATTTTGTTATGTAACAGCCTTATTCCAAAATGGATTTTCCTAAAAATTCTTCAAACAATAACCCATAATGACAATGTGAAAAGTTTGTTTGAAATCTTTGCAAATTTATAAAAAAATTTTAAAAAAATCACATGTACATAAGTATTTACAGCCTTTGACATGACACTCAAAATTTAGCTCAGGTACATCCTGTTTCCACTGATCATCCTTGAGATGTTTCTACAACTTGATTGGAGTCCACCTTTTGTAAATTCAGTTGATTGGACATGAGTTGGAAAGGCACTCACCTGTCTATATTACACAGTTAATAGTGAGGAAAGAGGAAAACCTTCCAGAACAGCCTGCCAGTTTGCCAAAAGGTCACCTGAAGGACTCTCAGACCACGAGAAACAAAACATCTCTGGTTGAAATAATGATCGAAGTCTTTGGCCTGAATGGCATCACGTCTGGAGAAAACCAAGCACCGCTCATCACTTGGCCAATACCATGCCTACAGTTAAGAATGATGATGGCAGCATCATGCTGTGGGCATGTTTTTCAGCGGCAGGAACTGGGAGACTAGTCAGGATTGAGGGAAAGATGAATGAGTACAAAGATGTACAGAGACATCCTTGATAAAAACCTGCTCTGGACCTCAGACTGGGGGAAAGGTTCATCTTCCAACAGGACAACAACCCTAAGCACACAGCCAAGATAACAAAGGAGAGTCTACGGGACAACTCTTGAAGTGGCCCAGCCAGAGCCCAGACTTGAACCCGAATTAACATCTCTAGAGATCTGGAAATGGCTGTGGATCAACGCTCCCCATCCAACCGGATGGAGCTTGAGAGGTCCTGCAAAGAAGAATGTGAGAAACTAGCGCCTCAGCTCACACCACACGCATCACGCACTGCGCGTAGGGCACCAAGTGCTGAGGGGGCACCAAAAGAAGACACCCCCCTCCCCCTGTAATTCACCTCTCTAGAAAGTAACAAAGAAGAGGCCGCACACCGCCACAGACGAATAGACCGTGCGCCGCCTGAGAAAAAGAATGTCTTATCAAAAATGTCTTATCAAATCCATAAGATGTCCTTTCATCTTTGGAAAGTGCTCTATATATGTGTAGTATGAATATAATCCTGACATACTCCATTCGCCATGTTGAGTCATGTAACCTATGGTGTCAGTTGCGTCACTTCACTGACATTAATAAATCCTCTCTCATAGCCTCATGGGATAGTAAAGTGTCCATAATGTCCACACTTCAGAATCTTGCCGGACTGTATGTGATTTTGGATGCAGCCAGTATCAAGATCTCAATGGACAGCTAGCGATTTCTGGTGACACATATGATAGTGACCATTGGCAACATGATGATGGTGTGTCCAATGAGGCAACCAATTTGATAAATGTTTAACTTTATGCAAAAGAAGAGCTACTTTTGGGGCCGACAATAGAAGTGAAGACTATGTCAGTGGGGCTCACACATCACCCATCTCGAGTGCAAGACGGAAAAGATAATTTATGGAGCGATTTCTCTGTTCTATATGTCTTGTCTATAAACACATTGGTATAATAAGTGTGAGTCTCAGCCAGTTTGCCTCATATATTGATAGTTCTTGCTTATGATATGATGCAATGAGCAGATAAGCAATGATGCAGTTCAAAACAGTTCACAGCTCAATCAATGCCCAAATATTTATAGATTTAAAGCAAGATTCAAAGAAATGGTGTTGGCAAAATATAAAGCTGAAGGAGGGATCTTGGTGCTGTGATTATGGAGTGATTATCAATGTAAAAAACGGTAGTAGTGATGGTCATAATTGTTCTTATTATTTATATTGATATTGATTGATGTGCATGTGTGAATGCATATAGTATATGGGAGATAAGCTATTATATTTTTCTATGTATATTGTATTAGAATATTAGTCCATAGAAATGAAAAACACTTTAATATATGCACTGATCAGGCATAACATTTTGACCACCTTCCTAATATTGTTTTGGTCGCCATTTTGCTGTCTAAACAGCTGTGACTCGTCTAGGCATGGACTCCACTAGACCCTTGAAGGTGTGCTGTGGTATCTGGCACCAATATGTTAGCAGCATATCCTTTAAGTCCTGTTAGTTGCGAGGTGGGGCCTCCATAGATCGGACTTGTTTGTCCCGGACATCCCACAGATGCTCATTTGGATTGAGATATGGGGAATTGGGAGGCCAATCAACACCTCAAACTCGTTCTTTTGCTCTTCAAACCATTCCTGAACCATTTTCATATGCAACAAACTGCGATGCACTGTGTATTCTGACACCTTTCTATCAGAACCAGCATTAACTCTTGATCAAATTGAGCTACAGTAGCTCGTCTGTTTGATCGGACCACACGGGCCAGCCTTCGCTCCCCACGTGCTGCCCATGGCGCTGTCACCGGTTCACCACTGTTCCTTCATTGGATTGGAGCACTTTTGATAGATACTGACCACTGCAGACTGGGAACACTCCACAAAGCTGAAGTTTTGGAGATGCTCTGACCCAGTCGTCTAGCCATTACAATTTGGCCCTTGTCAAACTCACTCAAATCCTTACACTTGCCAATTTTTACTGCTTCTAACACATCAACTTTGAGGATAAAATGTCCACTTGCTGCCTAATATATCCCACCACTAACAGGTGCTGTGATGAAGAGATAATCAATGTTATTCACTTCACCTCTCATAATGTTTTGCCTGATCGGTGTATATACAGTAACGATAATAATTATTATAATAATGAGGACTCTGCATCTGGAGCACAGGCAGCTCTCAAGGTTTTGTATCACAGCTTAAGAAGATAATAGTTCTATTCAAGATGCATGAAATTAATCTGAATAATGCTGGCAAATGATTATGCTGTGATGTCCAGCTGTTTGGCTACAGGCAACATAGTCGGTCATTGTGGAATATTCAAGGTTTAAGTATCCCATGATGCATTTGAGTCAGCCACTATTATCGCAGTGGTAGGTTTTTTGGTCTTGAATGAATATTTCAACAGATCAAAAGATGCATAGCTCCCTTATTAAAGAATGGGTTTATTAATTGTTAAAAATTAAATCAGTCTGTTCACCAGAGAGGCAGGGCGAAGCCAGAGGTCTGTTTGGTATGCAGAGAGACACCGCTTTCCCAAGGTCAGATATTGTGAGCAGGGTCCAGGCTGCTTTGTGAGAGGTGAGACGAGGTCAAACCGGCCTTTCATTGCTCTACTATTGGGTCTGGATGCATAGAAGAGCGAAAGAGAGTGAAACAGAGAGAAAAAAGAGAAAGGTGTGCTTTTTAACACTGTCTTGCGGGACTCAAGTGACCAGCCATGCATTAAATCACACTTAGGCTTCCAGTACACGCTTCCATTCGTGTGCGATCCATCTATCAATCCGTTCCTCTCTTCATCACCTCATCATCCATCCATTATTCGGCTCCTGCCTCACGGGTCTTTCCCCAACGGACCGCACCGTTCCAGCCTGTGGCGCAAACATCAACCATTACGGAGCGTGTAATGTTGGGATTACACCGCTGTGCTCGGTGTTGAGTGCTCCCACACGGCAGCTCCTCTCCACAGACGGGACTTCATCACTCCAGCCGGCTCCCAGCCTCCTCCGCTCGGGCTGCTCCTTTATGAAAGCCAAATCACATTTGCAGGGCTTCAATAATTGATTACATGGGGACATATGATTTGCCTCCTTTTGACTTAGTCTTGTAAATGATGACCTGGCAACCGAACGCAGGGGAGGGGATGTACTAATGTGCCATGCAGGCAGAGCTGGGAGTGTGTCTCCAAAACAATGTCCTTTCTTTCTGTCCCTCTGGCTGTTGCATTAAACAGAGCTTCCTCTTTTTCCTTTATTAGACATTAACAATTCCACTGTTGTTAATGAAGGGAAATCTTTCTCCCTGGGTCTCTGCGGATGCTAATAGCTACGTAAAAGGGAGGGGGAGCTGTCATTGCTGTTTCTTCTTTAATTAGCTCAAGACAAAAGATGTCACAATGTCACAAAGACTGAAGCTCAGTGATGGAACCGCACAGAAAGCCGAGATGTACTTGATGTGAGATGAGGCTTAAATAATAAAAGTCACAGCCATTTTCATTTGTTTGGATTTGCTTGTGTAACTTCATGACATGATGGTGAAGTTATATGTCATCCTCCCCATGCACAAATAGCAAACAAACTTTTTAAATCAGTGGTTCCTAGCTAACAGTTTCTAGGCTGTTGAAGGGAGGAAAAAAATGTATTGTTCAATGTATAATGCAACTAAACATATAATTGTGCATTTTATTTGTAAACAACAACAAAAATGTATTCACGATCTGTGAAGTTGATTAACTTTAGTGTCTATTCAAACTGTATGATATTTAGCAGCAAATGTATGTGACACTTGGCAGAAGTTACTCAAATTAGGCAGATAGTTAAATTAAATGAAATTAAAAATTATTAAATATAATTTCCACATTCAGTGGATTTAACCTGGCAATTTAAATTGAACAGAACAATAAAATGGTCATTAATGAGGTTTGTATGCTAATGTGAGAAGGAAATCCAGACTTTCCCCCCCTTTTAAACCAAGCTTTATAGGCAGTTTGGATTTATTGCTTACCTCAGCTCTCGATGCAACAACGCTGACAGGTCTGCGAGTGCAGCTGTACGAAAATGGTAAATAGTAGCAGTCTCGCGGAGCGCTTTTTATACGTGGTGCTGTGTAATGTCATGAAAAGAGGGAGTGTAATTTTGTCACAGACCTGAAATATTTCTCCATTTTTTTTCTTGCTAATGGCGCAGAGTAATTTTCATATCATGCTCGACTGTGGCCTTGCCGCCTTTAGAAGTAAATCATAAACGCTTTTAGCGAGTCACGCAGGATGTCGTCGATGGTTACGAGGGGTCACGCAAACTTGAAATTTGACATGATAATGTTATGGCTGCTGTCACCTCTCGACGCTAATGCAAGAGCTTGAAGTCTAGAGTCATAGAGAAGTGCAAAGCGTATTTTTAGTGAAGCTGATACTCCATATGTTTGCATTCATGAGGCTGTAACCTAAAGGCCAAGAGTCACACCCCTTAAAATCTTCATTTATGTACCCAAAGGCAACATTTACTGTGTTTTTCACACAAAGGCACATCACACAATATGATCTTTGCTCTGACTTACCAATCTTTGCTCGGGTCATTGAGCTTTGCTCTGACCAATGATCTTTTCTCAGTAATGAAGAAGCTGCTCTCTTTCGGTCTCACTCTCTTGGCTCCTCTGCAGTGGTTGGTAGACAGGTAATGCAGAGGAGGATATTGATGGTTTTATCTGAACGTAAACTTCCGATTGCCTCCTCCACATTCAAGCCTTTACCCTCACTTGGCACGACAGTCCTCCATCTGACAAACTACATCCTTGAGAGGCAGAACAGTGAACAAACCTGCAGTTTAAGAGAGAGTAAGTCAAACTGTCAATATGGAATGGACCCTTAATTACAGCCAACTCGCACAAAAGGAACATAAATGGCCTTCTGGTTGCTACGAAGTGAGATGCTGTTGGCTGACTTACACTTGAGCACGAAATCCAACATCAGCAATGTGCTTTTTTTCAAGGGCCTGGAAGATATTTAACTTGATTAGAACTACCAATAAGCCTGCAGGTACACTTCAGGCTCTGCCATGGATCCTGGAGGAGGATGATGCTAAAGGAGGGATTTTTTGCCCGGGAGGACTCCCTGTTCTCCCATTTAGCCATAATACCCAAAGCATGAATGCTGATGTTCTTTTCGTTTGTCAGTGTTGCTCTCATATTTTTGTATTCTTCTGGTATCATCGTTCGCCTTGGCTTTCACTGACAAGCAGGGGTGCAGCTAAACCTGATTAGCTTTGATTTTATTATACAAGACAAAAATGTGCTATAAAACTGACATGCAACCATACAGTCGAGTTAACCAAACTAAGGTAACATTTTTGAATTCCCGGTCTGCAGTGGTCAGTATCTTTCAAAAAAAAGGGCAGGTGGTGAACCGGAGACAGGGTCATGGGCGGCCAAGGCTCATTGATGCACGTGGCGAGTAAAGGCTGGCCCGTGTGGTATGATCAAATAAACTAGGTACCTCAAATTGCTCAAGAAGTTAATGCTGGTTCTGATAGAAAGGTGTCATCGCAGTTTGTTGCGTATAGAGATGCATAGCCGCAAACCAGTCAGGGTGCCCATGCTGACCCCTGTCCACCGCCGAAAGCACCAACAATGAACTGGACCACGGAGTAATGTAAATGGGTCAAAATTAATATTCTATCATAATATTGTACCAATATATGCAGGTCATGTATTTAACCTTTTCTAGCGCACCTTCTTAACATCATTAATGGACACATAAAAATAATAATATAAAAAGTCTGGTTTGAATAATTTACATGTGTAACGGCTTATGATTATGCAAATGTTTAGCCCCACGTTGTTATATATCTAGTGACATCCCTGCTAACTAGATAACTGTTTTTAGACAAGACTTTGAAGAGGTGGCATATTTACGTCATAATGATCCCTAATACATTTTGTTCTTCTATTAACCGTTTTGCTGAACATTTGTATCCCGTCCCTCTAATTGAAGTCAATCTGTTTTAGCTATCGCGCCTGCTTAATATGACAAAATGAGACACAAATGGAGAATAATATTTTACCTCATGAAATTAAATCTGAAATACATTCTGATTAGGTTCATTCTCTGCATGGATTTCATAATGCCTGCGATTTATCCGGCCCCATGAGAGGACACTAATGATGAGAAACATCAGTCAAAACCGCCTTCAACTGGAGAATTGGGTTAACTCAGAAGTTAGCATAGCGCTAACATTGGTTCAGAGGGAGTGGGGAACTCTAGAGATTATTTTGTGGTCTAATTCAAAATACTCACACCATAAAGATAGTGTTTGTGGTTGATATTAATTAGGCTTATGCTTGTGAGGATAGCATATAAACAGTCAAGACACTTTAGCATCCCTGCTAAAAAATAAAAAAAAATATGATAGAATTGGTTTGCATGCTATTATTGCAGGTAAACAAACACTGAACAGTGAATCCATGATAAAAACAAACATGAAAGTGTCCAAAAACATACCTTTTACTGGTTTGCTGGTCATTTAAACTATTTTTGCTCTATATTTTCAGCATGGGTCCAGCATCTAGGGCAAAAAAAGAAAGACAATTAGAATTAGCAGTTTTATAAATTATGTGGTACATGACACTTTTCTTTTCATTCACATTATGAGTCACAGGAAGCCAGCACAACGTTATGAATACTATAAAATCTACACTCTTGCTTTATTGCCTGCCCTAAAGTGAAAGTTCAAAGCTGTTATTCTATAAGAGTTCAGATCGTAGAGCAAAACCCTTTAAAAAAACAGAGCAGTAAATAATGAGAGAAAAAGTTAGTCATCATGTCCTATCACACACCTACTGATCTCACTTGCACCCCTCTGGTCCAAACGCAGCAGTCTACCTTCCAAAAATCATTACAGGCTAAAGTTTTGAGAAACAGAGCAACAAAGAGAGAAATTTCACTCCAAGGCCTGACATTTTTAGCACCTCTCTGCCATGTTTCTGCCTCTATCCACTTTTATGAGGCTCATTCCAATGAATAAATGGTCAGGGAAAGGTCATTGGATTCCCTGGATGAGAGTTAGCTTTGGCACAACCTCACCGACTATGAGAGAAGTTCAGGTTTAACACAGTTCAGAGGAAGGGAAATGGCCATCAATGAGTTAGTCAAAGTAAAAAAGAAGTGATGTAACTATTGTTTGCAAATTAAACTAAATTATGAAATATATAACATTTTGCTTCTGCATATATATATATATGTATATATGTGTGTGTCTGTGTGTGTGTGAATGAGTGAGATTATTTGATGAAAAATACAGAAAAAAAGTAATGTTAAATATTATTACAATTTAAAATAACGATTTTCTATTGTAATATTCTTTAAAATATATTTATTCCTGTTATGCAAAGCTGAATTTTCATCAGCCATTTATCCAGTCTTCAGTTTCACATGATCCTTCAGAAATCATTCTAATATGCTGATGTTTTATGTTTTTATTTTATTTGAAAGTATTTAAAGTATGTAAAAAAAAAAAAAAACATTATTAATGTTTCCAACATTAATAATAAATCAGCATTTTAGAATGATTTCTAAAGGATCATGCAGAAGAGACTTCTTTCAAAAACATAAAAAATAGTAATGTTTTCAAACTTTTGGCCAGTAGGCTACTATAAAAAAAATAAAAAATAATAATTATATATATATATATATATATATATATATATATATATATATATATATATATATATATATATATATATATATATATATATATATATATATATATATATACCATTAGATATGTCCAAATAGCATGATATGTTTGCAGAAATTATTGTCCACCATGATATATCACATATAATCAAGCAATCTGTAATTGGATTAACATGTCATTCATATGGTCTCTTTATATTTGCATACATGATTCATGGCCGGCATCGAGCTGTCTTGTCGTTTGGTACTAAAGAGAGTCCCAAGAGCTGATGGGACGCAGGAATAATTACAGGTAGGCCTACTCTCTGATTTCCAGTCCACTTGAAGCAACGGGGTTCCAATGAAAAAGGTTGAGTCATTGTATGAAGTGTTCAGCACTGTGTGCTCAGTCATGAAAGGGATGATGATAGCAGGTCTGATGTTCTCCGTCCTCTAATGTCATTTGCTTGACATGGTAAGAGTTGGTAGTATTTGTGTAAGGGGCTTGTAAGAGTGGTCAGTGGGCTTCTCAGAATAGATTTGCATGCTTTTAGCATTTGCAAGTGCGTGGGTTTGTGTGCACGTCCACATGCGAGAGGGTGTGTGTTCATGGCCGTGCATTAGTCAGGCACTGAATCTGCTTATTAAACCACCAACATGGCAGCAATTAAAATCTTTCTGAATTTGAATTACCAATCTTCTACAAAGTCTCTAATTAAAGAGTCTTCTTGACTGTTGGGGACAGGCTGTCCGTCAGAGGCAGCGAATAACACGTTTGTTTGATTAGAAACTTTCTAAGACCTAAGTGAGAATTTGGAGAGACGTTCTGCCCCCTTGTGGCCAGACTGAGACTCTAATTGAACGCCAGTTCAATTCAAAACAGGACACAAAAGCTTTGGGCCCGCTGACATACAGAGAGGCTCAGGATGAGAGCGACAGAGAGTATCTAATCTCCTCTAAGAGTCCGTCCAATATATTCATGCGCTATTGGATGGGTTCTTTACTTTAAAAGGGATGAAAAATTGAACATGGTGAAATTTTTAAGCTACATTTTAAGGCCTACTTCAAGGTTAGTGAGGTCAGAATCAATAGTTTTCCAAGCGCATCTCAACCGAGTACTTAAAAAATTGCTATACAATATAGTACATTTACAAATGTTATGCATTTATATGAATAATTATGTTTGTAATTGAATTTGTACATTTAGCAAATGCTGTAAAATGACACATACATGGTTATATATTAATAATTATATATTAGTACAATTTTAAAAAGCTGTATTTGGACAAAACAAGGTCAGTGGCATCTTATTAGTCATAATGACACAGTCTTTAACCTAAAGCAATGCTTTTTAATTACAGATATTGCTAAAGATGGACTTGACTGTGTGACCACGATCAGTCTGTAAACAACTACATCTCAAAACGTTATGTAAGTACAATTAAATGTGGAATGTTGTTGTTTTTTACTTTTGCTCAGGTGTGTTTTTGGCTAGATAATCTGACTTTGTTCTACACATCAAAACATCTTCATGCGGAGCTAAGTGTGAAAGCAGATGTCTGGAATTAGACATCCCATTTTAACCATTATTCAATGAGTCTAGTTTTATACTCTCGGGTTTGTTGTGAGCTTTCCCTTTCAGGCATATCAGCCATAATATATGAGCCCTTAACAACATTACCCGGTTATTATCATACCAAATGCACACCTAGAGTGCAGACAGGGGAAAATTACCTTGGGCTATGTGAAGTGTGGCTGTCAATCCTCGCTCGATGAGGAAAAAATGTATATGGGTTTAAGATGGAGTGCCTATCACAAAGACTTTACAAGTCCTCATATAAGAGTACTGCAGAGATACCAAGGCATACAGTGATGCTATCAGATAATAACAGGATGGTGTTTTGACATATATCATTAGCAAGGTACTTGAAAAATGTCATGGTACAATCTTACCTCTCCAATATCATTTTAATATTCCTGGTGACACCAACCGCTGCTGGTTCTCATGTGTCTTGCAACCTGTTTGAATATGCAGAAGTGCAGTTGTCAGTGATTAATGGCATTAATTTTAGTCCGTTCCCCACACAGAGCTATCGCATGGTTTCAGAAGATCTGTAAAAAAAGCATGTGAGTCATATTTACATATACATTACTCCATTTAGCAGACATATTTGTCTAAATCGACTCACTTTTATGATCCTTATTTGTCTTAACTAACAGCTTCTGGCCTATTTTCTTGCATTATAAAGAGAAGAACAGTTTGAAGTCAGGTCAGGAATTAAATGAAGGTGCATACAAGATGGCAGAACATTATTATGAAAGAGCTCGAGAAAGAGCTATCAATCTGTCAATCCTTTCCATGTCCGTTGAACTCTTCCTTTAAAATCAGCAATAATATCACATCTTCTACAACTCAGCTAACAAAAATATGTTCTAAGAATGTTTGGACCCACTTTGAATCAGGTAGCCTTAACTACTATGCACTAACATTTTAATTTATAATTTGATACAATGCACTTATTCAAACAGGTTGCAAGACACATGAGAACCAACAGCGGTTGGTGTCACCAGGAATATTAAAATGATATCGGAGAGGTAAGATTGTACCATGTTTAGTTAATTTTCCTATATTAAAGGGATAGTTCACACAAACATTTTAATTTTGTCATCACTTACTCACCGTCAAGATATTCTCAAAATAAACTTGACCGACATTAAAGAATGTCAGCAACCAGAGAGCCTGAACCTTGTTGTCGGGTCCATCTGTTGTATTTTTCTCCATTGTTGATTTGAAGCAAACACCTTTTACTACACGCACCGCAACAGACTTTTAAAAATGGTGGTTGAAATAAAAGGCTGCCTGTCAACCAATCAAAATGCTGCGTGAATTCAACCAATCATGTTCAGCGCCCAAGTCCCACCCCCAAAAGTTCCTGAACTTTGAAAAAGTGCTACATCGCGAGCAGGGACTTTCTGAGGGGGACATTTTTACCAGGAGCTTCATTTAGATCCTTGAAAAAGAATAAGTTGCTGTGTAATTTACATTGAAAAAAACGTAACGCGTAACACGTCACATTTAATGTATTTTTGTTGAAATAACTGTTTCTTCTTAGATTTTCTTAGTTTATGTATGTTACCATGTTTAGTGTTGTGTGAATGACACTGTGCACCTTCTATATTTGTCCTCCTAAAAGCTTTGACTCTCATCACTGCTGTGATTGATGGTTGTCAGTATATATCAAAAGTATATAACAGATATTAGTATTTCAATACGTTGATAATTTAACATTATTTCAGTTAATTAAATACAGTTATATAATGTAAATTTAACTTAAATCTGTTAAACCTAAAATGTTGCTACCGTATTTTTTTATGATAAAGTTCTGGCAACCGCAGCTGCCGTTTTTTAATGTAAATTTTACGAGGATTTTTTTGTTACAATGCAGGCCCTGTTTTGCCCTGAAGAAAAGCAGTTTCTGAATGCGCTGGAGCCATGTTAAATGAATCATGGCTGTCTCTCTCTTCTTCTCTTTCATTTTATTCCCCTCATTCTCTTTGTATGTTCACGGTAGGTTAGGTACAGATTGTATCTTAGGCCAGCATGGAGCAGAGAAAATTACTATCACAACAAATTAAGGTTGCAGGTGGTTTAGTGGCCCCGTCGCGAAACGCGTTACAGCACCGAGTCACTAGTTGAAGCCATGTGCTTCACAAATACATGCATGTGCATTAATGCGGCAATGATTATGGCTATTATGGTCTTCTATAAATGTATACATCATACAAGATTAGAGGAAAAAAAGTGACCTTTTTCCCATTGTGATTTTCTGTGGTTCGAACTGCAAGAGAAAAGGGAAAAAAATAAGCCAGTTTTATTCTTCATTACAAGACTCTGTGAAATACTTGATTCTGACTGGTCAATCACTTCAGTGGTAAAGTATTTAATTACAACAACCTCTACATTTTAATTTACTGTTGTCCTAAGCAAGATGTCAAGGTTTGGCTAGTGAACATGATACCATTTTCCTGAGGCTTCAGAGTGATTAGTCTCATGATAATTATAACTCAAGTGATTTTTTTAAAAATGCTTCAGTGCCAAGAGCGAAAACATTTAAAATTGCGTACTTCCAGGTGCAACTATGATTGAGATGAAAGCAACTTGAAATGGATAGCTTTCTCCAGCAGAAACTATCTCTGCAGTCTCTTTCTTCTCATATAAAAATATAATACAACTCTGATCGATACATGCATTTCTAAAATTCATAAAGATCCACAGTACTGCCTGAGAAATTACACTTGAGAGCTGTTATACCAATCAAATGAAATCATTAACAACAAAATTCACCTTTGCACTGCAGAGGTGGTATTGAAGATGCCTCTGAAACGGTAAATTACAAACGCATAAATATGTTGAGAATATTTTATTTAATGTTAGTATAAAAGCAATATAATGTATGCAGTCTCAAATTTGTGAAATCTTGCTCTTGTGATATTGCTTAATGATATCACGTTATACTATACAAATCCAGATCTCATACATGCACTTTGTTTAAACTTGTGAGAATTTATATTAATTTTGGTGTCATTTTTGACACAATCCCTAATTTCTGAACCTGCACAATAAATAAATCAAAGTAGAAATAAGTTATTGATTGCATCTGAAACGGTAAGTTTTACATCCAATCACATACATGATGTTAATAAATAAATCAGACTATGCACCAGCAGTTTATCTCAGCAGTTGTGGTCTTGACCGGTCTTGAAACAAAATCCCAGGTCCTCTAAGTCTGACGCCGAGACAAGACCGAGTACAAATGTGGTCGAGATCGAGACAAGACCAAGACCTTCGAAAAATGGTCTTAAGACCGGTCTCATGATCAAGGCCGATGTCGAGTACTACATGAAAATGGAATTTCAACAGAGTTTAATCATTTTTTACAAGAAACATGAGCTATTAACAAAATTTTTAGCCGATACACAGTAAAAAAAAATATTGTTGGTTTAACTTAAAAAAGAAAGTAACCTGGTTGCCTTCAAATTTGGAGTTATTTTAAATTAAAAATTTCAGTTAATACAATGAAGGAAATTGGCTTAATAAATAGAAACTCAAACTATTATTGTATCTGAACCTCATAAATAAATTTTTTTTGTGATAAATCACGAAAATAGCACAATTTGGCATGTTTCACTGCATTATAACAAATAAAACACAGTTACACAATATGTTTACAAAATCTTTTAATAATATTTGAATAAAGGGTGATGTCGATTCTGAAAAATGTTCATTGTATTAACTCAAAATTTTAAATTCAATTAACTCAAAATTTTAAGGCAACCAGGTAACTTTACGTCTAAAATATTTTTTTTTTACAGTGTAAGGTCGAAAATATCTTGGGGAAAGCTATCCGATAACATTCATAAACAATATTTCATGTTTAATTACACTACCGTTCAAAGGTTTTGGGGGTTGATAAGATTTGGTAAGGTTTTTAAGAACTTCCTTACGCTCAAAGAAGCTGCAAATACAATAAAATACAGTGAAATAACGGTTTAAACTATTTAAAATAATTTTAATTTATCCGCATGATCACATGATCTTTCAGAAATCATTATAATATTCTGATTTGGTGCTCAAGTAACATTTCTTATTATTACCAATGTTAAAAACAGTTATTTTGACTTTTGGTCAATTCAATGCATTTTTGAACTCTCAATCCATAGCTCTATTCTGATTACCTGTGTGCACAGCTCATATTTAGTATTCGAAAGATAAATAGAGAAGGAGAGAAGGTGTACTCCAGCCCAACACGTCTGATGTGTATTCTCCTCACAGGAAGTTGACCTTGAGGTGAAGCTGTTACTGCCACACGCAGCACACAGCATTACAATGGCCACTGGCCCACATCATTCCCCTGTCCTATCAGCTTTCTCCTGCGTGCTTGCACACACGTCTGTGTATGAGATCGGTGAGGAGAGAGAGGTCTATCTGCAGATACACACACACACACACACAGAGGCTTTGTCTCAAAGTGATGGCAGACATGAGAAATATTCTCTTTGCACCTCTATCTCTCTCTCATTCTCTCTATAGAAGTAAAACTAAAGTCTGCAGCACTCAAGAGGAAAAAACACAAAGGACCAAATAAAAATTGATAAAAAATAATAATTAAAAAAACAGGTTTTTCATAACATTACAGATAAGGCACATATCCTCTTAACCTGATATAAATGTTAGCATACTATATATTGATTGAAAGCTTTTCCTATAATTTTATATAACTTGTGCAGGGTGTGCACTTCTGAGGTGGCAGGGACAGCCCATCCAAAAATAAAAATGCTTTAATAATTTACTCACCTCCATGTCTTTTCAAACTCCTATGGCTTGCTGTATTCTGCAAGAAAGAAGGTTTTAGCTGTTGATGGCTATATTATGGGCTGCAATGTGAGCCAAAACTTGAAGAAATACAAAACATTAGAACTGTAATTAAAGCCTAATATTAAATAATATCCAAACACTGATCAATGCATGCAAACAGGCCAGTTACCATTAGTTACAATATATGTAGGCTGTATAATTGAGTATGAGCGTAAAAAAAAACACACACATGCACATTCATATTAAACCCCACGGCTCGTGGCGACACTGACCTCACTCACCGGAAGTGATCGCGCGCTGAAGGCTGTTGGAAATAATGGCATATTAGAGGTAACAAATTATATAAATACTGTTCGATTTCTCACACAAACCAATCGTTTCGTGTCATCAATGTGTCGCCACGAGCCGTGGGGTTTAATATGAATGTGCATGTGTGTGTTTTTTACGCTCATACTCTCATTTGTTACCATTGACATGCATTATACGACTGATAGACTGCAACAGCTGGAGTTAAAAATCTTCATTTGTGTTCTACTGAAGAAACAAAGTCACCTATATCTTGGATGCCCTGGGGTAAGCAGATAAATATAAAATTTTCATTTTTCAAGTTTTTCTTCAAATTAATTTGATAAAATTTCCACTTTGCTTCAATTAACAAAAAGTTGTAGTTCACAATAATAACCCTGGCACCAACTACATCAAATATTGCGACACAAAGGCCAAACATTAATTACTTAATGTCATGTGACATGCAAGAACCAATGAGGTTTTTTGTCATAAAACGCTCTACTGGATATATTTTGTTTTATTAAGACAGGACATAAATAACCACGGCTGTTTGAAAGTCCTTTTTTTGAGTTTAAAATGAGTCTCTATGATCCTTATTCACTTCACACTGTGCTTCTTTGTCGTGTTTTAATAGCACTGCACCTGTGTGAATTTGCTAAGACACAAAACATGAGCCCTGCTGGGCTCTAAAATGATAAGTAAGTCAGTACTGGTGGCCATTTTGAGGCTTTCTCGAGTGGATCGCAGTGACACACTGACACTCCAAGTGAGAACAACTCAACCTCAAACCGAATGGTTTGCAATCCAGTCCTTATATTCTTATCAAATATAATGGGAATTAATGGAGTTGGTTGGAAGGAGAAAGAGGAGGGGGGACAAGAAAGACGACTGGAAAAAGTTCAGGAGCAAAATGTCATAAATCTTTTTTAATTTTGAGCTTTCCCTCGATTCCATTAGTGGGGTACTTTGACGAATATTCTCTGACACATCAACGACAGAAAAAGAAAATGAGGGCTGAAAAACCAGACAGGTAATGTGACTTGGCGTGCCCTAATTATGTATGAAGACAGCTAAGACCCAGAGTTAAGTGGAAGAGAGAGAGAGAGAGAGAAAAAGAAATTGGAAAGTGTGTGTGAGAGAGAAATGTAGAGGAAGCAACAGCTTGTTCCTCTAAAATGCTCAAGATTACAATTGCTAATTTATTGTGAAAACCACTCAATCAGCTTGGCAGGCTATAGCTTTGCATAAGAACTCGCGAACATGCGCGCAAAGGCTGGCATGTTGAACTTCACATTGCATAAATTCATCTTCTGACTGGCTGAGATCATTCTGAGAAGGAGGAGAGCTTGTGTGACTCAGGAAAGGGATGATGCTGAAAGAGGAACGTCAGGGTTTCTGAAGGTGCCAACGTGAGGAACATGCACACCAGTAGATGTTCAGTGGAGCTCGACATTAACAAGCATTTCATGTTCAGTTATCATAACTTAAACAAAAAAATCATTAAACAGGCTGACTTCCTAGACACTGCGGTTCTTTGTTTAAGTGTATCAATCACAAAATTAATATTGAGTACCTTTCTGTTGTTCTCTCAGTTGTAGCTTGACTAACCCTCTTCTAAAGGCACGTAACCTGGTTTACGAAAGGCTCATTTCCACACAAGGTTAACTTTATGAGATGTACTCGTCATAGACGGAAATATCATTCATACTCACTCTAATACACTCTCCTGAGATCCAGGCAACAGACGGCAGCCAGTCATTGTGACAAATCGCTGAAATAAAGGTGTGATTTAAACCCATGAAAATATGCTGCATGAACACAGATGTGCTAAAACAATAAAATAAAGGAAGAGTGAGAACTGCTGTATATCTGAGGTGAAGAAATTGATTAAAAAGTCCCGTTAATAATTGCACAACTGTTTTCCAAGCAACTCTAATGCTATTTCAGTTATAATTCAGTTTCAGATCGGACTGGAACATTTTATAATATCATTTCATTCTCTAATCTGAAAAAAAATCTAAAATCATTATTTCAATGGACTGACAAGTACTTGTTCACAAATGCATGTATTACTCAACCAATGTGTTTGCAGCTAGTCTCTAGCCGTGTGAAGAGGCACCATGTAAATGTACAGCTCTACTTGCTATCAGACTGATTTAATCTCTGTGTTCAATTCAGAAAGCACTTTTTGTTTCATTTTGTAAATGTTTTTGTCAAAAGTTTAACTGTATTGTGTCTGAAAAAAAGGTTGGCTTATCTACTCACTCCTGTGAATTTCTTCAGCACTTTTATGCCTAGTATTGACTCAATAGACACGAATATCACAAACATATGTGTGTCACAAACAGTTCAGCAGCCAAGTTCACATTTTACCCCAAAATTCAAAAGGAAAAATTTATATATATTTTACATAAAGAATGTATTGCATTTACATACAGTCTGAGGGCCCTATTTGAACAATCTGAGCTCATGGTCTGGAGCGCATGGCGCAGGTACACATATGGGTGAGTTTTGGATGTAACGTGCAATAAACCAATCAGATTCTCTTCTCCCATTCTCTTTAAAAGCCAGCTGAGCTTGCACCATGGCAGATTTGCTATTAACACGGAGGAATTTGCGAGCGGAAAGATGAACGCTTCAATCTGGCATCCTTTTATTTTTCATTATTTAAACATGTTTGTTTTCTGCTGCGCATCCCTGTGTGTGTAATAAGCAGAGTGTACGGCGTTGTGCACCCACCTATAGGCGCAAATTACTAACGCCCTTTAAATAACACAAAAAATACTGCACTATTGACTTTAGACCAGGTTTTTGTTGGTCAAAGGCACAGTCGTTTTCAGTTGCCTCAAAATAGCAACCAACAATACGCCTGAACACACATTGTTTTCAGACCAGCACTCCCATGGGCGAACAGATGGGCGCGAGTACATTTGCTATTTAAACAACGTGGTGCTTTACGTGAAAATGATAACTGCATCGGGCTGAAACCAGCAAAAAAACACTTGCGTTGCGCCTGGCGTTGCATTTCGCCGGGTGTATGATAGGGCACTAATTGTCACGCCTGCCAGCCATAGTGCCTATGATAGCCACCAGAGGGCTCCTATATTAATCATAAACCTTTGCCTAGACTCATTATCGTGTGATTACCTCCACCTGTGTGTCTTTAGCTTGTTAATGTCTGTGTATATAAGCCCTGTGTTTTCTCTCACTCTTTGCAAAGTCTTTTATGTGTTACACTGCATTTCTGAGCATTCGCCATTGTGTCTCTTGTCATGGTTTATGGTCTTATGCTGCCTTCACGTGCTATCGGAAATTTCCTAATTCCCACTTTAGAAGTCGTGATTACGAGCTTGTTGCGTTCAAGTGCTTTGTTGTCGGAATGAACAGGAATCATGGAGGACACCAGGTTTATTCTTGCCTATTTATTGGTAAAATCTTATTAAATGAATTGACAATGAGATAAATATTACAGATTGTCCGCTTTCTGCCGATTCTGTAATTTCGGTAAAATGCAGGCCATTTTGCTGTGTATCAAACATAATACGTTTCAAATGATTACTCATAAATATGCACTACATTAATGTCAAGACAAGACAACCTTGCCACTACAGTAGTTCTCCCCGCCACCATGTTTAAAGTTTATAGCACGCCCATCTTGGGAATTTGGGTATCAAAATTATTTCCAAAATTTCCCAGTGGTAAACACGACATCAGAGGGCGTTCATGTGCAATTTTTACCTGGGAAACTCGTATTTACAATAATTAGGATGGCATGTGAAGGCAGCATTAATCTCCTGTCCTTTTCCCTGGATTTCCCTGTCTTCATTGTTTGCCTTGGTTTTGACCCTCTGCCTGTTATGGATTATGATTTTGGATTGCCCAAATAAAGCTGCGTTTGGATCTTCGACCCAAGTCTCATACGTATCCTAAGTCATTTACGTGAAACTAATATAAATAAAAAGGATATAATATACATTTTAAAGTATTTATACTATTGTTGTAATGTTTAGAATATGATTTATCTTTTTGCAAAACAGTATTTTTATTGTAAAAACCAAAATTACAGACATAATGAAAATCATTAAAAATATAGAGAAAAACTATATCAGAATTTGGAGGTAAAATGTGCTTAATTGTGCTGAAAATAATGTTATGATAACTGATTGCAATGCAATACTAAATCCCATTTTCTTTATGCAAAATATGATTTCTTATTTATTTTGGTTGGGAATGATTCACTCAACTGCTATTTTATGTAGTAAACAAATTTATTATTTTTGTAAAACTGTGATGTATACACGGTACCTTTTCTTATGTGTTTCACTTGTTGAAGATTCATGGCTTTGGGGTTTTCATTATGTCGCGCCAACAGAGGTGATGTTGCTCAGAAAGAAATCGAGGTCTACACATAAGTCCATAAGAGAGTCAGGCATGCTCGGTTGACTGACAGATGGGAGGCAGAATAATGCTCCTCAGATTCCTGCAGTTACTTTGCCAAACACAGCGCTACACTGTTGCTATGGAGGCAGATGCAGCCGATGCTGCAACACAGCACTCCAGGCTAAATAATGAAATGTAAATGAGGGGCATAGGAAGTTGGGTAAAGACAGAAGGTATGGCACAGAGCTCAAGAGAAATTGCTACTGAGATCTGGCTATCTTGTGACTCACTCATTTTCCTCACCTCCACCTTATCTTTTTAGCCTCGGGTGGAGTTGAATAAACATGCAATCCCAGTGCAAGGACTTCAAATCTCAATATATGGTCTTGAGGTGCTGTTGTTGGAAACACATCAGATATTGATGGACCTGTCCTGAAACATTTACAAAAACATACTATGATGGTACCATGGTACAGTTACTGCTTCAAACGGTAATACCAAAGTATAGTGATATATAATGGAATAATACCCAAAAGTACTTTAAAGAATAACATGGTATAATTCAAATTCATAAATATTTCAATGATTGTAATTAGGTTTTATTTGCCCATTAACTTCCCTAAAGAGCACCTAAAGTTGAAAACATTAGTAAAACACAAGTAGGAAAAAGCTGAGAAGATTCATTCTATGATTCTAGCACACAATAATTCAGTGATTTGTTTGCACTACAGTACAAATGTAATTGTTGTTATACTATAAATGTTTAATCTATTTAGCAACAATGTATATTTGGTCAAATAGTTTCTCTTTAAAAAATCAGAAATATTTCAGTAAAAAAAATAATAAACAGAGCAATTCCAAGAAAAGGAATTGTTCACTAAATGTGAAAAAAAAAAAGTGTGTGTGCCTGGTATTATGTCTATGGGAAGTCCCCATAAAACATGGAAACCGTGTGTGCACGTGTGTGTGTGTATCATAGACTGTGAAAAAAAATATGGACATAGCATCTGTGATGTCACCCATAGGATTCTAAAGAGCAGTTTTGAAGTGTAAAGAAGGGACGAGCTGGCCGTTGCCATCTTATCAGCGCGTCATCGTGCGTCACTCCCAGATAACAGAAAATGGGCAAAGAGGCGGGATGTGGGCAGGGCTAAGGTGACGCTATGACTAACAGACAGCAGTTAAATGGCTACCCACCTGCCATTCAAAGTGGCCATGCCCTTAATTATGCAGAACTTTAAGGCTTTATATGATGTAAACTAATTAATTATAAAAAAAAAATCACCCCTCTCACAGTTGTCATGAAGGGCAAAATAAGCCGTTTAGACCAAAACTATAAGTTGTACCAGCCTGTAAACAAGTATTTTTCTGGTGTAAAGTCGGGCATTTTAACATGGGGCTCAATGAGATTCTGCTCCCTTCCTAGTGGCCAGTCGATGAACTGCAGTTTAAGTCACTTCCGTATTATCTTTAAAAGAGACCAAGGGAGGTTGCCGCTTGATGTGTATTCATGCAGTGCTACAAGGCAATGTCCAAAAAGCAAGCTAAAAATTTTATAAATGACCTTCAGACAATCTGATTGGACAGGCTGCATCAACACAAACTACTGAAGCTTTTTCATCAGGGACCAACTATTCCCCTCAACAGCACCCGCTTAAACTCCTGAGGTTTCAGTTGAAATAACGGTTTGCTCTGGTGTTGTCTGGAAATTAAAGCTGGAGAGGAGGTGATCAATCACATCAGGCACTATTTGGGTTTGACAGTGTTACATTGGTGGACTGTTCCACTGAGGGAGACAGTGAACTAGGGGACGAGTCTCTCTGAGTAGACTTAAACCAGTAGAATTAGGCAATTATAGCCAAATAAATCAACTGCCTTCCCCACTGCAGCTTACAAAGACAGGACAAGGGATCCAGGCCAAACTACCACTGAAAACACAAAAACAAACACACACACAAATACTCACACATGCAGCCTGACTCTCAGTACAACTCTCTGTAGTTCTCTCTGTGATTTATACGAGAATACAAATTTGTGAAGTTCCCCTACAAAAAGTGATGTGACTAATAATATATTGATGGTATCACTATTAGATGGTAATCTGTAACATGGTGGTATACCTGGACTTACACCATATTTCCAAAAGTATTGGGACAGTCCTCCAAATCATTGAATTCAGGTGTTCCAATCACTTTCATGGCCACAGGTGTATAATATTAAGCACCTAGGCATGCTGACTGCTTCTAAAAACATTTGTGAAAGAATGGGTCGTTCTCAGGAGCTCAGTGAATTTAAGTGTGGTATCGTGATAAATTGCCACCTGTGCAATAAGTCTATTTTGAAATTTCTTCACTACTAAATATTCCACAGTCAAGTTTTAGTAGTATTATAACTAATCTGGAAGCAATTGGGAACAACAGCAACTCAGCTACGAAGTGGAAGGCCACGTAAAATCACTGAGCAGGGCCAGCGCATGCAGAGGCTTCATGGAATGGGTTTCCATGGATGCAAACTGGATCCAAGCCCAGCATCACCAAGTGCAATGCAAAGCGTCGGATGCAGTGGTGGAAAGCACGCCACCACTGGACTCTAGAGCCGTGGAGATGTGTTCTCTGGAGTGACCAATCACACTTCTCTATCTGTCAATCCAATGGACGAGTCTGGGTTTGGCAGTTTGCAAGGGAACAGTACTTGCCTGACTTCATTGTGCCAAGTGTAAAGTTTGGTGGAGGGGGGATTATGGTGTGGGGTTGTTTTTCATGGGTTGGGCTTGGCCCCTTAGTTCCAGTGAAATTAACTCTTAATGTTTCAGCATACCAAGACATTTTGGACAATTTCATGCTCCCAACTTTTTTGGAACAGTTTTGGCATGGCCCCTTTCTGTTCCAACATGACTGCGCACCAGTGCACAAATAAAGGTCCATAAAGACATGGATGAGCGAGTTTGGTGTGGAGGAACTTGACTGGCCTGCACAGAGTCCTGTCCTCAACCCGATAGAACACCTTTGGGATGAATTAGAGCGGAGACTGCAAGCCAGGCCTTCTCGTCAAAGTTCATATGCATGAAAAGTAGGCATCCCAAAACTTTTGGCAATATAGTGTATTTGTAGAACAACCTTTACAAGGTACTACAAATAATACCATGGTACATTTCCACAACATACCATGGAATACCATTGTTTTTTGTTTTCTCCCTTTCACTCTTCCTAATACACAAAAAGCCACAATAACAGAATAAAACAAGCCGTTGTTTATATCTTTCACAGTCGTAAGCCACGGCACTCTCTCTCAAACTCTCCTTTGATCTCAGATGAGAAAGGGGTGAAAAGGAAAGCGTCTGATTTGAAGTTTTGTGAACTCTTTGGCTCATTATTTTAAAGGGTTCCAAAGAGCACAGAAAGTGGAGCACCGCAGGTGCAGGCGGTGACCTCAGCAGAGGGAGCTCTGTTGATCTTTTTTTCAGACATTTGTCTTAAGTTTGTCTGCTCTGAACTGTAAAACACACTTTGATCCTGTCTGCGCACACCTGGTTGTGTATGAAACACAAAAAAAGAATGTTTGCATATAAAGCAGTGGCGTCACTAGGCCCATTTTAGGAGGGCTTTAGCCGTGCATGTAAATGCAGTTTACATAATGTAGCCACAATGACGTCTGTTTATCTGGCAAACGGCCAGATGTCTCGCACCTCTCGTGAAGCGCGTTATCAGATCACGATAAGGCGCTTGATGGTCTCAAATGACGCCAAAATGTCTGGACAAGCATTTCTTTGATCTCTCTGGGGAGATAACCTCCAGGCTCCGGAGTGTCTTTTATTGCTCCAAACGACCCTGCCGCGAACTCTCACACCTCACACACACACACATAGCAACACACAAATGGAATGTTCCCCAAGCTCCTGGATGATAGATGGTTAAAAGCCCCCTAAAAACGTACTAAATGTATACTTTTCTGTCTGAATGTTTGTATATATGTCTGTAATAATTAGGAGGGTTATATGAGTGTTAACTCAGCTGTTTAGGACAATAGACAGTGGAAAGCTTGTATTTGCGAATTCCCATCTCAGACCTGTGTTGTTTGATATTTTTAGAAACAGAAAAATGCAATCGTACTGAATCTTGTAAAAGAATTTGAAGGAAATGCATTATTACAAAAGTGCCAACTTTTAAGGATAAATGCATTTGTGTGCCTCCATGGGCGTAACAGCCAGGAGGTGTAACTCAGCCTAACAAAGAACTTGGTTTCGCGCCGAAAATGCTCAAATCGATTGGACCAGCCAGGAAATGGGCGTCACCTTACATGAACTACAAATGCCCATGCAACCCGCAATTCATTGCCTTTTGCTCGTGCTGTGCATCACCAACGCCGCCGGCAATCCGCCACCCACGTCTTCAGAGAGAGAAACAGCAACTTCCAGGAACCTCCAACAGAGCGGCCCCTCCAGCTAAACCTCTTCGCAAACCGAGAGCCAATACCAGCCGACTTTAAAGGAACCACGGGCAGCGGGACATTTGAACTCAGAATACACGTGCGAGAAGCCAAGACCAAAGCAAGTATTCTTATTTCTACAATCCTAGCTGCTATTGAAAAGTCGCTACCTCCGTTTTGGAATGAGATTAACTCGTTGCGGGCTCTGTGGAACGAACTGAAGTGAACGCTGTTATCCTCTCTCTCTCTTTCTCTCTCTCTCTCTCTCTATTTTGCTTTCTTTTATTCTTTTCGTTTAGATACAATTTTAGTTTCATGTCCTATCTATATTCTACTCTCTTGATGCATACTTAGTATGTACTTTCTGTGTTTATTGTAGTGTTATCTTTAGTCTGTGTTATTAAACTTCCAAAAGATATTTCTGAGTTGAAGCTGTTATTGTTCCACATACATGAAGTCAATGAGGCTTACAGAATCTTGAGCGTTACCTAATGCTGCTTAGCGCTACGATTTTAGTAACATAACTGTACGAACATACGAAATATTAATTTGTCCTGATCAGTAAAGTTAATGCTTCTTATGCTCTCGTAAAGCAGTAATCCCTTACCAGAATTGATTTGAAAGTCTATAACTAGTTTGCAGGACAAACGTAGTAAGATAACTTCAAGCAATTCCTTAAAGGTTACTTGTATTTAATTAAACATTTTCCTTATCGGAAATTAATTTTTAAAACGTAATGAACGACTAGCAAATTATATTCATAAACTCATGAATATTAAATCCCTTTTGAGTTAATTATTCCCCGAGATATCAGACTCATAGTCGATATTGTTACAGTTTTATGGTGGAGAATGCGGGCATCTACGACGAGCTCTAATTCGTGAGTACTCCGACCCTGAGTCAGACCAGGGGCTCATCACTGCCATGGACCTCAAGCAAGCCCGACTTGAGACACCACAGAACTATTACAACCGACTGCGACGTGCTTACTTCGGGGCACGTAACGACCCAGGCATGGAGGAAGACATCAACTTCAAAACTCTGTTCCTCCCCTGCACCCAACCATCAGTCACCACCTGGGGTGCTGGCGTGCCCGCGCAGTATGGATACGCAGCAGTTGAGAGACTTAGCTCACAAAGCTCACGTCAAACAGAAAACCATTTCTGAAAAGACTAAGACAGCCCACCATTTGCCCCGTCTCTGAGCACCGCCCAGAGCTAACCCTAGAGGGCGCTGAACAGAACTACATTTACAGACCCGTCAACAGAGAGTCTAAACCACTCCAAGCCAGCAGAGGGCAGCGTGGTCATGATGGCGGCCGTCCACGGCACCAGAGCTATCGCTCTGAAGGATCCTGGGACCCGCCTCGCCCCTTCCACAACCAAAAGGGGGTGAGCACCTGGGAAGCCGGCCGGCAACCAAGGCGAACGAACCTCCGAGACCACCCAGCCCAGAAAGCCAGCAAAGGGGCCACTCTCGGCGTGACAATGGTAGCTCAGACCTGAGCCACATCTAACAAAGACAGTGCAGCCACTTCTGAAGTCGCAGAACTCATAAGAACACTGAAAGAGTTTCTCCAAAGCGAAACCCCACAAGGAAGACAAGAAGGATGGGCCAGACAAAGCATGACTAGGCCGGATACCTGAAATCCACCTTCTCGACCTTCCTGCAACTGAACCAAGCACCCTGAACACTGTCTCTCAACCACAGACTATTGAACTCACTGTTGCACCCCACACGTCAGCAGCACACACTCACTACAGCTGACAGCAACAGCCCCTGACCAAAACAGCATCATGTGTCACCCCAAGATACCAGAAAGCGCTGTTTTGACTATTTTACTCACAATGAGACACCAGAGACATATCCCGGCGGCAACAAGCAACACACAGGTCCCACACCAAGACTCCTGGGAAACCTGATCGAGAAGGGAATGGCTCAAAACTCTATCTAACCATCACCATGGAAAGGAAGTTAAGCTCGAAGCCCTCGTTGACACTGGCTCGATCTCACGCTGATTTCCTCCCAACTATTTGAAAAACTCAGATTTGAAGCACAGAGACAAAACCGCACTCTTAACCTTCAAACTTGCGAGCTAAATGTGCAGTCGTATAGCAAAACGACATCCAGCTCAAGCACATAGCTCCCATTCACCTGACGATTGGACCTATGAGCCTTGTACACCCCGTCTATGTCTCCCCGATGAACACATATCCGTTTCTCATCGGAAAAGACCTGCTGGACCGCTTCGAACCCTTACTGGACTTCAAACAGCTGAAATTCTGGGCTCAAGTGCGCGACCCTCTGCCCCTTCAGACACACACATCGTCTGAGCAAGACTGTCAAGTCACCGAGGTCACGGAAACTCCCACAGAGCCAGACTGCCAGGTCACAAAGGTCACGGGACCTCCTGCAGCACACTGTGAGAACACAGCCTCAGCCACGAAGCCAAGTTCAAGTTCGCTACTCTGCACATTTCAGCTCACCAAAGACTCCGATACCTTCTGCCCCAGGTCACGAATGACCTACAGCTGAATGATATCACCACAACGAACAGTGTTCTCGCACTATGGGCCGATAACTCAGCCATTAGTCTCTCACTGTTCAAGTCAATCAGTGAAAAGGCACCACACCGCCTTACGCCAGCAAGCGCACCCGTTTCCCTTTGAACTCACACCCCTCCTCTATGGTGTCTGCCAGAGGAATCTGTGCGCTGCGCTTGACATGGAACCACCGGTGCCTTACCCATTATTTCCTGGTCCTGCCGGACCGCCCCGATGTTTACATCGGAGCAGACATTCTGATTCGCCTCCGGGCTCATGTGGACGTGTGTAACGAAGTGGTATGGGCTCCATTAACTTCACAGCCACACGTTTCCATCAGTCATGACAATCTCATGTCAGGACAGACCATCCCAGAAGTCTGCACGCTTGTCAGTGAACAAGGAACTGTAATACCAGCATACACCAAAGGGGTCGCCGTGCGGCTCAACATGCGATGTGGTCAAACCTTAAACCACACGCTGGGTTTCTTCAACCCTCACCCGAAGGTGTGGAACTCGGACTCACATTTGAAGCCACACCCCTCACGAAGTGTCATCTCGTATTGTTTACATCCTGTTCAACAACTGCACAGCAATTGACATCAACATTCCCAAAGCCTTTCGGCTGGGATGGCTAATCAGCAATGACTTTCATGACTTTGAACTTGTGTTACCCATCATGGGACCCATTCCACATGCACTAATACCCGAAGGGAATACAGACAACACACTGTTCACTGTACCTTTCAAGGTCATCGCCATAACATCTGTCATGCCGGCAACCAAAGACCAGGTCTGCGAATGGAGCTGACAGAAAACAGTCATCTTGTAGTATACACAGTCTCCCAACAGCCTGTCATGGAAACGGATGAACCGACTTCACCTCTCCATACCAACCTGACTGATGACACCCAGGCGGAGGAACCGTCGCAGGTTTGAGTCTCAAGTGCAACAAATGCTACAAGATGCTAACGCACTACACGGCGACTTGTGGGTACCCCCAAATCCCACATCCAGCCCCAGCGTTGCAGTGCTAACCCGCAGCAAGCGACCAGCACCAGCCACGATGCCCGCCTTGCAGTCACTAGCGCTTACACCGCAGATTTCCCACAACGACATCGCGGACGTGCAAGCCTCTGACACTGCAATAAAGACAATTTTCGACCTCCTCTCTGACCCCTCCAACCACCCTAACACCGACTCTGAGCTCTCTGATGACTCAAACCTCAAGCATCTACATAACTCCAAACACATGATGCGTATACAGGACGACATTCTGTGGGTTGCAACCGATGACAGCACAACGCCACGGCTTGTGATGCCACGATCGCAAAGGGGGGTTATGCTAATGTACGCCCACGACACACCATGTGCGGGACACCCACGGCACCAGAGCCACGTATGACACACTGAAACAGGTGGCATATTGGCCCGGCATGCAACAAGATGTGGCGGAGTACATCAGAGAATGTCTGGTTTGCTGTCAGTTCCAGCCAGCAAACCCGAACCACAGAGCCCCACTGCAACGCAGAGGGATCACGTTCCCGGGGTCAGACCTACAAAAGACTGGGTAGGACCCTACCCAGATCAACAAGAGGCGTCAAGACCTGGTATCACAACTTCAACCCGCCACCTTTGACAGGCCCCCGACGGCTGTCAAAGAAATTTCTACCCCACTGGGACGGGACCTCAGGAGATTACGAACAAACTCTCTCCCGTCGCGTGCCAGAGTCAACTAAACCGGGGACCGAGAGGGCAGTTCTCAAATGGGTTCACGAAACCCGATCAAGAGACATGTGGCCACTAACAGAGAAAGACAGTTAGGGGCCAATGCAAGCGGAACCCAACCGCCGCCCCTGAAACGAGAAGACTTGTCCCATCAACCTGGGACAAACCTGCATGGACCGATACCCTCTCTCTCTTCCCCTCCTCATCCTTACCTCTCTCTCTCTTGCCTGTAACAGGATGCGACTGTGGATCTTGCTCCTGTGCCTCCAGACAATCAGAGGCCAGCCACCACCAGACATCATCACACCAGGTCCAGCCTCGGGCATCGTACTGAGAGAGCAACCCGGACTCCTGATCACCAACTGCGAACATACACCCAGAAAGTGTAGGTCCGACTTGACCCCATAGCGTCTACAAAGCACACTACCCCGTGCAATAGCCCAGTACAGCTGGGCGGTGCTCGCTGGACAGAGGACTCTCCTCCACGCCGATGCCGATATCAAGCATATGCTCAACCAGCTAGAGAAGATGACCGTCACCCAAGCAGAGTTAGGAGGACACAACCGCCGCTCCAAACGGTTCCTGGGAGCACTGCTCGAGCCGCCGTCGGAACTCTGTTTAACATTGGCATGTCCAGTGTCAACGCGGTAAACATCGCCACAGTAAGACGACATATGGCCGAAATCCAAACTGAACCTCCACAGCCAAGCTCACGACAGCCGTGTCTGGAGGTCTCCGATGGAAACCACGGAGGGAGGTTACAACGCCCGAAGCAGAGACGGATCTCATCGAGCTGGCTCCCCAGCCGTAACAGACACCTGCTGCCTGACCGCCGACTCACCTACCATCCGTCCATTGTGACGAGGAGTTGTCCGATAATGACCACAGGACATCAGCCGAACAAAAAGGGGGACTGTAGCCACAATGACGTCTGTTTATCTGGCAAACGGCCAGATGTCTCGCACCTCTCGTGAAGCGCGTTATCAGATCACGATAAGGCGCTTGATGGTCTCAAATGACGCCAAAATGTCTGGACAAGCATTTCTTTGATCTCTCTGGGGAGATAACCTCCAGGCTCCGGAGTGTCTTTTATTGCTCCAAACGACCCTGCCGCGAACTCTCACACCTCACACACACACATAGCAACACACAAATGGAATGTTCCCCAAGCTCCTGGATGATAGATGGTTAAAAGCCCCCTAAAAACGTACTAAATGTATACTTTTCTGTCTGAATGTTTGTATATATGTCTGTAATAATTAGGAGGGTTATATGAGTGTTAACTCAGCTGTTTAGGACAATAGACAGTGGAAAGCTTGTATTTGCGAATTCCCATCTCAGACCTGTGTTGTTTGATATTTTTAGAAACAGAAAAATGCAATCGTACTGAATCTTGTAAAAGAATTTGAAGGAAATGCATTATTACAAAAGTGCCAACTTTTAAGGATAAATGCATTTGTGTGCCTCCATGGGCGTAACAGCCAGGAGGTGTAACTCAGCCTAACAAAGAACTTGGTTTCGCGAAAATGCTCAAATCGATTGGACCAGCCAGGAAATGGGCGTCACCTTACATGAACTACAAATGCCCATGCAACCCGCAATTCATTGCCTTTGCTCGTGCTGTGCATCACCAACGCCGCCGGCAATCCGCCACCCACGTCTTCAGAGAAGGAAACAGCAACTTCCAGGAACCTCCAACAAGAGCCGGCCCTCCAGCTAAACCTCTTCGCAAACCGAGAGCCAATACCAGCCGACTTTAAAGGAACCACGGAACGCGGACATTTGAACTCAGAATACACGTACACGAGAAGCCAAGACCAAAGCAAGTATTCTTATTTCTACAATCCTAGCTGCTATTGAAAAGTCGTGCTACCTCCGTTTTGGAATGAGATTAACTCGTTGCGGGCTCTGTGGAACGAACTGAAGTGAACGCTGTTATCCTCTCTCTCTCTTTCTCTCTCTCTCTCTCTCTATTTTGCTTTCTTTTATTCTTTTCATTTAGATACAATTTTAGTTTCATGTCCTATCTATATTCTACTCTCTTGATGCATACTTAGTATGTACTTTCTGTGTTTATTGTAGTGTTATCTTTAGTCTGTGTTATTAAACTTCCAAAAGATATTTCTGAGTTGAAGCTGTTATTGTTCCACATACATGAAGTCAATGAGGCTTACGAATCTTGAACGTTACCTAATGCTGCTTAGCGCTACGATTTTAGTAACATAACTGTACGAACATACGAAATATTAATTTGTCCTGATCAGTAAAGTTAATGCTTCTTATGCTCTCGTAAAGCAGTAATCCCTTACCAGAATTGATTTGAAAGTCTATAACTAGTTTGCAGGACAAACGTAGTAAGATAACTTCAAGCAATTCCTTAAAGGTTACTTGTATTTAATTAAACATTTTCCTTATCGGAAATTAATTTTTAAAACGTAATGAACGACTAGCAAATTATATTCATAAACTCATGAATATTAAATCCCTTTTGAGTTAATTATTCCCCGAGATATCAGACTCATAGTCGATATTGTTACAATAATATGATTCAAGATGGTTTCCCATTGGCTTATTTATTTTATGTGGAAAAAATATTTTAAGAAATGTATTTTATCTAAATAACATGAGACTTTTCCTGCTCTTGCTATACCTCATACTTCAGTGCAATACAATTGTCACAAAAAAAATAACAGTGTTGTATCCTGGGATCATTGGGTGTTTCGGGTCTTGAAACATCATACACCCTCACCCAGGTGACCCAGCCAGGGTTGATCAAGCCCTGACTTGCGTCCCAGTAGCAGTCCACGGATCAGCCCTCTAAATCCAAAGCCACCTTGTGGCCTTCTCTGCGGCTTCGCTCGCGGATTGAATGGCCCTCTTCTTGGCCACCCCTGTAATGCCCAAACTTCTATAGGCTTATAGAAGGTTTTCCAGCCTCTCTCCCTGCACCCCTCCACCAGTTCCTGGTACTTTTGTTAACATTTCCTCTAATTGGCTTCCTCAATACGTTCTTTTCCAGGGCACCGTAAGTTCCAGCATGATCAGATATTTTGAAACCTCAGAGGTAACTATCATGTCTGGGCGGAGATTTGTTTTTATAATGTGCTGAGGGAACCTTAGCTGTTTTCCTAGGTCGACCTACAGCTACCAGTCCGAGGCTTTGTGGAAGAGGCCTGTTGTTAATTGTGGCCGTGCCTGGGGTTTCTCTCCAGCTTTGATGAAGGGGACTGCCTTCTTTGGAGCATGATGGTGTTTGCTGGTGCTAATGGCTGAGGCTAAGCTCTCAGCAATTGCTTTTAGCACGTGAATGGTGGTAAAAGCCTAGCTGACCAGAGTCTTTGGGAAGTTGCCCAAGCCCGCTCTGCCTGTCGCCACAGTGCCCACCAGTGCCTTTTGTCTCAGCCGTGACTCTGCCTCCTCCACTGCTTTCCCAGCCTTCCATTTTCTTCCTGTCCTCACTTCAATGCCGGCTGATGACACCTTGCAGTCCCTGGAATCCCTTTACTGTAGGGCTTCTCTGGTACGTACCACCATAAATTCTTCAGTGAGGAAAATTTCTAAAGTGCTGGATATTACTCGTCCATACAGTGCAGCGCTGGTAAGACTACGTGGAAGGCCCAGCCACTGAAAAGAACTATAAAAGTGAATGGAAATAGCAAATAATCTAATGGTAGTGGTATTTTCATATCAGTTTCAAGTTAAAATGTTTTCCACCATGGGTGACAGAAATCTAAAGCATGGCACCTTTTCCATGTTATCTTCATGAATGAAAATAATAAATGTAGATCTTCTTTAAAGTTAATTTTGCAGCACAAATGTAAAATTATAATAATAATGTTTAAAACAGTACATGTGTTAAAAAGTACTGTAATATAAAGTTTGTCTATACTCTTAATACATTTTATCTGTTTTTTTTAAATGATTAGAAATTAATTCAGTTATTAGTTTAATGTGTCTTTGCTGTATATAAGAATATATGCATGCAATTTATTATTTACCTGCTATGGTATTTACATGGTGCTTCATGGTACATCAGATTTAAAATTGGTAATTTAAATCTGATGTACTAAATCAGGGGTTTTCAAACCTGTCCTGGAGGACCACCAGCCCTGCACATTTTGTATGTCTCCCTATATCAGACACTCCCATTTCAGGTCTTGCAGTCTCTAGTAATGAGCTGATGAGTTGAAGCAGGTGTGATAGATGAGGGAGACACACAAAATGTGCAGGGCTGGTGGTCCTCCAGGACAGGTTTGAAAACCACTGTACTAAATGATTACTATATCCACATAATGTACGCCAAATAATACCATGATATTACCATAGTGTATGTCCATAATTGTTCTGTACTTTTTGGTTAAAACTTTGATTAGCATAACACTGCATATTCTAACCCTCCTTTAACATGGTTTCCTGGTCTCAAGTAACCACCTAGATAGTCTAGGACTAGATTAATGGTTTTAGACAGGTTCTGGACACTTTTAAGTGGTTAGCATGGGAAACCAGCTGTCAGACCAGTTAAACACCAGCCTGGTCAGGCTACAAAACCAACTTAAATCAGCTTAGACCAACAAACCATCAGGGAATAGCTGAAAACACCAGTGATGTTGCATAAGCGATACTAAATTTGTAAAACACAGCCCAGATGATCAAATAAATGTTGTAGAAGTATTAAACGTTTAAGTATGACATTGACTATTTATCTGAGGTGATAGCAGCAATTTTAGCAACGGTAGTAACGGTCACCATAGTGACTGTGCACAGCAGTGTGAGATTTGAAGGGTCTGATTTTCTCCTCAGGGACGGTGAGCGTCAAAGTGGATAGACTGGTGATGTCTGCTGGTTTATTATGTTTCATGGCCATAAACATCCTGACCTTGGGTTTTCTGAACAGACGGTCCATGGCAGTTTTTAGTACCACCATAAAACATGTACATCTGAGCTGTTCGCACACTGTGCCCACACACAAAAAAACACACGTATATGGATTGTGTCAGCAGAGTAAGCGCAGTGTTTAAAATAACTAAATCATCTAAGTCAGAAGAAATTAAGTGATTGTGTTTGCTGTTCTCGGAAATACTAGTTAAGTTAATGTGACTTAAACTGTAAGTAGGTTAACCTGAAACAACACAATTCAGCATGCATTTGCCTTTAACTTACAAAAAATGTAAAAGATAATTGCGACTTTTTTCTTTTACAATTCAGACTTTTTGTTCACACAAATGTGAGTTTACATCTTGCAATTCCTAGTTATAATGACAGAATTGCTTGAAATAAAGTCAGAATAGCGAATATAAACTCGCAAATCTGACTTTTTCCTCGCAACTGTGAGTTTTTATCTCACAATTATTTTATTTTATTTTATTCAGTGGCAGAAACAAGCTCCTAAAAGTGCTTTTTGCACAGAAACATTTAAATTAAATTAAATCAAATTAAATTAAATTAGGCCATTGCTCTGTCTCTGTGAATGTGGGTGAATATTCCAATTTCTAAAAGGAAATAGGTTTAGCTTTTTTAAAGGGATAGTTCACCAAAAAATGAAAATTACTCACCCTCAAGTTGTTCCAAATCTGTATCAGTTTCTCAAAAGGGGATATTTTAAAGAATGTCGGTAACCAAACAGTTGATGGGCACCAATGACTTCATAGTATTTTCCCACTCCATATTATGGAAGTCAATGGGGCCCATCAACTGTTTGGTTATTCTTTAAAATATCTTCTTTTGTGTTCAGCGGAATAAAGAAAATACAGGTGTCACAGACTCGTCAGGTTCCACCGCACTACATTGCCCACGATCCCTATCACCAGCCTTCCGCATCACTGCCCATCACTTCCTCACCGGCCTTCACCGCCAGTCCCATGGCCAAACCGGCGCCCTACTCAGGATCGGCGGAGGATTGCAGCGGCTTCCTTCTACAATGTGAACTGGTCCTGGAGATGCAACCGCAACTCTACCCCACCTACACAGCAAAAATTGCGTTCATTGTTTCCCAACTACAAGGTAAGGCCTTCATTGTGCTGATGCTCTACGGACTCAACAAGGCTCTGTTATGAAATCCTACTCGGTGTTTGTATCTCACTTCCGGGAAGTCTTTGGAAAACGCATGGCGGATTCTTCAATCGGTGAGAAACTTTACAATCTAAGACAGAAAAATAAGACTGTTAACGATTATGCCTTGCAGTTCAGAACGCTAGCCGCCACCAGTGGATGGAATGAACAAGCCCTCACTACCACCATTCACCAGGGCTTAGAGAGCTGAAGCAGAACCAGAGCTGAGCAGAACCAGCCCCGAACCTATGCAAGTAGATACTTCACGTTTGACCTATTCTGAGAGACAGAGAAGTCTGACCCAGAATCTGTGCTTATACTGTGGATCGCCTGGTCATGTTATCTCCGCATGCCCAAATCGTCCTCCTCGTCCCATGGTGAGTGCTATCATTCCTTCCATTCCTCAGATGAAACTACTCACAACGATAGTGAACCTTACTGCTGCTAACACTTCCGTTCCAGTGGTGGCGCTCCTCGATTCTGGGTCAGCAGGAAACTCTCCGGATCCCTCTGTCGACACCTCAAGCTCAAAACTTTGCCGTCTCCAACCGTCTACCAAGTTCAGTCCATCACGGGCAAACCCTTAAGCCTCAGTATGATCCGTCAATACCTCCGTTGACAGTCCCATCGAAAACTGCTCCGTGGAGATCCCACCTGACTACGCCCCCTTCAGTGACGTCTTCTGCCCTCAACGCGCCTCCAAACTTCCTCCACACTGGCCATGGGACTGTGCCATCGATCTGTTACCGGGTGAACCAGTGCCTAGGGGACGCATATACCCCCTGTCAGTACCGGAGGAGAAGGGCATGGAGGAATACATCAAAGAGGCCCTTAATCAAGATTACATCCGCCTGTCTACTTCCCCTGCTGCTTCCAGCTTCTTTGTGGCAAAAAAGGACAGAGGCTTGTGGCCTTGCACTGATTACCGGTCCCTCAACAAAATAACCGTCAAGTTTCGCTACCCACTTCCCCTCGTCCCAGCAGCCCTAGAACATCTCCGTGGTGCCACTGTGTTCACCAAGCTGGACCTCCAGTGCGTACAACCTGACGCTTTATCCAGTCTTCATGCTCCTGAAGAAAAGAACGAAGCTCCAGAAAAAATACTTCCAGAGTCAATCTTCGTAAATCCTATTCAATGGTTAGAAGAGACCATTCCCTCCTCCAATGCCTCCGTTCCTACCCCGCCGGGTTGTCCCCAGGGCTTGCAATACATCTCACGGCCACGACGCACTCCACTCCTGCACTCAGTTCACTCTTCACTTGGCACTGGTCACCCGGGGGTCAATGAGACCCTCTCGCTGCTCAAACAGTCCTTCTGGTGGCCCAATATGGCCAACGACGTCAGGAGGTACGTGCAGGGCTGCAGGGAGTGCGCCATCTCCAAAACCCCACGCCATCTTCCCACCGGCAAGCTACTTCCTCTGCCCGTTCCTGAGAGACACTGGTCACACCTGGGAATGGATTTCGTCACGGATCTCCCTGAGTCTGATGGTCACACATGCATCCTGGTAGTGATGGATCGTTTCTCCAAAGTCTGTCGCCTTATACCTCTGGAAGGTCTACCTACAGCCATGACTACGGCTGAACTAATGTATAACCATGTCTTCCATTATTTTGGAATACCTGAAGATATTGTCTCTGACAGAGGACCTCAATTCATCTCTCAGGTCTGGAAGGCATTCAGGAGATTGGCCGCTTCCTGCGTACCTTCTGTCACGGCCACCAGGACTCCTGGAACCAGTACCTGGGCTGGGCCAAATACGAACAAAATTCCCTCCGACAAGCCACAACTGTATTAACTCCATTCCAGTGCATACTCGGCTACCAACCTCCATTGTTCCCCTGGGATGGGGAACCCTCCAACATTCCAGCGGTCGACTACTGATTCCGGGAGAGCGAGAGGGTTAAGGACTCAGCTCACCATCAACTGCAGAGAGCCCTGCGCAGACGCAAGATGACAGCTGTCCTTCGGCACTCCAACACTCCCAATTACCAACCGGGGCAAAAGGTCTGGCTGTCCACCAAAGACATCAAGATGCGTCTGCCCTGCAAGAAGCTGAGTCCCCGCTATATTTGCCCGTTCACACTTGTCCAACAGAACAACCCGGTCACCTATCGTCTTCAACTCCCCGCACAATACAAAAGAATTCACCCCACATTTCACGTTTCCCTATTAAAGCCTCACCATCCCTCTGTTCTTCCCTCCACAGAACCTGTAGTGGCACCCGGCGAGCCCCCCTTCTACTGCCTACGTTGTTCGTGAAATCCTGGACTCCCGGCGCCGTGGTGGTCAGCTCGAGTACCTGGTGGACTGGGAAGGGTACGGACCCGAGGAACGCTCATGGGTCCCCAGGAATGATATCCTTGACCCTAATCTACTAGAGACATTCCACGCCATCCACCTGGACAGACCTGCCCCACGCCCTAGAGGATGACCACCACGACGTCTGGGTCTTCGGCCCTGAGGAGCGGGCCGTGGGAGGGGGGGTACTGTCACAGACATGTCAGGTTCCACCGCACTACATTGCCCACGATCCCTATCACCAGCCTTCTGATCACCGCCACCTCCAGCCACTCAATCCATCAATCACTTTGGACTATAAAGCACCCACAATCACACACACTCACTGTCTGGTCTCGACTGCACAACACTGTTTGTATGCTTACCTCAAGGACTCCATTCGCTATACTTACCTGCCTCCATCATCTCCATCGTTTTCATCGCTCCCCGTGTTTCAACCTTGCTGTGTGTGTGAGTGTTCCCGTCGTCTGCCTCCTATGTCGCATCTTCTCTGCAACCACCATTCTACAATGGACAGTATTTCATTCCGTAAGTCTATCCCATTCTACACAACCTCATCACTAACTCTGCTGATTGTTCACAATAAACATCTCTTACTGCTTTTACTCATGCCTCCGTGTCTCTCCCTTAAGAACAGGTTTGGAATAAGTTGATGGTGAGTAAATAATTTTTTATAAATACTCCTGCTTTTTACACTTAAATAAAATAAGTGAAAATAATAAGTTTTTCACTTGTAAGTAATAAAATAAAACATTATAATGTTATAATGTGCTAAGAGCTAATAATATACCGGTAACACTTTACAATAAGGTTGTATTAGTTAATGCATTAGTTAACATTAACTAATGATGAACTGCACTTATAAAGCATTTATTTATCTTTGTTAATGTTAATTTCAAAATTTACTAATGCATTAATAAAATCTTGTTGACATTAGTTAATGCACTGTGAACTAACATGAACAGCTGTATTTTTATTAACTGACGTTAACAAAGATTAACTAATGCTGAACAGAGGTGTTTTTAATGGTTAGTTTATGTTAACTAATGCGTTAACTAATGTTAACTAATACAACCTTATTGTAAAGTGTTACCAATATGACAAACAACCCAGTGTCTTAAACTAAAGTGTAGAGGCTTATGACATTAGCTGTGAATCCAACACGATCTCATGACAATGCGTATAAATACTACGAGTGTGCAATCTCGTAGACTGTATAACCCAAAATGAGTTTTGGCGTTCATATGCTACGCAGTGTTTCGCGTGCATATGATACGCACTTTATGGCGTGTATATGACACGCTTTTGGGTAGGTTGAGGGTGGGGTTGTGGGGGGTTCGTACGTATAATACGCCATAAAGTGCGTATCATATGGACGCCAAAAACGGCGTACCATATGCACGCCAAAACTCATTTTGGCGTATACATTCTACGAGATTGCACACTCGTACTATTGATATGCATTTTCGTGAGATCAGGCTCGTGAATCACAAAAAGATTTATGAAGACTGTCATAAACAGTGAGACCAGAAGTTGAATGCAAAGAGTTGGTGTAAAATGGAGGCTGGAGAAAAGGAAGAGAGTTTTTATATAGTCCTGTACTGAGTGCCATTCCCTCCCTCACACTCCACTGAGTGCTGTATCTCATTCTTTTTATCTTCCTTTTGTTCTTTTTTAATTTCACAGGTACTTCCCCTGTCTTGTTTTGATTTGTTTCCCCAGCCACGCATTAGACAGGCATCTTCAGCACATGAAGTGCTAGTCTTATCAGGATGTGAGTGTCCACAGGCAGAGCTGTAAATGGGTCGTGCCTTTCTGATTTCTTTACAAATAAAGCAGTCAATGCATCTACACAGGGAGCATCCTCACTTACCTGACCTCGTGGCCCCATCCCTGTCAACTACGAGGGGAGGCAGATGACTATCAAGGTGCTATCCCACAATCACCCTCTTCCTTGGCAGTCCCATCTCACCCGATTGCAGCCTCCAGCAGGATATTACAACTGCCACATCAACCAGCAGCCATCTGACCTCTCTCACTCTTGCTGTACTAAGGGATGCATTTAATACACTGAAAAGTAGATTTATGGCTTAGTTCTCTTAGGAAGTTCAAAGTAAGTTACACTCACTTACTAACTTCCCATCTTGAATTCTATTCATCAAGGAAACCTGAAAGAAATATGATCATGGTTTTTACAAAAATGTTAAGCTGCACGACTGTTTTCAACGTTGATAAGAAGAAATGTTTCTTTAGCATCAAATCAGCATTTTAGAATGATTTCTGAAAGATCATGTAAGACTGGAGTAATAATGACAAGGTAATGACAGGTGGTTGAAATGTAGGAGAGATCAGTTGTCAAATTAAAAGGTGTAACAAATTATGACATTTTGATCAAATACTATGAAAATGGATGTATACACCAGTAATGTCAATGTATATTAAAGTGACAGTTCAGCAAAAATTAAAATTCTGTCATAATTTACTTACCCTCATATTGTTTCAAACTTGTACGACTTTCTTCAACCCAGGCTCATTGGAAATACGTGACTCCGCCAACATTTTTGCAAACCCTGAAATATGTACCTCCAGGTACGTTTCCCTGCATTTTTTCAATAGGAAGCATCCTATTGAAATACATTTGTAAAAGTAGACATGATTTTATGAATATTTAGGCTACTTTTATATTTTGGAGCAACTAACCCCACTCCTACCCTAAACCTAACCACTTCTCAACAATAAAACACATAACAGACAAATAAAAGTACAGTCACAGGTATTTATTGCAAAAACTGACCAAAACAGTGTAAAAGTATTAACTCAGTATTAACATTTAAGTATTAAATGTTGCATTCCAAGTCTTCTGAAGTCATACGATATCTTCATGCGAAGAACAGAGTTGATCTTACTGTTTTAATCGCTGAAATGATGATCCAATCCGCCTCTCCGTGTGAACACCCTCCACTCGTTCATATTTCATTCAAATAATACACCCCTATTGAGCGGTCGTTCACGAGACACACAAGAGCCAATGGCATTTTACAATCAAAGCTGATGCAATTGGTCACGAGACATACGACAGCCAATGCTGTCAAAGCTGATGTAACGGCTGCAATTTTCAAATATGATCTTCGGCGGGTGGACTCAACACTGATCGCTTTTGGGGATTTTCTTCACAAAAATCAATCATTTGGCCTCGAAACACTTGGAATATTTGTACTTTTAAATAAATTGTGCCTGCAGTCGTATCTGCCTGTTAAATCCAGTTTTTTTTATAATACACAAATGATTAGGTTTAGGGAAGGGGTTGAGAAAAACTGATACCACTTAGCGCCTCTACTGGACGTTTCACCCGAAAAGTGCAGGGAAACGTATTTGTAGGTACATATTCAGGGTTTGCCAAAATGTAGGCAGAGTCACGTATTTCCAACGAGGCTGAGTTGACTTTCTTTGTTCTGTGAAGTCAATGGGGTCCAAACAACAGTGTATTTAAAAATATATATTTGATGACTTTTGTGGATGAACTATGTCTTTAAAGGTGCAGTGTGTGAATTTTAGCGGCATCTAGCGGTGAGGTTGTGAATTGTAATCACCCACCGCTCACCCCTCCCTTTCGAAGCACGTAGAGAAGCTATGGGGGCCGACACAGGACAAAAAATCAGTCGTCGGAGAGAGAAGAGAGTGACTAGCATTCTGTAGAAAAGTTTGGCCGTTTAGGGCTTCTGTAGAAACATGATGCCGCAAAATATTGACTTCACTGTAAGGATACCCACGGTGTATGTAGATAGAAATGGCTCATTCTAAGGTAATAAAAACATAACTGTACATTATAAGTTCTTTTCACTCCACTGAAAACATAGTTGTGTATATTATATTGCATTTCTGTCAAAGGATCCTCATAAAACTACACACTGCACCTTTAAGACTGCAAATCACTTTAAAGGTAGGCAATAAAAACTTACTGGTATCATAAGTCTATTCTTCAGTTCTCTTACTAAGTTCAAAATAAGTTACACTGGCATATTTAGAATAGCTTCTCATCTTCAATTTACTCTTTAGAGGCAACATGAAATGTTTCTCACAACCCATTTTACCACATGCTACCTACTTTTAGTTCTCTTAGAGAGTTTAAAATAAGTTACACTGACTCACTGTTCCCTCAGCTTTCCTTCTTCAACATTTACACTTAAAAAAGCACAATACTCTAGAGAGAGCATAATTATATAATGTTTATAAGAAAATGCTTCCATTTCTTAGCCTACAGCTATTCATATCTTTCACAAAACAGCAGATCACAAAACATTGTTCTTTGAGGCTTTATTGCGGGTTTTCTCTGCCCCCTCTTTAACTCAAAGCAGAGGATTTTATTTGACATGGTTAAACTGTCTCATTGTAACAGCTTTCTTCCTATCTCCCACACATGCACAAAAGACACTAATGCGGCTGCAATGTGACACGTCCGCATATCAGGCCACACTTAACATATGTGCAAAATAGACGGATCTCTCTCTTTATTTGCCTTTCATTCCTAGTTATTATCTCTCTGCCACCCAGAGCAGGGTAAGCTCACAGAGAGATTCAAGCCACAGGGAATCTGCTTTAGCTCAGACTGAGTGATATGTGCCCAAGCGGGCATGGGATCAAACGGCGGCCCCCTGTTTGCCTGTCACATGCCTCTGAGTGGCGTTATCAAACACTCTCTGTGTGTGTGTGTGTTTGTTCAGAGCAGTGAACATTTGAACTACGAACATATGACATTAAGCCCCTGCAGCTTTACATGTCGTTTGCACCTATCTGAGTACATGTGTGTTATTGATCAGTGATGTTTCTATGAAGTTCACGGATTCCAACTGCTGTGTCATGTTCTCTTTCTGTCTTTGAGAAACTATTTTCAAAGAATGAATTTTGGACCAAGAATGATGTTTCAATACAGTTAAATTGATGAGATGAAAAGAAAGAAAGAACGAAAGACAGAATTTTGACCAATGAGACATCAAGAATGAGGTTTTCAATACAGTCCATTTCAAATGTGAACAGCAGATCTATGTTTTTATTCACTAATGGGAAGAATTTCGAGACTAACAATATATTTAATGGGGAAAAAATGCAAATATTACTTGCAAATAGTCCCAAAATTATTATTTCCCAACTATAATGTTCAAGACATGGTTATGGCCTTTATTAGAAGTATTTAGCAGGTATCAGCCCTTCAGATCATTGAAATATTCACCTACAATTCTCAGGATTTATTTCCTTTAACTGTTTACCCTTTTGACACTTTTAAGACTTTCCAATTTGTCTTTTTATCTTTCATTTCCGCCCTTTCCTCACCTTTCCTTCCCTGGGAGGACTTCTGCCCAGTCATGTCCAGAGTTTTCTATCTCTTCTTTGTCCTTCTCTCCTCTGCTGCACGAAAAGAGATAATGTTCAGAATTCAAATCAGAGATGCATCTATGAACAGAAAATGTGCACTTTCATTAATACAAAGCAGTTAGTACACAAGCCATTGTCAATCTAGGTTTATTATATGGTGAACATTTCTCAGATTTTCAGAATCTTACATCAGCTGAATTTATGAATTTCAATTGCTCAGTTTGACATTGGCTTTGGTTCACAATGCACTGAATTTTGATCAAGGCATAGATTATCTGTGAACACGTCTGACAGCAGGTAAAGTTCCTCGTTTGAAGTCTCAAGGCTGAGATAGGCCAATCAGCTGTTGTTGTACCAATAAGAGTAAACTTATGACTCACTTCTTCCCAGCTCGGTCCCCTTTATTTTCAGGTATGTGACCTTCTCTCCCTTTTCTACCCTCCCTCCTTCTGTCCTCCACAACATCCCACACAATCTTCGTCAGCTACTTTCTTTCGGTCTATGTCATGTAGGCCTACTTGTTTTTTATTTCTGCTGTCTAACTTGAAATGTTCTCCTCTCCAGCTATTTTTCTTTGTTTGCCTTGCTCTCTTTCTGTCCACCTGTCCCTTTCTCCTCTACGTGCCGTCTCTATTTTTCAAACTCTTTGTGTCTGTTCACAGAGTTGCGCGAGAGTCCCGTGAGAGCCGGGCTGTTGATGGTTTTGGAGGTGAAGACCCCTCCTCTTTGTGGACTCGTCATTGGACAGACCAGGTGAAGGAGGGTCAAAGGCACACATGTACAAACGCAAACGCACGCAGTTGCTCTTTTCAAATTAGTTTGAAGGGGGTATAATTTGAGAAGGAGAGGGTTGTTGTTCCTTTGTTTTCTTTGTCTGGTCCAGACTGCAGCTTGTTCTAGCCAAGTAACATGAAGACACCGTCTGACCGACATGTAAAGTAAGCAACCACACTTTGTTTGTGTGTGTGTGTGTGTGTGAGTGGTTTTATTTGATGCAACTGATATCACAAAAATAAATTCACTTTTATGAAACATAAACATAAAACGTTTTCTCTCTCTCAAAAAGTATTATTTCACTGACAAAACTCTCGACTCTAGGCTATTATACTATACTAGACTAGACTATACAGCAAGAATTCTGAAATTGCATGATTTCCTACTATAATAGTAGGTGAAAAACATTATGTGACAAGAGGTAATGTCCGAATTCACAGTACTCATAAAAGAGTAGGCAAAAAGTAAGTGTAATTACTTCACAACTGCTAAACAAGTAGCTACACTATATCACCAAAAATATTGGGACACCCCTCCAAATCATTGAATTCAGGTGTTCCAATCAGTTCCATGGCCACAGGTGTGTAAAAATCAAGCACCTAGTCATGCTTTGTCAAACATTTGTGAAAGAATGGGAAGCTCTCAGAAGCTCAGTGAATTCAGGCGTGGTACTGTGATAGTTCCATTTGTGAAATTTCCTCACTACTAAATATTCAATAGCTACAGACCTCCAAACTTTATGTGGCCTTCAGATTAGTTCAAGAACAGTGGGTAGAGAGCTTCATGGAATGGGTTTCCATGGCCGAGCATCTGCATCAAAGCCTTACATCACCAAGTGCAATGCAAAGCATAGATGCAGTGGTGTAAACCTCGCCACCACTGGACTCTAGAGCAGTGGAGACGTGTTCTCTGGAGTGATTAATTACGCTTCTCTGTCTGGTAATCCGATGGACAAGTCTGGGTTGTGCCAAGTGTAAAGTTTGGTGGAGGGGGGATTAGGGTGTGGGTTCCAGTGAAAGAGGGTTCCTTAGTTCCAGTGAAAGGAACTCTTAATGCTTCAGCATATAAAGACATTTTGGACAATTTCATGCTCCCAACTTTGTGGGAACAGTTTGGGGATGGTCCCTTCCTGTTCCAAAATGACTGCGCACCAGTGCACAAAGCAAGGTCCAACAGTTAAGTAGATTGGATTAGATAAAGGGGTTTGAGTGATTCATAATATAATAACCTGGAGAAATGATATTTATTCAGTGTTATCCACATTATATTTTTATCTGCAACAGCATTGTAAATTTAAATTAAATTAAATTGAACGTGGAGGATTTTATCAGTGACAAGATTATTGACAGAGCAGTTTAATCGGCGACAGGATTGCATGTAAATAAGCGACAGAGCTGTCCGTTAAAGACGCAGTTATGGCAAAATAGTATGTCCCAAATCTTACCTACTTTTCTGCTACATAGTCAAAAGTAGGCTATGTACTTTAACTTCACAAACGTATTAATTCAATACGTAAAAAAAAAAAAAAATTGAATGTGTGTTGAAGTGATGATTTAAAAACTCAAAGACGGTGTAACGATGCAACCTACAGGATAAAAAAAAAAAAAAAACACTGAAAATCCCCAACACCAATAGGTGGCAGTATTAACCTACTAAAATAATTTTTGAAAGAAGTGTAACTTAAGTTCACTGGCTTTCAACAGACCATAAGATATAAAAGCTTAGTGGTTGTGTTTAACTAAGCCACATTATGACCATAATCATATCTGATAGATGGCAATATTTACATGAACCTAAAAATACACACTGACAGCAGTGGTAATGTTGAGAGAGACTAAGGAACATAATTATCTCCAATTTAATGAGCTCGCAAAAAAAAAAAAGCACCGGTTTACAAGTCCACAATAATTTAATATGCCAGTCCAGTAACATTGTTGTAATAAGCCATCTAAAACAATTTATTGGCTGTTCTTCAACCATAACTCAGCAGTGCCAAGCATGTTTTATGGATAATCAATCATGCTGTGAACAGCAACAGCCCTGGATTCTAGAACTCAGCTCACTCAAACCAAGCCAGACGCAAGAGAACCAAGACAACTGTAAGAAAACAAAATTGAAGGAAATTGAAATTAACATTTGGTGTATAAACACATATATTTTGTACATATCTTATCTCAAAGAAATCCAAGCTTTTTAAAGTGCATTTTAATGTATAACAAAGATTGCTACATATACTGCTCATTATTAGTCTCATGGGTAAGCTTGAAATGATTTTGAAATCGTATAAGCTATTTCCTGTAACCTCTCAATCTGGTTTTCCTACACAAAGCTGTATCTGAGATGAGTTTTGAATCCTATATATGTATCATCTTTAAGCAAGACAAACAGGAGACCATTGCCAATACCAGTGACTTAACTTTAACTATGTTTATATACACCAATACATGTAATGTAGTACATGTTGTAAGCGGAATGAGATGTTTACATGACATAGGCAAACCTCTTCCATGTACTGTTCCATGTACATTCACGCTTTAAAACAGGGATCCTTCCAGCATGCATGGAGTTGTTCAAACATATTCAGATCTTTTTTTTTCTTCTTCTTCTTCTTCCATTTTTTCAATGCAAAAATGTGAAATTGAATGGCAGCTGAATGAAAATAACAAAGAAGGTCTAGATACGCGCTTACCCTCATCCTTCAATTTTTTACTAAATTAAAATCGAGTGTTCATCGGAATGGTCCAAGACCTAAGGAACTTTGTTGCTCTTGAACTTGAACACACACAAAACAAATGACTGGATTCGAGGATTTGATGTGGTTGAAATAATAATAAAAAAAGTAACAAATCCTTCCCTCATGGGTACATTTTTTTGTCCAAAATAAAGTAAAATAAGTAAAAAATGTGCACACAAACACACAAATGAAGCCATGAGACTATAGAACATCCCCAATGCAGAACACACTCACATGCATACACACACGTATACACACACACACACCTAATTAAAGTGAGAGGTCATGTAACATCTATATTTATTATATATTTCAAATAAAAATCAAACAAAGAAATGAAGTGGTTCAATTTGAGCACATTTACAATGCAGAACAGCCTCAAAACTTGTTCTGTGAGAACAGCCAATATGGCAGTTTGTAATTATAATTGAATTGGTGGCTATTTAAAATGTTATAAGTAGTGTAACCTTTTACTTTAATGTAACTGATTGTATTACTTTTCAGACTAGCTAATTTGTTATGAATGGAGACTAACATTGTTAAATAAACTACTGGACATGCACCAAAGCAATGCAGAGCTAAAATATGTGTTGAATACATGATGTGGCAGGCGGGATTAGGCAATGCCTTTCCTACTTTAACTGGCTAAGGTATACGTATACCTGCAGATGCTTACTCAGGTTTGACTTTGAAACCTTCAATGCCGATAGCATTTTGATAGTTGGCAAACATATTTTGCACTGAACTGTAATTTGCACCATTTTCTGATTTCTCGATTAAATAATTTTTAAACTTACAGCAAATGCTTTTTTTGTATCACTCACCATAGTGGCAACTCTAAAGGCCAAAAGGCTAAAGCTTTCATCTGCAACGTGGATTGATGTAATCGGCAGATGTGGTGCGCTGCAAATTCAGAATAGCATCGCTTTACTAAACGGCCTTTAAATGGCAGGAGGCATCTTGGTAACCAACAAATTTAGCTTTTTACAGAAAATATTCAGATGTAACCCCTTTTGTAATAGTTAACATTTTCATTCAACTGTAATTTAATTACAATTCGTTTTTTTTCTCAGTAACTGCAACGGATTACAGTTACATCTATTTGATAATAAATGCCATTACATGTAACTAGTTACTTCCCAAAACTGCCCATCTGCTTACACATCTCTGACCGGTAAGTTGGTTAACCTTGATGCTTATGTTTTTTTTTCTTTAAACTCATCAATTTCAGGACGAATCACACGCCACCTCGCAAAATAAACACGTTTTCTCATGAGATCGGGTTGGAACGGCCCCTAACACACACCACTGATGTTATGTCCAGCACAGTGTTGTTAATAAAATGTAATCACCACCATACTTGCATTGCAAATGCCTTGCCTTCATTGTCTTGACTCGTCTTTAGGGACTCATTTGTATCTTCTAAGTCAGCACTTGTACAGTAGCAGCCCAGCTTTGTATTCATTTATCGACAACGGGATTAGAAGTTCAATGTATGTACACTTGCTACAGGCTGCTTCTTGCTGTTTGAGGCACTGTATTTGCATTCTCAGCTATACCTGTCCTGGTGGTATTGTTGTGACTTGTGCACCTTATTAAGTCGCTTCGATGAGAAAGCATGGTGAAAATGTAAATGAAGTAAACTCTTGTCCAAACCCTGGTGAGGGCGGATTTCTGTTAGTCTAACAGCAGGAATAGCGACCATAGGGGGTGACTGAGGGGAAAAAAAGTGGTCACGTAACGATGCCATTTCTTTGATAACAGTGTGGAGCGGAGAGGCTAATTATTTCACCTGTGTGTGTGTGTGCAGTAACTGGCATTTAGTGTGTCGGTGGCTCAGACACACACATCATTGATTTAACCTCAAGTCCAGATCTTCTGTTCAGCCTCATTAGAGCTCTGCTGCACCAGCTCGGTTCAGTATGTGTGTGTGTGTGTGTGTGTGGAGGTTCGCGGCACGTATGTGGTTTGCCTTTTCCCTTTCACTGTCTGTTGCACCCACACATTCACAACCGCTGGATTTCAACCTTCTCTCCTGCCTCGCTCTCCTTCTCCCTCTCCCTGTCCTCTTTTGGCCCATGTCCAGTCTTGCTCTGCTCAGCACTCCCATTGTCCAGTCGTCCTACTGCTCTGTGTCCTCACGCTAGAGACTTGGATAATCCAGCCGTATAATGTCCCGTTATTTAATTAAAACTCCTCACCGCTGGCTCTTATCTGCCTGTTCTGCTCCCCGACCTGCCACGGCTGCCGACGGGCTCAGAAAAAACCCACATTACTCTAATCACCGCACATTCTGCAGCCGCGGTGAGCTCAGATCTCTGCCTGAGTGGAGCTGTCTGTCTCTCCTTGGGGTGGGTTCGCTGTCTCACAGCGGGCGGATGGTAGATTGAGACCTGCAGGCGGAAGGCAGACAGGGCAGACTGGGTTTTATTCATCTCTTCATTACATTCAGAATGTGTCCTGTGCGTTTCAACAGTCATGCTTCTTTAGCTTAAAGGAATAGTTCAATCAGAAGTGAATAAATCATTATTTACTCATCCTGTGTGTGGGATTTTATGGGGAATTCAAAATGAGTAAATCAAAAGAATTGTTAACAGCGGCAAAATGTAAATATAAATATAAAAAATATTTTAAATGGACAAATTAATATACATTTAAAGCTGTTTATTTAAAGCTACACTGTGTAACTTTTTAAGTTTATTCTTAGCTAAAAACACTTAGTTATTTAAAAAATATATGTGCTCATTAATGTATATTTACTTCTTTCAAGTATTCTATCAAAGTATTCTCGTAAGTGTATAATATGCCATTGAAAATACATACGGGTGAGGGGTTCAAATGCGCGTCGCCATGTTGCCCCTCCATCTTGAAAGTACATTAGCCAAAGAGGGACATACCCGTAAATTCAAGCTTCGCCTTTGGCGTTTTAACACTCGATGGCACCGTGTCGAATGTGAAGAGGGGGATTGCTTGAGACTGATATAGCCTACAATGTAAACTTTGCCTTACGCTAGTGATGTCGTACAATATACAGAATAACGATAGCACTGATAAAAGTTACTTTACTAAGATTAGCTTGCATTCGTCTGGGAACCTGATCGCTGATGTTAGCAATGAAATGGTAAAAATTAACGAAAAGGTAAAACTATTATTCATATTACATAGATGTCATAACCTACATGTTAACTGACAAATTAAATAACTGCAATATAATAGTTTTCTAAAGTAACCTCATCACTTGATCGAACTGGAAGCCATTAATATCTTGGACTAAATCAGCCACCGTAGGAGTTAAAACGAAATCGGAATTGAGAGGAACAGAAACTAATATTCACTGGATGGTCATATACCTTTTCACCGCTAGATGGGGGAAAATATCACACAGTGTAGCTTTAATTATTGTTTTAAAAAACTAATATTTTTTAAATAATTTAAATTAAGAAATAACTTGCCACCTATGTTTTACTTTTTATTTTTTATAAAACAATAAAATAGTAAATAAATCTTTAATATCTCTGTGCATATGGAAGACTAAGGGTGACAAAAGTAAAATGAAGGAATGAGTTATTAATTTAATAATTCAAACATAAAAATGTAAATAAAAATATTTTTGAATGGACAAACTAATAGAATTTAAAACTGCTTATGTTTTATTTTTAGTTATAATAAAATAATGCATAAGTCATTTTCTATTATTATTTAATAATTGTTATTTATGTTTTAAAATATACTTAAATAAAACAATACAAAGTAAATAATTGAACACAGTGACAGTGATAAAAACTGATTGGATATTAGTAATATGGGAGCTGGAACACACTGGATTTTGCACATTGCAATGCATTTCTATTTGCCATTGAGGGCTAAAAATAAAAATGACAGAAAATATTATTTTAAATAAACTTGGAGTTTCCAAGGCTGATGTTTACTCTGTGACCGATTTAGATGTAACGAGTGGTATTTTATTTCTCGGTTTAATTAAGTTTTATTTTTATGAGGCATAAGAGCTAAGCATAGGTGTGATTAGGAGAGAAAAACGGCTATATCACAGATTGCTCAAAACACATTATAGTTATTCAGAACAGAGTTAGGATACTTCTGCGCCTTGGACATACAGGATGATGTTATGATTTATGACTCTCCCTCTCTAACACATACTCACCCCAAAAGACCAGAAATAAAACACTTAGCACCAAAGCTAATGGGACAATGAGCTAATGAGTCCTTCTTGTTTGTGAATCTCCTTGACCTTTGTGATTTTGGGACCCAGCACTGATACTACAGCTCTGCTGGACAGGGAGCTATAATGGCCTGGTTAAGTATAATGAGGTCTTAGTGCCTTTTTTAGCGCTTTGAGAATGTACTATTAGACTCAGTGTTATGAACTGCAATAGTGTGCTAGTGTTTATTCTCATTTTGGCAATCTATATTTGCAGATTAAGGTTTATGTTTCAGATTCTTAAAGACATCTACATGGCACGCAGTTTTTGGTCTATTGCAGTGCACACACAATTAGCTTATTCACAATAAACTAAGATGCATTTTATTTTCTAGAAATACTGGAGATGATCGTTCCTACCATTTATTATGCCACTTCAATTTCATTCACGTCACAACAATAAACACACTGTGTGATTATGTACAAAATGTAGGCCAAGAAAAGTAATGACCTACATTTTGCAAATGATTAAATTCTTAAAACTTTGAACTGTTATGCTGATATGGTATTGTTATACTACCATTCAAAAATTTGGGGTCATTATTTTTTTCTTTTTTTCTTAAAGAATATAATACTTTCATTCAGCAAGGATTTATTAAATTGATGAAAAGTGACAATGTTGTTACAGATGTGTTCTTTTGAACTTTCTATGGTCAAAGAATTTTACCAAAGTTTCACAGTTTTCAAAAAATTAAAAAAGTACGCAGCACAACATGTATAATAATGAGAAATGTTACTTTTGCACCAAATCAGCATATTAAAAGGGTGGATAAAGGCAGAAGTTGTTTGTCAGGGGTATGGCAAGTTGCTAATTAAAACACAGTATGATTCCACGTGATGCGAGAGTTTTATTCTGGGAAACAGAAGCGTGAGGACATCTATAAATGGTGATCTGTGTATTCAGCACAATCGCACACATCTATAAACCATAATTAACACAAATGGAACTTATGACTGTTCCAGCATGTTGAAAATGTCAAAATGATAAAAATAAAGCCGATCAAACATGCATAAAGCAGTCTGCTTGACAGATTCTTCAGATTTATTTGTCAGAACAATCCTATCAAACAATCACAGACCAAAATAAGCTCAACCGAACCTGCCTGACACGCGAGAACAAACCTAATTGGTTCTTGCAGAAGCTCAAATATGCTGCGTAACACACGAGAATGAACCTCATTGGTTCTTGCGAAAGCTCAAACGGGATGCATAACATAAAAATGCTCAAGTGTGCTGCATAAAACAAGTGAATGAAGCTCATTGGTTCTTTCTGAAGCTCAAATGTGCTGCATAACACACGAGAATGAATCTCATTGGCTCTTCCTGAAGCTCAAGCGTGCTGCATAACACAAGCATGAACCTCATTGGTTCTTTCTGAAGCTCAAACGGGCTGCATAACACACGAGAATGAACCTCATTGGTTCTGAAGCTCAAACGTGCTGCATAACACAAGAATGAACCTCATTGGTTCTTTCTGAAGCTCAAACGTGCTGCGTAACACAAGAATGAACCTCATTGGTTCTTTCTGAAGCTCAAACGTGTTGCATAACACAAGAATGAACCTCATTGGCTCTTCCTGAAGCTCAAGCGTGCTGCATAACACAAGCATGAACCTCATTGGTTCTTTCTGAAGCTCAAACGTGATGCATAACACACGAGAATGAACCTCATTGGTTCTTTCTGAAGCTCAAATGTGCTGCATAACACAAGCATGAACCTCATTGGTTCTTTCTGAAGCTCAAACGTGCTGCATAACACACGAGAATGAATCTCATTGGCTCTTGCTGAAGCTCAAATCGTGCTGCGTAACACAAGAATGAACCTCATTGGTTCTTTCTGAAGCTCAAACGTGCTGCGTAACACAAGAATGAACCTCATTGGTTCTTTCTGAAGCTCAAACGTGTTGCATAACACAAGAATGAACCTCATTGGTTCTTTCTGAAGCTCAAACGTGTTGCATAACACAAGCATGAACCTCATTGGTTCTTTCTGAAGTTCAAGTGTGCTGCATAAAACAAGTGAATGAAGCTCATTGGTTCTTTCTGAAGCTCAAATGTGCTGCATAACACAAGCATGAACCTCATTGGTTCTTTCTGAAGCTCAAATGTGCTGCATAACACAAGCATGAACCTCATTGGTTCTTTCTGAAGTTCAAATGTGCTGCGTAACACAAGAATGAACCTCATTGGTTCTTTCTGAAGCTCAAATGTGCTGCATAACACAAGCATGAACCTCACTGGTTCTTTCTGAAACTCAAGCGTGTTGCGTAACACAAGCATGAACCTCATTGGTTCTTTCTGAAGCTCAAAGCGTGTTGCGTAACACAAGCATGAACCTCATTGGTTCTTTCTGAAGCTCAAATGTGCTGCATAACACAAGCATGAACCTCACTGGTTCTTTCTGAAGCTCAAAGCGTGTTGCGTAACACAAGCATGAACCTCATTGGTTCTTTCTGAAGCTCAAAGCGTGTAGCGTAACACAAGAATGAACCTCATTGGTTCTTTCTGAAGCTCAAATGTGCTGCATAACACAAGCATGAACCTCATTGGTTCTTTCTGAAGCTCAAACGTGTTGCGTAACACAAGAATGAACCTCATTGGTTCTTTCTGAAGCTCAAACGTGTTGCGTAACACAAGAATGAACCTCATTGGTTCTCACATGTCAAGTGAACATGCTTGAGCTTCCGTTTACCAGATCTGATGTGTATGTTGATGAATGTTTAAATGTGAATAAAAGCCTCAATTCAATCTGTTCATCATATATCAAGTCTCTTCAGAAAAAAAAAAAAATTTAAATCTCTTTATGAACTTTTTGAAGCGCCAAAGTGGTAGTCGCATAGCTGTCAATGGAGGGACAGAAATCTCTAAGATTTCATTAAAAATATTTAATTTGTGTTCTGAAGATGAATAAAAGTGTTTGGAACAACATGAGGGAGAGTAAATGACGAATTTTCATTTTTGAGTGAACTATCCCTGTAACCATACAGTTTGACTGGTTGATTGGAATGCAGTTCCAGAACCAACAAGGATATTGATCCAGGGACATGTCCTACTCAGGTACATCACGTTAAGTGTCAAGGGTAACAGTGCTCCAGCCACCAACTGATTCATGTTCTGGTTTGGGGAGACACTTAAGAACACAAGCAGAGTTGACCTATAAGCTATTTTTGGAATGGAAACCTTAGAATACCAAAAATCATGCAGTATCCGTTGTAAATCTTTTAAGGGATATACATTCAAATTAATACATTGTCAAAAGTTTACATTATGGGATGCCATATTGAAAATGTACACTCTTAAAAATAAAGGTTTCAAAAGGAGGGTTTCACAGCGACCCTATTTGAACCCTATAGAAGAACCCTATTTGCTTCCCAAAAAAAACCTTTCAGTGAAGAGTTCTTAAAAGAACCGTTTTCTTAATGCAATGCAAGGTTCCATGGATGATAAAGGTTCTTCATGGAACCATCGTTATAGATACTTTATTTTTGTGTAGCAGATATTCCTGCAAAACATTGGCATATGTTGCCCAGTATACATACTATAATAATAGCCAGAGTAGTGTTATAGAGTATGCCATTTCAAATACAGGCCTATCTTCAAAGCCTGCATTGAGACATTGATTGCCCTATGCCTAGACGTCCAATTGCATGAAGAAACATATGCAGATTTCATTTAGACGTCAGTATGCGATGAGCATTCTCAGCCACGTCTGATCTTCCCTTAACAACTTATTGATCTGGTCCTCACAATTCAGAGCAGTCTCCTCCTCTGATCTCCCTCTCTTCTATTCTCTGTACAACAGGTTGTGGTCCACTCTGGATAAGACTATCCCATAAATGAGGGAATTATGCAAATGAATCCCACCTATGACAGTACATAATGAAGAATCCCACATTTCTGGAACCAAATCCCGCAGCACTTCATCAACATTCTCTCATCTTAACATTTTACTACTTAATATGTCCACATCACGCAACTGCCGTGTAAACAAGCCTTTACACACGGCCTGAATGAGCAAATGAAAACAACGGAAAAGACTGAGAGATTAGAGCTGCATTACATGATAAAATCCCAACAACCTCAGAGGAGCAAAAACAAGACTTTTTTCTGACCTCTAGTGGTCACGGAGGTGAAGTTTATGATGAAACAAAACAACATTTCCTGACATTGACGCCTGTTAACTTGCTCTTGCTCTCAGATATCGTACTGACCTTCACACTACGAATAAGAGAAGACATAGTAGCGCGTTTGAAGTAATCTCCTAGGTTTTCTGTTGGAGCTTTGTGGTTCATACTCTTCCTCTCTTTGTTAATTTGAGGGTTTTTTGTGCATTCAAGAAACATTTCCCTCAGTGGACTTTATTATTTCTAGCCTTAAAGTGTAAACATTTGAAAGCTCAAGTTTAGTTTTTTTTGTTTACTGTAATATGTTGATATGCATTCAAAAGCTTCCTTCCCAGTCCATTTAAGAAAAATAAAATGCCAAAAAAGGCTAATTTAAAATTCAGTTGTCAAGGTCATAGTGTCGCAATCATTAGTACATTTTAAAAACTCAAAAATGAAATTGTAATTTACTCACCCTCATGTTGTTGCAAACCTGTGACCCAAAAGAAGATATTTTGAATGTCATTAAACAGACAACACACACACACACTCACGCACACTTTTCAGAATATCTTATTTTGTGAAGGAAAGTCACAGAGGAAAGTCATACAGGTCTGAAACAAAATGAGGTTTTCACTTTTGGGTAATACCTTTAACAATTTGACTGCCACATTTACATATTAATGCATATTCATATTCAGTGGCCCATCCTATCAGCAACAATGCAAATTATGCCAAAATAAGTCTTAAAGGCACAGTAGCCACAGTCCATGTAAATGTAAACATCGACGAGAGGAAAACGGAACGGTTGGATGGGAATTACAGTGCAAAAATACTTGACATTATAAGTGAACTACTGGGGGAAGAAATAAGCCAAATGTCAAATATGGCACCATTAAAGCTGAAGTGTATAATTTCTGCCCTACGATTGTCGGCAGAATTATAAAAATAGTGAGTGCTTTTAGACACACTGCGGTTTCCTATTGGTCATACAAAAACTGCCCCGCCCCACACTCACGCTATTGGTTGATCCAATGTTGCTGTTGTTGGGCTGGTCGGCATGCAAACAGATCAATGTTGTGAAAGTTTGACAGTTTGACAGAGACATTGTGTTAACACTTTTCTGGGAAATGAACCTTCAAATGAAGTACTTAAGTCTTTGAAAGTACCAAAAGAAGGAAAGTAAAAAGGAAGAACACGTTCCGTTCGCGCGCTCTAACCCTTTTATAGACAGAGAACAAGCTTGAGGAAAAATTAAAGTTAAATTTTTTTTTGAGTGACCTGCAACTAATGGCAGCCATTAAAAAAAAGGTTGGAAAAATGTTCTCACCAGACATCATGGCAGACGAGGGACATTCCTGTTCATGATATCAAGCCTAAATTAGATTTCTTCCCTTTCTGATTTAATAAAGGTATTCCTGGTTGCGCAGGAGCATGGAGAGCGGGAGATGCGTGTGGACTTTCAAGAGGTGAGAGAGAGAGAGAGAGAGAGAGAGAGAGAGAGAGGAGGAAACAGGATTCAACCACATACCTGTTCCCTTTATCCAGTTTTATCTGGGCAGTGTTTAATAATCACCTCACATCCTGCTTGTTGAGCCACATAGCTCAAATTGAGTTGAAATATGTTCATCCTTTAGACGAGTGAGGGGAGGCTGGATGAAAACTGGGCGGGAGAAGTTCACTCGCACAAGGAGAGAGAGAGAGAGAGAGAGAGAGAGAGAGAGAGAGAGAGAGAGAGAGAGAGAAAATGCACACCTCATAGGACTTTGATTAGCAAACAACCAATTTGCAAAACAGACATGGTAATCATACCAACCCACTCTTCAATGGACGTGTAGACCTGTATCTTCAGAGTGGACGAAATCTTTCACATCATGTTAGTGAGATGGAGGACACGGAAAAACAGAAAGAGAAATGCACACCAATTAAAAAACATCTAAAAATGAGGTAAAGTCAAAATGAGAAACTGAGGAAATATGTTAGCATTCCCATTCATCTACACCTCTCATGTCAAAAATGGACCATGAGCTCAGCTCCTGATGTTGCTTGTCTTGGTTATTGTCTTATTATGGGAAATCTCAGCTCACAGGCCTCTGAAATGCTTGAATGAACAAATCTGATTAAGGCTTTTGATTCAACTCATTCAGCCGCTGAGAACAAAATAAAATTGGATGTTATTTCATTGTAACATTCCATCAGACACATCACATTTCACATGAAATTGAAACTAAGATGTGTGAATCTTGGACCATTTGAAAGCTTTACATAACAAGAAATCAGAAAGCTACGCCTGATTAGAGCAGAACTGCAGTGCTGCACTTCCACCTATAGGCCACAATCGTCACTGCAGGAGACTCTGAATAGAGTGAATACACACCAGGATTTTTTTTTTATGTATTTTTTTATATAATCCACTTTAATTCAGTGCAGTAATGTTTTAACCCTACTGTATCATGTTTAAAACCTGTAATTTAGGAAATGTTGATGTAATTTAGGTTGTGGCTTCTTTTTGCTGTGAAATCTATTCATTTGTATGAGGTATGCATAGCCTAACTGTATGTACCAAATATGACAAAACAGACTTTTGAGGTATGTTAAAAGGTTAGTTTGCCCAAAAATAAAAAATGTGTAATTACTCACTATCATGTTGTTCCAAACCCGTAAGTCGAGATCTTTCTGTCCTTCCTTTGACACACAACTAGCACTTTGAAGGCCGAGAAAGGTAAAGGTGATGCTATTTTCAAAATCAACATGCTTTAATGTTCAAAAATACCTTAATACCTTACATAATATGCTACATTATTGTAGCTCCTCTATGCTAGGGTGACCATATTTTTATGACCAAAAACCAGGACACTCGGCCCGCAATGAGATACTCAAATGATACTTCGAGGGCCAGTCAATTTAATGGCCCAATGGAAAATAATGAAAACCAGGACATTTTCATCACTTTATAAAAAACTGCCAGGACGGCCAGGACAGGACTTGAAAACAGGACGTTTGGTCACCCTACTACTAGTCTTTCTAAAACGTGTTTATTTCTACAAAGCCCCTCCTTCCGAAAAGTGTAGTGTCAGCTGACCCAGTGTGCTGTGATTTCACCTCAAGCTTGGCCGTAATCGTGAGCTACAACTTCCAAAAAAAAAAAACAGTTTACCGAGCCCAAGTCAGATTCCGAAAATGCAGATGACCAAGCAGATCGATCGGAACCAACTTTGCAAGCGTAACTTCAGCAGAACGTTTCATAATGGTAAGTTGTAAGCTCTGTTTGAGCAGCCTAACACGTGCAGTAGTTATAAGCTACTTTGGGGGATACTTTGTAAGCATAAATCCACCTCTGCACTTTTGATCGTAAGAACGACAAACAATATGCGTTAGTCTACACAGCACAAAACTCTCCATTTGAACAGTCAACAGCAAATTCTTTGACAAATAATACAACATACTTACAGGCTCTGATTCAGAAGCGGCAGATTGCCCTAGCAAAAAATGGTATTGTCCCATTTTTTTGAAATAGCCTTTGTGTCCCAGGTTCAGGAAATTGTCCTCCGTAAAATATGCTGCACACACACGAACATTAATACTGTTGTGGAACAGTGTTGAAAATAAATCCAAAAAACAAACTTATACCATTAGCTAATTTAGCTATTCTAAGCTGGTAGGGATACTAAAAACAAACAGCAATTTTAAAGAGCCACAGGACCAGTTTTACATTTCATGGAAATTAATCATTGTCTTTGCATATGGGATAAGAAATTATTTCAAACTGTGTAATTAAAAAACAAAACACACACACTTCACCTTTAAGGGCATGATAGTGTTAGTTGTTTGAGCAATTTATGAAGTAGGCCTGCTATATTCATCTGCACAGCACTAAGGCTGGAAAACCTCCCTCTCCTTTCTCAAATCATCACTGTGATCTGTGTTAATTAAAGCAATAAAACGACAGTGCAGACTGCATATTACCTTTATCATAACTGAATGAATTAAACTTTAACCCTGTGGCAAACCTAACGTGAATGTTTACTTTTCCCAGTAATTAACATGATCAGCTAACTGCCTCCAAGTCATTCAATTTCTTAGAACAGACTTCTAAAGGATAAAAAATAAATGCTGCATTTAAGTGGATTTCGCTCCGATCAGTTGAAATTTTCAGACCTTTTAAAATAACTACGTTGCCAGTGATATACAAGACAGAGATCATAGAGTGTGCGCACTGTACCCTTAATTTTTGTAAGACTGCTTCTGTCTCCGAGATCCACTGCATTGATATTCAGTTTTCTTTTGTTCTACTCCTCTCTAATTCACTTGACCTCCAAATGCTCTAGCTTTTATTATATCGTCTTTTTTGGTTCCATTTTCCCCTGAAACAGTGAGCCTCTTCATTCATATTGCAATGTCCCTGATACTATTAATGAATGTTTGTAACACATGTTGGTTAAATGGGCTTGGGAGAGATAAATACATTTTCATTGCAAAGTTTGGAGCCAGTAAATTATGTGGTCAAAATTATTAGAACACTTGGCATCTGTGATTCGTCTTATTGGCCCTGAATTTATTTTCAAAGAAGACAATGACCCGAAACATTCTTCCAACTATTGCCGGCAACGGAAGAAATCTGCTGGAAGACTGAAAATGATGGACTCCCCCTTCAACATCTGGACCTCATGCCGTGATCTAGGCAACCCGTAACCCGTGTTTTTCCAACCTTCTACCTGTGAATGAGCCCTGGAGCGGCAGTCAAACCCGTGACTTCCCACCCATACGAGCTAACACAATTCCTTGCGCTCAGGCGGTTTGGCGTGATTTGCCTGGAACGCTACGAAGTTGTAAGTCGTAACTTACGGGCTCAAAAACCAGCCTGGAACGCAGCATCAACCCCATCGAGCACAATTGGGGCGAGTTGGAAAATAAACTGGGATGTAACGATTCAGTCAGCGCCGGATGAAAATCGATTCAAATGTGTGACGCGTTGATTGAGATGTTAAACGTTGAGATGTTGAGATGTTGAGATGTTAAACGAATCGCGATACACGTTTTAAACAGCCTCACTTTACAGGCACGATAGCCACAAGCAAGTTGTAGCTAGCGTCCATTGCGCACTGCACATGCACACTGGCACGAAGAAGAGTGAAGTAAGCAAAGGTTTTCAGTCAAAGTGTATAGAAGCCCAAGAGGCGAAACTCAATAGAACGCTCCATAGCAAACGTTGCCCCATGCGTACGTGATGGACTGAAAACTGAAGGAAAACGCAGAAAAATAATGGGAGTCAATGGCACTGAACCAACTTAACATAACAAAATCTTAACATCATTTAATCTTAACATCATTATTTTTTCTGGCTGTCATATCTAAATATGAAAACAATTTAAAATATATTAATGAGGATGACCGACATTAAATGACAGAAAATGTTACGTCTATGTGTTGGTTATGCATGGCCTAATTACCCTTAGGAAAAATAGTATTTTGGGACAAAATATTACTATAGTACTATAAGACTAGGCTACTATAGAATTACTATAGCGGCTCTAGGATATTAGAGGTATTACAGAACATAACATACTTCTGTGATGTTCTGTAATAATGTTCTGTAAATACCTCTATAATATTTTAAAGCTGCTATAGTAGTCTTATCGTACTTCTGTAGTATGTCTTAAATTACTATAGTATTCCTATAAGATTACTATAATATTTTGTCCCAAAATACTTTAAGATTCCTATAGTAGGCCTACTTTTTCGTAAGGGTATGCCCCCCACCAAATCGACTTCATTACCACTTACGGTTCGCAAAGATACAATTATAAAATTACTGCAAACCTTTAATCTATCAATATATATGTTCTATTATGCATTTTGAATAACAGAAATTCATGAAATAATATATAGGCAGACACACAGTAATAATATATTTATTCAAAATTAATTCTGGTGGACTGATAATTTTTGCAGTTTATTGTAGAACACTGCTTGCGTTTTGACCACTTGCTCATCTTCACAGGTGTGAGGCGCGCTAACGATTTCAGCAGCTTTCAGTCCATAATGGCGGCCGCGCCTCCGCAGCGCCATCTACAGACTGTTACCCATAACACAACAGAGTTTCGCCTCTTGGGCTCCTGTACTCTTTGTTTCAGTTCAGTCAGTATGTACCCGCCGTCAAACGGAAGCATGGCGAATGCAAGCTTGTATTTTTTATGTTGACTCTTTCAAATCAGAGGTGTATTGGCATTTTGACTTTCCGAAGACTAATAAATACCACAGTGAGAGGCTTAGTCACCTCCATCTGCATGTAAAAGATAATAGGACAAACCACACTGCAGCCCCACATGAAGATTGCCATGGATGACATGCCATTTATCTGTTGCTCACCCCCCAATAATTTGTTGATTATTATGGCATATTTATCTATATGTGTTCGGTTTTTCTAACTATTGCAAGTGTAATGATACAACTTATAATATTGCCTTTATAACAATATGACAGCCCTGAAACTTGACCTAGTCGTTATATTTCTGCTATGATACTGATGAAACAACCTCCTAGCAAGAAAACACCATTGGAAGATCTCTTTGAAGGGACTTTTTGGACTTTGAGGTTTTTTTTTTTTCTTTTTCAATTGAGTTATTATTTGACATAAAATATATATTAAAATTTTACAAATAAATATGCTGAAATTTGTCTGAGAAATAAAATGTCAATATTTTCAGATCTGTCAGGAGTTCTAATAATAATAATAATATATATATATATATATATATATATATATATATATATATATATATATATATATGCTCACCTAAAGGATTATTAGAAACACCTGTTCAATTTCTCATTAATGCAATTATCTAATCAACCAATCACATGGCGGTTGTTTCAACGCATTTAGGGGTGTGGTCCTGGTCAAGACAATCTCCTGAACTCCAAACTGAATGTCAAAATGGGAAAGAAAGGTGATTTAAGCAATTTTGAGCGTGGCATGGTTGTTGGTGCCAGACGGGCCGGTCTGAGGATTTCACAATCTGCTCAGTTACTGGGATTTTCATGCACAACCATTTCCAGGTTTACAAAGAATGGTGTGAAAAGGGAAAAACATCCAGAATGCGGCAGTCCTGTGGGCGAAAATGCCTTGTTGATGCTAGAGGTCAGAGGAGAATGAGCCGACTGATTCAAACTGATAGAAGAGTAACTTACCACTCGTTAAAAATCATTTGTGAAGCCACAACAGAATGAGAACATGGATCCATCATGCCTTGTTACCACTGTGCAGGCTGGTGGTGGTGGTGTAATGGTGTGGGAGATGTTTTCTTGGCACACTTTAGGCCCCTTAGTGCCAATTGGGCATCGTTTAAATGCCACGGCCTACCTGACCAGTGTTTCTTACCATGTCCATCCCTTTATGACCACCATGTACCCATCCTCTGATGGCTACTTCCAGCAGGATAATGCACCATGTCACAAAGCTCAAATCATTTCATATTGTTTTCTTGAACATGCCAATGAGTTCACTGTACTAAAATAGCGACCCCACAGTCACCAGATCTCAACCCAATAGAGCATCTTTGGGATGTGGTGGAACGGGAGCTTCGTGCCCTGGATGTGCATCCCACAAATCTCCATCAACTGCAAGATGCTATCCTATCAATATGGGCCAACATTTCTTAAGAATGATTTCCGCATCTTGCTGAACCTTGTTGAATCAATGCCATGTAGAATTAAAGCAGTTTTGAAGGCGAAAGGGGTCAAACACAGTATTGGTGTTCCTAATAATCCTTTAGGTGAGTGTATATATATATATATATATATATATATTTTTTTTTTTTCAGCAAGGATGCATTTCATTGATAAAAAGTGACAGAAAGACATTGCATTGTAATGTTACAAAAGAAAAGATAAGTTTCTGTGATGTGAAATTTCTATTAATAAAAGATGTAATATATTTTTCCTCTTTAGAGAAGAACTAAAATAAATGCATACTTTAATAACCTTGTACTAAATATAAACATGCAGATCTGATTTTGACCACTAGGAGCAGTAGATTTCTTCTGTCTCTGACATGAATAAGTCAGGAAAAGACTGGCAGAAACTGAAATTGACCCCCAAACCCTCATTCACTCTTCCCTACGTTAGTCCACTAATACAGTTGAAAATGAAAACGATTGAGTGAATTCGGACTGCCGTTTTGTGTACATCGGCTGTACACTTGTTATTGCGGTGTAATGTGGGATTGAATGAGTGCACTCCATAACGTCACTATGATTTCAGACACCACTACAAATGGCTGTCCCCTCAAATAATGTGGCCTATTTAAGAGTATAGGGGGTGATTTCGGATTCAACCTTTGCTTGAATGGGTCAGGGTTCAAGGCTTGGCTTGTTAACCATCCAGTTAACCATTCACCTGATTGCAAAAAGAGCCTTTTGACTAATAACTACAGAGCCACAGAAAAATGGAACCTTATGAACAGTCTTTCACAGTCACAGTTTTGATAGCCCACATACTGTATTTCACATACCTGTTGCAGCATGAACTCAGCAGTGAATTGTAACTTAATTACTTTAATCGCATTTTATACCAGGTTGTAAACAATTTTACCAAATGTAAATGTAGTATAATACAGCACTGAATAAGGCCATGCACTAATGCTGTCTTTGCTCCACGCTGCTTGTGCACTCCTTATGAATTAAACAGCCAGAACAGCCTGTAGCAAACATGGGATTATTACACTATGCACAGCCAATTTGAGCATGTGCAGGGACGTGCATCCTAATGTGCACAAGCTTTTGTTTCGGGGTTTTTTGTGTGTTTTTGGAGAGTACTGTAAGCATAACACAATTTAATGATTTGTTTTAAAATATACATTAAAACTATTTTTCAATGTAATTGGATTATTCCTCATTCTAATTAAGCTCACCATTGCCCTTCATGTCTTTATAGTCTGAGTCTTACTATTATGTTGGTGAAGAATCTCATTGTCAAGTCAGTCAGCATCTGGAACTAATGCATATGTTTCAGAAGAAGACTGTGCTCATTCATTCACTTCATGGAGATCTTGGAGAGAAGGCAGATCAGAGTGGTCTAAGAAAACACCCAATTCTCATGTGCAGCACACTCCCGAGTTACAGTGAGTAATGGCATTTAAGTTTAAACTGAATACTGATAATAATAATAAAAAATAATTTATTGCCACACTCGCAGATGTAATAAAAAGTACATTTTTAATCATGATTAGGCCTACTATCACCAGTTTGAGACATGATCTCAAATGAGTATGTGAGACTGAGCTGATGGCTTTTGGTCACGATCCAACAGATAAAATATAAGGTTAATAAAGAAGGATTGTGTAATAATGATATTGATGCTAATATAACACTAGTACAGAACATACAATTGAATGTAGTGCTCTGCTGTTTTTTTGTTTTGTTTGTTTTTTTGTGGAAAAAATTATTGTTTTGACATTTACATTTATTATTTAGACTATTGTACCTGTAATTAGTATCTGCAAAGTGAAGGGGGAAGTGGTGAGACTTTGAAAACTATAGTTTATAGTTTGTAGTTCTCATGCATGTTAATTACTCCTAACTTGAAGTTCTGAGTTAGCTAACTTATACATTTTGATAGCAATTAACATTAAATATTTAGTTAATTAACTTTACTTCTTGCAAATCAAATAAACCCTAAAAGTTGACAGAACTCCAAAAAGTTGAACGAGAAATTTTAGTTAAGTTATGAAACTTAAAGTTTAAGTAAGATTTTATTTTGTACTCATACATTTCTATTGTTCTTAACTTTAAATATTTTAGTACACTAATTTATACATTTACCAAAAAAATTATCAGGTTATCTCTATTTTGCTAGCTAGAACAAACTAATTCAGAAAATGCCAACATTCTAATTTGCTAACATGTTAATGGTATAGCACTTACTGAATGAGTACAGCAACTTACCTGCTCTCAAACCAACTCTGCAAAAACCCACATTAACAGAAACTCTTCTAAATTAGCATAACAAAACATTACTACTCAATCTCCCTTACCATTAATCTTGCAACAACAACAAAAAAACTCACCCTTTTGAGTGCCATGTGCAAAGCATTCTGCATGGGAAATAAATAAAAAATCCCAGGGTCAGTTCAACTTAAGTTACTTTAATTAAGAGCTGTGAACACAAAAGAAAAAGTCCTAAATACTCATAACAGTTCATTTAACTTAACTAATTTGTTTAATTTAAGTTTGTCCTACTCAAACCAATTACGTATTTTAAGCTTTAGGGTTTACAGTGCAGTCAATTTAGACTAATAGTTGACCAGAACCCAGGGAAGCCTAAAGAAAAGTGCTGAGGGAAATGCCTTCTAACTGTGATGAACATGAAAAAGGTCTTTTTGTTTCTTTTCTCTTCTAGGTTTCCTATAGAGATGTGCTGAAACATTTCAAATGACTTCTGGATGACTTTTAAAATTCATATCCTGCCTCACAGCTGACCAGGTCCAGCAGCACCGGTTTCCAAAAGCTGCGCGCCCTAGAGCGGTCATATGCTTGCCTGGCCGTGGTTGGTAAACAACATACCTGACCAGGGAACACTCCATCCATACAAAACTGTATTTGATGGTTCAAAACATTGCATTACTTTCATTAGCTTTTGGTTAATCAGATTTAAATATATGCTGAAAATCCAATTAAATACACGATAAGATTCTAACATGATGATTTGGTAGCCTGATGTTGTCATACTCAGATTCTAGTCAGAATATGAGTCTGATACTGCTCCATTGGGCTGTGATTATGAGGCATGTTTCACCCGACCAGGAAAGAAAATGCCTCTGCACTCAATTGAATAGACCTACAACCAGAGAAACTGAGTAAGTGACGTATGTTTAGCAAAGCATAGTTGTCAACAGAACTCAACTGCACGCACGCTGGAATAAGTAGAAGTAGATTAGTGTAAACCTTTGCCGGTGTTGTGAAAAGAATTTAAGGATACATGGAGTACTTACCAACACGATCATCATTTTTGAGAGAAATAGTAAAGGCGAATGCATAGGAACAAGTTCTCAGTTTAGGATTAGAACGAATTCAACCCAAGAGCTCTTTGTGTGACGTGGATGATTGAGCCCGATCTCACGAAAATGCATATCAATAGTACGAGTGTGCAATCTCGTAGAATGTATACGCCAAAACTCATTTTGACGTGCATATGGTACGCCGTTTTTGGCGTGCATATGATACGCTCTTTATAGCGTATTATATGTACGAACCCCCACACCCCCACCCTCAACCTACCCAAAAGAATGTCATATACACGCCAAAACTCATTTTGGCATATACATTCTACAAGATTGAACACTCATACTATTTATACGCATTGTCATGAGATTGTGTTGGATGATTACGTTACGGTTGATCATCTGTCCATCATCGTATCCAAAACCCGTCCTGACAATTTGTCCGAACAGCTCTGGTTCGAGCTGGCATCCAGGCTAATGATTTGGTGCTCAAGATACATTTCATTTGATGATGAAAACAGTTGTGCTTCTTAAATTGTTTTTTTTCAGAATTCCTTTATGAATAGAAACTTAACCAGCATTAATTTCAAATATAAATCTGTTGTAATATTACAAATGTCTTTACTGTCACTTTTGATCAAAATAATGCATCCTTACTGAATAAAAGCAAAGGCATTAGAAAAATTAAATTAATTAAACAACTGAACTGTATGTATCTAACCAGCTTACTTATTATTTACTTCAGCAATTGTCCCCCATCCTGATGTTCATTTAACATTCAGAATTTCATTTAATTAAGACTTGTTTCATGCAAATGCTATCAGTCACACCAAGCCGCTGTCAGGAAGCCGACCATCATCATAAAGGACATCACTTGCACGTTCAGGCTCAGGGGAGCGTATTTCCATCAACACATTCGGTTCCCACTGCTCACAAGCTGCTTGAGACCGCATGTGCTGAATGTTAGTTGTCAACATGAACTCAGTGTTGCTCATTGAATTAACATTCAAAATTAGTCGGCCTAAGCGAAAATCTCGTCAACGTGTCACGAGTGTGATTATAAATTGCTCAATGACTGACAGTTTGAGCTTTTAATTATGCAAATCAAATTTTACACTGGGTTTTCAGTGAATTCAGCAGATGTTAACCTATAGCATTTATTCTCACTGAGTACATGATGTCGACATTTCCTTAACCCTTTAAAAATAGAGAACTGGGATTAGGCTATTATAGGTCAGTATTCTTTTGGCGCTACTGGACAGTATTGGGTGTAATGCATTACTAAGAATCCTAATTAATTATTGTAATTTAATGACTTTTCCCTTGAAAAAGGAGAGAGTAATTAGTACAGTAATCTAATTTAGTAGCTAGTAAGAAATGACTTTTTTAGAGTAATTTAACCAACACTGCTACTGGATTATAATTCTTATACTCTTGTGCTGTATTTTCTTTAGACAAATTTAGAGGGTTTTTTGAACTCTCATACTCTTTCATAGCACATTAGACCTTAAAATGTTCCTACAAGTGTGTAAACTTCAAATATAAAAGAGCATTAATCTGATTTCACAGTACATACAGATGAGGGCAGTATTGTGTAGAGGATGTATTGTCCAAGAGCAAGTTCAGATTTCAAAGCACTAATACACTCTTCATAACAGGGGGCAGCATGGCATTAACATGAGGCTTTTCTGTTCTGGTGTTGAGGCATTTAGAAAGGTATCAAATCCTTTTTTAATGTCAGGAGTTCTCTCATAGATGGCATTAAAGATTGTGCCTTCGGCTAATTTTGTAATCCTTTCAGCAAGATAAGAATGTACTCTCTGATAATTGTAACACGTTTTGCATGTTTAAAATCCATGCGGCAGAATGCCCTCCAAAATCAGTGTAGAAAATGCAGAAACAATCCACAGATTCTGTCTGCGCCTACCAATAGCTACATAAAACAAAACCCCAGCTCTTAAGGCTGTGTACTTTTCGACTGTAACGATAACTATATTAGAACCCACATCAACACACAATATCGTTCTGTTTATTATAAACAGGGTAAATTCTGATTAACAGTCAATGTTTTTATTGTTCATCAGGAGGGGGAAAAAATGGTTTGCATTGTGAAAATTATTCTAATGATATTGTTTCTCTGTGCCATTATCGTTATAGTTATGGATGATTTTTTTTATTATATCTTTGTCATTATAGTTCTTGCCCTTAGTGTGAACAAAGCTCTGTGAAACATGTTAATCTAATTTAAATATCATTCAGCTGAAACCACTTAACCAGGAGAATATTTTAATGGTATATATATATATATATATATATATGCACAAATCTCTGTGTAAAATATTACTTATTCTCTTTTTCTATACAGAAGCTGTCTACAGAATAGTTTATAGAAAATAATTGGTATTTATCTCATAATTTCCAGCCAGTGTTTAATATGAAATGTCACATTTTGTCAATTTTTTAAATGATGAATTAACATTTTCCCATATACACTGTATTGCCAAAAGTTTAGGGACGCCTGCCTTTACATGCACATGCATTTTAATGACATCCCATTCTTTAATATAGGGTTTAATATGTGTCACATGTCTGTCTGTTTGTTGATCTTTCAGTGTGTTTTCATCCTGTCACATGTTCCTTTGTCTTAGTTTCCCACCACTTGTTTGTCACCATAGTTCTGCTAAGTCTCCGCTCTAATTCATCCCAAAGGTGTTCTGTCGGGTTGAGGTCAGGACTCTGTGCAGGCCAGTCAAGTTCCTTTACACCAAACTCGCTCATCCATATCTTTATGGACCTTGCTTTGTGCACTGGTGTGCAGTCATGTTGGAACAGGAAGGGGCCATCCCCAAACTGTTTCCACAAAGTTGGAAGCATGAAATTGCCCAAAATGGTGTTATACTAAAGCATTAAGAGTTGGAACTAAGGGGCCAAGCCCAACCCCTAAAAAACAGCACACCATAATCCCCCCCTTCACCAAACTTTACACTTTGCACAATGCAGTCAGGCAAGTACTGTTCTCCTGGCGACCGCCAAACCCAGACTCGTCCATTGGATTGCCAGACAGAGAAGTGTGATTGGTCACTCCGGAGAATACGTCTGCACTGCTCTAGAGTCCAGTGGCGGGGTGCTTTACACCACTGTTTGGATGCAGCTACTTGGCCATGGAAACCCATTCCATGAAGCTCTCTACGCACTGTTCTTGAGCTAATTTGAAGGCCACGTAAAGTTCGTAGGTCTGTAGCTATTGACTCTGCAGAAAGTTGGCAACTTTTGTACATGTGCTGACCCACTGTGACTGAGTGTTGTGTTCGATCGATTCCACTTTGTTTGTTATACCTCCTCTAACAGACTGTGGAATATTTAGTAGTGAGGAAATTTCACAAATTGACTTATTGCACAGGTGGCAACCTATCCTGGTACCATGCTTGAATTCACGGAGCTCCTGAGAGCGACCCATTCTTTCACAAATGTTTGTAGAACATTCTGTCTGCATGCCTAGGTGCTTGATTTTATACACCTGTGCCCTTGGAAATAACTGGAACAGCTGAATTCAATGATTTGGTGGGGTGTCCCAATACTTTTGCATTGCGTATAATGCAAACGGCAACAAACAAGTTTGTCTGATTTTGTTGGATCAGTCTGTTACCCCGTTGGCGTCTGTTGCCGTTGCCGTTGCCGTTGTCAGTCGTTCACCCGACTGAACATGTTCAGTCAGCATTTGTTGGGTCATGAAATGACTGAGCAGTGTGGTATGATTTACAACAATCGACAACAAACTCTGACATAATCTAACCTGGACACAAAACGTTGCTATGATGATGAGGCACGGACCGTTGCTATGATGATGAGGCAAGTCAACGGTGCTGGGAGTGCTTAGTAAAATGGCAGGTTTCTGAAAAAAATCGCGAAGACAATTTGTAGAGAAAGAGCAAGAGGATATTCGCAAGGGCACACTGGACAAAGTTTGAGCACGCACGCGAAAAACCTGAGTGAGAGCAGAGCCATATTTGAATGTGCGCGTTCAGTAAGTTTTGTGCTAGTGAAAGAAATGAACATGTGGGCTGGGGCGGACAGATTTGTTACATGGATGCACTCTCGTGTTACAATAATGCGCTCTCGACATTTAAAGCCTCAACTGAACTAATAAACAAGAAGAAAGTTGTGTCTGAAAGCTGCAATCTTTTATTTTTATTGTTAAAATGAATGGAGAATATCTTGTGTTTTTCCATGTGTTATCGACCATTTCAGTGGGTGCTCAAGTTTGTCTGTGTTTGTTGGGGCAGTGTGAACATGACATTTATTTTTCATAAAATTCAAAATCAAACAGCCAACTTGATTGTTGACGTTTGTCTGTGCAGTGTGAATTGGCGTGAGAGGTGAGGTTGTGAATTGCAACTGCCCAACCCTTAAACCTCCCTTTCGAAGCACATAAAGAAGCAACGGTGGCTGACGCAGGACACATATGTCGTTGTCTGAGACAGCAGAGAGTAGCTAGCACTCTGTAGAGCTGTTTGTCCCTTTAGGGCTACTGTAGAAACATGACGGCGCAAAATGGTGACCACTGTATGGGGACCCGTGTTGTATGTAGATAGAAATGGCTCATTCTAAGGTAATAAAAACACAACTGTTGAAAACATATTAGGGCTGACACTAACGACTATTTTTATATTGATTAATCTATCGACTAATTTATTGATTAATCTATTGACTAGTTTATCACAATCATTTTCAACAATTTTACTTAAAAACAATTTAACTTGCAACTCTGGCATTCAGTTGTGTACTATAAAAAATATAAATGTAAACAAGCCCTTGACAAAATGTAAATCTAAAAGGTACAAATTTGTAAACCAACATAAAAAAATAAGAGAATATCAGCAAATACTTTTTAATATACAATAGTATATGCCCGGCCCTTTAAGAGCTGCACGGAAGTCATCGTAACACACGATTTCTCACTCAACACTGTAGCCTACTCAACACGTTCACTAAAGACATACTCGACGGTGTTTACCTGAATACTAGCCAGGATGTGCATTCTTGTATATTTTTGGTCATTCAAACCCAATAATCCACCAAACTGACGTTGCGATCTGTCTGAGTGAAAAGGCGCGCGCGTCAGAGTCCGGCAGCACGAGCACGTCCAGGGCGCGCCGCACTGCACTTTATTTTGTAATGCAAGCGTTTCTGTTGTTTTTAGTGAATGGTGACAACAGAGCTCTCACACACACACTTCCGACGCGAATTAAGAAATACTGCTCTTATTAGAGTGCTGTCATTTTTAAAGTACCGGTACTAATAAAATTTAAAGGTACACTATGTAGGATTTTTGCAGTCAAATATCCCAAAACCACCAGGCCAGTGTTATATATTTTGTTCTATTGTGTTCTTACAATATCCCAAATGTTTCTAACTATTTGTAAATTGTGAGAAAATTGCTATTTTTACCAATGAACTGGGACGTGTGAGCAATAGAGTGTGAGGGAGTCGCCTGTCAATTGTGTCATATCTGCGTTACCCTCGTTTCCGAGAAAAGCTTTACTCTCACTGGAGTGTGAACAAGTGTCACAGCAGCCGCCGAGCGAACGCACAGAGTAACGTCATAACAAAATTAAACACACTTAAATGTATCTAATATAATAAACAGAGCTGCGTTACCTAATACTCATGACCGGAAAAGCGAAGATTGCGCCGGCGGCTGTGTCCCGTCATAATAAAAGTCCCGCTGCTGTTTTGTGTAACAATCGCTCCGGCGGCCTTGCTCAGCTCCACAGCACTCGCCCCTGCTCTGCTTCATACTACAGTAACGTTAATAATCGCATCCATGAACATGATTTCTGCCCGAGTCCTATCCCGATTCTTTTCCACCGGCTGTGAGGTGAAGACCACATGTCCCAAGATTCTGCGCTCAAACTTGACGTCATCAAACTACGCCTTTGTTTTGAACAGGCGCCCTCTAGCAGATGGAAAAGTTGCATAGTGTACCTTTAATATCAAATGTATTGACGTCGACTAATTATCAGCGTCGACGCAGTCGAATTGAATCGATCAATCAAGACAGGATTAGAACATAGTAATGTAAATTATAGTTATATACATACACCACTGAAAACAGTTATTATATTGCTTTTCTGTCAATAGATCCTCATAAATATTATATTGCATCTTTAAGTGGGCTATTAAAAAGTGTAATTCACAGAGTGTGACATCATATTGTGACCGTTGCAGTGTGTGTAGAAAGAATTTGTCTGCTCTGAGCGCAAGTCTCGTGTTGTGTAAGGTAGGCAGGTTTTCTGTAATTTCCTGTCGCTGCGCAGGCTTTTTTTATTGTGTATGACAGTGTAAACAGCTCAATAGCCCTTTTATTTAATCCATTGCATTATGATTGCGAGCAGTATCAATAATGTCAAGAAATGTGATGTGCAGTCAAATGTCCCGGTGCTTGCTGTTGAAACGAGTGTTCTCACTGTACTTTGTGGAGTTTTGATATGCTTTATAGACTCACTATTGTTTCTAAATGTGGTGACCCCTAAATGTGGTGCCCCAAAAACCAGCACCAACAACCTACGCGTGGAACACACCTAAAAAAAAAACTAGCCTGACAGATGCTGGCCGGCCGTCACGACCTTTAAGCAATGTCCAAAATATAGCCCTTAATACGGGACACACCTACAATACAGCTAAAAAAATAATAATATATGCAAGTTGCCTCTGGAATACTAACGAAGTTAGTTCAAGAAGTTCAAGACAAGTTGGCATTTGCAAGTAGACACTGTCACATTAGTAGATAAAACAATTATTTTTATATTGGATATGCAATGCTAATGAGGCATAATTTTAAAGAAATATGACCCTGCGTTGCAGTGCATTTTTTCTATAAAAAGTACTGTATCTATATTCAGATGATTCCCTTAGTGCTAAATCTAGAAGTGGAATCCAGGGTCCATACATTATACCAGGTGTGCCAATATTACAATACATCCAGACAGCCTGCTCTTTTGAATGCATTCCCATTTATCCCACTTCGGCATGTAACATCTGCAATGTTGAAAGTGTAACACCTTAAAAGTAAGGGAACCAAGAGAAGAATCATTCAAGAAAAGAATAAAAACATTATTTAAGTTATAACGTCTCATTTCAGGCTATAATTGAGAGTCACGAGGCAGAACGAAGCAGAATAAAGAGTCGTAAAGCCTTAATTTTGTAATATTGTGGCAATTACGGAGGAAAGCTATGATGGAAACAGCAATCTGATTGTCTTAGATGATGGATGGGCTTATTTCAGAGTGATCTAGATTGTGGTAAACCTATGATTAAAACCTAAAGCGTGTAAAGAGACTTTTTTAAAACAAAAGACCAATATGAACAGCCTCCCTCTGGTATGACTTTCTTTGATGAATAATAATGTGCTCCTGATTTTGGACTCAAGCCACTTTTTTTTCAGTCAATCATTCATGTGATTCTTTATTTACAGGTCCTTCTAAAAAAATTAGCATATTGTGATAAAAGTTCATTATTTTCCATAATGTAATGATAAAATTAAAATGTAATATTTTAGATTCATTGCACACCAACTGAAATATTTCAGGTCTTTTATTGTTTTAATACTGATGATTTTGGCATACAGCTCATGAAAACCCAAAATTCTCAAAAAATTTGCATATTTCATCTGACCTATAAAAGAAAAGTGTTTTTAATACAAAAAAAAGTCAACCTTCAAATAATTATGTTCAGTTATGCACTCAATATTTGGTCGGGAATCCTTTTGCAGAAATGACTGCTTCAATGCGGCGTGGCATGGAGGCAATCAGCCTGTGGCACTGCTGAGGTGTTATGGAGGCCCAGGATGCTTCGATAGCGGCCTTAAGCTCATCCAGAGTGTTGGGTCTTGCGTCTCTCAACTTTCTCTTCACAATATCCCACAGATTCTCTACGGGGTTCAGGTCAGGAGAGTTGGCAGGCCAATTGAGCACAGTAATACCATGGTCAGTAAACCATTTACCAGTGGTTTTGGCGAAAAATGAAATCTTCATCTCCATAAAGCTTTTCAGCAGATGGAAGCATGAAGTGCTCCAAAATCTCCTGATAGCTAGCTGCATTGACCCTGCCCTTGATAAAACACAGTGGACCAACACCAGCAGCTGACATGGCACCCCAGACCATCACTGACTGTGGGTACTTGACACTGGACTTCAGGTCTTTTGGCATTTCCTTCTCCCCAGTCTTCCTCCAGACTCTGGCACCTTGATTTCCGAATGACATGCAAAATTTGAGCGACAGTCCAGTGCTGCTTCTCTGTAGCCCAGGTCAGGCGCTTCTGCCGCTGTTTCTGGTTCAAAAGTGGCTTGACCTGGGTAATGCGGCACCTGTAGCCCATTTCCTGCACACGCCTGTGCACGGTGGCTCTGGATGTTTCTACCCAGACTCAGTCCACTGCTTCTGCAGATCCCCAAGGTCTGGAATCGGTCCTTCTCCACAATCTACCTCAGGGTCCGGTCACCTCTTCTCGTTGTGCAGCGTTTTTTGCTACACTTTTTCCTTCCCACAGACTTCCCACTGAGGTGCCTTGATACAGCACTCTGGGAATAGCCTATTCATTCAGAAATTAATTTCTGTGTTTTACCCTCTCGCTTGAGGGTGTCAATGATGGCCTTCTGGACAGCAGTCAGGTCGGCAGTCTTACCCATGATTGCGGTTTTGAGTAATGAACCAGGCTGGGAGTTTTTAAAAGCCTCAGGAATCTTTTGCAGGTGTTTAGAGTTAATTAGTTGATTCAGATGATTAGGTTAATAGCTCGTTTAGAGAACCTTTTCATGATATGCTAATTTTTTGAGATAGGAATTTTGGGTTTTCATGAGCTGTATGCCAAAATCATCAGTATTAAAACAATAAAAGACCTGAAATATTTCAGTTGGTGTGCAATGAATCTAAAATATATGAAATTTAAATTTTATCATTACATTATGGAAAATAATGAACTTTTATCACAATATGCTAATTTTTTGAGAAGGACCTGTATATACTTTTTTTCTTCTTTTTTCCCCATAAGAACAATGTTGCAGCTCCAAACACAAGTCTATGGGTTTGCATGCACATAAAACTGTAATGCATTCGAGAAAATACAATGACCCATTAAGAGAACATCCTCCGTATCTTACGCAGCAGAAAACGGGCAGGATAGATTGTCTCTGCAATTGTAATTAATCCTAAGGGAAACATTTGGGGGGTGCTGTACTTCCAATTATCACACTTAATTTAGCCTAGGGAATCTAATTTGGGAAATCTATTTACAGAGGTGTACAGAATCCCACACTCTCCACATAGGGAAATCCAGCACCTCCAATGAAAAGTGACTTTGAAAGAGTCATGAAAGCACAGCCAACTGTTATTAGCTCCTGACAAAGTACCAGTCATTCATGCATTTTCAATATAAAGTTCATGCTGAATAGAGCTACCGTGAATTAGCTTGAGGCGTTTTTTTTTTTTCAATAAAAAGCAACTAGGGCTTTCAAAATGGTAATACCTCAAAATTTCTACGTGCTTTTGGTTTTAAAAAATATCACAAGGTGGTATTGTGAATTGAAAATGTATTACCTATCATGTAATACAACGTATTATTGTTATTTATTTTAAAACGGCACAGAGCTGTCAATCCTTTCTCTCTTTATATTGTGCTATTTTAGAGTCATAAAAGCATGTTTAGTTTGTGCTGAGCTTTATTTTTCTCTTCTGTTTGTTTCCTGGACAACTATGACAGATGTGCCTTCAAGGAAAAATACATAAAATGTTCCTTCGTAGAAACACAGCATATTCTGTTGTATTATATTCTAGGCTGCTCTATTGCATCATGCTGCAGGAAATACAATACAGAGAAGCAAATGCGATTGTAGACTTATAAGAGAATAACACTGAAATTGTTGAAATCATACTGTGATTAACATACATCAAACTATAATGGTAATGCAATTCCCAAACTCAAATTCTTAATCTCTTTGTTTGGGAGAGCTCCCAGATAGCATGTGGTAATCGTGCTGAAATCTGCGCAGCGGCACTTGCGGCTCAGACTCGATACTGGCATGCATTATTAGAGCCGAGTGCAGCTCACAAATGGCTCCATCATGATTTGCACTGGGCAGATTCAGGTTTACTGTAGCTGGGCCAAATCTACAGTGCCGCAAAATACGAGTTGCGCGTTCTTTTGCAAATGTTCACCTGAGAAAGTTTGCAGTCGCTTGCAAAATGTTGCGTTCCAACTTTGAGCAAAGTTTCTTGGGGGAATGCAATAGTTTTTGCGAGGGAATGCAAAAGCTTTGAGAGAAAATGCAACGTTTCTCAGGGGAACGCAAATGCTTTGTGAGCCAACGCAACGTTTTTTGGGGGGAATGCAAAAGTTTTGAAATATGTTTTTTCCTCCAGCTTTTTCCACCACATATACCAGATTTCCTTTGGAGTAAAAACGGGATTTACTTTTTTTACTTAAAAAAAACTTTAAAATTAGTGCTGAAAAGCTTGCTGTTAAATTTTGCTGCTTATGGGTTATTATTGCATGCATTTGTAGGAGTTTCTTCAGGTCAGGTGGAAAGGTGGAAAATCATGGGTTTAGTAAATCTGTACCCCATTTCTCTTTAGGGGCTCCATACAAATCAGACCACTTGGGCCCTGTCCCAAATGGAACCCTAAGTCCTCGTGATCTTCCTCAAAGTCCAGACGTATAATATCACAGGTTTGCATCTCTGCGCAATAAGCGCACATATCGGCCATAACATTTCTGACACCCTAAAATGACAAATGGCACCCAACGGTCTTGTGGACTTAACGGACACACGGCATGGCAGCCATTGTCCACAAGTCCACAAGTCTACAAGTGCGCATTGGGACGGGGCCTTGATCCAAGTTGTACGTTTTCTCAAAATAAAGAAGAACCTAAAGATCAATGCTAAGATTTTATTCCTACAGCAGTCATGGGTGTATTTTGCCAGTGGGACGGTTGGAACACGTCCTCACCACTTTTTGCCAGAGTCGATATGTTTCCACCACTTTTTAAAAAGGGCTCTTTTTGAAACAGCACGGATGTACCTAATACAAATGAAACATCTCCAGTTAACTAGCAGAATATTTCAGTTGTTTAACAGTAAACAGTAAATGAAGTCACTTTTATTTATATAGCACTTTTTACAATACAGGTTGTTTCAAAGCTTCTTTACAGTAATCTAGAAGAAAATAGTAGTCCATCTTAAATAAGTTCATGTTCTTAAATAAGTTCTGTTGTAAAAAAAGTTATTAATTTAGTTAATTTATCTATACAGTCGAGAAAACATTGATGTCATGGTCCAGCTCAGTTCAACTCTAATACAATGTGCCAATGCATCAATAATATTTTTCAATATTAAGTATCCCCAACTAAGCAAGCCAAAGGCGACAGTAGCAAGAAAAATCAAAAATCCATGAGTACAAGTCGCTTGTAATTTTCAGAAATTTGCAATAAGCAATAAGATGCCAGTTCTGCTGCAATAGTGATTCATTTAATTTTTTTAAATGTTTTATTAGTTAATAAGTAAACTTGCATGACTGGATCACTAATAAATGTAGCAATAAATACATAAATATCAGTTATAAATTATATTGATAAATGATATGCTATCAAATAGATACAAAGTCAAGTTTAAGGTATGGTCCAAAGTTCAACAACAACTGGCCCAACTGGTTTCTTCCTTTTCAGTTAATGTTTACACACCTGTAAACTCGCTCTTCCACTTTTTCTCTGCTCTACTTCATCTGGTAAACAAAAGCATTTTTCCTATATCTACATGAAATATCTCTGAAAATGGAGAATGGATATTAGTCTACTAGCAATTTTGCTGTAAACAGTGCCTGAAGGATTGTTTGTTAATTCTGCTGGGAGAAGGTGAGACATTCTGTTCCTCATTATCATATTTTTCATAGTAAGAGATTCAAAGAGCTTTGCATGGTGGCTTCATTTCAAAAGTGCAACACAAACTGATAAAGAGATATGTTTTATGTACATTCCAATTTAATACGTTGCTGTCAGCATGTAGATTGGTATGCATTTGTCATATTATCTGGTATGTTTTTCATTTCTGGTTATCGCATGCTAAATTGACATAGCTGAATCAAATGAAAGAAATACATTGCTTCATAGTATTTGTTTCAGAAATTCAGCGAAAGAGCAAGAAATTAGTGTTCATGCACATCAACATGTATGCATTTATATTTTTGCAATGTCATTTCTCTGTATTTTTGTCTCATTTCCAGGAAGACTGGAACAAGATTTTTCTAAAGACTGGGAAAAAAACCAAAACAAATACAGGACGGATGGCAATCGGAAAGGGTATGTTATACATACAAAAGGAATTGCAAACTCAAGAAACTTGACAAACAAAAAATGCAGCTGTTGAATAAGGATAGTAAAAATAAAAAGCAATAGTTACAGCAATATGCTAGAGATATAAAAATAGTTCACATTCAGCTTTACAGCTCTATCTAAAAGAGTCATCAACCTATTTTTAACATCCATTATTCTTTTTCAGTTTGAATGAAACGGGGACTTTGCCCTTTCAGATAAAACAATGAAAAAATTTATTCTGCACATTTTATTGCACTGTATTTATTCATTGGTCTTATCTACATTTATGCTTCACCCACGTGTGTCATTACCATTGTGCTGCTCATGATTGAAAACAAATAGATGAATTGGTACACTTCACCCAGAAAACAAATACTGGCCAAAAAATACGTTAGGATTAATTATTCCTTGTAGTAGTAAAGGCATAAATCATTGTGTTTTAGTCAAGATAGCACATATGTGTTATGCAACCTTAAATTTAGAGTTAAAGAAAAATCTACAACAATATAAATGACAGTTTTTTAACTTTGTTTCATTTCTAGTGACAGATATTCCCTCTGATAATGTGTACGCTTATGCATTATCAAAAACCCTCACAAAAGTTTCTTCTCCTGCGACGGTGGGTCTGTATTCAGAATGCCACAACAGGATCAACATGGTGCTCAAGAACATTGAGGGTAAGTGTGCACACTATTTTCAAATGGCTGACCCTACAAATCCTCCTAGATGTCCTCCAAGTCTTGGAGATTTTGATGTTTCTGTCTTTTTATCTCCCATGTGCAGTGCATATGAATCAAGAGGCAAAAAGAAGAGAAGAGAAGTACACTAAGGAACCAAAGCCTCGCTCAATTGCACCGTCTCTTTCTGACCTGCTTTCTCTAATCTTACGGCTCCTCTTCTATCGGCCTGTGTGGACGGAGCAGAATCAGAACATGAAGAACATTCGTTATCTGTTCGTGAGGTTCAGCGCGTGGCATTTTGCAGGCAGCGATCTGCTCTGGGCTGGACTAGTAATGCAGTTGTGCAAGGCTCTTCAGAACAGCTTTGGTAAGCTCCAGCTGGGCCTTTTCCGGATCGCCCAACACGACGAAGAGAAAGATGGAGGGAAGAAGAAGATTGAGGATATTCCAAAGAACTGGAGGTCCAAAAAGTTAGCCTGCATCCCCATTTGGTCATTAATACTGATGGGATTCATTGGTTCATTCCTTATTCTGGTTCCTCTCATCATATATGGATTTCCTGATCTGAAGGACCACCTAGAAGGAGAAAAAGTTGAGTCGTCAAGTGGATATGGTGTGCTGGAAGGTTTTGCCATCGCTGTGCTTGGTGTTCCTGCAGTTGGAGCTTTACGATTCATATTATTGTTGTTGAAGAACCTCATCTTCAGCCAAGACCTTAAAATTAGACAAGGGCTGGACAACAAGAAGGTAAGTCAGCAGCTGGGACTAATGCATGAAGTTCGTAAGGAGATGAGACTGCTGTGCTGCTTCATTTACTTCATGGAGATCTTCGAAAGGAGGAGGATCAGGGTAGTGTTGGAGATCACCAATTTGGATCGTTGCACACCAAAGAAAATTGTTGGTGTTTTGGATGCCATTAACATTCTCCTATCTGATGAAGAAAGTCCCTTCATTTCTGTGCTTGCTGTTGATCCAGAAGTCCTGGTTAGGCAAGTCCAGCAAGCAGAAGATTGTCTAAGCAAAAGAGACTCTGCATATGACTTTCTAGATCGTATAATCACATTGCCCTTCACTGTACCTCCACTATCTGATGCATCAAAGTCCAGCCTCTTTGAAAACATTGTCCGTGGTCAGGCTGAGATCTCTGAAGACATTTCTCTTGAGGAGACTGCGGCATCTACTTTAGAAGGTCACGAGACATCGTTCTCTGTTGAAAATGAGTATTCTTTAAAGTACAGTGAGACTGAAGAAGAACAAGTCATCCCATTGATTGCAAAAAAGGGAAACTTTGAAACATTTGCTGCAGCAGAACTTAATCTAAATGAAGTGTACAGGTTAATCAAGTCAACGTTTTCTTGCATCTTCTCAAAAGATAAAAGCAAACTTCAATCATATATATCTGGAGACACCATGTCCATGAGACGAGTGATTAACTCAATTCGAGTAACTATTTTGATTATGGAGACCCAAAAATTGGAGCCTCCACCTCCAGAGAAAATAGCAGCGTGGGTGGTTTTGGTGGACCGCTGGCCTTGCAGATTAAGTTGGATTATTCAATGTATTGAAGATGACCAACAGAGTGACGAGATCGACAAATCATTCTGTGCTGCTGATAATACCAAGACACTATGGGAAGTGTTCAATTACAATAGTCTGGAGCTCTACATCATTGGATACGAGGTGGAGAACTTTCTGGAAAGAGATGGAGACCCAGAGCTGTTTGAGATTTTCCTTAGGAAAGACTTCCAGTTCACTGTAGAGGAGTTGAAAAAGTTTAAGCTTTGCACGGTGAACTTAAATTACTCGATCAAGAATGAGCTGGCCAGGGTTCGTGGGAGCCGCAGACTGAAGAAAGCAGGGAGGAATGCTTTCCTGTCCCTCTCATCACAAACCGTAATGAACATGAAAACTGAAGATATTTGTCAAGAGGTTTGTAAGAAAAAAGTATAGCATTCTTTACACACAATATTCAAAAGTTTGGGGTTGGTACGATTCTTTTAATGTTTGTTTACTGAAATTCTCTTCTGCTCACCAAGGCTGCATTTATTTGATAGAAAAAAAATAATAATAATGTGTGTGTGTGTGTGTGTGTCCTTGCTGAATTAAAGTAATTTCTTTACTGACCCCTAACTTTTGAACAGTATATATATATATATATACATATACACACACACACACACACACACACACACACACACACACACACACGGTCCCACAATATATTAGGTGCCCTTAACTACTAAAAAAATAAGTACAACGTACTTATTGTATTCCAAAACACTTTTACTGATATTGAGGTGGGATACAGGTAAGGGACAGGTGTGGTGGTACGGGTAAGTTTAAGGGTAGGTGTAAGGAAAGGGTCAACAGTGTAATTAATTACAGATGTAATTATATGCAGATCTTTTTTTTTTTAAATGTAAGTACAATGTAAAAACATGTATGTACACAATAAGTGCATTGTATCAAAGTATTAATTCATATGTTAATGCATAGTAGTTAAGGACACCTGATATAAATTGGGTCTATATATATATATATATATATATAGACACACACACACACACACACACACACACACACACACACACACATGTATGCTGGATATATATTTTAAAAATGTTTAAATGATATGGTCTTATCTAAAATATGTGCATTTGTTCCTTTTTAGCTGTCAAAACTAAGCTTCCCAGAGAAATACCTTGAAACGGTAAGGAAACATTTTATAGATGGCAGAACGATCATCTTCAGTGACCCCAAAGACCTCAGGCAAATCCTGGAAATGACTCTGGGAGAATGGACAACTTTTAAAATTCATTTCCTAGGGGTCATACCTCCTAGTCGGCCAGCTCGGGCAAAAACTTATCCAGACGCCACAAACCCTAGAGTGGTCATATGCCCATCTGGCCATAGCCAGTAAGCAGTATAACTGACCTTGAGGTTTGCATCACTGCACTTTTACTCCTGGAAATGGACTAAGAATATTTCAGGAAACAATACTGTAACAATATAATTCCTTAAGGTGAGGCAAAAATAAGACTGTAAATGTACACCAGTATATCAGACTCAACAAATTATGATACTTAAAAATAGAGCTTTGTTATGCAGAAAACCCTTTCGGTCTCCAAACAGATCAAAATTGTAAGATGTGTAATTTATAATGGGAATAAGAAGTTTTATTTTGCTTAAGTATTCAGATTTCCAATGATTCTAACTCAAACTATTATTGAATGTAATTTATGTAGCCTATGTAAAAAACAAAAACAAATAAACAAAGGAAAAAGTATTTTTTTAAGTGTGCAGAATAAAGAATAATACAACATGTATCCCAGTTTGAACTGGTATAAACATTAGCTTGCTTTATTTTAATTAATGTATTATTTCTGACATTACAAACCTTAGAAGACTGTGCAACCATTTTCTCAAAAAACATGAAAAACTGTTCAGTAGTCTGCACTTATTCCCCACACATTCATACCAGAGACACACCAGGTCCAATGATAACACCATTCATCAGGTTAATACGGTCTGACCATCGATACGATCTGTGAAGGAAAAATAAATATAATCACTTAAGCCATTGGACTTTATAAAGCCAAAGGTTGTGCAACAAAACCTGTTTTCAAACTGGTTTCTTGAACACTCCACAAGTCTGCCATTGGTCAAACAAACAGATAGTCCCACCTCAAACTCATGCAATTGTTCAAGTCAGTGTTACTGCACAATTTGTACTTTGCACTGCGTATTTAAAATAAAATAAAACATTTAGAGGATAAATTAGGCTCCCAAGGAGACTAAGATATAACAGAATGACAAATATCTCAGGGTTCATTGTACAAGGTTCATGTCTGTACATAAAATGTTTATGGTCACTAAAGGTTCAACTTATACAGAGCAAACATGCAATGCATCGTATAAAATATAAAACAGCTGCAAATATTAAAACTGTAACAAACAACATCGTATTCCTTGAATCTATTTAAAATAAATATTACAGCATGTCCTGTTGCACGTCAACGATTTCTCATGAAATTCCCATGGTAGATCCAGAGTTTCCGGATTCATTATATCACTCTGAGTTTTTCTATACAAAAACTTTGGCAGTGTTCAGAATCTGTACTTTGACACTTTAGTTTTACTTTCTATAAAACTTTAATATAGGACTGAATGACAGCGTGCAGATGTTTTTTTAATCGCACTGCCTGTCACTGAGTTTTACTTTATGCTCTGTTAGAATTGGGCTTCTGAGAAAGCGGAGAAAATATATATCTCCCATGCAGCTCAGCGGAGACCTCCCACGGATCTATGGCGGAACATAACACTAATGCAAAAGTTGGAATTTTCAGTTCTGATATGTGCAACTGTGCAAGCAACATGAAAGAACTTACTAGAAAATATAGCATGTCTGTTATGCTTTTATTTGTATACAGATATAGGCTACATGTCTGTATACATAAACACAAATGCACACACACACACATTTATATATTTTAAATTAAATTAATTACATATGTTGATTCATTAGATGAATGAATTATTAATAGTACTTCAAGCTGCTAGGAAAATCTTTACAATTCAAAGAGCCTAACTAATTATGCTACTTAGTTGTATAAATGAATCACACTAAATTAATGTTAAATGAGCAGAACATACTAAAACTGCTCGAAAATTACACCTAATTGCATCTAACAAGACGTGATTCTGAAACTGCATACAGTTAACATGGTTGCCTTTATTGAATCTTATTCTAAAGTACAGTCAAGACAAACCAATCGACATAGAGAGGTCGGGCGTTGTGCCGGACTGAAATATGACTCTGAAATTGTGAACATCAAAGTGGGGGTTCATATGAAATCGATATCATGCAGACATATTAAGGGAATTTAATGGGCCAGGAAAGGGGGGGATATTCTTACCCCTCTCGCTCAGAATCAATGCAGGAAAGCGTCCTTGGTGTAAGCAGAGGAAATAGCTACACAGTACATATAGCGATGTGATTTTAAAATAAAATTGTATTGATGGATTCTTCGCATGGAAAATGAAAACAACGACTTCTGCTGAGAGTGCATAGGATAACGTTCAGATGAACACAATGAAGAGCCTTAAAATACAATACTGCATCATGCAGCATTTTCCTATTCAGGCTGTTGCCCTGTTCTGCAGGGGCCGTTAGAGACATAATGCGCATTTGCATCAAAAATGCTTGTGAAAAATGCTCACATTACACGTAGCTGAGTAGTAATGTCTGTAACCAACAATAACATTTGATATCAGGATTGATGAGCTGCGCATTGTACCTGTGCAGCAAGCCAGGGCATTGATTATGGAGTTTGATGCATAAAGATAGATAGTAAAACACCATCTCACGCCACAAGTTTAATACGTTACAGTCAGCACATAGAGCCTAATAATAAAAAAGCTTGTTTTGATTTCATTATTCAAACTTTATTGCCTCTCATACGGCAAGGGCCTCCATTTATGTGTGGTTTTAGAGCTATAAAGAGAGCTTTTACTGAAATTAGATGGGCTTCCCCCATGTCAGCCAATTTAATGGGGATTCTCCCCCTCTTTCCGAGCTTGATTCTTTGCGGACCACTTGGTGAAAACCCCATAAATAAGGGGAATTGCTTTTGATGGCGGACTTCGACTGTATAGACAGAAAAAGGCTAGACAGCCGAGCCTCGCACAGGCTCTGATTATATCATGTCTCCCGTCGTGAAGGCTGTAGGCTAAGGGTAAAACTAATGAGGAAGTATTTCCTTGGCATTTGCAATTTCTCTGCGAAGGCCAAGGTCGACAAACGCAGCAGCTCGGCTAACAGAGACATCGCTCTCAGAGCAAACCAAGCTAAACCGGGAGATGAACATTAAATTCTATGAACAGATTGACTGGGGGAGAAACAGAGGAGAGGAAGCCATTCAACATAATCATAGCTGTAGCTCAAATGAGGTTTTTAAAGTTAAATGGATTTTTGCAATGCAAGAAATCCCAACACGAAACATACCATGGCGCATTGGCTGTGGATGAACGGCTTAATTTGTGCTAGTGTGAAATTATAGATCACATTTCTCTCTGGCTGAAATGTAATTAAACATTCACAGCTGTATTGACTTTACTGATGGATATTCGCAGTTAATAAGCCACTTGTGGCTGACACAAATTCAATATGGGTAATATCTCTTTTCTGAAAGAGATGGCGTGAGGATCGACTGTCATAGCCGTAAACAACTGTTTCCAAGTACACAAGCCTGATTGATCTGTATGGCACATCTAAAGACAAATATTCAAGTAACAGAATAAAAATAAGTCATTATTTACCCTTATCCAAAGCCATATGCTGTTCATTTTCCCATGCAATATTTTGTAGAATTTTCAGCCCTTCAAAACAACAGTGAACACAAAAAAAACACCTTTAAGAATTATAAAAGCAATAAAGCAATAGTTTTGTGTGAGGAAAAGAACAAAATTGAAGGCATTGTTTACTGTAAATCTTCTGCCGTGCTGCGTTTTATGGTGTATTTGGTCCCTTTTGAAGTTTCACAGACATTGGGCTCTATTTTAACGATCTAAGCACATGGTCTAAAGCGCAGAGCCCAAGCGCACTTAGGCCGTGTCCGAATCCACTTTTGCTAGTTTAACGATGGAAAAAACGGTCTTTAAGCCTGGAACATGGTCTAAAAGGGTTGTCCTTATTCTCTTAATGAGTCATGGGTGTCATTTTGGCCATATCGTGCAATAAACCAATCAGAGTCTCATCTCCCATTCCCTTTAAAAGCCAGTTACGCTTGCGACATGCAGATAGCAAATCCGACATGGCGCGAGCATAAAAACTAAACGCTTCTCTAGCAATTAACAGATCTGCACATCCAATGATGCCTGCTTGCTCGTCATTACTGCAAATAGGTAGGCTAATTCTGATACATGCAATGACTATCCATTATGACATGTTGGCATTTTCATTTTCATATTGTTTTGTAGTTTTTCAAAATGTTTGTGTGCTGTTGCCCATGTAATAAGCAGAGAGTAAACCCGCCTTTAGGCGCATATTACAAATGCACTCTTTAAATAACAAAAAATACTGCATCATTGACTTTAAGCCAGGTTTTTGTTGGTCAATGGCGCAGTCGTTTTCAGTTGCCTCAAAGAGCAACGCGCCTGAACACACCTCGTTTTCAGACCAGCACACCCATGGGTGCACAGATGGGTGCGAGTGCATTTGCTATTTAAACAATGTGGCGCTGGACGTGAAAATGATAACTGTGCCAGGCTAAAACTAGCAAAAATCACTTGCGTCGCACCTGGCGCCACATTGCACCGGGTCTGTGATAGGGCCCATTGTCACGATAAAATGACAATACAAATTTAGTCATAAATTATTCTTTGTGTTGCATAGAAAAAAATAAAAGTATATACATCACCCTTCCAAAAGCAGGGGTCTGTATTTTTTTATTATCCGATACTTTTATCCAGCAATGATGGATTACGATTTTCAAAAGAGGCAGCTAACTTTCTATTAATCAAAGAATGATGAATTGTATTTGTTCTTTTATTTTTATTAGTGGTGGGCCGTTATCGGCCTTAACGTGCTGCATTAACGTGAGACTCTTATCGGGCGATAAAAAAATATCGCCGTTCATCTATTCTCAAAATTGGGTTGGGAGCTGGGTCTATACTATGCCATGATGACTTTCACCTTGATATTTTAGCGCGGATGTATTCCTAGCCGAATTGCACTGTAGGGAGCGAGAACGAGTCTTCGAACCTGCGTGTATGCCCACTGTGAAATTACCACGTCAAGCGTGAACGCTGTCTTCCGAACTCGAGTCCTGACGAGCGTGACTGACGTACTGTAAGCAGAGAGCTGTAAATCTCCTTTCTGCTCACCTTCAGCGTTCTTTAGAGCATTTGCAGTACATTCGCGGCAGATAGACGCAAGTGTCATTGCATACTGAAGCTTTGGTAACAAAACCAACGGTTCAAAAACAAAAATATGAAAAGTTAGGTGAAAAACGCTATTCATTTTGCCACCTTCTCGCTCCTTTTGTTGCCAAGCAACGGGGTAAACAGCTGCTGCTCTGATGACGCAACCGCACCCCGGTTCAGACCCAAATAATATAATATGAACACGGTGAACTTGGGTTCGGTCAGGCAATCGAACCAAGTGTGAAAGCACCAGTCATTATTTGAGTAGCACACATATTGTGAATGCTTTCGGCAGAATTCAAATGAGCCATTTTAAAAAAATTAACCTATGCCCACCTCTAATTTTTATAAATAAGCATCACAACCGTTTTCAACATTGATAATAACGAGATGTCTCTTGAGCAGCAAAAAACTTCTTACTGACCACAAAGTTTAAACAATAGCGTTTTCAACAGATGAAGAATTATTTTCATATAAACCATGATGTCTAATTTTATCCACATATTATCATGAGTTACTAAGGGCAGGCATTTTCACACCTAGACAATTCTTAGAAAAGAAAGAAGAAAAAACAGTGATTAAAGGTTAAACTGTGGTTTCAGATGAATTCACACATTGGAGAAACTAGAATAATTTCTTATATATTAGGTCTAGTGAACACAATCCATTGGAGAAGTATAATGCAGATCCTCAGAATGAGGGTAAATCCTGTTGTCTAACAACATAGTTTACACTCTTTAAGACTGAGATGGCCTGTTTATTCAATTAACAGTCAGGGATTGCAAGAATAACAGCTTTAATGAAGTGAAACAGTTGGGTAAGCCAAATCATTAAAAAAAAGCTTCTACATAAGAAAAAATATATATGGTAGTGCCCATCAAACAGATAATTATGCACCTAATGTCTTTTAATGAAGTTCAAATGTTTGAAACTTTTTAATTAGGACGCCAAGTTTGACAGGGCGCTCAAAAAATAAAGCTGTGACATCCGTTATGCGCAGGCTGAGGGAGGCGTAATTTTAGGCATGACATTCAGTCACGGTTTGCTCTTTGAGTTTTTGAACAACCAGCACCCAAGCAAATAAGCCAATCAGATATGTCTGACAGATGAGAGGTATTTGGAGCAGTTTGTAATTGGAGTGTTGATTGACACGTAGAGGAGGGGACCTCAAGATAAGTCTCAAAATAATGATGGTAATGTGTTCGCTTCCCCTTGTGTGTTAGTTGACACCTAGCGTCTATCTGCAGCCACACAACACCGAGCGACTGATAGGAGCACACTCGTCTGTGTAGAGATGATAGACTAAAACAATCCTTGTTTGCCTGCAGCTCACATCAATGAGTGGAAACAATGGGTCCTTGATTGGCACATTGTGTATATGGTGGAATTAATGTCAGTGCGTGAACAGGTGGATATTTCTGTTTGTATAAATGGAGCGTGTGTGAGTATGTTGGTCTTTGTTTACCTGCACGTCCTGCACAAGAGATCCACAATGCCATTACACAGGACTAGCCTCTTCTTGTAGAAATTTGAACCAGAATCAGTTCATTTAATGCTTCATGGAGAATTTGCCTTGCTTGCTGTAACAGAAAAACACAACAATAATAGTGCAAATGACAATGAAAACAACAGGAAACTCATGTTGTGTAACCCCGCAATTTACACTCTTTAAGACTGTGATGGCTTGATTATTCAATTAACAGCCTGGGAATACAAGAATAACAGCTTTAATGAAGCTAAACCAAACCAAATAAACAGGAACAATAATATAATATAATATAATATAATATAATATAATATAATATAATATAATATAATATAATATAATATAATTAATATAACAACATAATATAAATAATATAATTAATATAATATATGATATAATATAATATAATATAATATAATAAACATAATATAATAAATACAACTAGAAATATTTTACAAGAAAATGGAGAATGAATATATATAATAATTATTAAATAATTAAATAAATAATTAAATAATAATTTTTAAAAGATAACAAAAACATGTTTTATTCGTTGTGATAATTAAAAAACTAAAACCTAGAAAACAACTTTACAAAAACTAGAATTATTTTAAATAAAGGTGCAGATGAAAGAAGAAAACTAAATAATAAATAACTAAATATATGTAACTAGAAAACAACTTTATTTAAATTGTAATATGTTTGCTTTATATTTTAAATACAAGTGGAGAAGGAAAAACTTTATCAAAATATTATATGCATATTGTTATTTATTTATTTTTAAACTAGTACACAACTTGACAAAAAAACTAAAATTATTTATAAATGAAAGAAGCAAGCAAATGAGTAATTATAATTATTAATATTACACAACAAATTTAGTCATTTCAAAAAGTGGGAGTATTGTAATAGTTGGTGCTCCTCTGGCTTTAACACATTTTTTTGGCTAAAGTTGAAGTGAACCTTCTTTGGGCTGCTTAACTTTTGCTTAATTATATATAATTTCAGAGTAAATAAATAAACAAAACAAAACAAACAAACAAAAAAAAAATATATATATATATATATATATATATATATATATATATATATATATATATATATATATATATATATATATATATATATATATATATATATATATATATATGTATATATATATATATATATATATATATATATATATCTTCTATTCTGCTCAATTAAACTGTTCAAGCGGGTATGCACATTTCACACATTGACCCAAATTATCAAGAACGACCTCATCAATGGAAGTCACTGCCGTCGTTAGCTGCAGGTTATGGTTTTATTATCTCACATTAATGACCCTGTTATCCTATCAAACTTGAATTTACCCTGGTCTCCTGATGCTTGTCCGTACTTCAGGAAGCAAGAGTTGTCACTCACTTCCACTTAATTCAAGGCAAGCTTTTTCTGCCGGGCACGGACAAATTATTAGCAGGTATTTAAAAAGTTGTCGTCGCCACAGATTAATCTCCTAATGAAAGGAGTTTTTAGTTGTCGTGTGAAATGACATGTACATGTTCAGTTATTGGTTGAGCTCTCTATGAATTAATAAATGAAAGTGCCACTATCCAATAAACAATCCAATATCATTTCCAGTGCAAATAACACCTATAATGCCCTTAAAGGCTACGTGCAAAAGCTGAAAAAGGCTCTCGTCACGGCAGTATTTGGAGATGGCAACAAAGCAGGTATGAATGCAATGTTTATGTCACATCCCGTCAACTAACATACCTTCATCTGGTTGATTTCTGAAGGGAGCACAGGTGAATCTTTCACTGCTCATTATATTCCACAACCCTGCTTGTGATTCAGCGTTTGATTGAAGGAATAATAATGGAATCTGAAGGAGCAGTTGAAAAGAGTGAATTCATTTATATATCAATTGTTTCCATTTTATTCAACATATGATTCAAAGGAAACAACATATTTGCTAAGTTATGTCTGAAGCTCATTTGAATTTGTTTTAGATCATTAAACGTGACATTATGGCCTTAGAAGCCGGTTTGTTTATTACATGTTACTATAAAAGAATGTTACATTAAGTGCTTGGTAAAACTTAAGAATAAGGTTTAAGTCATTAAAAATGTAACAGTTCAGTTTATAAATGCATCTGAATTCATGAATTCATAATGAACAATGCTTTTACAGTACAAAATTATGCATTAATATTAAATATATGTTGTTCATTTTTAATTGCCATTATTATTTTACACTATGGTAACTTTTATAACTTTATGTATTAAAATACACTGTGGTTCAAAAGTCAAAGACATTATTCATTTTACATCAATGTATCCTGAAAAAAAGTGTTTTTCCAGAAAAATTTTTAAGCAGCACCATTTTTTTCAACATTGATAATAATAATACATGAAAAGAAATGTTTATTAAGCACCAAATCAGCATATTCAAATAATTTCTCAAGGATCATCTAAAGACTGGAGGCCATCACAGGAATAAATTACATTTTGAAATCATTTAAAGGGGATGTCTAATGCTATTTCATGCATTCTGACTTATTTACACTAAAGAGTTTGATTCTCATGCTAAATATGGCCAACATTTTAAATGAGTTGGGCGTATAAAGGAGTACTTCTGTGCCAAATACACTCCTTCAGGATTCAAATAAGTTTCATTCGAGCGGAATTCCTTAAAGGGGTATTCAGCGCTGGGAAGATAAATCTGTATTTAAACTGGGTCATTAATGTAGCAGAAATGTGAAATTATTTTTTAATTTGGTGCCTTCTAGACTGAGAAAACACAGAAAATGTATTTTTGTCTCATGGGGATGAAAGACTATAATTCCCAGAATGCACTTCACTGCCCTATGCTAGGCACGACATGGTTTACTTGCCTACCACGTTCATTTTCATAAAATCAGTTCAGTTAGAGACGCTACAATTAAAAACTGAACGTGTCTGTTCAATATATTATGAGTGAGTCGATTGAGTGTCATGGCCGTCATGGCACAAACGCAGCAGGATCGGATTACATTCATCACATGAGCTGAGGTTATTGCGGGATTCGCGGCTGCGGCCGCATTCACAGCGCGTGAAAATTCTGGTGCATTTTCAGTTCATGTCTTTGGAAGCCTAACTTTCATAGGAATTCATTTGAAAAGTTGAAACACTAACTTTTCTCTCCACCGCTCCGTTTACATGAGCCGAGTGCTGTGAGTGCGATGTTGAAAACATGTGGAAATAGCGCCCTCTGCTGGCTGTAGTCTTTAGCCTCTGGACAAAAACTCCTCTGATGACGCAAAATTACGATATTTACGTCATCGAAGGAATTTTCCAGAAATAAAATACATAATTCTCTCGTCTCAGGGTCATGTGAGGGGAGAAAGTACTATAATTTGAATATACTCCTGGGTTTCTACTGATACAAAGATAATGCTAATCGCTGAAGTAACCCTTTAAAGGGTTAGTTCACCCAAAAATGAAAATTCTGTCATTAATTACTTACCCTCATGTCGTTCGACACCCGTAAGACCTTTGTTCATCTTCTGAACACAAATGAAGATATTTTTGTTGAAATCAGATGGCTCAGAAAGGCCTCCATTGAAACCAATGTAATTTCCTCTCTCAAGACCCATAAAAGGTAGAAAGACGTTGTTACAAAGCAGGGCTGGGTTTGGGGCTAAAATTCGGCCCTGGCAAACCCATCCCGTCCGGCAAAAAAGTTCCCAGTGAATGTTTTTGCTGGCGTTAGGGCCTTAAATTTGAGTAAACAATTAAAACTAGGACAGGGATAAATAATGATAGATATCAAATTTACTGCAAATGCAGATAAAAAACTTCATATTTCACTTTTGTCACACAGAAATGCACTTGACAGTAAAGCACTGATTAATTTTACCATTTATAATTTTTTTTTTTATTTCCACATAGATATTAAAAAGTTCATAAAACATTTAAAGAGAAAAAAGCTTTATCCTTAATTCATGGGATCCAGGCTTTAAAGCTGTTTTATTGAATTATAATGACATTTTAACTGAGTTTAACCGTAGGCCAGTTTCATTTAACTGAAAGAGCATGGTAGTCACAGGTAAAACCATGCTCCTCATTACCATAGCTATATGGTTTCTAAAATATATAAATCATCTGTAATAAACTATTGAATTTGTCATTTAAAAAACTATTGTAAACACATGTAGAAAATACGAAAACAGCCTCTATAAAAGTGATTTTTATTCTGTAATATTAATGCAAGTAATTTTTAATAAATATTGTGTTTCTTCCAAAACACCTTTTTTCTTCACTGTTAGTAGCTGCAAGGTAAATTGTGTTTGTGCTAAAGTGACAAGTTTGTAGTTGTGTATTGCCATTTTCCACTTTACCTCATCATGTATTTAAAGGCTCGCGGTTGTTTTCAGCTAGATTCACCACAGAACCTGTAATGTTCCCATATCACACAATTGTATAAAACAAAACTCAGAGTCAAAGTGCCGTTCATTACTTCATAGAGCAGAAGAAATGCAGCATAGGCCTACATTCGTTAGCGGCTGCGTTCTGTGGATATTTGCCTTTTGCAGTTCCATGCGCCATACGCTCAAATAAAAATAAAAAAATAAATAGAAAAAAGCGCCTAATATGGAGGTGAGGTCTCGCTCGCTTTGGCCAGTCATTTCAGAAGACAAACTAATGGGCTGCTGTCTCTGCATGATGGGCCAGTTAGTGGCAAAAAAAAAAAAAACGGCCCCAAAGTGCGTCGGCCCACCGGGAAAATGCCCGGTATGCCAGATTACCAGTCCAGCCCTGTTACAAAGTCCATCTCACTACAGTGGTTCTACAATAATTTTATGAAGCGACGAGAAAAGTTTTTGTGCGCAAAAAAAACTGAAATATCGACTTATATAGTGATGGGCCGATTTCAAAACAGCGTTATGAATCAGTGTATCGAATCAGCTGTTCGGATTGCCAAAGTCATGTGATTTCAGCAGTTTGGTGGTTTGACACGCAATCCGAATCATGATTCGATACTCTGATTTATAACGCTTCAGGAAGCTGTGTTTTGAAATTGTCCCATCACTAAATAAGTCCCATCACTAAATAAGTAAATAAGTAAATACGGTTTTTTTTGCACACAAAAATTATTCCAGTCGCTTCATAAAATGATTGTAGACCCACTGTAGTGAGATGGACTTTGTAACGACGCCTTTAGTAACTTTTATGGGTCTTGAGAGAGGAAATGACATTGGTGTCAATGGAGGCCTTTCTGAGCCATCGGATTTCAACAAAAATATCTTCATTTGTGTTCCGAAGATGAACAAAGGTTGAACTAACCCTTTAAATTGGTTCTTCTACCTGAATGAGCGTGTGCGCACATCAGCCAGGGGTGTGTTTCCCATACAACGACGTAACTCACAGCTTAACTACCATAGTACGTTGCATCGTTGAAGAAATCAACTAGCTAGTCACGGCTGTTTCCCGAAACCGTATTGTCGCAAATCTGTTGTTCAACGTTGGTTAATGATGTCACAGAGATGGTGGAGTAATAACTGCTTTTGAATTTGAATCGAATTCATGCTTGATTTTTTGACATGTCACTTGAGGACTTATTCTTATTTTTATACTAATTCTTCCAGATGCAAATATGCTCGTTCTTACGTACTAAAACTCTTCGCACATGCGCACTCTTCAAAAAAAGGTGCTTTAAATCTCTTGATAAACTTAAAAGACATAAATGACATTTTTATGTATTTGAAATAAAATATATAGATTGTAGCCTACTAAATGTCGAACTTGCGACCGCATAGTTGGCTAACGATGCTTTTGGGAAACGGCCCCCAGAGTGAGAGCAAGAGCACGTCCATCAACGAGGTTCACTCTGGGTTACTGAAGCTGTCGGCAGCGCTGTCATTCTGTTTTTAGACCACAAAATCAACATCACTAAATCGAATCTTATTGGAAAGTTTTAAATTGTATCCAAACCAATTAAGTCAGAAATGTATCTTTTCACACGGTTAATGATCACTAACATGTCAAAGATGTATGAGGCAAAATGTCAAGAAACATTTTCTGTTTAGTCTAAAAATATAGATGAAATGTACACCTGTACTTCACGTCTTAACGCAATCTCCACTGTATTAATTATAAAAGATGCGTAGGTGGTGAATGAAAGATAGTTGTACTCTTACCAGGAAAACAGGTTTCTCTATTTTGCTTTGCAGATGTTCCTGGGTTATGAAGGCATTAGTAGTCATGGCATTGATACGGTGAGACTCCGAGGGCAGAGCGGGGTGTCTTCCTGGTGTCAGCCAGGCCTGCATTGCTCAAGGGTGCTTACCAGAGGGGGAAAAAATAAAAAAATAAATCAAAATAACAGGAAAACAGCAAGGCCAGGAAGCAGTTATGCATATCTGCTTTCTCATTTTCTCAAGGGCTCAAATGCCTCCGTGAATTAATCTGAGAGATTAGGCGAAGACTCCGACCCCTGGGAAACGGCATGCGGATCGTGGTTTTAGCTGCCATGGAGGTGGAATGAGCAATCCTCCATTCCTCTCGTTCCTCTGTCTGGATTGCTAATTAAGCCCCTGTGATAATGATGAAGGAGACTCATTTGGCCAAAATGTCACCACATTTCATCCCCCTCTCCTTTGCTAATTTGAGATTTATTTATTTTCTGAGCTGCGGTTCGGGTCAAAGCTACTTAAATGCAACTGTTAATAGACTCGCCATCATCGTACCCATGATCCGCTTCCTCGCCATCCGAGCGAGCAAGCAAGCATGTGACTCATTTACGTATATTCCGTCTAAAACCGTGCAACCATTTCAAGAACTGCGAAAGAAAAAGGAAGTCTATTTGAAACACACATTAGCATTTGAAAGCTGATCTCAAGGTCTGCTGGAACGGAGCCTAATTGGTGGCTCTTGGTGACACAGGTGTCTTAATGACCAGTGATGACCATGTGCTGGGCTGTAATGGAGCTAGCTGGCCAGGATCCTAATTGACCATTTCACTTTTGCGAGGTCTGATGATGCCAGAGGACCCTGGTGTGTGTTTGAGAGTGTGTGAGGAGTTTGTGGCCTTGCAGTCATTAAAAGCACTGATGATCTTACTCGAAGACGCACGCTACTAATAGTGGCCATTTTTGCCATGGAGACTGTGAGTGGGAGGCGGATGAAAGGCTGTTGTGGTATCTATGGCAATGCTTTTTCCTTAATGAACATGGCCGGCCATTAACTGTAGGTGATATGTGAAGAGCTTGTTTGGAGAGACACTAATGCAAAAGTAAGACCTCCATCACCAAAGGATGAGGAGAAAAGATTCTGTCTATCTTTCCAGAATCTATTTCATCAGGGCAGTGTTGCACCAGCCATCTGTGAGGTCTTTTTAAAATTGGACAAAAAGTTAACCTTAGTTAGTAAGTAACACAACTCTGTACTTTGGTTGCACTATTTGTGAGCATGCAGTTTTGTAGCTGTCCGTACTTTGCAAATGTATCTTGCTTCATCTAAATCTTGAAATGCTTCCATTTAAAAAAAAAGAAAGAAAGAAACTGAGCATCAGTACTAGACCAGGGAGCAGTGGAAGAAGGTGGCCTGGTCTGATAAATCACGTTTTCTTTTACATCACATGGATGGTCGGGTGCGTGTGCGTCGCTTACCTGGGGAACACACGGCACCAGGATGCACTATGGGAAGAAACCAAGCCAGCGGAGGCAGTGTGATGCTTTGGGCAATGTTCTACTGGGAAAACTTGGGTGCTGCCATCCATGTGGATGTTACTTTGACACGTGCCACCTACCTAAGCATTGCTGCAGACCATGTACACCCTTTCATGGAAACAGTATTCCCTGGTGGCTGTGGCCTCTTGCAGCAGGATAATGCGCCCTGCCACAAAGCAAAAATGGTTCAGGAATGGTTTGAGGTGTTGACTTGGTCTCCAAATTCCCCAGATCTCAATCAAATCGAGCATCTATGGGATGTGCTGAACAAACAAGTCCGATCCATGGAGGCCCCACCTCACAACTTACAGGACTTAAAGGATCTGCTGCTAACATCTTGATGCCAGATAATACAGCACACCTTCAGGGGTCTCATGCCTCGATGGGTCAGGGCTGTTTTGGCAGCAAAAGGGGGACCAACAAAATATTAGGTCATAATTTTATGCCTGATCGCTGTATATATATACATATAAAGAAAATATAGTAAACCATACAGTCATAGACAATGATGAAAATATGATATATAAATATACTAATAATAAATATTCAAGAACTGCTTCTAAGAATAATACAGACCAATTCAAAAATACTGATGCAACAAAATAAACATAAATAAATGTTATAATTATTTTATGAATAAATACTGAACCACACTTAAATGTTTGGGGTTTGTAACGTTTTTGTAAAACGTTTTTGAAAGAACCCTCTTATGCTCACCTAAGCTTAATTTATTCCAAAAATAGAGTGTAAACATTAATATTGTGAAATAATAATTATAATATTTTCTATATTAATATACTCTTTAAAAAAATCCTGTGATTATCCTTTAGAAATAATTCTTATGTACTGATTTTTTTCAAAATTCTTTGATGAATAGAAAGTAGAAAGAACGGCATATATTTAAAATATAAATTATTTGTAACATTATAAGGGCCTTTACTGTCACTTCTGATTCATTTAATGTGTCCTTGCTCAACAGTACTGATTTCTCTTTTTTTCCACTTTTTTAACCTTTTTTATAACCCCAAACCTTTGGATGGTAATCTATTATTTCCTCTTTTTTTTTTTTTTTTATAGTGACAGAATAGCCTGGATGCCAGCCGAATTTAGCCCCGCCCACAACATTTTTTGCTCGGGCAATTTGGTCTGGACTCGATCTGGACTCGACAGAAACTGTTCGGACCAATGAAATTCTCAGGGCAGGCTTTAGACGATGATGGACAGATGATAAACAGTCACATAATCATCCACGTCATCAAAGGCGCCTGGGTTACTTGGGCACTAAACGGAGAACATGTTTGTATATGCATTCACCTACACTATTTCTCTCAGAAATGATGATCGTGTTGGTAAGTACTCTGTGTATCCTTAAATTCCTTTTTTACAACACTGGCAAAGGTCGTTTACACTCATCTTTTTTTTCTAACGTTACTTAATCCAGCGCGTGTGCAGACAGGGGATGCCACGTTTTTTTGTCGCGCCATTGCTACTCAAAACTATAGACTAAAACAATCCCAATTGTTTTCCGGGGGGTTCTCCGGAAAAAAAATGACATTTGGTTGGCAAAATATGTTATTTTGACAAGGTTGCCTGTTAAATTTCGCATTCCTGGGGCTATATATCACATAATTGGGGTCGCTCCAACCCGCGGACATGGAGAACAACACGTGGGAAAAACACGGACTTCGCAACACAGTGCAGTTGAGTTCTGTTGACATTTGACAACTAACGTTACACGTTGCTCCGTTGCTCTGATTGGTCTTTCCTGGTTCGGGTGAAACACGCCCCATAACCAAAGCGCAATGGAGTAGTTTCAGACTATTGAGACTATTGAGTATAACCACATCAGGCTAGTGACAGAAGGTAATGCATATATAAAGTGCACCATTTAAATAGTTTCATTCTGGACAACAGTTCATGTACATATCAATCAATGTATTTAAAGGATTAAAGTCTGTCACACAAAACATGAGCTTGTTGATGAAATCCAAAGCCTGCGAGTTCTTTCCAATCGATCGAAGGCTTCTGTAAATATTTAGTTTTTGTCAGGTTGTGTTTCAAGTAATTCTTATAGTCCAACTCAACAAATATTTTCTAGTACGCAAGTTTTAACCACAACTAGTATACACTGTAAATTATACACAGCTGGTGCGATCAGCCCCAGTTCGCTTGTTTATTTCTGACTTATTCCCTCCATGAGAAAACAATATAGTGAAGGAGCTTTAAAGATGTCAAGAAGGAACAAGTAAAGAAGAGCACATCATAAAAACACATAAAGGATAAAAATACAACACCTTGAGGGACACCTGTGCTTCAAACTCTTGCCTGTAGCTGTAGTTTCCCCACGGTTTTGCCTGTCTTCAGAAGATAAGGTACACGAGAGGTACACAAGAGCTTCAGAGAGCTCTCAGCTGCTTGAAGTAGGCTATTCACAGATCTGAAAATCCTCATTCTCTCCAAAGACAAGCACTGCCCACAGTGTGTACAGCACCGGGTATTTCTGAAACACAGGACAGCTGGCCAGTTACTCAGAGCGGCATTCAAGGCTTCATTACGTGGTGTCTGATGACCTAAAACAAATTCAAGTGAGCTGATAACAATCACACATTTAAAGACAACAATGCTTATTTCCTAGCTGAAGTACAATGATTAGGGGGGGAAAATAGAAAAAAGCGTAACTTTACAAAAAGGTTAAATGAATATCATGAACAATTCTGCAAAGATTTTATCTATTCAAGTCAATTATATTATCAATAATTTCCACATATATTAATATACTTTTAACATTTCAAGTTGTATTGATGATCTAATGTATTGTGAACAAACAAAAATTGACCAATTAACCATGCGGTACTATATTTATAAATAAATTGACAGTAATTAGGGGCCAATAACCTATTAATTAATAGACCTCTAATTGTTTGTGTTCTTTCTATTCTTCTTCTTCTATCGCTCTGGAAGTCTATGGCAGCCTTAGAAACCACTTGTGGTAAAGTTGTGAAATTTGGCACACTGGTAGGTGGCCGTCTCTAATTCAATTCCCCTAGCGCCACCATCTGTCCAAATTTGCACTTTCGTTAATGCTAATTAGAAACAAAATTCCTTTTCCCTCTGATTTCTGAAATACTTTGTTCAAACACCTCCTAGGCTATTGCTCAGATTTTCATGAACATTTAACTCACCTCACTCTGCCGACAAAAAGAAAGTTATTGAAATTAAAGTCGATATGTCAAACCATTCTCGAATAACGTGCGAACGAATTAGAAGAAGTGGCCACTCTCTTCAATGCTTTGGTCAGCGTATTCTAACCAATCTTGGTGTCTGTTATGACAACCATGACCTGAGGCTTCCTGCAGAGTTTCGGCACAGTGCCACTAAGTGGTCAGGAGAGAAAAAAAAAGTGGCCATTTTTAATTTTGTCCAAAAATGCTACAGACCCTGACAAAAGTCTTGTCGCTTGTGTACAAATTGAACTGAAGTGCCACTGAAATATATTTCTTATCAAGACTTTTTTACAAGAAATTACTCATTTTAATCCCAACAGCTTTTGTAATAATGTTTCAGTGCAAAATGAAACTGTCAAAAAATATTCTAATATTCACAGCTTGGTAAAGCCCATTGAGTCAATTTTTGCAAAGACATAAGTGTTGTCGCCTTGTCATATGAGCTTCACCTGTGACTAATAATGGATCAATTAGATCTCAGGTGTGTATAAAAAGAACCCCAGTGCACTAGACCTTCACATCAACTGCAAATAGACACCTGCAAACATGCCTAAGATTCACCCTGAGACTAAAGTTTTGATTATCAAGAGGCTGAAGACCAGATCCACTGCTGATGTGGCAGACACCTTCAAAGTGTTTTAGCGTCAAGTACAGAGGATAAAAAAAGGTTTGAAGAGACTAGAGAAGTTTATGACAAACCCAGGTCAGGCAGACCCTGCAAGGCAACTTCTCCAGAGGACTGTTTGTTGGCTCGAAAATCCAAGGCCAGCCCATTTTCCACTGCAGCAGAGCTCCACGAGACCTGGTCACCTGAAGTCCCTGTGTCAACCAGAACAGTTTGTCGGATTCTGTCTCTAAATGGCCTCCATGGTCGAATCAGTGCCCAGAAGCTAGCACTAAACAAAAGACGATTGAAAAACCGTGTGGCATTTGCCAAAGCCCACAGCCTGCTAAAAGGATGGACGCTGGAAAAGTGGCAGAAGGATTTTTCAGATGAATCTTCTGTTGAATTACACCACAGTTGTCGCAAATATTGCAGGAGACCTACTGGAGCCCACATGGATCCGAGATTCAACCAGAAAACAGTGAAGTTTGGTGGGGGAAAATCATGGTCTGGGGTTACATCCAGTATGGGGGTGTGGGAGAGATCTGCAGGGTGGAAGGCAACTTCAATAGTCTAAAATAACAAGAAATATTATACCTCTTATATTCCCAACCATAAAAGAGGCCAAATTCTGCAGCAGGATGGTGCTCCATCGCATACTTCCATCTCCACATCAAAGTTCCTCAAGGCGAAGAAGATCAAGATGCTCCTGGATTGGCCAGCCCAGTCAGACATGAACATCATTGAGCATATGTGGGGTAGGATGAAAGAGGAAGCATGGAAGACGAAAACAAAGAATATTGATGAACTCTGGGAGACATGCAAGACTGCTTTCTTTGCTATTCCTGATGACTTCATCAATAAATTGTATGAGTCCTTGCCAAACCGCATGAATGCAGTCCTTCAAGCTCATGGAAGTCATACAAGATATTACATTTGGATCTCACAGCACCACTACTTAATTTGCTGACATATTTTTGTATTTGCAGTAAATTTGTTCAATTTCTGTATAGGCGACAAAATTTTGTCTTGCCAAAATTTGACCTTTCTGTCTTGATTAAATGATAAGTCTTTTTTCAGTGAAACTAATTTATTTTAGTGATTTAAACGTCATTTGGGAGGGTTTTAGCTTTTCATATGAGCTATTTCTAACACCAAATGATGAATTAAAAGTCAGGTTAATAGCAGGTGTTTCTACAAAATAGATAAGCGACACGACTTTTGCCAGGGACTGTATATTGTACGAATGCTTTGGCATATCCTTATGGAACTTTGTATGTTCCTTAGGCACGATGCCCTGACTCAAAATGTTTTGGGGCAGCGTCACCTTGTGGTCAAAAGTTATTATGAAATTTTCAAAAATGCTAATAACTTTTGATTTAATTTGTCTATTGTAATGAGCTGGTCTTAATAGATTACTTGTGTCGTGCTGAGAACATATATACATAATTTGTATCTACTTTTTCAAACTCCTCCTAGATCATTTGTCGGATTTTCACCAAATTCGAGTCAGATCATCTTCGGACTGTGCCGACAAAAAGTGATGGATTTTGTGTCGATAGATAAAACCGTTTTTGTATACCACAGCATGACTCTCTGCAATGCTTTGGCATAATGACACCAAACTTTGTCATTGTCAATCAATTTGGTCACAGCGCCACCTTTTGGTCGAAAGTGATCTATCATTAAATCATTTTACCAGTGACTATATTTGTGATTTTATGATATAAAATAATCTTAAAATTGTATAATCCCGATAATTACTGCTTGCACCTATATGTATCTATTATTATTTATTATCGTAGCTTTATTATATCGATGTGCACTCACCTAAAGAATTATTAGGAACACCTGTTCAATTTCTTATTAATGCAATTATCTAATTAACCAATCACATGGCAGTTGCTTCAATGCATTTAGGGGTGTGGTCCTGGTCAAGACAATCTCCTGAACTCCAAACTGAATGTCAGAATGGGAAAGAAAGGTGATTTAAGCAATTTTGAGCGTAGCATGGTTGTTGGTGCCAGACGGGCAGGTCTGAGTATTTCACAATCTGCTCAGTTACTGGGATTTTTAAGCACAACCATTTTACCATTTTACAAAGAATGGTGTGAAAAGGGAAATACATCCAGTATCACGGCAGTCCTGTGGGTGAAAATGCCTTGTTGATGCTAGAGGTCAGAGGAGAATGGGCAGACTGATACAAGCTGATAGAAGAGCAACTTTGACTGAAATAACCACTCGTTACAATCGAGGTATTCAGCAAAGCATTTGTGAAGCCACAACACGCACAACCTTGAGGCGAATGGGCTACAACAGCAGAAGACCCCACCGGGTACCACTCATCTCCACTACAAATAGGAAAAAGAGGCTACAATTTGCACAAGCTCACCAAAATTGGACAGATAAAGACTGGAAAAATGTTGCCTGGTCTGATGAGTCTCGATTTCTGTTGAGACATTCAGATGGTAGAGTCAGAATTTGGCGTAAACAGAATGAGAACATTGTTACCACTGTGCAGGCTGGTGGTGGTGGTGTAATGGTGTGGGGGAAGTTTCTTGGCACAAATTAGGCCCCTTAGTGCCAATTGGTTATCGTTTAAATGCCACGGCCTACCTGCGCATTGTTTCTGACCATGTCCATCCCTTTATGACCACCATAATCCATCATGTCACAAAGCTCAAATCATTTCAAATTGGTTTCTCGAACATGACAATGAGTTCACTGTACTAAAATGGCCCCCACAGTCACCAGATCTCAACCCAATAGAGCATTTTTGGGATGTGGTGGAACGGGAGCTTCGTGCCCTGGATGTGCATCCCACAAATCTCCATCAACATCAACTGCAAGATGCTATCCAATCAATATGGGCCAACATTTCTAAAGAATGCTTTCAGCACCTTGTTGAATCAATGCCACATAGAATTAAGGCAGTTCTGAAGGCGAAAGGGGGTCAAACACAGTATTAGTATGGTGTTCCTAATAACCCTTTAGGTGAGTGTATATATACGTATATATATATATGGGTTACAATTTACCCATTTGAGAAACTGTAATGTGAAAGTGTATCTGAAGTAAGCTGAAATTCCCATTTTAAGAGGTCCATTCCCATTCTTAACAAGCTGTTTTAATTTGTCTCTTTTGATGTTGTAAGACATTACAGGGATCACATTAACAGCTTGGGCTTAAAACTCAAAACGCATTTACAAAGCACTCTCTCTAACCAAGAAAATGCCTCCAAAGCTCAGTGTTTCTCCATTAACATTTGTAGACATATTAAAAAGACATTTCAGCACAGGATGCTGCATTAACATTCGATTCGGGAGCGTTTTTGGACACACCCATTTTAGAATGGGACTGTTGTAATGTGTGCTGTGAGGATGGGTTAGTGATATGTGATGTGAAGTTTAGTGGTTTCAATGGCAGCATTTCTTTACAGTGAGGGACAGACTCCAGTTCTGGGAACTGTTTTGTTGGCAACACTGAGATATTGAGGCTGAGAGAAAACCGATGAAGAAACTGACCTGACAAGGCAGATAAGCGAGTGAGAGAGAGATTGTGAGAAAAGTGGAGGAGAGGAGGAGGAGGAGGCATAAGGGTTGAGGTGAGAGAAGACTGTGGTGTTTGGGTTGCCACTGTGATGGGAGATATTCAGCCTGCAGCCAGAGTAATCTGCAGGCAGGTTGGCTGTAGGCAAGATAGCTCTGCCAGGTTCCTACACACACAGAGAGAGAGAGAGAGAGAGAGAGAGAGAGAGAGAGAGAGAGAGAGAGAGAGAGAGAGAGAGAGAGAGAGAGAGAGAGACACAATGTTTTTCCCTCTATCCTTATTTTCAAACATTCCCTTGAGTGTCAGTCTGCCATAGTAATGCACTGAGAAAACCAAAAGGTGGAGAGAGAAGTATAGGGGAAAAACAAAGAGCAGTGTTTAGCACAGGGTACAATCTTTACTGTAAACAAGTTGGTGGTAAAAAACATATAAGTTGCTTTCTTCCATCTAAAAGTCAACAAATGCTCATTAAAGGGTTAGTTCACCCAAACATCAAAAGTTCTGTCATTATTTTCTCACCCATATGCCGTTCCAAAACCTGTAAGACTCCAAACCTGTGTACCAGTGTGTACTGGTCCACTTCAAGCACTGTGTATAAATATAATATAAATATAGAAATAATTTGATGTGTACCATATTTCAGGAAAATTTAAAAACAAACAAATTTCAATATATAATCATTGTTTTGGAAAACAAAATGTTTTATTAATATATTTGTGTAAAATTGCAATATTGAATTTTTTTTTTAAAACATTTAATTCTTGTTTAAAAAAAATACATAAAGAGCTAATTAATGATAACTTGCCCTGACCCAGTGGGAGTAATGCATTGCTAAGTAATAAATGCCTCTTTTCCCTTGAAAATGTAAAGTAAGGGATTACTCTTCATTTTTCTGTAATTGAATTACAGTTACTTCTAATGTAATTGCATTGATTACTGGATAGACTATAGAACAATTCTATATAAAACAATAGTGGATTTTTAAAAAGAGCAGTTTCATGTCTATCCTTGAATTGTTCAACTGTTCATGGTTGAAATGGGATTTAGAAAGTAATTAGTAATAATAAATGTGCTACTTTTTAGAGAGAGTAAAGAGTACAATTAAGCTAGTAAGAAATTACTTTTTAGAGTAACTTATCCAACACTGCCCTGACATGACCAGAAGGTTACTTTGGAAATGTAATAGGTTACATATTACAAGTTACCCTATTTAGAATGTAATAAGTACAGTAACGATTTCAATTACTTTATCAAAGTAATGTAACTGATTACTTTTTGATTACTTTTCCAATTTCCAGCACTGAAAAGCCTTTTTATCACATGCCATGGTGGCAACTCTAAGACAGGTTGTAGCCTGAAGCTTTCAGCGGCAATGTGCATTGATATAATTGGCAGATGTGGTGCTCTGGAAATTCAAACGAGAACCAATCAAACGCATCAGAATAGCATCGATTTACTAAACAGCCTTTAAATGGCAGGAGGCATCGTGCACATCAAAAACATTATTAATATCCTTTAACATATCCTAGAATTTACAGAAAATATTCAGATATAACGCCGCTTTGTAATCATTAAAATTTTCTGTAATTTGATTACAGGTGAATGAAAAACCTTTGAGTACACATTTCAACTGGTCAGTCCTTCACTGTAGTTAAATGCATGTTGTGGTATATGTGTGGGTTTATAATTTATGCTACAAAAACATATTACATTTTAGTTTAGCGAATACAATTCATGAAAATTATTTGAATTAGGTGTGTGAAAACCAACATTCAAAACAAGCCTTAATGCATTTGGACTTTTGTCTCAGAACCTTACAGTTACCAAGATATAATCCTTGTGACATTTTACCCATGTGACAACTAGCCCCGTTCTCTCCTTCATCAGAATATATTTTACATCTGCTATGAGTACTGTACCTCTTACCCAAATGACCCTCGTGCCATCCCACCGACCTTAAAATCTTATGTTTGAACATGGAGTGTCACCATGAAGATTACCTCTCTCTGACATTGCATCCTTGCAGGTCCATTAATCAAACGGCAAGACACCTCTGAATAATTTAAGTGCTGTGTGGGACCCATCTCTCCTTTGTTTTATTAATTAATTTAAGAGGGCAATGGGAGTGTTCATTTGCTTCCTCTTTGCCCTATCATTGTTAAATCTGCAGATTGATGGCTCAATTTGCAGAGAGATTGCAGGGGAGGTCGTTCGATTTGATTCAGGACTTAAATCATTGTGCTTTTGCATGCTAGTTTTTAAAATCTTCATCATCCTGCAGAATTATGGTGGAATGTGCTTTATATGTGAAGCATGCATGGATTCTGTAAAAAGAACTAAAATGATAATAATAATAATTGTTATACTGTTTGGCCATATAATATATGACTCAACTGAGCATATGAGCAAATAAGCTCTGATCCAAAACCTATTAAGACAGTTTATTTTATATGTTAAAGCACATGTAAATAGCACATACCTATGTCGTCTTTGAAATATGGCCAAAAAATTGTCACAATTTTATGTACACTCTTAGAAGAAAAGGTTCTATATAGTATCTTAAAGGGTTCTGTCAGGCACTTTATATACAGTAGAGAGGGGTTGGAGTGTCTATTTACACTAAGTGCAAATAGCCCATTTTGTTGGTATTTACACTAACTCTCTGCCCACTGACGTCTGGTTGGGCCCATAGACTGTAAAAAAAATATGGACGTAGTGTCCATGACGGCACCCATAGGATTCTGGAGAGTATCTTGTCAGCGCGTCATCACGATTCACTCCCGGATAATATAACATGGGTAAAAAGGCGGGATGTGGGCGGAGCTGAGGTGACGTGATGACTAACAGACAGAAGACAAATGGCTATCAATCTGTCACTTAAAGTGGCCACGCCCTCAATTATGCAGAACTTTAAGGCTTTATATAATGTAAATGAATGAGTTATAAAGAAATTCACCCCCTCACAGTTGTCATGAAGGGCAAAATTAGCTGTATGGACCAAAACCACAATAACCAGGCTGTAAATATGCTGTAAAGTTGGTGCATTTTAACATGGGGCTCAATGAGATTCTGCTCCCTTCTGGAGCCTGTCTCTAGTGGCCAGTCGATAAATTACAGTTTAAGTCACTTCCGTATTGGCTTCAAGAGAGACCGCGGGAGGTTGCTGCTTGGTTGGGCCAGACAAAATTACAGAAGACGCTGGATTGTAAACAGTAGCAATAGTGTAGGGGAAAGGTGCATGGTAGAAAGTTTTGATGTAACAAGTTCAAATCCACCTTTTACCAAACTCGCTCTACTCCTTTTTCCCAATCACAAATCAGATTATTTATTTTCAATAAAAATGAAGAAAGTATTTGAAAAGTGGAAATAAAATGTCTTATGTGTGTTTAATAATAAACTGTTCGTTAGGGTTAGGGAGAACTTTATTTTCCCAATATAGTGGCAATTATTTGAATAAATATAATCACTTACATACATATCACAACACTGAAGTGCAAATAGTGTCTCCCACTCTTTATAAGTATAAATAGCTATTTTAACAGAATAGAAAATAGAATATATCACTATTTTCATTTAGACGTTGCCTTTAGAGGTTCTCATCATGAGAACATTTTATGGATTTAGTTTTAATTAATACATTTTGGTTGTATTTATAAGAGTCTATACTTAATGTACTGCAATACGTTTAAAAATATCAGAATATAAAATTTAAAAATATATTTAAAACAAATGTAAAAGTTTTTAAGGTGTAAAATATTTGAATAAAATAATGCAAATTAAGATAAACATAGTCTAATTAAAAACTGATAATTGACAGAATTCTAATGCATCTTTAGCTTAGCAACATGCTAATTCCAAATTCTTTGTGATCTACAGACTCTTTTTTTAATATATTTGACAGTCATCTTTGGCTTGCTCACTGAGTAATTAAGGCCCTGTTTATGTCAAACTGCTTTGAAACAATATATATTGTAAAAATACAATAATAAAAATGACTTGAACCAACAAAAGGCGTGTTTATTGGTGCACCAACTCATTGGTAACATAAACAGTCCCCTTGTCTATATGTAAATGTGTTTATCCCCACTCGATTCATCTGCTGCATGTCACAACTATTTTCATTTTACACCTTAAAAGCGCAGTGCTCATAACATGAGACACTAAAAGGCCAGTGAAACATACTGTAAATGCCAAATGTGTTTAGCGCACATGTACATACTACGACTATTATCTGTAGTGGCAAATCAGCTCGTTTGTTTTAAGTCAAAGATGTTGATTTCTGGTGATGCAACTACGGTGAGCAAAGCTAAATATGCAAATGAGTCACGACATAATGTGTCAATTACCAATAAGTGTGCAGAAAGTAATCTGTTGCCTGATACTATTGGATACAGCATTCAAGTATAAACAGCTACCATAAACCAACAGCACGGACACTTGGCCACCTCCAGCAATTTAATCACTGTCAGTGTAAACACCCCTTTAGAAGGCAGCTGTCTATGCAGGCAGAGATATAACTGCTGACCTTTCTGTACTGAAGCTAATATTTATGTAAGCATATTTACTTGCAGACATTTGAAAATGCTGTTACAAAGATTTAAACATAAATGAATTGGATCAGACCATGTACAATCAAGTTACTGTTATCATTATGAGTAAAGACATGGATCCAGGCATGTCTGTCTCCTCCGCTAATAAAACAAACCATTGATCTCGTTCCAGGGTTTTACTGTAAGCTATTGTTTAGCTACAGTTATATTACTGCAGAGCCGAGGTGCCAGGAAGTGCTGGGAACACATGCTGATAGATTGAAAGAGTAGGAAAGAGAAGGAGGTAGAGGGCACGAAAGTGAGTGTGTGAAGTGAGGGAGAGCGATAAAGGTACTGCAAGAGAGTAGAGAATAAGGGAACGGTAATCAGGAAAGTGAAAATGACATTGAACTGGGAGGTTTTGACTTTTAATCAGCACTAGAAATGATAATGACAAGAAGCATTCATTAAATATTGCTGAATTATACACTTGCTGATGAAAGCATTGTTTTCATGCCGCAGGTCCAAGGAATATTGAGTGGTGTTTCATAATGGAACATAGCACTCAGTTTGGACCAGGGTTGTGCTCCAGTCTGAACTGATCTGAAAATAATTTAAGTAGTAAACAGTGTGCAAATGTGATGATAGAAAGATAGACAGACAGACAGACAGACAGACAGACAGACAGACAGACAGACAGACAGACAGACAGACAGACAGACAGATAGATAGATAGATAGATAGATAGATAGATAGATAGATAGATAGATAGATAGATAGATAGATAGATAGATAGATAGATAGATAGAAAGGATAGACAGACATACAGACAGACAGACAGACAGACAGACAGACAGACAGATAGATAGATAGATAGATAGATAGATAGATAGATAGATAGATAGATAGATAGATAGATAGATAGATAGATAGATAGATAGATAGATAGATAGATAGATAGATAGATAGATAGATAGATAGATAGATAGATAGATAGATAGATAGATAGATAGATAGATAGATAGATAGATAGATAGATAGGAGCTTTTAAGACAGACAGACAGACAGATAGATAGAAAGATAGATAGATAGATAGATAGATAGATAGATAGATAGATAGATAGATAGATAGATAGATAGATAGATAGATAGATAGATAGATAGATAGATAGATAGATAGATAGATAGATAGATAGATAGATAGATAGATAGATAGATAGATAGGAGCTTTTAAGACAGACAGACAGACAGACAGACAGACAGACAGACAGACAGACAGACAGATAGATAGATAGATAGATAGATAGATAGATAGATAGATAGATAGATAGATAGATAGATAGATAGATAGATAGATAGATAGATAGATAGATAGATAGATAGATAGATAGATAGATAGATTTTAAGATAGACAGATAGATAGATAGATAGATAGATAGATAGATAGATAGATAGATAGATAGATAGATAGATAGATAGATAGATAGATAGATAGATAGATAGATAGATAGATAGATAGATAGATAGATAGATAGATAGAAAGGAGCTTTTAAGATAGATAGATAGATAGATAGATAGATAGATAGATAGATAGATAGATAGATAGATAGATAGATAGATAGATAGATAGATAGATAGAGAAGATAGATAGATAGATAGATAGATAGATAGATAGATAGATAGATAGATAGGAGCTTTTAAGACAGACAGACAGACAGACAGACAGACAGACAGACAGACAGACAGACAGATAGATAGATAGATAGATAGATAGATAGATAGATAGATAGATAGATAGATAGATAGATAGATAGATAGATAGATAGATAGATAGATAGATAGATAGATAGGAGCTTTTAAGACAGACAGACAGACAGACAGACAGACAGACAGACAGACAGATAGATAGATAGATAGATAGATAGATAGATAGATAGATAGATAGATAGATAGATAGATAGATAGATAGATAGATAGATAGATAGATAGATAGATGATAGATAGATGAGATAGATAGATAGGAGCTTTTAAGACAGACAGACAGACAGACAGACAGACAGACAGATCAGACAGACAGATCAGACAGACAGACAGACAGACAGATAGACAGACAGATAGATAGATAGATAGATAGATAGATAGATAGATAGATAGATAGATAGATAGATAGATAGATAGATAGATAGATAGATAGATAGATAGATAGATAGATAGATAGATGGGCTGCAACCTGAGATTGAAGTTCAACATAAGATGTGTTTTGTTCATTATTTGGTCCAACTCATCCATTATACTGAATCATTTCAAGAATTTAAGCATCTTAAAATATTCTGAAATGATTCCTGTTCAACTCCGATTAATTAATTTATTAACATTCAAGGTTTTTCATTCATCAGTTGCATTTTGATGCCTGGTCAGAACCACATGGACACTCTGGTCTGAATCACAGTTAGCGCTCGCTTAATCTCACCTTCTTTTGAAGTTGGACTCGCTTCAGAGGAACAGACTAAAGATTGTGCGTCAAGGTTAAACGCAGCTGTAGGATGATGAAAAGCAGGAAATGGGCCATGTCTGCCTTTAGTTATTACTGAGGTAATGTATGTCGCCCTGGCAACAACTGCTTTTAAGTGAGGCTCCATTAAATAGAAATGCTTCAGGTGAAATCGGGAAGGCGGACAGCATTTTAAAACTATTTTAAAAAAAGTTACAGTCAACAAAGCGAGCCTAGAGTAGCCTTTGTGTTTCTATGAAGGTTGTCCTGGGCTATGGATGCTGCCATCCACCAATCACTGTGAAATGAAGATTCCAGAAATACCCAGTGCTTCCAGGAGAGGAGTTGTTGTTATTCTTAGCACTTAGCTCTTTGACTTAAGGCTAGACTCAAGGCAGATAGGACCTAGCAAAGAACTCAAAGCATTCTCACGTTAATGAAAAGGAGAGGCTGAAGTCAGACAAATAAATGCATCGGAAAGCATGGTTTTGCCCGCAATTGTGACCGAAATAGTATGCGTCAGCCAAGCAAGAGTGGTGACAACTCGGCTTAGATTTGAAGCAAACTCTTCAAGATAAATTTCTAGCAAAGCATGATCGAGAAAGGCTTCTTTTATAGCTTGGGAGTCAAAAGTTCACACCTCATAAAGAATGTGTTGATATGAGCGGGAAAAAAGTTGAGCAATGACTAAAAGTGAAATGGAAAAAACGATGGAAAAAACAGGATGAGGGTGGCAGGCGAAGATGATAAATTTGTCTGACGCCTTTCTGCTAATCTTGTAATGCCCATGGCTGACGGGCCACCCGTCATATCCCTTCGTGCATTGCTGCGGGGTCAGATAAGTGGTACACGTGAGGGCGATGACTGACAGCTCTGTCGGAGCTGGGAGGCACTTAAACAGGCTCCATTAACATGCACAGGCTTTGTTATCGTACAAATTCCCCTCTCAACTTGGAGAGCTCAGGGAGTGTGTGCGGACAGCTGATACCTGCTCTGAGGGGTTTAGGTTCAATCTTTCTCTCCACACTTCCTAATGTACTGGTTTTTTTTACAGCAACAATGCAAAATAGGACTGCGTAGAGTCATAAGCAAGTTTAAACAGAATTATTTTTGCTTTATTTGGATGTTTGCATAAATGCAAAAATGAAAATGTCACAAGGTACTGAAACAAACTGAGGATGCATTGATATTAAAACCAATAACTCTAAGTCAATCATGATTTTCTTGGGTAACACTTTATTTAGATAGTCTACTTAAAGGATTAGTTCACTTGAAAATGTACTGATAAAATTACTCACCCCAATCTCATGCAAGATGAAATTCATGTCTCTCTTTCTTCAGTCGAAAATAAATGGTGTTTTCTCCACATTATAGACTTCTATGGCAACTAAAATTTTGAAGGTCCAAATCAATGCAGTTTAAAAGGGCTTTGAAGGGCTTCAGAGGCTCTGCGCGATCCCAGACAATGAATAGGGTTATATCTAGCAAAACCATCGGTAATTAAAACAAAAAAGTGTATATATATTTTTTAAAGGTACACTATGCAACTTTTCCATCCGATAGAGGGCGCCTGTTCAAAACAAGCGCAGAATCGCAGAATCTTGGCAGAATCTTGGGACGTGTGGTCTTCACCTTACAGCCGGTGGAAAAGAATCGGGACAGGACTCGGGCAGAAATCATGTTCATGGATGCGATTATTAACTTTACTGTAGTATGAAGCAGAGCAGGGGCGAGTGCTGTGGAGCTGAGCAAAACCTCTGGAGCGAAAACACACGCTTCGCGAGCGACTGGACTTTTATTATGACGGGACACAGTCGCTGGCGCAATCTCTGCTTTTCCGGTCATGAGTATTAGGTAACGCAGCTCTGTTTATTATATTAGATATATTTAAGCGTGTTTAAAATTATGTTATGACGTTACTCTGTGCGTTCGCTTGGCGGCTGCTGTGACACTTGTTCACACTCCAGTGAGAGTAAAGCTTTTCTGCTAAATAAAACCAGAAACGAGGGTAACGCAGATATGACGCAATTGACAGGCGACTCCCTCACACGCTATGCTTTGACTGCAAAAAAAATCCTACATAGTGTACCTTTAACCTAAATTGCCCATCTTGCAGTGCTCTGCGGCGCGCCACGGATTGCATAAGCACGCTAGAACGGTCACGCTAGAAGTAGGCGAAAAAGAAGTATATAAGTGTATACTTTTTTTATTTTTTTTAAATGACAGAGGGTTTCTCTATATAAGACCCTATTCCTTGTCTATTTTTTTCTCAATGGGAGGGGGTGGTTGAGATCTGCTTGGTTACAAACATTCTTCCAAATATCTTCCTTTGTGTAAGACATTATGCTCTAAACAGACAACAAGTAACATTGCAAGTACATGTCAACTTATTCTGCTAACCCTGACCGTCTACTAATACTCTAATGAGAGGTTGACATGTAGTTGCAAAGTAACTGCCGTTATAGTTAGCAGAATGTCTAAAGTTGACAGTAACCTTTTCATGCTACGGCCCGAAATTTTTTAACCAAGTGACAGGTGTCATGAGAAATCCTGTCCCCCTTTGAAATAGTGTTCTCTTAGGACCCCAGAGCGATTCTATTGGCTGAAAGAACTTTTAATGGGTAATCTGTTCAGAGCCTGATTACAGTTCTTACAAAATCACGTTTCGATTTTTGTCATTTAAATTGTGTTAAAATAGTCTTTAACGTCTTGCAAATCATATTTTTCATATACTAGTATGTAACCGAAGCTAAAGGTTGTGAAATCAAGCATATCTTGTTCTTAATGTTTTCTGGGTTTTTTTAGAGTACGTTCTAGTCAAGTCAAGTCAACTTTATTTATATAGCGCTTTTAACAATGCAGCTACGTTCTAGCATAGCATGTTCAATGCACCTGTTATGTATATTATTGTTTTTTTGTTTTGTTTTTTGTTTTTACATTATAGATACATTACTATGTTATGATTTTGTATTGGTATTATTACTTGTTTTATCAATTTAAATAATTTACAATATGTTAGGCATGTTGTTGCTCCCATTATAGCAATCCATTACATATTTCAAATAAATGTTGTTTGTGTAGTAAATAAAAATTAGTGCAAGTATAATCTACATTATGAAACATGGATATTCATTTTGAGATATGATAAATATTACATTTGAAAAGTTGAGCATTAGATGACTTCAAAGAGCATGCACAATTAAATAGCCAATTTTGACTGACAGATTTAATTTAAACATCCCAAATATCAGCCAGGAACCTGATATATCATGAAACTATCCCATTAGTATATACTACAATATTCAAATGTCAGCTGCTTTGACAGAAACATCTGCAATTAAGGTAATAATGCCAAAAAACAACACTACAATTACACATTCCATGGTATTTACATAGCACTTCAAAGAATCCCAAGGCAAATAAAAGTACTTGGGTCTTTATAAAATATATTATACCTAATTTTCTATTTTTCCCAAATGTCTCTTCTCCTTGCCATTCTCTCTACTTCAATCCCACTCCTCTTCGCCTTCTCTTCCTCCCCCTGTCCCTGATGACTTATCGATCACCCTTTGTGGTTTTATCCGAAGTCTCTCAAAACTCCCGGCTCTGTCTGTCATGCTGGCTGCTGAAGGATTGTTTTGGAGGCCACCGCTCTGTAATTGAAAGCGTGGCCAGAAAGACGAATGATCCCACCGGCAACTTAACTCTAGAGAAAAGCCGTGGCCGGTTGTGTAAAAACACTAACACACACCATGCGTCCGCCTTGGGGCTTCACAATACCAGGCGCACGCTAGCTCGCTACATCACATGTCAAGGGGGCATCGGAGTGTCAAGGGACAGCCTGACAGAAAAAAAAACCTGTCAAGTACCTTTCTAAATCCCTCAATGGAGCTTGATGGTTAAGGTTTCCACGCATCTTAAAGAAGACATCCCATCTGTTGGGTAAATGGGAGCAGAGAATACACCAGTGGTGGGTTAGATTAGCAGTTAGCATGTTCTGTTGTAAATGTAATTGTCTCTCTTTCCTCCGCAGCTATTTCTGAAAGAAATGACCCATTTATCTCTCATCTAAGATGTTGTTTTGTTCATGATTGTTGGAGTTTGCAGCATATGAGGTGTGTACCTAGATAGGAAGCATTGTCTTAATGCATTCTCTGTGACATGCTAACTTCCATCCTCATATGCCCGTGTTGTTCTCAAACTCTAGCAGAAGCTTTTTCGCAACTCACGTGGAACTAATTTCTGAGAGCAGAAAGTCATGTTCTTTTTTTTCCTGCTCTCTACTTCTGTTGTGCTTCAGTATTCTGTCAGACATCTAGAGCGGCTGTGCCAGTTTGTTTTGTATATTTGAAATCCTGACGTACTAGATGTTGACAGCATCTGAATAAAAGCCATTTACTTCAGCCACTTATGTTTTTCCCAGTCATAGAACACACAAGGTGATTTATACAAGTAGATTGTTTACTGTATCAACAACCTTTGGTTCTTCCCGATTACCAATCACAGCATTAACACAGTTCCATGATCGACAAGAAATGTGTATGTCACTGAAAATGAAAATACTGCATGATGATATACAGGCAATTAGAACATATATGAATTTTAATATCTTTTGTTATAATGTGGACCGATGAGATTTCACTATGAGTGTGGATACCAATACGAAGCACCTAAAGGGACATGGTGATGGGGGGAAAATAATATGAGATGGGAGGAAAAACGATGTCAATGCTTTTGTGCTCTCTCACATATATTTTGCGTTCCCTTGAGAAACTTTGCATTCGTTTGGAAAACATTGGAGTAGCTTGAGGTCCCAGAGCAAAGTTTCTTGGCGGAACGCAAAACTTTTGCGAGTGAACACAAAAGCATTGAAATGTATTTTTCCACCCATCTCATACCATGTCCCTTTAGGGGCTCCGTACCAATCAAACCCAATCTACAAACAAAACACAGTTGCTTAGGAAAACTTAAAATATTAGGGCAATTAATTTTTGTAAAAATGCTACTTCAGGAACAGTCTTGACCTCAAATTATTATTAATATTCTGCTAAAGTTCTCTAGGTAAGTGGTATCAAATCTTTGAAATATAGATATAGACAATAAACAATTTTGCTTGAGGCACAGTTGTAAGTAAACTAAATATCCACGAACAGAATTATAAATTCAAGGCTACAAAATAAGGATGATTTGGCAAATAATTTACCGTGGGATAGTTTGGTATGTGTAAGCATGTGTACTTTCAAGTACATTTAATGAATGATTTTGACTTGCATAAGTTATTAGAGGCCAAGCACCGAAGGTGCGGCGGCACCAATTGAAACCGTTAGATTTCTTCTTATTATTATTCCGCCATTGGAGTCTATGGCAGCCCATAGAACCGCTTGCGGGAAAGTTGTGAAATTTGGCATTCTCATAGAGGACAGTCTGATCTGTCACCATAACAAATTTGAAGTCTCTAACTCAATCCCTCTAGCACCACCACCTGTCCAAATTATCACTAATGTTTATGCTAATAACTTTTGAACCATAAGGGTTGGAAACAAAATTTTCCTCTGATTCCTGGGCTCAAGCCGATTTCTGTCATAAAATTCTTCCCGCCATTTAGAATTTTCAGAAAAACCTACTTTTTAGAACTCCTCCTAGGCCGTTGCTCCAATTTCCACGAATATTTAACCAGATCATCTTCAGACTATGCTGACAAAACAATATTAGACTCAAGATGATTAGTCAAACTGTTCTTGAATAATGTGCAAATTAATTTGACGAAGTGCCCACAAAAATGAAGGTCAGGCTATATCTCCGCAACGCTTTAGCATATTCTAACCAAACTTGGTGTGTGTTATTTCCTGAATTTGACATTTTTGATGATAACTTCAGAATGCTTTAGCCAAATATCTAAAAACTGGTCTCTTTAGATTCGGGGCATCATGCCGAGCCATACCATAGCCAAATTTCCCATATCAACCATTTTTGGCGTCGGCCATTTTTTATTTAGTCAAAAAGTGCTATATTTTACGAACGCATTGCCATATCATTATAAAACGTGGCATGAAAACGGTGTCTTCGGCACCAAGCCCTGAAGGTACTCAAAAAAGGTTTTGGGGCAGTACCACCTTGTGGACAAAAGTTACAATGAATTTTTCAAAAATGCTAATAACTTATCATTAAATTTGACTATTGTCATAAAACTGGTATAATAGATTCCTTAGGTCGTGCCAAGAAAATAGATACCAATTTTACCATAATTGGTCAAACTTCCTGTTCTCCATTTTGATTTCCTTTACAAACCTACTTTTTCAAACTCATCCTAGACCATTTGTCTGATTTTCACCAAAATCGAATCGTAACATCTTCAGACAATGACAGCAAAAAGCTATTAATTTTGTGTCATCACACCAAACCGTTTTCATATACCGCAGCGATGAAGTTGAGGCATGATGCCAAAATGACTCTTGAGGCTGTATCTCTGCAATGCTTTGACATAATGACACCAAACTTTGCCTGTGTCATTGTCACCTCATTCTAACCATACCACAGCAATTTTGTAAAATATATTATAATAAATACATTTTAAATAGTGCATGTAAAAATATATTAAATATTAATATAAAATAGACTTATGCACTCAATGAAAATATAGCACAGCAAGTAAAAATGTGAACAACACAGCCATCAGAAACAATCCTTACTGTTGAGCCTTGATATCACACTTTGTTTTCCAAGTTATCTCTGTGATAGAAATAGTCTCATTAGTGGATTTTATTTTTCATGCCGGTCTATAACTGTGATAAAATCTAATTTAGGAAAAATCCGCCCTTAAGCAGCTTGTAAAACATAATGAGCTGTGGTTGGTCGCTTTACTGTATGTCAGTTTCTTCCAATCTAGGTGGGCAGTTTTTGGCCGATATTCATCTGAAAATGTGGCTCTATGAGACTACTTCAAAAACAATAAAGCATGTTAAATCAAACAACATAGCCTACTTGTGTAATTCTAATTAAAAGTTAAGAAAAGTATATTATCCACAGTGTTTTTACTGCACAATCAAAAATATTGTACTTAATTATTACCTATTTTAAGCCCAGAGTGCTTGATTGACACAGAATAGACAAGAGCACACCGTGTATGCTTGCTGATGTAAAAACAGTGAGCGAGAGAGAGAAAGAACCGGAGATTCTTGACAAGATAAATCATCAACAACTACATGAGCCATCTCTCCTCTATCCCAACCCTGCTGACGCTGAAGAAAAGCTAAGGTGTTTGCTGCAGCACCTTCAACACAGTCGTTTTACGGGAGCCTCTGAGATGCGGCCATCTGTATTCATCTGTCTCCATTTTCATTGTGTTTCCCCGTGTTGCGGTAGAGACGCTGATGCAAACTGTACCAAATGCCAGCCATATCTCTGAGACTGCTGATGCTACACAAACCCACTTTACCCAGAAGTCCAGTGCTTTGTCATGAGTGACATACTGACAGAGAGAGGCCTGTAGATAGCATATAAGGTTATGTCACTGCCATTACCATGATCTCCAGTATAGACAGGACAACATCGCAGTGGATTCGTTTGCCAGGTAAGAAATTTATGGATGAAATGACTGCAGTATTCATCTATCAGGCAGAGCTTTGTGTCAGTTTACAGCACAGTAAAATAGACCAGAGTTTGGCTAAGAATTATTGCACAGAATATTTCCAACACAGTGAATGTGTTCTTGTCTCTTTTACACTCAGACAAACATGTTCCCTTCCCATAGGACTTTTCTCACGCCAGTTCCTACCTCTGTAACAGGTAGGGAGAGCACAGCCTAATTGAATTCAGTGTCAAGTGTCTGGGGTTCGGCCATCTCATTAGCCCGCGGTTACTCGATGTCCCAGGACATTAAGCCACAGCCTGATGTACTGAAAAAAAGAAAAAAGACAAAAAAGTCACCTTGTGACTCCCTGAGACAGAAATATCCCAGATTTAATGCTTTCTCTTTAACTCTTTTTAGGGTCCAATTCTCACTATTAACTAGTTGATTATTAGCATGCATATTACTGGAATATTGGCTGTTTATTAGTACTTATAAAGCACATATTAATGCCTTATTCTGCATAACCATACACAATCACTACCCAATACCTAAACATAACAAATACATTACTAACTATTAATAAGCAGTAATTAGAAAATTTATTGAGGCAGAAGTCATAGTTAATAGTGAGAATTAGATGCTAATCTAAAGTGTGATGGCTTTCTCTTTTAACCCCTTAAGCCCTGAAGGTATTTTTAGAGTTGTTGTGTCTAAATGAATTACACACATTTAAAGACTCATTACTCCAAAACTATAGCAAGGAGAGTAATTTGTTAGAACACTTTTGACATTACATTTTGGACATTCTAATGCTGAGAAACTACTTATAAAATGGTACAAATATTTCTTATTTGACATGCAATAACTCAGAAAAGAAATAGGGGAGCAGGAAAAGGATGTCCCCCTATATCTGGTCTGCATCTAGTTCAAATTTTGTAGCGATAGCTTAAAGTAATGAAAAGTTACAGCATTTTGAAGTGAACAAAGGTAGCCTTTTTGTTCAGTTCTGATGGTATGACGTACACACATTTAAAGATTCATAACTCCAAAACTATAGCAAGGAGAGTCAAAAGGATCATCTTGGATTTGTTGATTTTGGATTATGTTGATTTTTGAATCATCTCAATCGGGAGCATCAACTATAAGAACTGATGTGCTGTTTTCATGTTTCATAAAGTTACAAGCCTAAACATCAAGCTATTTGTTTACTTACCTCATGTGCACCTGTGAGGTTATATGTGTTATAACTGTATGAAGGATATCTTGAGATCTGAGTGACAGATTATGGTGACTTTGGTCTCTTTTTAATTCTGACAAAAAAATTATTGTATCATGGTTTTAACTGTATAAATCATGAAAATAAACCCTTAAATTGTCTAAATATCATAGCATATGTATGGAATAAATTACATTTTAGAATAAACTATTTTAAAATGTCATTGTCACAGTCTCAGAGGATAAAGTCCACAGAAAAACTTCAGACTAAACGTATTTAATCAACATAAGATAACGTATCAGTGTGTAATACACAAAAAACGACATTCAAGGCAGAGAAATAAGGAACTTTAAGGTGCTGTATGTAATTTTTTGACTGTACTAAAACATAAAAATACCACAATACATATTTCTGTCAGGATCACTATCATCAAAGTGATAGACAATTAGCATAGAACTCCCATAGAACTGTTCCAGCATCCCACCAAGAACTCCCTCCGCATCCATTCAGCCTAGCATGGATAAGAGCAGGGAGAGCAGAAACAGAACAGAAGCAACGATGTATTGCAGATAGCATTAATGTCAATATTAAAATGTACAACCTAATTGGAGAATTTAGTCTGATTCAGGGGGAATCAGATGCAAAATCCTGACTGACGAGAGGAGGAGCTGGGGATGGAGGAGGGTAATTAGCTCTGGAGAATGTGATCGCAGCTGATAATACTGAAGGAGCTTAAATATGCATGCTGTGATAGGCACCGTATTCCTATAGGCAGACGAGATCAGCTGACATTCACTGATGCGAGCTTGACTAACGTGCCCTGCCAGAACTAACGCTATCCGCTGGATGTTTGCAGATATTTAGCAAATTGAGTTCATATTCTCATTGTGATTCTATGAAAAACAATGCTACAGCCAGTTATTCTTCTTTGAAATGTGCGTTCCGTGTCAGAATGTCGGTTTTTGTTTTGGTCTGTGAGTTACCGCACGTTGCCAGTTTACCCAATAGTATTTAGACAACCCGGGAAAACAAAGTGTACTGTAGTCATGGAAGCCAGCAAACAAACTGGGTCAGAGATCGCAGATTCTACCTGACCTAAAAAATCTTTACAAACGGAAGCAATGCGGATAAATCAACTCATCATCTTACAGTGAAGTCTCCTCGTCTTCCATTGTCAATTGCGCTTGTTCCTGTTGCGTGTCATCAAACTGGGCGTCGAGTCTGAGGAGGAGGGGGCGGGGCAAACAATGTTTTGAATTTAGACTGCAGTACCCAGTTCAACCACTAGCTGTCATTCTTGCATACAGCACCTTTATATGCACATTGATAGCGAACTAAAAGACTTACAGGTGTGATGATCAGATGAACTGCGATAGTAACTAATGCAGAGCTGGACAAAGTACACAACTCTAAAACGTAAAAGTAAAAGTACTACTGGTCAGCGTACAAGTGAAAGTTCTAAAACAGATTTTTATTTAAGTAAAAGTAAAGAAGTATTTGTTTTTAAAAGTACTTAAGTATCAAAAGTAATGCACTATTTTATTCAGATAACTGAAACATACTTTCGAAGTACGGCCATGGGTGCACACACTGTGCCAAGGAACCGTATTCTTCCATTTTGCTATAAACCGTTCAGTGTTCAAAAAATGTTTGGAAAATTCACAGGAACCCTACAAGAGTGATTACTGATAGGCTGTCTGCAAAATAAAAAATAAAAAACACTTTTAAAGAAGAAAAAAATCTATCCACTGAGTGGAGTGAAGTAAATGTAGTGGAGTAAAAAGTACAATATTTGTCTTTCAAATGTAGTGAAGTTCAAGTCAAAGTTTCCCGAACAAATAATACTCACGTAAAGTACAGATACTCAAAAAGTGTACTTAAGTACAGTACTCAAGTAAATTTACTTAGTTACTGTCCACCTCTGAAATAATAATAGTGGGAAACATGACCAAAGACAACAGAAATTAATGAAAAGTCCATAATAATGAAACTAAACAAGCAAATGACTGAATATCCCTGACAATAATATTTAGCAATTTTAAGTTATTACTTTATTTTTGTTCAAATAAATGCAGCTTTGATGAGCATAATTTACTTCTTTAAAAACATTTTGGTAAAATGTTCAGACAAAATACTGACAAAAACGGTATAAATATGAATACGTTCAGAGCAAATTTTAAATTGTAGATATATGTAAACTTGAACATGTGACTTTGCAACCACATAACGCTTAAATTATTTATAGCAATGCGGCAAACATTTCGAAATTACCCCTAAGATAATCAACAAAGCTGTCTAATCTGAAAGCCCAAGTGCGAGTACACTATAGTTTAGTGTTGGGGGAAAAGATTATTGCATAATGGATAAACTGCAGTGTCAATGGTAACAGAATACTAGTAGCATCATGTATGCCGTCATACCAACCAGTCCTAAGTGGACTGTATGTTTAGTCTTATGCTTAGGTTATTAACCCAAATTATGGTGTCAGTTCTTGGGACTCTGCAAGCAGGGTGGCAATAAAAGCGTATTTGCACAGTAAAGTCAATTTGATGATCTGTATTGTTGTGTAAGAGGACTTCAGTATGCGTTTACAGCACATATGATTGCCTTTTTAAGTGGCCCCAGAGCTCCACGCAGTCCGTTGTTTGTGTTAATAGGCGCCATTGCCCACCAAGAGTCATCGCTGAAAGGCTCTGAATAAGTAATAATGCACATATGAATAAATAAAGAACAGTGTCAGTTTGAGATTGGTCATCAGAGGCAATCCATTCCAGGTAAGCGCTGCAGTCAAAAGACTTTTGATTATTTATTTAATTACCTGCATGATCCCATCTCCTCGGAGCACGTCCCGTTGCCCGCAGCAGAGGGAGATCCTTGCAAGAAGCCACTTCCTGCTTTTCATCCCAGCAGGAAGAGTTACATAGTGGGTCAGCTCCCATCGTGAGGGCTCTGGGGGACATGAAAAATGCATTAGTGAAAGAAAAAAAGAAAGGGGGAGATGAGGAAATGAAAAGATGTGGGAAATTATCCCATGATCCTGTTTGTAAACACGGTTTTGCCATTTAGCTCGCGCAGAACTTTGCAGTTCTGCACGGAGGTGAACTCTTGGTTGCGTCTGAAGGCTGTCGAGCTGGACTGAAAAGGTACGTAGCACAAAATGCAATCACTTTGTTCTATCCGAGCGCTAATAAGCATAACGGCCGTGAAGAGGCTGTGGCAACGTGCCAAAAGTCGACAGGCAGTTAATAATTCAGTAGAGCTCAATAAAGTTTTTTTTTATGATTTTAAATGAATTATTGAGGGATCCAAACGCTAGACTCCCCAGTAAGCAGACTTCCATAGCGTCGCCGCAGTATTGGCCCCTCCTCAGCCCTTTTGCTGCAGGAGCAGCCGAGGGTCAGACCACCCAGCGAGACCACACAAACACAACTACTACCAAGAGTGCGTGATTGACAGTTTCAGTGAGTGACGGTTGTGTGACTTACAAGGCCGTGGCAGATTCTGTTTCATTTATCCATAAAGCCGTCCCTGCAGTAATTTCACTTACCTTCCTTTTGACGGCCCTGTCAGATTCACACGCAGCTTCTTTTCAGTCTTGTTTTCTGTGCTGCTCCGACCAGATTGCAACTTCAATTTACTGTGGCTCCGTGAGCCATTCGGTCCTGACAGTAATGTCGAGCACAGCTCCAGAATGAGCCGCATGGAGCCAACTAATTTCAATTCAATCTACTGTTATGGGCGTTGCGCTTGTTCTCCCTTACCTTAGACAGTACGATCTATTTACTCTATCAGTGGGATATGATCTGAAACACACAAACACACACACATGCGCGCTTCTACAACAACCTGTCACGTTTCTCTCTGGGGGAGTGAATGCATATTGATCTGACGGCAAACTCTTTACACCAAAGGGCCATTAGGGCAACACATTACTTCCTGTGCGTCTCAGTCTCCTTCTTTCTCTCCTTTACTTACAGCTGAGCCCTGAGTAAGAGATCCATTGTGTGAATGACACACTTGTGCTGTTTTGACTGGTGCTGTCATTCATAGTGCTGTCTGTCTTCAGCGCCGCTGCTGTATGGGGTTGCACATTGCTCAGGTTACCAAGGACGGGGAGCAGAGGGACTGAGATAGAGATGCACAGCAACCCTCAAGGCTGAATGAAATAAAGGATTGGCATTGGGAAGAAATGAGCTGAATTCAGTAAGGAAGCTAATTGTGCAGAAAGCATTCACAGTTCTGGAAAAAATGCAGGAGACTGGGAATAGTTGTCACCGCAGAGAAGATTTCTCAGCATGAGTTTTTAATGTTCAATGTTCAATTTATTTATAAAGCACATATTTAGCCTGACCACAGTGCAAGACAAAATCATAAAATCATATTCAAATAAAAACATTTTTTTTGTATAGGCACAAATGTAGAGGTGCAAAAAGGTTTGGCTACAAAAAGCAATGACTTTTTTTGCCCATTATTGCCCAAAGATCAGTTCATTGAGCATGTTGTCACACAATATGAGGTAGGATGTCAACTTGGGAATTTGCAGTTAAACAGCCCATTATAGGTTTTTAACCAAAATAGAGTGGCAACAATTAGGGTTGGGCCTATAGATGATGCCATCATCCCTCACCGATCATGGCTGAAAGACATCACGATGTTGAGCTGATCGTGATATTGGCATTAGCATCCGGACCACGGCATTTGTTACCATCCGGACTGTTTTTCTAGCACCCTGTTCTTTTTCTAGTTGAAGTAAGCCGAGCATCAAAACAGCGGTGTGAATCACACCACAAACACTCAGGATCGTTTAGTCTAGTAGTTTTATCTAAAGCCAGACACTCTTCATTCAAGCCCTTTCAGCTCCTCGTGCGTTCTCTCTTTTTGCATTCTTAATCCTAAGTATTTTACTAAGTAACTTAATGACTAAGTAACTTAATGCTATATGGGTTGCATCCAAAATCGGATACTTACCTACTATAAAGTAGGTGAAAAACAGTATGTGACAAAAGAAGTATGTCCGAATTCACAGTACTCATAAAAGAGTAGGCAAAAAGCCTGCTTTACCCGGATGACCTACTACTTCTGGTAGATTCTGAAGTACGATGGACAATTTACTAACCCATGAGGCAACAGGAGAGGATTTATAAATGTCTGTGAAGTGACGCTGATGCTGGTATTTCGTATTATAATGACACCATGGCGAATACATAATACATTCTAGATAGTCCATACTATATTCATTCACTACTTACATTCATACTACACACACAAACACACACACACACACACAAGTACCTGCTCAAGAGAATTCAGCATGCTTGTTTCTCTAGCGCATATATAGAATTGAATGATAAACTGTGAGGTTTTTTGATGGGATGTGTACAATTAAACTTACTTGGTTGCTGCAGTCTTCCTGGTGGCACAAATCCACTTGATATGGTTCACAGTATCCATGATATTCTGGTCTCATGGCTTGGGTTCCTTCTTCAAAGTGAGCACCACACACATTTTCTTAAGAAGAAGTAAAAAATCTTGGCGCATATTCATGAAACACGAACAGAGCGAATTTCTGTGAATCCATACTTGAACTGAATGTGACTTTACACAAGAAAGGTTTTACAAATGATTTACACAGAAATTCGTTCTGTTTGTGTTTCATGAGCTATTTTTTTCATAGAAATGCATTTCCTTTAAAATTGATGTACTTGTTTCAACTTCAAGGCAAATGAACATGTGCAGCTCTCTATTTCAATTCTCAACTAAAATACATCTATAGGGGCCTTAAAGTCCCCATTAGTCAATAATTACAGTCTACAATTAGTGTCTATTTACACCGAGTGCAAATAGCGTGCCTTGTTGGCAAGCGCTATTTACACTAGCTCCGCCCAACAATGCCTGGTTGGGTCACACAAGAAAGACACATGCGGTTCAACGTCTTCAGTTGTGTAGTCAGTAAAGCGTAAGGCTCATGGAACTTGGTTGTGACGTGATCGACCCAGGATCAAATTTTGCAGCCTTTAACGAAATTTGTTTGCCCATATAATCTTAAGATATTTAGGTTGAGCTTATTTGGCTTACTGATGAGGGGCTCGATGAAGCAGTTCCAACTCAAGCTCTGATATACCCCCCACAGTGACTAAAAGATTATGTAGAGCAAGGTACCTAAGATAAAGGTGGCATTTGGGGCGGTGGTGGGATGCTGGAACATCTGAGACTGAGGAGAGGTAAGCAGCTGTTTATATACTCTGGCTGTTGGCTGATGGCTGTTGATTGGAAGATTAGATGGGCTCGCTCCTCCCTAAATTATGTTTGGAACTTCACTGTGCAGGACTCGCTGTTCTCCCTGTTCTCATCATCACATATCACATCAGAAAGGCATTTACTTTTAAAGAGCACCTATCATGGAATTTTGAAATGTACCTTTCATGTAGTGTGTAACATAGATCTAAGTGAACAAAAACATCCTGCAAAGTTTGAAATATGACAGTGCACCGTATATAAAGTTATTGTCTTTCAAAAGTAAGAATTGACTCTGAGTCATTTTTATGAATCGTTAGAAGACCGAAGCTTTTTCTCTGACTAGATGACGTCAACTTGTCAAGATATTTGAATACGATATGCCCACTTATTGCTCTCCAAGATGCCAGTGAAAACTAGAAAACATCAAGGCAACGAGACTCTGTGTTCTGAAGTGCGACTCAAAAGCAAACTTTTTTCATCTGCCCAAGGATGAGCATTTGAAGACTAAGTGGCTACAATTCATATATACAACTGTACCACAGAAGTGAAGTCCAAGCCTTGTGCTTTAATCACGAAGACGATTGCTTTAACAACTTAAATGCAATCAAATTTGGATTCGCGAGCCGGCTGATATTGAAGGAAGGTTCAGTTCCAAGTGTATTTGCATCACCTTCTTCCTCCGTATCACAAACTGTAAGTGTTATAAATAATTGTTGCTTTTATGTTTCATGTAGCATGCTTAATAATTGTTTGGTTTGTTGTGTAAGCACCGTTTAGCTTCTAGGTCTTCAATGACAATTGTATTGAGGTATGTGAATTGTTTGTCGTTGTTTTCGGAGTTTTCTTTAAGAATAGACTCCTCGTAGTAACGTAACGTTACTGCATTTTTTTGTTGTTGGTAAAAACGTTATGTTTATGCATCGAGTTAACACTCCATTGGCCTAAAGTGACAAAAACTACGGTGACGTTACATTGATGCTTACCATTGAGAAATATCCTGCTCCAGTCGTGGTGTTTGCGATTGAGTTTGTTGATCATTCGCATCTCCAGACGTTTCCCCTTCATATTCAGGCTCGAATTGATAGGGTAAAATTGATGCCATGTTTGTTAATACACTTTATACGCGTTTAAACTTGTTAAACCGAAAACCATTTATGTGAATGGGCGTTCCGCACAGACTTTATACCAATCAAAACTGACTGGGTCATCGGACCAATCACCGCAGATTAGCGTCACGTAAAGGCGGGGTTTTGGAAAGTGAATCACTAAACGAATCATTTGAGAATCGCTGTCAAAACAGGTCAAAATAAATGCATATTATAAGAAAACTAAAGTCTTTTTGTCATTGCATGCATGCAAAACTGTTGTTGGGGACTTCTAAAACAATATTTGGAACATTTTAAATGTCATAATAGGTGCTCTTTAATAAAAATGGAAATAAAGTGCCAAGCGAAGGTGTAAGTGTAAATAGCATCTATCGCCTCCGAAAATTTTCTATTTTTCCCTGTGAATTTTTTTTTCATGCCTTAAAATAGCTTGATTTATTTAGTATCCATGGAACCATGAATATGCAAACTACCCCGCCTCCACTAACTCACACCAGCTTAGAGATTCACTCGGTCAACCTTATCCTATAAACGCTGCAAGGGTATAGCTCCTTACAACGTCGGACATATAACGGTAATTCATAAAAGTTACCCATGCTGGCAAAAGGAGTGTGCACTGGATCATTTTGAGCTACAGGCAAAACAAGTGAAAAATTTTCATTTTGGTCGATTTTGAGGTTTTCACAAAAATTAGTTAATTAAGCCCTCGACTAGCAATCCCAATGCTCCAAATAGCAATTAAACATCTAAAAGTATCTTTATTTGTACGTTTTCTGAGAGGAGTACCTTTCCTTTGTCCATGAAAATCCTATTACTCGCATTGACTGACAGATTTGAAGCGTGACGCCACAGACTCTTGTCTTAAGACTTTGCACATGATAAAAACACCACATAGACATATAAAGAATATTAAAAACTTAACAATGAAGATGATCAGATAAGCTACAGACCTTCAGTGACATGAAAATGTCTTTAACTGCACTAGCAGCTGAAAACGTGTGTGTGATTCTGCTTTTCTGATTGCAGATGTAGGGGTGGCTATGTTTAGACCTCTTGGAAAAGAAAAGTGGAGGACAATTTCCCCCCACAGTAGGTCCTTGTCTCGCGCAGATGGTTTCATTTGCAGCATTGGAATATAGGAGATGTATTTAATTGAGGTATTTTGATCTTTTGCTTTTATATTTTTGGACAACAGGTTTTCATTGTTGTCCATTGCAAAGAACCAGGCAAAATAATAAGCTTAACTATATCAAAGTACCTAAATTTACAACTACCACAGCATGTAAAGAAGAAAGTGAAAAAGAAAAAGGAAGGAACACAACCACATCTTGTCTCTTTCAGACAGAATTGTTTTCCTGCCAGCTCCAAGTCTCAGACTCCTAAGGAGAGTAGCTAGAGTTCAGAAATACAAAACATCACAAACCCAACCGAATCCCACACTCATTCCTCTTAAAGAAATTTAGCCTCCTTCATCTCAGCAAACACAAGCTCTTGAAGCCACAGCCAAATGTTCTATTAATCACACTTGGCAAAGACACGGTGAGTGCTTCGACAATGTAACGACTGAGACAAATCAGACACATAATCACTTGTTACATTTAACAAATATGCTTCAAATGATTTATGCTTAGTAATGGACTTTCCCCCAAAAGAGCAGGAAAGGTCTCCGTTACCAGGGCTACCATCAGATAAGACTTTGTTTATGGCTCGCAAGAATGTGAAAAGGGAGACCCAATGCCCTTAAACAGACTTTCCTGCATTCATTTATAGAAAAACTGTTCTATAAATGAACATGAACCCCAGGATATTTTATGTATGAATATAAAGTTGTAAAGTTTCTCTAGAATGGTATTTCGTTTTATGCATATCTAAGCAGCCATAAAATCTCCAACAGAGAAATTTCCCGCTGGAAAACCCCAACAATCCTATTGGTCAAGTCGACCGTAGGGGTGTGACTTCTTGCAGACCTTAAAGAGAGACGCACAGATAAGTCTCTCTCTTCTCTCCCTGTACTGACAACTGATGTGTCACCTTGGCTGTCTCTCAGCTGGTCAAGCAGGCCAGGCTGGTAAGGCCTGAACACACATCAAGCCATGTGTGTGTATGTGGGACAGGAAACCTCAACCACACGGTTCAAGTCGTGTGCAACTTCCTCGACCTTGACAGAGTCAAAATAACTGCAAGTTCATCATATCTTCTTCAGTCAACGCAGAAGAAATCGATTGCAACTTCAACACCATCGGACCGAATATCAAGAGTTTCTCCGGTGATTTTACATCGGACGCTCTTCAACAGCTCAGGCTAAATGCAAATAACGTACGAAATAAAAAATCGCTGTTTAGTTAGTAAAATCTGTAAACCCCTTACTTCAGACAAAGGAGCTTATAGTCACTGATGGTTCTGTCAGGTGTTTTCGTAGCTTCATCCATCTGACCCTGTACTGACCTGTTCTTCGACCACTTAAACTTTAAATATTAAGCCATTGGGTTTTTGTTTTGTGTGTACGCGTTTCTGTTTAGTTTAGTTGTGTTCTTGATTTAGTTAATAAAAATTGTGCACAATACATATCTGGTTCCAATTCCCTGCCTGCAAACAAATTGTCACTTAAATGAATAATCTTGTTGAATTCTCTAAGCACTGTAAATGCAAAGGAATAATTATTTTTATTATTTTCTTAGAATAAATTAATAATCAATACTGAGTGTTCACAGGATGAACTGATTGATTGTTATGTTAATGTTAATGTAGCTACATCAAGTTAATCTCATTAACTGACTCTGAACTGAGAAATCAATATTTCCTTGAGCTTTTGATATATAAAAGGTCTTCGTAATATAAGAAAATCCTGTAAGTTTCAAAGCTGAAAACGTCCTTGTTAGTCAAGTAAAAGCTTTTATTGACATTGGCTCATCAAATGAGGGATCTACGAATTTGCCTCTCTGTGATGTCAGAGAGCAGCGAAAAACAGAAGAAGACAAATGCCTTATTCTGTAGCCCCACCCACCGATTTGTGCATGACATGTAATAGGTAAATAATATAGACCTACATGGCACTAAACCATATCGAGCTACTGAGCAATAAACATGCCGTTGAAGATTACAAAATATTGTGCAGTGCCTGCTGGAAGAATACAGTCGCTCCATAAGCTTCCTTGGGATCCAGTATTAGGAATGCTGTAAACTTTATTTTTAATGAAGTTCCTGCTCCGGTTGCCATTTTTCCACATTGGAAATTTTCAAAACAATTCCCCACATGTACTAAAGAAGAATTTAAAACTCATTATAATATGCAAAACTGTTATCCAATCATAGCAGTGGATGTCTACTTCCACCCCTTAAAAAAATAATAGCCAATTTAATAGCCAATTTCAGGTTAAAGGTTAAATATGCATGTCACTATCAAATTATTTCTGAACACAGCAAAACTAGCATAAAAAACCCATAAAACATAACTGACAAAACATGTTCAGTACTGCATACAAAAATAACAGCATATTAAACTGGAACAACATGAGGGCAAATAATTAATGACAATTTTACTATTAAGATATAGCTCTTACATTAGCTGATTATTACTAGATGTGAGTATATACTGTATAAAAGATAGCGGGGTCTGGCTTTAAAGTCAGGGTTAAAGTCAGTCAAGGGTTTTCACATGACAATTGCTAGAGAGACAAGAAAATGGGCTTTGCTTTTGACAGAAAGCTTTGAAGTCCATCTGCATCTTTGAAAATGCACATCACAAATGTCAATCCACTGGACCGAGTTAAAAAATAAAAAAAGGAAAAAACATGAAAAACACTAATGGAGCCCTGAGAGCATCTCTGACAGATTTGGCAGAGCACCTGGGTCAAGGTCTGTTATGATAATGCCTACAACCAACCTCATGGGCAGACACCTGTTTACTTTTCTATTTGAGGATGAGAGTAAATAATAAGATACAGAGTAGTGGTGTGGGTTTCAACAGAACTGAATACTAATTTGCAGTGGTGATTATGAATTTCTAAGACAAATAATAACAAAAGCATGACCTTCTCATCTGCATGTAAAATATGGCAATAAAACAAAAACTACTGACTTCTAAATCCAATTTTGCTTTACTCATCTGCCCTAATATTATCTTTGAATTAATTTGTTTTTCATTTGTGAGCATTTTTTATATATATAAAAAACTTTTTTTTAAATGGTATAAAAATGTCATATTTACCTGTGGCTTTCCTACCTGTCTAACACCTGTGACTAAGATATGCCGCTGACAAATATGAAGAAGGAACTGGTTGGGGGAAAAAATCACGCAAAGATGTCAGAATATACAGTGCATCACACTGTGCTAGGTATGACCAGTCAGGGTGCCCATGCTGACCCCTGTCCACCTCCGAAGGCGCCAACAGTGGGCATGTGAGCATCAAAACTGGACCACGGAGCAATGGAAGAAGGTGGCATGGTCGGATGAATCACGTTTGTGCTTTGGGCAAAGTTCATCCATGTGGATGTTCCTTTGACACGTACCACATCTAAGCATTGTTGCAGACCATGTACACCCTTTGGAAACGGTATTCCCTGGCGGCTGCAGCCTCTTTTATCAGGATAATGCGCCCTGCCACAAAGCAAAAACGGTTCAGGGATGGTTTGAGGAGCACAACAACAAGTTTGAGGTGTTGACTTGGCCTCCAAATTCCCCAGATCTCAATCCAATCGAGCATCTGTGGGATCTGTCCAATCCATGGAGGCCTCACCTCACAAATTACAGGACTTAAAGGATCTGCTGTTAACATCTTGGTGCCAGATACCACAGCACATCTTCAGGGGTCTAGTGGAGTACATGCCTCGACGGGTCAGGGCTGTTTTGGCAGCAAAAGGGGGACCAACACAATATTAGTTGCCATAATGGTATGCCTGATCGGTATGGTTATATAAAACAGCAAATTACATGATGGTCAATTAAATAACAGGAGCCTTAATTAGTAACAAATCTTAACTGTTAAAGCTGTCTATTAATAATTTTTTCTTTCAGCTGAAGATATTTCATTTTGTTTTTCTTAAAACATGAAAAATGACATGTTAAATGCAATTGGCCAGACTGTAATGATTTTACACACAGATAAATTCATACATCAGGCATATAACAGTGAGTATGTGTGTGTGCATTTGTGTGATAATGTATTGCACATATGAAACTCCACTTTGCCTTTTCCCCTGCTGGGGCAGGACAATGTAATTGAAACCTTTATGAGAATAGAGGGACAGGGAGAGGAAAGGCTGGGGAATGAGGAGGGCTGGGTCACTGAATCCATAACTCAATTTAATGGAACTATGGACTTGTGGCTGCGGAAAGTAAAACCAGAACACACGTCTTTATTTTCATTTTCAATAATGGTCCGATGACGCAGCAAAACTGCAATCGATTTCATGGTCAGAGCTCTCTCTCTCTCTCTTTCTGTCTATCTCTCTTCCCTGTCTCACAGTCAAAAGTACCAAATGCACCAGTTCAGAACTATAATGAGAGCTTCTCTTTTCTGAATCAACTTAAAAAGTTTTTTGTTTATTGGCATGAATATTTCCACGAAGAAACATCCACAGAACCTTTCCTTTCCACAAACATTTCTTTGTAGTGGAAAAGGGTTCTTTAGATTATTAAAATGTTCTCCACACTAAAAAAATTAAGCAAAATGGTTCTTATATGGCATTGCTGTGAAAAACCCACCTCTTGGAACCTTTATCTTTAAGAGTGAGTGCTTCAGTCTTTTTAAATGCAATCACTCTTCTGCCACGAGCACAATGCTGTGTTGAGAATCAGCTTGAAGTGGACTGTAAGTGAAGAAATCATTCTTTTGAATGTTGTCTGCAGGAGAAGCATAGCCTATGAAGTGCAGCATTGTGTATGGCCATTTATTTAAAGCCAAGCTGAAATAGCATATGAACTGCTTACTGCAAGCACCAATCATGCTTGTAAATGACTGAGATGTGGGTTTCAAATTCTTCATTGACTTAACTTCTTCTCTCAGCAGACTTTGATCCAAAAGATCAACTGAAATCTGTCATATCATTAAATTGATAGTTCACCCATTTACTAATCCTCAAGTAGTTCCAAACCTGTATGAGTTTCTTTCTTCAGTTGAACACAAAGGAATATATTTTAAAGAATGTATGGTAAATAGCATTTTTTTTTTCATTCTATGAAAGTCAATAGCTTCTGTCAACTGTTTGGTTACCAATTATTTTATTTTTAACTTGTTTTCAGCAAAACAAGAGGACAAAGAAATGGAGCATTATTCATCTTTGTCCTTCATTAGAGAAAAATTTGTTTTTGATTTCCATTTTCATAATTATGCAGGGTGCCAAATTCATTCATCAACCACAAGCTGCTTTCTTGATATGAAAATATATAATATGAAATATTTATTTAGCTGCTTTCATTTTATATATAATTCTTGGTTAAACGAGTCAGATATGGGTAATTATACTGAAAAGACTGTATAGGGTTCAATGGAAGTTCTGTTCACAGCACTTGCAGCATAACATTGAAATAAAATAATTGGCTCATCCCTCAGTACTGCAGTTACACAAATAAACCAGACTAGCATTTCTGGAAGGTCTAGTATTCTTATACATGATGCACTTGAATTATTTAGTAAACACTATTTATATTTTATCTTGTAACAAATTTGGAATGGTCCTTTTTGTAGTGAGAATCCTTAGACAGAACTATGAATTTGCGTTGCTGATGAATTCCAGTGGTTTTTTTTTGGTTTTTTTTTAGATCACCCATTTCTGATATCCTTTGCAATATAAATGTAATTTAAACATTAATACTACTAGAATTACCATGACACTGAAGGTGAAATATAAAGCATATTCTCATTCAAGTGTTGTGTCTATAAAAAGTGTGTATTTTAGCAGTGGCCATGTGTATTTCCATTGTTAGTGTCTTACTGTATCTGCATATTTATTTTCTTTTTAAAAAGGAAAAACAAGAGACATGCCATTAATTCTCTATGGCAATTGACAACGGCACAATTTTTGTCGATAATAAGCTTAACTTGTTCAACCCTCAACACTACTTTGTGTATCATTCCAGCCTTTTATCAGGTCATCACATATGCACATTGACAATGCAAGGCCTCTCTTTGGAACAGGATGACTTCCTTTCTCAGTAACTAATGAAAATATGCCAGAATTTGTCTCATTAAAGTTTAATTTGTGTCCCATTAGAACTGCATTTGTTTCCACTTCATGTTGTCCACTGAACCTCTTGTTTTTGTGCTGCTTTTATTGTTAAGCAAGTTAAAGTAATAGGTTAATGGGGGACTTTTCAAGGTTTTAAAGGGATAGTTCACCAAAAAAATTTAATCATTTACTCACCCTCAAGTTGTTCCAAGCCTGTATGAATTTCTTTCTTCTGTAGAACACAAAAGAAGATATTTTGAAGAATGTCAGTAACCAAACATTGACTTTGATAGTAATTTTTTTTCCCATACTATGAAAGCCAATCAACTGTTTTGTTGGAAAATGGAAATGTATAGGTTTGGAATAACTTGAGGGTGAGTAAATGATTACAGAATTTTCATTTTTGGGTGAACTATCTCTTTAATAATAAAATTTAAAGACGTCATGAACCCTCTTTCAATCCGACTGTCCATGGGTAGGGAAACAAAAATGTGGAAATATAATCTGTAGTCTTAAAGAGCTGACAAATAAACGTGAATTTCTCTGTCCAGATAACAAGTAAATATTTTTTAATAATTGAAAGGAGATAAAAAGGAGTGTTCAAATTGTGAATTCAAGGTATTCTATGATAAGGTATTCTATGATAAGGTATTCTATGATTCTTTGACGTTTCAGTTAATCAGTATGTATATTCAATCATGTTAAAATGACAGTGTTAGGCTGTTTAAATTTGCTTTTCATAGCGGGAATTTCTGCCAAGGGCCAACTCAAGCAACGGAACTAATGAGCAGCATCATTAGCTGTTTACCTCCCCCATTTTGTCTGAATGCTAGTATGGCAACTGCCATACTGTAAATCTTTCTTATTATCATCAGTGTTGTGCTAACCAATATTTTTGTGGAATTCTTGATGAACAGAAAGTAGAACTTATTTGTAAATCTTTTGTAACATTATAAATGTCTTTATTGTCACTTCTGATCAATTGAATGTGTTCTGCTAAATAAAAGTATTAATTTCTTCAACAAAGACAAAAAATCATACTGAACCCCAAATTTCTGAATGGCACTGCATCATACAATAGCTAGTGGAGGCAGACAGATGGTCATCGTTCACTCATAATCTTAACCTCGTTCAAATTAGCAATTCTTACAAACTAGATGAGATTTTTTTTTAAAAGTGCATGTGAAAAATGAGCATAGGCTTTTGCAGCTGAGTGAAAACCAAACATCTATTCATTCTTAAAGGACAGTATCCATTTATCCGCTTTAAAGCAGCCTGTGGTCTAAAGCAAAGTAAAGGAGAACAACAGCTTTTCTTAAATGTCCTTGGTGCCATTTAAAGATAATGGAAATTGTGTGCTGTGAAGTACGCCAGGTTTCTCTGTGGTAATTCCTCTTTGCATTATGGGTTGAGGACTTGGCACTTACCCGCCCTACTGCTCTGATCATTATTCATGGCCACTGAAAGCGCACTCACACACAAACACCATGAACACAGCTTCTCTCTGGAGGTGGGGAGGTGCAACAGAAGAGAGTCTGCCAGAGATCCTTAGAGTGTCACCATCAAAAGAGAGACAGACAGACAGACTGTGTGTGTGGGTTTATCTGTGGGCATGTATGTGCAGTTGTTGTGCCTTAGTGGCTACTGCTTTCCAGTATCTTGTTAAGGGAATAGTCCAGACAAAAACAAAACCATGTTGTTTCCAATGCAGAATGATATTTTTCCCATGCAACACAAATGGAGGTGTTTTTTTTTCAAAATAATCTTCATGCATCTCTTTTCCATACAACATCAGCTCACAGTTTCTAAAAGTACCACAAAACACCATTTAAAAACTATAAAAGTAGACCAAATAACTATTCATATTTTCCTGAAGCCATATGGTAACTTTGTGAGGAACTTGAGAAGGCTAGTAAATATAGGATTGTCTACAAATTGAATGCACTCTTAACTTTTGTTCATATTCCATGCATATTCTCTATTCTATTAAACAGTATTTTTACACATATCAATATATAGTGTTGACGATGAATGGATGAACGGTAGAATGGATGGAAAATTCATCTATTGAATTTACATTATAATGTATTGGGACACCCCTCCAAACCATTGAATTCAGGTGATCCAATCACTTCCATGGCCACAGGTGTATAAAATTAAGCATCTAGGCATGCATGCAGACTGCTTAAACATTAGTGAAAGAATGGGTCGCTCTCAGGAGCTCGGTGAATTCAAGCACGGTACCGTGATATTCAAACGTGATACCGTCCATTTCGTGAAATTTCCTCACTACTAAATATTCCACAGTCAACTGTTAGTGGTATTATAACAAAGTGGAAGCAATTGGGAACAACAGCAACTCAGTTACAAAGTGGCAGGCCATGTAAAATCACAGAGCAGGGCCAGTGCACACTGAGGCGCACAGTGCGCAGAGGTTGCCAACTTTCTGCAGAGTCAATAGCTACAGAGCTCCAAACTTTGTGTGGCCTTCAGATTAGCTCAAGAAGAGTGTGTAGAGAGCTTCATGGAATGGGTTTCCATGGCTGAACACCTGCATCCAAGCCTTACATCACCAAGTGCAATGCAAAGCGTTGGATGCAGTGGTGTAAAGCACGTCGCCACTGACTCTAGAGCCGTGGAGATGTGTTCTCTGGAGTGACCAATCACGCTTCTCTCTCTGGCAATCCAATGGACGAGTCTGGGTTTGGCAGTTGCCAGGAGAACAATACTTGCCTAACGGCATTGTGCCAAGTGTAAAGTTTGGTGGAGGGGGGATTAAGGTATGGGGTTGTTTTTCAGGGGTTGGGTTTGGCGCCTTAGTTCCAGTGAAAGAAACTCTTAATGCTTCAGCCTTCCTAGAAGAGTTGAAGCTTTTAGCAGCAAAGGGTCGGCCAACTCCATATTAAATCCTACGGATTAAGAATGGGATGTCATTAAAGTTCATGTGCATGTAAAGGCAGGTGTCCCAAAACTTTTGGCAATATAGTGTAAATATCTTTCTTTGCATTTGTTATCATTCTTGTTTATTTATGTTGATCACTTTCTTGCTTTTTCCTGTTTGTTTCCTCTGTGTACTATGGTGTTGTCTTTAATTTTGTTTGTGTATAAATTAAATTTTAAAAAAAATGACTGAAAAATGTCACTCTGCTGCAGATACAGTACCAAATCTCTTTCTCCATCTGGTGCATCACATGTTAAGACAGATTAAAACCAATGGCACTTTTGCTTCAGTTGCATCAATCTGGAACCATGTGTGTCTTCATGCATTTTTTTTTTTTTATCTAATGTCTGTGTAAATTAAATTTGAGAGCTGTGAAAATGGGGAAGATCTTGATCCAGAGATCCTAACCTTTTTTCCCCTACGGCAGTTTTGATAAGTAAAAAATCCCACAGCACACCACTATTAAACAACATTTCACAAACATGCATTGCTTTAAATGACATATTGTAGACTTAAAAATTAAGCTTTTTCCCCATTGTTAATTCACAGGACTGGACACCAGTTATTTTGCCAAGAGATCTCTTCTTTATTATTTTATATGTCAGCATAGGAGAGAAAAACAATTTTCTGGAGTGATGGTCTTCATTCAAGCTTTCTCTGTTTCTCTGGACACAGAGGTTGAATTTTATATGCAAAGAATAACACAGAAAATAATATTAATGAATAAAATCTTCGTCTTCAATATCAAAACTGGATATTATATTAAAAGTAGTACTCACATATAAATTGAAACTTGAGCTCAAGTCAGGCAGGAACACAATAAGGTGAAATAGGTAGCTAAATTATGTTTTTGTTGATAATAAAACAACAAATTTACATATTGTCGCTGTCAGGCTGAAACCTCTTATTTTTAAATAATGAAACACTGTGTTTTCAAAGTTGGTTTTGTGGCTTTGTATATGGTCAAACACTTACACTTACAAGACACTTAACATGAAAATGAAAAGCTCAAATGGAGTTATATGTATTTTGACCAGGAAATTACACATTTATGTTTTATAGGTTATAAAGTTTATTGTAGCTCTATAGACACTCAGTTTTCTTGTTAATGGATTTGGCCAAAATCTCTTGATATAATGAACCGCTATGCGCAGGATATTGACAGTATAAAAAAAAGACGGATCCGGACCCAGGTCGATCGCGTCAAAACCTTGTTCCATGAGCCTTACACTTTACTGACTACACCACTGAAGACGTTGAAATATGTGGCATTGTTAGGCAGATCGAGTGCGAATAGCACTTGCCAACAAGGCACACTATTTGCACAACAGATACTCTGTAAAGATTTATGCCCTGAATCGCCTTATTTATTGTTTATGTTGTGTTGTTGTAGCCTTTTGCTTTTATTCATACAGTTGGCTAACTACAAATGTTTCAACAATGATTTTGTTAACAGCATACATTTCTAGGCAGTTGATTTAAACAATGGTTAAATTAATAATTAATTTTGTGCAATATAGTAACAGAGGCTTGTAATAATATTTATTGTATAGGCTATTCAAATCAATTTCTGCAGCTAAACACAGATATATGTTAATGTTTAAAGACCAGAGATCGAACACAGATAGAGCCAGATCATTTCCATAATGACCAATGCAATCTTCCAAGAGCAACACAAATTAGCATCTAATTTAAGACATGCTTTTTTGGGGCCGGTAAATAATGGTGCAAATACCAGTAAATTGTCTAGCACAAACCTTAGTAAATCACCTTGCATGATTAATTTAAGTGCTCTAACAACAAACTTTTTTAACTGGTTTGAAACAATGAAAATTTCCAAAATGAAATTACTTGGAATTATTACGGTAACATACTGTAAAAAGGGAGAGCTGTAATGGTAGAGAGCTGTAAATTAGCAGTAAATCACAGCTGCCAGTTATTTTACAGCATAATTTTTTACAGTTCTCCTCACATAAATTTTGTGTCTGAAAGGAAAATTCCTACTAATGCATATGCAATAAGGTCAGCCGCAAAAATAACTATCTACGCCTTTTTAGGGCAAATTTTTCACTGCATGTCTTTCGTAAATCCTGACAGTTGTTTTTTAATGCCAAATGAGGGTTTGCGCTGGCGCAAGCTGTTAATAAATCTGGACTTAAAACTCTTCTCTGCTCTTCAAATACAAAAAGCATTAGCCTTTATAAACATAGCCTATGTTACTTGAGTAAAGAAAACACTGTACTTATTCAAACACAAGTTGTTTATTTATCCTTGCATTGCAAACAAGCAGAGATCTATCCCCACGTCATGAAGTTTGACTGACAGTTTGAGAAGCCAATGGAGTTACATGGTTTAGTAACAATCTCTTTTAAATGCTTTTCGTTTGTAAATTTTTTGCAAAACCCATATACAAATGTAAAGGATGACCAATAGCATTGATTTTTTAAATTAAAATAAAACAAAAATAACAAAATATAGAGATAATGTTTTTGCCCAACAGTGACAATACATTTTCTTAAACGTTTCATTGTTTATTACAGTGGCACAGTGATTGGGAAACACGCCTGTGGGGTCATTTTTGGAACTCTCAATAAATGAAAATAAAATGCAAACATGAAAGACAATTTGGGAAATATAAAGTATGTAGTCGAGTGACAACGAACTTCCCTCATATGAGTCAACATAATCACTTGCAACTGAGAACAATGACTCATAGGGTGAGATGAAATGTAACCACATTGAGCTAATATGTTCTTTTGAGCCAAACAGTTGGGACACCTGCTTCATTAGATGTTTCGAGTCGCTTTGTGATTCACCATAATGAAGCTGAGGAGAGCCACTTCAGTATCACAGCAACTTTCACAAATTAATGGACGACAACGAATGTGCAGAAAAAGAGTAACTCATGTGGGAGAGTTTTGTACATTTGGCATCTCCGGAACAAGACGTCACAAGCATGTGCTTTCAGAGAATAAACTTTAATTGGTCTCAAAGATCACGATGTAAGTGGGTGTCCTGCAAAGTGCGGCTGGCTACCCGTAAATCGAACATCTCCTCCCCAAACCCTTTTTCTTTCATCTTTAATTTTCATTTCCTTGGCACACAGCTCTCTCCATATGGCCGATCCCTATCAAAAGCGCGAAAGCATGAGAGGATTCTTAATTGGACTTTAATGTCTGGTAGTAAGTAAAAATGAGAAGAGCAAAATATAATGGACACTCAGATAATGGTTGTCCTCTTCATCAAGCTTGATTAAAATCTGATATGTCTTTAACTTATTAAGACTAATGAAAGAAAATGGAGGATTCATTTTTTCCCCACTGTCCGCATTAAAATGTATTCATCAGTAATTTAGCTGCAATGGCTCGATACTTATGACCCTCATAAAAGTCTGAAGTTTGTTGCACGGTTGCATGAGATGATGCGGTCGCACATCTGTTGAATTTGGACAACAAATGCATTTTAAACTTTATTTTGACCAAGCGGAAGACATAAACCACAACTGAGCTTCTTTTTTTGCCCAATTAAATGTGTGCTGCAATGCATTCTCTGCAAAATGGCCAGTCAGTGTAGTATATTTCAGATGACAGATGCCAAAAACGAGCTCTTGGATCACATCCACAAGCAATAAAATGCATAAGCGTAAATTAACCACAATAACACAGCTCAGAGACAGCTGTGAAACTCAAGTATCTAAGTAATGGATGGGCTATCGGATGATTAGGGAATTTGGTAGCGCCATGACAAGACACAAATGGTCACACTTTGTTGTTCCCTTCCCATCATCACCATCTATTCTGTACCGAAACAATCATAGTCCACCCACAGACACCTGTCTTCGTTGTTTAAAGGGAGGAGAGTTTTGGCTCTGAAAGATGCATGGGAGGAATATTGTGATAAAGAACAAGAGAGAGTTGAGTCATGCTTTTAGAAAGCTGAATGACAATCTGCTTCATACAACTGTTAAAAAGGAGGAGAAATGTGGGTTTGCAATTAACTGGAGGTTTTTCTGTGTGTCGTGAGTTAGGTCATGTCTCTGAGTGAAGGAAGGCAGTCATGAGACAGACAGAGAAATTAAAGAGCGCTTTGAACTCGGAGACAAATTGGCCGTTAACTTGATACGCGCTGTAAAATTTGGCTTCCGAGCAGCCGGACCTTGTAGCCTGAGAGTCGCCGTAGTGACAGAGGAATTGTGCTAATGACTCAGAGTGTTCCAGTAAATGTTATTGGTTAGACGCCCAAGCCATCGGTCTCTTCCCAGTCCAGTGAGCACACACTGTTATTAATCTCTTTCTCTCCCTCTCTCTCTCTCTCTCGCTCTCTCTCACACTCTCTCTCTCACATACACACACAAATGGACGACAGTCGATAGAATGGAAAGTTTGAAAGACCAAAGACTTCAAGTCTCACATTCATCACTCAGGACTGCAAACACACACAGACTTACACATTTCGACTTTTCCGAAGCTCACTGAAACTGGAATTATCTGTGCTGCAACAGGGATAATACATCACTAAGGGTCTGTTATGAAACCCAGTGAGCAGCCTTGTTGCCTACATACTGTAGACAGCATCCTACTGTAACTCAAATTGCATCTAATGATTTTTTCAGCCGAATACTCTCCATGAATAATCAAATATCATTGAATCAAATATTTTCTTTCACTTTAAATACACTTAAGTAGAGATTCCCAAATATTTTTTTATTTTTTTTTTATGTTAGCAAAACCCCTTTGTCTTAAAATAAGCGCTCCTGAGATTTTAAAGTCGGCATGAAAATAAATTTGTGATGTATATTAGAAACGATGGTGACACTTTATTTTACAGTCCTGTTCCCCATTCAACCTAACCTTAACCCATGTAGTTATATATTACCCAGAACTTTATTATGTATGTTTACTATAAGTACTGTAAGTACACGTACTGTAAAATTTGAACAAGTCAGGAATTAGTTGTGACTAAGTTAATATTTCAATAACAAGGCATTTGCATGTTCATGGTTCTCTGATGTTGGATAATGTTCACATGACATTTATGTAAACAAATGGAATGTGCTCTCTCAGTCGACACAACAGCCAGTGGCACTGATCCTCAACAAGCCCGTCTCCTGCGTGAAGACTCCGATCTTACACCAGATGGAACTGGACAAATATTTTGAACATTCCGATCTAATCTGACTTCTGATATGTAATATTGCCTGAATCATAATCATACACTGTTTGTTTGTTGGCCAGAGGAGAACTGGCCCCCCGACTGAGCCTGGTCTCTCCCAAGAGTTTTTTTTGTTGTTGCCACCACCGCCTCTGTCGCCTTTGGCTTTTGGCTTGCTTAGTTGGGTAACCTAAATATTCAACTATATTACTGATCTGTATGAGAATTGAACTGAGCTGGATGACATCACTGTTTTATTCACTGTGCAGCCGAATCAAATTCTGTTGCATTATTTTCCTGTTACCACAGTGAAGCTGCTTTGAAACAATCTGCATTGTAAAAGACTTGACTTTCCTCACAGAATCGGACTCTGCTCATTTTTATATGCATTATCATATAAAACTGCTTGGTTCGTTGGTCCGTTGGGCTGGATTGCTTTCTCACCTCAACCAATCTGCCCCTATAGTTCTATTTCATTTGGGCCGAGACCTCCTTTTTCCGTCAATCTCTGTTAGTGTCTGATTTAAGACGTGTTTGTTGTGGGCGGTAAATAATGCAAACACCAATAAATTGACAAGCATAAATCTTAGTAAATCACCTGGCATGATTCATTTGAATACTCTACTTCCATAAATTTTGCGTCTGAAATGGAAAACTTCTACAAATGTAATCGCGAAAAGGTCAGCCGCAAAAATCAGCGCAATTTTTCACTGCGTGTCTTTAGTAAATCCGGACAGTAGTTTTTTAACACCAAAAGAGAGTTTGCGCTGGTAAAACCTTTTAGTAAATCTGGCACTTTATGTCTAAACAAACTGAACTAAGCAAGAAAGTGCAACAGGTTTCGAAACAATATGTGAAAATGCCACTAAAGGGATAGTTCAACCAAAAATAAAAATGTTGTCATCATTTATTCACCTTCATTTTGTTCCAAACCTGTATGAGTTTCTTTCTTCTGTTGAACAGAAGATATTTTAAAGAATGTTGAGGTGTTCAATTTGGGTGAACTATCCCTTTAAAGGCTCCTGCAAACTCATGTTAATCTGCCTCTATTTTTGAGTGCAACACCTATCTCAAAATCCAATCAAAATCCGATTCATAGAACCAAGCCCCACGCATTAATTAACTAGCCTTGCCAAAAGATCAATATATCTAATACTTAAAATACACACTGACCTTTAAATACAAGCTGTGCCTCGAAAAGCAAAATATTAGGGCTGTCAAAATTTGCTAGTTAACGCATTCAATATTTTTTTTCCGTTTAATGCTCTGAAAATATATAACGCAGCATCAGTTTTTTTTTCTGTCATGCACTACATGATCATGCTATCATTCATTCAAGTGCTAAACCAATTGAGCGTGATAAGACGCAAAAATAAGAATTTATATCTGTACTGGCGACACATAGGGTGAATTCAGGGTGCTTGGGACACTTTTGCCATTGAGATGACTTGGAAAATGTATCCCAATCACCCCAAATTCACCCTACACTGTGAATGTGTGACACACAGGACTCATGCACAGAATGCTGCTTCAGACAGTGCGAGGCCGTGTTGAGTTCTCTTTCACGCTTAAATGGACAAAAACACAAACAGTATGTTAAAACGTCCGCTTTGTCAAGAATCCTCGTAAGCACAGTTTTAAAGGAGTTCAAATGTGTTAAATGAAATCAAAGAGTTGTGAGGACATCGGATCCACGTCATGTGCTTCAGATCTTAAAGTCTAAAGCAGTCTAATAAACCCGCTGATGTGATGTCTCTCATTAATGTAAATCAAAAAAACTAAAGACAAAGAGAAAAATCACTCACTGCATTTATTTTTTAATTTATAATTTATGCAGTGAAGACTGTGAAGTGTTTGATTACTTTATTTCTGTAGGCTATATTTCCTTTTAGATAAAAAAAGTGTCTCCAAAATTTGGAGATTAAATGTGAAATTATTACAATATAAAAATACATAAAAATGAGTGCTGTCAGATCTATTAAACGTGATTAATCGCATCCAAAATAAAAGTTTGTGTTTACATGTTAATATTATATATAGATTTTTTAATATATTTATATATAAAATATTTATATTTATATATAATATAAATATATAGAGAGTACATGCAAATATTTCTTAAATACATACATGAATGCATGTATTTATATATATACATAATAATTGTACACAGTATTTTTAGTTTGGATGTGATTAATCGATTTGACAGCACAAAATTATTTAATGATACGTGCGATTAATCACGATTAATTACAGAAAAAATTTGCAATTAATTAGTGTTTTTTTTTTCGATTGACAGCGCTACAAAATATACTTACTTTCGCAAGCAGTATCCGGAGTTAAGACCACAAGGAATGTATGAATTCAATGTTTGTGTGTCCTGTCTTCATCTGGTCAATGATGGCAGAATAGATGTACCTATATTTATATATATGGCAGAAAAAGTAGTATGGTAGTATTATGGTATCAGCTATTCTGAAATCAGCACTTGTCACGTGACAACAATTGGCCTCCTACATGTTCTCCTCATTTCTGTTGCTATTTAGCCTTTTACTTCTTAAGAATTTCAGCCTTCAAGTCCCAAGGTGCGCAATTTAATAAACTAGATGTTCATGAGGTGAAGCTGGTGTGATAAAATAAGTTTGCTATCAGTTTGCTAGAAATTCAGATGAAGGATACACTTAGTTAACAGCAGGTTAACAGCTTACCAAGACAGGCATTGGAATTGTGTTACTCAATGTAAAGAAACAGCTGAGCAGTGGCTGATTCCTAAAACCAGCCTGATCTGACATGTAGTTTGATTTTGTCCACTTCCTGGTGAATTTTTGCACTTAGCTCGGCAAATTGTATTCTGGAACTGCCTGTGAAAATATGCAGATACTGCCTGAATTTGGGCAAAAGAATGTAGAGTAAGTTAAAGCAGCGCACTAAGTTTTGAAACCTTTTACAATTACATGCTCTGTCAAAATGAAAGGTTACCTTTAGTGTAAAAAAAGGAAACCACAATAAATCACTATGACTACTATAAAATACATTTATGTCAATGCCTTTGCATCAAAACTGTGATTACATGATCTGATATGTATATTTTAACTCTTAAATGAGTTGTTCCTCCAATCCAAGTGTGGAGTCTGAATAAAACTGCAATTAACCTCAACACTCGTTACGGATTCCACCCACCTTTCTGCAGACAAAATATGAGGCAGATAAGTAAGTGTGTGGCCGCTACTCAGGTAAAGCAGCAGGGAGGTATGTTTAATACATGAAACGCACAGTTGGACACCTACTTGTCCAAATGAATACTTCAAATTATAAAATATAATCCTCCTCTCACAATTTCAATTTCTCTTTCCCTCCACTCCATCACGCCCACACACAAACTCAAGCATACAAAATACGTTGTAGTTTTATACTTATGTACATGTTCTTGCATCATTTCCCCCTCCAAATTCCCCAATGGGATTACTCAGACTGGAATTACCTGATCTTAAGAGCAAGAGCTGGTCTTTTTTAAACATACCTTGAGAGCATACCAGTGTGTAATGAAAAGAAAAAAAATCTCCTTCAATAACACAATGTCCGCACGTTCCATTTGTGTAAAAAGAAGGTGAACAGAGGGGAGGGAAAATTCTCCATCTAAATTTCGAGGGCTGGAGTCCTTCAGGGTAAGTGCTTCTTGCCAGTGCCATATAAAACGTGCTGGAATGAGGGAGAGGCTTGAGATGAGAATCTCCTCCAAAGAGATGGCAGTGATGGAGAGATGTAGGAAAGTGAGAAAAGTGTCTGTGATGTAGGCAACAAAAAAAAAAGACAAGAGGAAAGTGACTAAGATGTTGTGATATTATTTCCATCCGAGAGATTTCAACAAATTTAAGGTCTGGACTCAGAGGTGCCAATTCATCCGCGACATTGTCATCCTGGAATATGGCCATGATGTGTCTTCCTACATGGTTATTTAAGAAATTTAAAGTTACACACTCCATCAAGGATTAGGATATATTCACTGCAATAATTATTTAATCATTGAGAGTTTGCACATTTAAATCCAATCACCGACTTTTTGGGGGGCAGGGCTGTGTAAAGTACATTTGTAAATAAAATAAAAATAAAGAAACAAGCTAATAAATATATACATGGCTCAAAATTTTGGGGTTGGAAAGATTATTTCAATGTTTCTAGTCTCTTATGGTCACTAAAGCTGTATTTGTTTGAAAAAAAATACAGTAAAAACTTAGCCTAGAAATCTAGACGTACCCTAGCGGCAGCAAATCTAATTTGCAGCCAGGGTAGTCTAGCAACTCTCCGATGGCTTGCAAGCTGGAAAAACCAAACTAGTCAGGCCAATCACATCGTGTATAGGGTCGGTGGGCGGGCTTAACATAATGACGGCAGAGTTGCCGCGGTTCCGCATGCTACTTAAAAACAAAGAAGCTGGCGAACAACGGTCTTCTGAATCGCCTTTAATTGCGTCCCTGGAAGACTTGTTGTTAAGCTTTTCTTTGAGAAAAGAACAAAGAACGGTACCAAAGTCATTCTTAACCGGAAAGTTTCATCTATCAACTAGCTTCACTGTCTTCGTTGCTCTGTTTGGTTGTAGCACTATCCTAAAGCGTGCAGAGGGAATTTGAAAGACAACCGTTTATCCCGCCTCTCGGATTGAGCCCTGCCAATGGTGAGTCCACACACCCAACATTTTGATGTGGGTCTGGCTTGTCAGGCTAGTAAAAACTGTAATTTGTGGAATAATATTACAATGTAAAATAACATTTTCTATTTCAAAATTTGTTAAAATGCCATTCATTCCTGCAATGGCAAAGTATAATTTTCCGCATTACTCCAGTCTGCAGAAATCATTCTAATATGCTAAATTGGTGCTTCAGAATTATTTATTATTATATTAGCCATGTTGAAAACAGTTGAGCTGGAGAATTTTTGTGAAAACCATGATAAATATTTTTTCAGGATTATTTGCTGAACAGAAAGTTCAGAAGAACAGAATTTATTTTAAAAATAAATCTTTTATAACATTATAAATGTCTTTCCTGTCACTTTTGATCAATTCAATGCATCTCGCTGAATAAATTATAAATATCTTTATGTTTTAAAAAATCTTACCGACTCTTTGAACAGTTGTGCAGAGAGTTTCAACTCAATTCAATTTCAGTTAGGGTGAAGTTTTAGAAGGCAGTAGCTTATGCAGACAGTGGACAGGAGAGCAATCCACTAGGTTTTAGAAAGTAAAAATACGCCCATCACTCTGAGTTAATACAGACTGACAGAAAATGTCTTTCATCAAATGATGCACATGTTGTCAGATTTGGCTTTGATAAACCACATGCCTGCCCAGTGGTTTTTATTTATTTTTATTTGTGATCAAAATCTCTCATCATTTTGCATGATTTCTCTCTCACACATGCCTGGTAGGAAATAAATCACATGCCTCTCATGTCTGTCAAGATCACACGCAGGCCTAAGGCACTGATTAAAGCTTGACACTGAGGCTCTGAATCTGACCGCCTGGTGTTGTGGGTTGGGGAGGGAGGAGGGGGGGGTGCATGTCATACCGCCCTGACAGGTCAGGCTGTTTATAGGAGTCTCATTTACATTCCCCTTCTAGAGGCAATGCAGCTCTGCCTGTCTGGTCCTGACTGACAGGTAAGTCCTTGTGGTGGCTGTCTGCCCATGGAGCAAAGGGCAGCATGGTAGAAACAAAACAGTCTGCTAAGGTGGACATTTTCTTCTAATGAGTGCTTAACCTTCACGATATGGGGTCATATAAATATAGCCCATTGCCTAAATATGTGAAGTTGACAGTAAGGCTACTCCACATTACCACAGCACAGTCAGTTGCCATTAAAGATTATATTCTGTTCTTTCTGTACAGAATTTTTTTTCTACTTTCAAACAATTTCCACTCAGAAATGGCAAGCAAATTTCACAAATAATGGCCATCAACAGTATAATAAATGAAATAGTATTTACTAGTAAAAATTACTCCAATAATCTGTTTTATTTACAAGCCATTTTAACATTCTATTCTATTCCATTCCATCAAAAATCGAATATTAATTAAAGGGATAGTTTGTCCAAAAATTATAATTCTCTCATTTACTCATCCTCATGTTCATCCAAACTTGTATGACTATCTTTCTTCTGAGGAAAACAAAAGAAACTATTAGTTGTTTCTGTCTATGCATGCAAATCAAAGTCAGTCAACATTTGGTCTCAGCCTCAGACGTCACGCTCACGGACCGTTGGCTGAATGTCTGATGCATGAGGCACACAAAATGGGAAACACTTTGGGAGTTTTGAAGTCATCATCTGATTGAATCCTACAGGAATTCTACAACATTCTTTAATGGTCTGTCACGGTGTGTCACCTTCTGTTATCAGAGGGACATCCACTTTACATTTTCACGCCCCTCAACATGACAGGGAACTAAACAAACTGTGATTGGCTGCTTTATATGTCTGTCAGGCATCCTCTTGGCCAAAGAAAACTGTGATGAGTCAGAGTTAAAGAATGTGTGCTGTTAAAGAATGCCATACAGGCGTCTCCAGGAAATGCTGTAGAATCCAACCAATCAGATGACGACTTCGAAACTCCCAAATTGTTTCCCTTCTGCCGTCAGTCTGAAGGTCTGGCTACGCAAGACTTGTCAACACTGGACTGCAACATTCTTCAAAATATCTTCTTGTGCTCTGCATTAAAAAAAACGGAGTGTCTATTCACAATCTTGTTGGCAAGTGCTATTCGCACTAGCTCTGCCTACCAATGCCTGGTTGGGCCAAACAAGATTTTAAAAAGCGCTCAATTTTCAATATCTTCAGTGGCGCAATCAGTAAAGTGTATGGCTCAAACATCTTGATTTTGGCGCGTTTGACTGGGTTTGAATCCGCCTTGTGCAGAGTTTGTTCTTATCTCTTTTTTTCATCACAAATCACACCAGAAATGCATTAACTTTCAATAAAAAATTAAGAAAATGTTCAAAATGTGGAAATAAAGTGCCTAATGAAATGTTTAATAATAATAAAAGCCTTTATTGGGTAGGTGTAGGGAGGGATTTTATTGTCCCATTCAGGCAGAATCCATTTAATAATTTTAATGAATATAATCATTTACACTCAATGTCATTATTCTGTCCTTTTAATGTACAACAACACTGAGGTGTAAATAGTATGTATCTGTCAAAAATTATAAATTACATGTAATTACTATTTACACATATTGCAAAGAACTGCTACTTTAATATGGTGTTGAATGTAACAACTAATATTATCATATATAACATATATATCAACTTAGTATGCTATTTAACTTAGTAAATAGCATCTACAGCTATTTGCACTCTGTGTAAATATCATCAATGGCTAAGAAAATATGTTATTTTCACTTAGTGTAAATATAATCTATTTTCTATTTACACTCTGTGTAAATAGCATTTATTTGCACTTAGTGCACTAAGGTTTACACCGCTGCCAAAAAAAACACAACAAAACCTGTATAAATGTTTGTAACAACATGAGGCAGAGTACATGATGACAATTCTCATTTTGGGTGGACTGATCCATTTAAGTAAACCTCAACAAAATTATACTTATCAAAGTAACTCAAATTTTCAGATTTATTTTCATTTTTCAGCTATACCACACTGCAGTAGCGCATGTTAGCATGCTAAATATAACTTTTTTATGTATGGATGAGGAAGTGGCTTGTCACTGCACTGAAATTATCACAGCTACTGCCAGCTGTTCGCACAATGGTAACCACAAAAAACACCAACATAACAGAAAGTCCTTTAAATAACCAAGAATACTTAAAGGGGACCTATTATGCCGCTTTTTACAAGATGTAATATAGGTCTCAGTTGTCCCCAGAATGTGTCTGTGACATTCCAGCTCAAAATACCCCACAGATAATTTATTATACCATGCTGTAAATGCCCAATTTTGAGTGGAAGGAAAATCTGTTATTATCTGCATGATTTTAAAGCCATATTAGTTGCACACAGAGCTGGATGTCAGGCAGCGCGTCCCATGAGTATTAAACTAAGTTCTCTTTCATGTCTTATGGCGCTCAAACTGTCAAAAACGCACAAAGTTCACATAAACACAGTTGGTTATGTCTGTGAATGTATACAGCAAGAAAATAAATCACATGTGTATATTAGATCTGTGTATTAAAGTGAAAGCAGTGTAACATACAGTACCTACTGTTATGCTATTGTAGTGGGGCAGTCTGGGTACTGCCCTTTTTTTAACCTGACTATCGCCTGATTGACTGGTGTGACAGCCTATCGGCTGCCGCTCCATGTGTATTTAAGACGTAGTTTACGCCACCTGAATGGGCATCATTGTCATTTGTGGGCGTGTGCACGTAGCATTGCGGGAGGTTGTATTTAGGATTGGCACGACGTTGCTGTTGGGTATAGGCTGACTTTCACTCCAGTCTGTGTATGCGCTGATGGAACACCCGCATATTTGCCATTCGTGGAATTTGGATAAAAAAAACAGCGAGTAAACTGAACTTGTGTGTTTAGCGATCTACTTCTGGTGGGGGAAATTCTTCACGAGCATTTTGTCACTCTGGACTGCAGGGACCAATAAATTACTCCTTATACAACACGCTCAATCATCTCGTCACTGTGGACTGCAGGGCGAATAAGTCACTCCTTGTACAACACTGAAGACTGCACTGCTTGTCCTGCTGCTATATTTTTAATAATTTGTGACCATTGACAATTGATTTCTGTTTTTGTCTGTGGCTTCGCGCTGATGCTGGTGGCTTAAGGTGACGGTGGCCTGTTTGAGCCGTCACTTAACGGGCGATGTGCCGTTAATAGAGCACATTAGCTCCACTGGTAATCGCCGCCTGCAGCGTGTTTTGTTTTCTCCTTGGCCTGTGTTCTTCCTAGGGACGCCTTGGAAGGACATTTAATATCTGGACCTTGGGAGGTTTAATTTGGTGTTTTTTTTTTACAGTTTAAGTGTACTGATTTGAGTATTCATTAATCTTTAATATTCTCCTCTTGATTAATTTGACTTGATTTAAACTCAAATGGTTGTTGCTTTATTTTAAATTTTCATTTTGCTTTAGTTCTTTTCTCAAGATTTGTCACTGTGATGGGTTCATGAGCTTTTGTTTCAAACCTAACTGGTTCTACCATCGCTTGAACCATTGTGGCCATGTGAATAGTCCATATTCATTATCTGTGGTTTGAACTTGATCCAATGCAAATTATGAAATTCTGTGTTGATCGATTGTTGTTTGTTTCTTTTGTCTATTTCAGGAGCTGTAGCTGTTTGACCCTGTGGTGGTGGTGTTTCTCGCACCGAGTGTTTTTGCTGTGACCATTGCATTTCCCTCACTTAGTGTGTGTGTGTGTGTGTGTGTGTGTGTGTGTGTGTGTGTGTGTGTGTGTGTGTGTGTGTGTGTGTGTGTGTGTGTGTGTGTGTGTGTGTGTGTGTGTGTGTGTGTTTGGTGTGAGTTTTGTGTGGAGCATACCTGGGCGAGTGGTGAGCCCTAAGATACTCACTGTGCAGCTAGCCGCCCTACTGGTAAGCCTCAGCTTGAAAAGTTTGATTCTTTTGATTTCATTTGTCGGTTCACCGCATATTTGCCATTCGTGGAATTTGGATAAAAAAACAGCGCAGTAAACTGAACTTTGTGTGTTTAGCGATCTACTTCTGGTGGGGGAAATTCTTGCGAGCATTTTGTCACTCTGGACTGCAGGGACCAATAAATTACTCCGCTTATACAACACGCTCAATCATCTCGCGTCTGTGGACTGCAGGGCCAGATAAGTCACTCCTTGTACAACACTGAAGACTGCACTGCTTGTCCTGCTGCTATATTTTTAATGCCAATTTGTGACCATTGACAGGTGATTTCTGTTTTTGTTTGTGGCTTCGGCCGCTGATGCTGGTGGCTTAAGGTGACGTTGGCCTGTTTGAGCCGTACTTAGCAGGCGATGTGCCGTTAATAGAGCACAGTAGCTCCACTGGTAATGTCGCCGCCTTGCAGCGTGTTTTATTTTCTCCTTGGCCTGTGTTCTTCCTAGGGACGCCTTGGGAAGGACGATTTAATATCTGGACCTTGGGAGGCGACCTGGTGTTAATTTGGTATTTTTTTACAGTTTAAGTGTACTGGTTTGAGTATTCATTAATCTTTTTTTAATATTCTCCTCTTGATTAATTTGGACTTGATTTTAAACTCAAATGGTTGTTGCTTTATTTTAAATTTTCATTTTGCTTTAGTTCTTTTCTCAAGATTTTTCACTGTGATGGAGTTCCATGAGCACTTTTTGTTTCAAAACCGAACTGGATTTCTACCATCAGTTTGAACCATTTGTAATGTGAATAGTCCATATTCTATTATCTATGGTTTGAACTTGATCCAATGCACAAATTATGAAATTCTGTGTTGATCGATTGTTGTTTTGTTTTCTTTTGTCTATTTCAGGAGCAGCCCAGGCCTCCAGTAAGGGAAACTAGCTGTTTGACCCTGTGGTGGTAGTGTTTCTACTTTTCCAGTGTTTTTGCTGTGACCATTGCATTTCCCTCCACTTAGTGTGTGTGTGTGTGTGTGTATAGCCCCCTCCTGTTCGAACCGCCCCCGCTCAAAGCGGGACGAACCAGGTCCACCCGGCATGAGAGTCGGACACTCTAACAAGGAGGCTAAAGGCTGCAACCTCTGGCGTCAGTCGCTGGAGCGTCTCTTGAGATCAGAGGAGTGAGGTTTACTACTTTTCGCACAGCAACTACTAAGCTGGCCTCCGTTACACTCACCCCTCTAAACCTCACTCCCATCCGGATCACGGCACCAATGTAACCCCTCCTGTTCGAACCGCCCCGCTCCAAGCGGAGACTCGAACCCGGAGTCCGCCGGCATGAGAGTCGGACACTCTAACAAGGGAGGAGCTAAAGGCTGCAACCTCTAGGCGTCAGTCGCTAGAGCGTCTCTTGAGATCAGAGGAGTGAGGTTTACTACTTTGCTTACAGCAAATTCACTAGCTGGCCTCCGTTACATGTGTGTGTGTGTGTGTGTGTGTGTGTGTGGCATGTGTGTGTGTGTGTGTGTGTGTGTGTGTCTAGTTGTATACTAGTGAGTCTTTTCCAATTTACCGCCACGCCACACTATTCATATGAATCTAACAACAAAAGAAAAATCAGAAAATCACTCACCACTCTTGACTGAATTAACTTTAGTAGCTTTAATAATAATAAAAGTATTACTTGAATTCTGCTGTTAAATGCTCAGGCAAGGAGATAAACATCGCAGATTGTGTACAGCTCATTCAGGGGAGGAGCTAAGCCAATAGGACAGAGTCCATCAGCAGTCATGGGTGGGGCTTAGGCATTTGTGACATCACAAAAGCTAGAATCTTTTTCTGAGACACTTGATTTATATGATTTATGGGGATTAAAAAAGAGGACTGGGTGGATTTTTACTATTATAGGGTGGTTGTGTACACACACACTGCCGACACACATTTATGTTCAAACACCATGTAAAAGTGAATTTAGCATAATAGGTCCCCTTAACATTAAACACATATGGCCCTATTATAATATTCTGAGTGAATGGTCCAAAGTGAATTGTCCGAAGCGCATGGCGCAAAGGTGGACTAAGGGCGTGTCCGAATCAACTTTTGCTAGTTTAATGACGGAAAAAACAGTAGCCGCTCCAAAAGGGTTGTACCCTCTTCTTTTAATGAGTAATGGGTGTGTTTTGGGCGTAAAGTGCAATAAACCAATCAGAGTATCATCTCCCATTCCCTTTAAAAGCCCTTTTTTACCGATTCCCTTTTTATGCTTGCACCATGGAGGATTTGCTATCTACATGGCGGAATTTGCGAGTGGAAAGACCGAATGCTGGAATCTGAATGCAATAAAATAAAAGGAATCTTTATTTTAAAATAGTGTGCTATTGACTTTAGACCAGGTTTTTGCTGGTCAATGGCGTAGTCGTTTTCAGTTGCCTCAAAATAGCAAAGCACCCACAATGCGCCTGAACACACCTCGTTTTCAGACCAGCATGCCCATAGGTGAACAGATGGACGTGATGGAGCAGATGGAACAGATGGAGCATTTGCTATTTAAACAACGTGGCACTGGACATGAAAATGATAACTGCGTCAGCCTGAAACTAGCAAAAAAAATACCTGCATTGCTTCTGCCATCGTATTGAGCCAAGTGTATGATAGGGCCCTAAGAAGTCTTTCAGCTTAGTCAATAAAGCATGCACACACACATACACACACACACAAACACAAATTCAATACATATTCCAGTAGTACCATGCCAAGACCATGCTGGGAACTAGAAAATCACTAGACTAGTTTCAGTTTTCACCAAAAATTATTCAAGTCTACAAACTTGATGGTCTACAAAACAATGCTCAAAACTTCTATTTTATAAATTTACCAAAAAGCTAATTTTACAAGTACATTTTACAAGCAACGACCAAAAAAAGTTTTTATTTTTAATTTTTTTTTGAGTGGATTGGACCTTGAGCAGACCAGAAAACATTGTAATCATTTAGTAATAATTTCTAATAATTCCTTTCTGTGTTTGATTACATTTTTAGTAGAGAAAAGCTGGTGGTGCATGAAATGGAGCATTGTCAGAGGAAATGAGTAATGAGCAGGAAATGTTCTTGAAAAAAGAACAAATGGAAGAATAAACAATATTGTGTAGTCTCTGCAGCTCCAAAAGAAAAAAAAATAACTCAGACAAAGCCTGAGGCAGCTTATGATATGACTTTTTTCTTCCTACTAATTCTGTTTCATCATCACCCTAAAATCTAGCAGTGCAGGAAGGATTCTACAGAACAGGAGATCTTGCTTACGGACATTCATGGTCTAAACAGTTTGATCGAATGTTTTTTGTTTGGCTCTGGCAACCCAGAATGACCCTCATTATTGGTTTTGGTTCTGCTTTTACAGTTAAAAGCCGATATTGTGTATCAAATGGTTTTATAAAATGACAAACAAAATGAGGACTTCCCAGAAGTTCAGTCTATTTTCAAATGATGAGCCAGCAAAAAGCATGCCACACCGACTCCAGGTCTTGTGATTCAAACTTATAAGTCAACAATGACCCTAAAGACTCTTTCTTAATAAAACTGAAGAAACTGAGGATGCCTGGAAAATTAATTGATTAAAATATCAAGTAAAACAGTGATCGATCAAGTTATTGATGAATCACTTGTTAGGAAGCCATGGCAAAGACGCAGAACCTCATCTGGTTTTGTCGAACAGGCCCAGGCTCCATTGATTAAGCATTATTAAAGGAACGCATGCTCTTGTATTGACTGCCTATTAAATGCATATCAGCAAGCAGCGAGTATGACAAATGATCAGAGTGTTTAGAGACTTCATTATTCATAAGCCATTCCAGGAAGATGCTGTAACATAATGTAAATAATGCTCCTCCAGCCCCCGCCGAACCCCTTGAGAAGTGATCTAACAGAGGAGAGTGTAGCGGAAATGATGAGGAACTCTGTTTCAGAAGGAAGTAGGTGTTTAAATCCCTTCTATCAATCGCTGAGGCTTAAAGAGACAATCTGGAAATGCTGATCCTAGCAATTAGTGATGTTTAATCACATGTGGGTGGAATTGCATTAAATAAGCATTATGAATGGGGTGCTGATATTTTGATGTACCAGCAGTTGCTGATTAGATTTCAAAATGTGTCACACATGGTGCAAAAATTGTCACGCTGGGCCATCTTGTCCAAATGGAGTGTCACAAGATCTACCCTATGAATTATTAAAGGAAAAATTTACCTAAAAAACATGAATAATATTTGGCTCCATATCAAATTAAATGTGGCTGTTGAGCTAAAAAGAAATCATAAAAGCAACAAAAAATGGTCCTTATATGCTACATTTAAAATATTTTAAAGCCATAAGAAAGCTTTTTTTTGTGAGGACTCTTTGTGAGGATTATGTTTACATACGCTACCGTTTTGAAAGGTTTGGATCAGTAAAATAACTGTTTTTGAAATTAGTTGCTTATATGCATTTATTTAGATTTTCATATATTTGATACAGCAAAAATAGTAGTATTGTGAAATATTATTTATGAAATATATTTTAATATATTTTAAGATGTAATTTATTCCAGTGGTGGCAAAGCTTATTCTTATTATTGATGTTGAAAACATTATGTAGATCCAGTAGCGAAGCTATTTTATTACAAAAAGTCGTGGGGCAAGTGTCTGTGCTCCTGAATGTTTGTGTGTGCAGCGTGATCTCCACTCTCTGTATGCGAGTGATGTAGGCCTATGTGTGTTTTCTTCAATGAAAACAGTGCATTAATAAAGAATGGTGATTCACTTGGATCTACCTGTGGATTAAACTTTGTATTGTGTAAGGGTGGCTGTCCTACTGTGGTTCAGGCTGCAGGGTTGTTGAATGACTAAAGAAACGTTAACAGCAAGATGCATTTCCCGTCTATAATCACCCACTGCTGCTTATACCAACAACAGAAATAAGAGCAGTTAAAAAAGCTAAATATGTGGAAGAGCGTTGCTATATGTGACCATATTGTATTGCAATAGGTAACACTTCAAAGTAAATACCAAATCAAAACTAATTGGCGCATGATTTCAAAATCTCAAATTTCAAAATCTGGTTATGGTTACACTTAAAATAGTTACAAAAGAGATGATAAAAACGTATACCATTAATCCTACCCGCATGAATAAAATGTTACCTGAGGGTTAAAAGATAAATAGAGAGAGAGGGGGAGAGAGACAGAAAGAGACAAAGAGAAGAAGAGGGCAAAGAAGAGAAGATCCAAAGAGAAGGCCCCCAATAAGAGAGAGAGCCAGAGAATAAAAGAGAGAGAGCAACAGTTACAATCTTCATTTTATCTCTTCCTTGACCATGTGACTGAAACCCTAATGGGAGACATTCAAACTGACCAATCAGACCAAACCTGCCCCATTGTGCTAAAGGTCTAACACACATTTCGGCCTACAGGCCTTCAGCATCTCTTTGTCTTTAGGAATTCCAAATGGCCCTTCTGGTAAGAAAGAGGGGGGTTGAAAACAGTGCAGCAACGGTTTTATTGCACAACTTCAGAATCGAGCCAATCAGAATTGAGTATTCAGACAGACCATGGTATAAATGTCTTTAATGTTCTTATTGATCAATTGAATGCACACCTGCTGAATGCATCACACCATATTTGGATGTATGCAGTTGAGAACTGCAACTGACTAATGAAAGTCAAATGACATTGGTTCTTATGTCTCTGATAATCATTGACGTTAATCATTCAAATCTGAAAGTATGTGGAATATTTTCTGCAAATAGCTCATTTAAAAGCATATGGCTTCAGAGGTCTTGAATGCATGACATACTGTGGTCTCATGAGGATCTCTGATCATCTGAATCGTGACCCTGATGGTGTGAATTGCAAATTGCGAACTGGAACAGAACTGCCTGAGTAGAGATGAAAGAATGCCATTGTAAGTGGCTGCCAAGCAATGTCAAAATACCATTCAAAGATGACTTTGCTTTCTCCTGTCCTCCATCGCACCTAAAACACAGGCAGCCATGTGAATAAATGCTACAAGGGATGTTATAAATGTCTGGTTATTTGCCTCCTGGATTTCCTGGAGGCACATAGTGGCTAAGTGACTCGCTCAAGGCCAAATAAGAACAGTGGCATAGCACCGGACTATCAAAAGAGGTTTTCACCTTGCTATGATATCTCAAGGGGATTTCGTCCTGAGGTTCTCAAGTGCATTTCCTGACCTGCAGAACACCATCAGAGCTGCAGAGCAGAGCATGTGTCCGCCGTAGTGTATCATGCACGAGACAGCAGGGTTATGTGAAAGGTCTTGAGCCCTTAGTTCAATTTCTATGACGTGCATGACTGCACAATGCCTGCCTTTTCTTTTGCACTCTGCTTTGATGTCTCTTTTTTCAGCTTTCTGTCCTTGATCGCTTCAGGTATGTATATCTGTCTCTGTTTTACAGCCTCTTTCTCACTCACTCTCTCTGTTCTCTGCCCGGCTCATCTCTCTAGACACCGTGCTAATGAGCCCAGCTGTGTGTGAACATCAGCGAACCATTTATCGGAGCTTACCAGGGTTTTGCAGGAAGAGGTGTGTTCAGCTATAATTCAAATTATTCAAACCATCTCTCAAAACCACTCAGCTCTCTTTCCCACCTTTCATCACATCCCCAACCCCCTAGATCACTTTATCTTGCTATCGCTGGCTGTCAATCATTTGGTTTTTCTTTCTCCCTCTCTGATGGAGCTTCTACTCAGCATCAGTGTAATCTGTAAATCTCATCTGAGATATTTAAAACTGTTGGTGGACTTTGAAAACCCCATTTACGAGAACTGCAAACCATCGTGGCTAGATTAATATAGATAAATAGATTAATCTAAGATGACAGAAAAAGATGTATATTAAGGCAGGAACCACTAATCATTTCATCAGCATGTTCCAGACTCCCTGTGTTCAAAGAAATTGATGGATATCTCTCCCATCCATCCTTCATTTGACAGTGAGTCTGACGGTCTCCACTTGGTTGGAGCAAATTTAATTTTCTTTTCTATATATTTGATAATTTCCATCCAAATAAAGTCCTAAAATGTCAAAGCAACTAAAATGGATCCTGAATGGTGGTAAATATTTCATATTTCCGACTGAATAACTTTTCCTCCCCTTAAAAAGCACTTAACATGACAGGTGTTTTCATTGCACTTCTTAACCTTCATTATGTTACGGCTGAAGATTGCAAGAGGTAATTAATTTTTTATATTTTATATTCAGCTTTGTCCTTCAGGTTTGACAACTTTCTTTTCAAGCTGTTTTCACCTGTTTGAAGAGCAAACAGGTGCTTCCTGACAAACAAAGGGAGAAGGATGTCTGTATGAGGACATGATTTGTGTCTGTGCTGAAAGCTCAGATTGGCAGATGGGTAATTTGTCTTGCAAGAGCATAGATGTGAAGTCATTCTCTTTGATTCTCTCTCGCAGCGGTCGGTGCATCAGTGGAGATGTGGCAAATATGAGCAACCTTAAACCTTTACATGGGGATCAAATGCTGAACAAAATAAATGAATGTTTTATAGATGCTGGTTTAATGAGATGCTTAATTTAGGGGTATGAGTTAGAAGAAAGTCAAAAAAGTGCGCAAGTGTCTCAGTAGAGATGTTCCGATACCATTCCGATTCCGATACCTGGACTCAAGGTATCGGCCGATACCGAGTACTGATCCGATCCCTGGGTGTGTGTCTGTTAATACTACTAGCCCTGTAAGAATTGCTAGAATTATTTTAAGGTGTGCTTCAGACTTATCCCTTAATAAAACATGAACAAATACATACAGTGAACTACTGTATTTATTACAGTATTTTTATTATCTGATATGCATTTGACAGTACTATTATCTATTTTTCTTAAACGAAAAAGAACTTCAAATGCAGATAAACAAATCTAACACCGCAAAATGAAAACGGTTTTAGTATTACAATATAACTATATAGAAAACAGTGCAACAAATAAATCCAAGAATCAAAAAAAAAATATATTAATCAGAAAATGATCTCTTTACAACAAAACAAGTGAAAAATAAGCAATCTTCAAGGCATAATTATTATTATTAGTAGAGAAGTATTATTATTACATAGATGTATACTGTAGGAGCAACAGTAGCCTAATATATTCTGTAAATTTGTTCACGTTTAACCAAACTTTTATTTTGTGGGGTTGTCGTGAAGACCTTTGAGCATCTGTGTTCATGATATGACAGTTTTCTCAAATGAAACTGTAAATTCTCATGAAGTGACGGTTTATATACAGGTCCTTCTCAAAAAATTTGCATATTGTGATAAAAATTCATTATTTTCCATAATGTAATGATAAAATTAAAATGTCATATATTTTAGATTCATTGCACACCAACTGAAATATTTCAGGTCTTTTATTGTTTTAATACTGAAGATTTTGGCATACAGCTCATGAAAACCCAAAATTCCTATCTCAAAAAATTAGCATATTTCATCCGACCAATAAAAGAAAAGTGTTTTTAATACAAAAAAAGTCAACCTTCAAATAATTATGTTCAGTTATGCACTCAATACTTGGTCTGGAATCCTTTTGCAGAAATGACTGCTTCAATGCGCGTGGCATGAAGGCAATCAGCCTGTGGCACTGCTGAGGTGTTATGGAGGCCCAGGATGCTGATAGCGGCCTTAAGCTCATCCAGAGTGTTGGGTCTTGCGACTCTCAACTTTCTCCTCACAATATCCCACAGATTCTCTATGGGGTTCAGGTCAGGAGAGTTGGCAGGCCAATTGAGCACAGTAATACCATGGTCAGTAAACCATTTACCAGTGGTTTTGGCACTGTGAGCAGGTGCCAGGTCGTGCTGAAAAACGAAATCTTCATCTCCATAAAACTTTTCAGCAGATGGAAGCATGACATGCTCCAAAATCTCCTGATAGCTAGCTGCATTGACCCTGCCCTTGATAAAACACAGTGGACCAACACCAGCAGCTGACATGGCACCCCAGACCATCACTGACTGTGGGTACTTGACACTGGACTTCAGGCATTTTGGCATTTCCTTCTCCCCGTCTTCCTCCAGACTCTGGCACCTTGATTTCCGAATGACCTGCAGAATTTTAGCGACAGTCCAGTGCTGCTTCTCTGTATCCCAGGTCAGGCGCTTCTGCCGCTGTGTCTGGTTCAAAAGTGGCTTGACCTGGGTAATGCGGCACCTGTAGCCCATTTTCTGCACACGCCGGTGCACAGTGGCTCTGGATGTTTCTACTCCAGACTCAGTCCACTGCTTCCGCAGGTCCCCCAAGGTCTGGAATCGGTCCTTCTCCACAATCTTCCTCAGGGTCCGGTCACCTCTTCTTGTTGTGCAGCGTTTTTTGCCACACTTTTTCTTCCCACAGACTTCCCACAGGGGCCTTGATACAGCACTCTGGGAACAGCCTATTCGTTCAGAAATTTATTTCGGTGTCTTACCCTCTTGCTTGAGGTAATCAATGATGGCCTTCTGGACAGCAGTCAGGTCGCAGTCTTACCCATGATTGCGGTTTTGAGTAATGAACCAGGCTGGGAGTTTTTAAAAGCCTCAGGAATCTTTTGCAGGTGTTTAGAGTTAATTAGTTGATTCAGATGATTAGGTTAATAGCTCGTTTAGAGAACCTTTTCATGATATGCTAATTTTTTGAGATAGGAATTTGGGGTTTGCATGAGCTGTATGCCAAAATCATCAGTATTCAAACAATAATAGACCTGAAATATTTCAGTTGGTGTGCAATGAATCTAAAATATATGAAATTTTTATTTAATCATTACATTATGGAAAATAATGAACTTTTATCACAATATGCAATTTTTTTAGAAGGACCTGTATATCATATAGTGACACACGGCAGAGACTATTGGTGCCGAAACCCGGGAGGAAGGAGGGACATGCTGTCGAAGAGCCCTCGCTGCTGAGGGGATCGCGGTGCTGAGGAGTTCAGGCAGCGCGGATGAAGAAAGGCCGCGAGTGGCTGCTCGAGGCGATGGTGCTGGAGCGGTTGAAGATCGGTGGGACGGAGAGCTCGTGGGGTGGCGGCCGACTTGGAGGGAGCGGAGGAGTTGCCATCCGCCATGATGGGGAGGAGCAGGGAGCGCGGGACTCGCTGCCGGCTGCCCTCAATCAGCAGGAGCCACTGCCAGCCGCCAGGGGGCGGAGGAGGATCGAGCCGTCCATCGAGCGTCCAGTTCCATCGCATGGCACCGCGAGGAAGAGTCTCTCGGCTGGCTGAGGACCGAGCGGCAGTGTTTCCGGGAACCGGACCAGATTTTTATTTATTTTTTCTCTCTTCACTCTCTCGTCCTGTCGCTCCCTGTGTCTCCGTCTCCCGTTTCTCTCGTCTCGTCTACCCATACCCCAGACGCAGGTAAACTGAACGCAGCTGCGGACGCAAATAGCAGACATACTGCTAACGCGTTTTCATTTCTTCTTCGCTGCTGTAAACAGAAGAAGAACTGTGCAGCAGTTAGGCAAAGCTAGCGTTCAAAATGGGTCTTGTTTAAGAAAATGGTATCGGATCGGTACACGGGTTCAAGTACTCGGCGATACCGATGCCAGAATTTGTTGTGGTATCGGGTATCAAAATCGGAACAACTCTATTTCTCAGCATTGAGACCAAATGTAAGCCATTCATTGACATAAAACATGCTGAAGATTAGCATTCTGGTCAGCCTGAATATCAAGGATACACCTGTGTTTCTCTTGCCGAAACCCAGATGTGTGTTTGTATGAAAGCTAATGCCCAGTCAGTTGTGGTCGACCACCGCGGTATTGGCTTCTCGTCTGACATTTGTTCTCAGATCAGATTAGTGAGGAAAAGTGTCCTCCCTTAGGAACTAATAGGGTTTTTATCTCTGCGGTAAGGTATGTGAAGCTCGCTCCACTGTCAAAGACACCCCTAACTTGTTATATGACCCATCGCTATCTAATACACATACCCACTTTCAGATACGAGAAGTAGTTCCTGAAAACTCTTTTCATGGGCACACTCTCACAAACATCTCACTAAAGTCTGATTAGGCTCAAAGATTCTCATCCATTGTCCTTGCTGTTGTAACCATGGTTACATTTTACATTTCCATGGTTAGATTGTTCTGTTTTACTCCTACTACTAGATATTGTATACACATTTAACTTTCATATCTACTTTAAAGGAGCTACTTACTCAAAAATAAAAGTTCTGTCATCATTTACTTGTTCCAAACCCTTATGACCTTATTCCTTCTATGAAGTAAAACAGGGAAAAATATGAAAAAAAAAAAATCTAGCGACCAGGGACTGTCAAGTTCCAGAATGATTATCAGTGAACAATGAATCTGTCTGTTCCTCACATAATGTGCCCTATAGTTTCCAGAGGAAGAAAGGGTTTTTGGTTGAACTTCGGATGAATGGATGGATGTATGGACGGACATATGAAGATGGTTGGATGGACGGATGGATGGACGGACGGACGGATGTGGGTGGATGGATGGATGCATGGACAAAGCATTGGATGGATGGATGGATGGATGGATGAAAGTAGATGGTTGGATGGACAGATGTAGATGGTTGGATGGATGGACGGACGGATGTGAGTGGATGGATGGATGGATGGACAAAGCATTGGATGGATCAGATAGACTATTTTAAATTTTAGTTTTGGAGGTCTCAAACAACAGGTTTGCATGCATCAAAGGTAAAAAACTGTTTAATTTTCTCAGAATATACATTGCACATCACCGCAATGTTCGGATGAATCTGATGTCTCTCTAAATCCCTCCTTTCCACGAGCCTACTCTGCTCTGATTGGCCAGATGGCCCAGTCTGTTGTGATTGGTCTACCCTGTACAGCTGTATTTCGGAAACACACGGCCATTACCATAACTGAACTCCAGTAGGTCGATTTTACACAAAACCCAGCGAGAATCAGTGTTTGAGGTGGTTCAGGTTTCACCTGGTTGCTGCGTACACAATAAGTGAAATGATTAATTTAATTGACATTTGACAGACAATAACTATACGGTGCACTTTTAGATTTAAAACTCTGCAGGATGTTTTAGTCCATCAGTCCATTATAGAGATCTGTTCACAGCAAAGACAACAACTATAAAGATAACTATATAATGATAATGTGTGTACTATCGTGTGTATATTGTGATAGCATGTGTACTATCATGTGTACTAGCGTCCACATCAACACACAATATATCGTTCTGAGTGGGTTTTTAACAAAATTGTTTCTCTCTGCCGTTAAATGAAGTTCAAAACGTAGGTTCGGGAGCAGCCTAAACATTCAGTTCTGTCAATCAACATTACGTGCGTTACTATATAAGCGGCAAACACTGCATCATCCCATTGACAAATTCTTCCTCCCAGTTCTCCTCTTGAGCCGAGCTGAGGGTTTTAGCCTCCTTCATTTTACTATCCGCCAAGACTGAGTGGACAGGCGAACTTATGAACTTCAACGTTGTGGTGTGAAATCTGCTATTCTTTTAAATTCAGAATTATTTTTTTAGAACTATATCTGTACCTTTATCCTCATAGTTTTCGTCCTTGGTTTGAATAGGTAACTCTGTATTCTCTCCAATTCCCTTTGGTCTTTCATTTTTATCGTCTTTTGTTTCACTTTTTTGTCAAAGTTTTGTGGTCGGTCTCCCTGCATTTGTCATTGATACAGCTCTGTTTGATATTGATCAACACAAGCTCCAAACCCACAAAGTAAACAGATGTACGGAAAGATTCCCAAAGCAGCCAAACAAGCACAGCCATCAACTGCAGCTCTAAAGTATTCAAGAAAACACAGATCCTAATGTGTGTGTTCATGCTACTACAATGTGTTTGTCTGCATTACTGTAACAACTACATGTTCAAACTGCAACGCAAATGCTTTAACCTGTTTAAATAATGGATAAAATCAAGCCCAGATGCATCACACTAAAAACAGATCCATCATGCCGCCTCACTTCACAGTGAGTGTTAAGTGCCTGGAGATGGAGGCAGTATAAAAAGTAACATTTATTAGTATTGATGAACCAATAAAAATACTTCTAACACATTTCTGACACGTTTACCACAACAGGTTCCAAAAGAGCATTTTTGAGCCAATCGCCTGAGCTGTAAAAATATCATGTGACTCTCACATCTCACAACGCTGCCTGGCACAACAAGAACATACACAGTTCCAAACCCCACACTAGTAGTGTCCATCCTGATCTGTGACGTCAACGACACCAAACATGAAAAATCTATTTCGCACTTGTAGAATTCCTCCAAAAAGTCTCAGGCAGTGGTAAAACATCAACTATTCAAAAATAAAATAAAATCACTCGATATTCTAAACTCAAAATTCAATAAAAATGACTCAAATGATCCAGAACTTTTTACTGATTTATTAAAAAAAATTCTGAATGACCTTTTTATTTGAAATTATTCTTTTGTGTGAATATTTCACTGTATTAATTTTTTGACTGTAATTTTTTTTTAATTAACATGCTTGATGAGCATAAGACACTGCTTTAAAAAAAAACATTAAAAATATTTTTTATTAAAAAACACTCTCAGAAAAAAAGGTACAGTGGAGGTACAATTTTGTTCCTTGGGGAACAAAACATAAACCTGTACCTTTAAAGGTACACAATTGGTCCTTAGGGTACAATTTTCCTCTACTTAGAGCAGGGGTAGAGAGTCGCTGTCCTGCAGAGTTTGGCTCCAACCCTGAAAGATGTCTATAGATGCTCTTATTGAGATTTAACAGCGGTTTAGATGTTGATGTTTTATTGACATTTTTTGGTCATTATGGTGATCAGTGTTTCCTTTAGTTAGGCAGTTTGACTCTTGGCTTTTTATGTGAGTTTGTGGTTTTTGTTACAGTGTTAACAAAACACATATTCTGTTCAATTAAAAAATGCCATAAACAAAAGTTATCATAAAGAAAAATGTTGGACTCATCCCTGACTAAACATTTTTATCAAATAATATTCAGATCAGACATTCTGAATTTCGATTTTTAAAGTTTAGACACACGTATATCAAGAATCAGCGTATGAATCTCAACAATGACATACTTATTGCTGCAATGCATGCTGGGAGCCATGAGTTTTATACTGTGGTGGCTTAGTAGGGTTGGAGCTAAACTCTGCAGGACATCAGCTCTCTAGAACAGAACTTGCCTACCCCTGACTTAGAGGTACAAAAATGTACCCTTAAGGGTACCACCCTAGTGACGGCCACTTGTACCTTAAAAGGTATAATTTTGTACTCTTGCCAGGCAGAAAAAGATTTTGCAAATGCAAATTCTAATGCAAATGCTTAAGAGTCTATGATTGGATAACTATTGCAGTGATTATTCTATTTCTAGCATGTTCTAAGTTTGGCAGCAGTTCTTCTAACCCTAATTGATGTATTAAACAACAATGTAGGAAGACACATCATGGAAATATAAATGTTATTTCCATCAAAAGGTTATGCATAAATTTTTTTCAAAGATCTTGTATTGACAGTGCGAGAGTCAAGCACTCTGTAAAGTCTACTCCAGCATAAAGACTTTCAACGAATTTAAGGTCTGGACTCAGAGGTGCCAAGTAATGTGTGAAAATGATCCTTCATGCTCCCTCACAACCATTATTTCACAATCTGAGTCTGATGAATCTTGACATTGTCCCAGGATGGCCATGATGTGTCTTCCTACATGGTTGTTTAATAAATGAAAAGCTACACACTCCATCAATTAGAGTTAGAGGAGCTATTGCCATACATATAGCATGCTAGAAACATAATAATCACTGCAATCCAATCATAAACTCTTACTCATTTGCCTATTTAAATCCAAACATTTTTTCTTTTCTTTTCTTTGGTTGGTTGGTTGGCCAACCAGTGTAGATACTATTATATATAAAATATATAAATACAAATATATACAAATAAACTAATAAATCTGAAATCGGAACAAAAAAGAAAGTGTGTGCATCAAATTGAGAAAGATGCTAAAGTTTGAATCTAGTAGTGACATGCTAGCCAGCCAAATCTTGACTCCATGGATGCTTTACCAATACAAAAGAAAACCAGTTTCACAGATTATATTTGGAGATTTGTTTGTCTGTACTTATTGATGACTAGTTAATCTCGAGATCAAAACCACTGAGCTTAAAGAGAGGAGTTGCACTAACTAATGTTTGCTGCAGAACTGCTTCACTGGAACGAACAGGGCTGATAATGCCAGTTGGAGAGAACAAAGACTCTCTTGTTCTGCCCTGGGTCTCCAAATCAGGGCCAAAACCCTTGGGGGAGAGAGGGCAGCATGTCCTCTGGCTCCTCTGGATAAAGTAAATAAAGTTTTATCTCTTTCCTGTTTCTCAAAAACTCTAAACTGCCTGGCACAAATCCAGTGAGCACTCCTAAGGCATAAGAGGCAGCAGGGGCTGACCTAATCACCGTGGAGACGCTGTCTAACAGATGGCATTATGGGATGTGGGGAGAGCAGGGGGATTTGTCAGTGTGCTGCTTGTTTTGCTCCCGGCTGATTCTGAAGGTGTTACTTTCAGGAAGCTGATGATCTGAGAGCGGTGGAGAGGAAGAGAGAGAAGAGCTATTCATGCTGGAGCCTTAAGCATAAAACCCCAGAAATCTATTGGATTGAATCTTTTGTATTAATGAGCATGGACTCATGAGTTAAGTTCAGGTGTTGGATCACACTATGAAACAGTGGTTTAAAATTTAAACTCTGGGTTTAGATGTTCTGGGTTGTTCACCCTACTGTTCACCCTACCTACACTGTGTTTTTAACTTAAAATATAACTTTATATTAAAGTTTTAGGGAGTTTTCTAATTTGTTTGCTATTTTGATATATATCCAAGTGAAGCGGCTTCATGACCTCTCGGAAATGTAGGACAAGGTTACACTTTCGACATTCTATACAAGTAACTTTGCAACAACATGTCAACCTGCTCTCATTAGAGTATTAGACTGATAGTAGACTACTAGGTTAGGGCTTTAGGTGTTAGGGTTAGGGTGAGTTATTAATAAATTAGCAATGACAAAAAATGTTGATGAGCAATGTATTTTCCCTCCCTTTTAAACTAACACGTCGATAAGCCTATGTGTGAACTGATTGATTGGTTGAATATTTTAGATTTACCGTTGTGTTGGGTTTGGCTCAATGCTATGTGGAAGAAGCAAGATAATTGAATCATTATATTATCGCGTGGAGAACCTATGATAACTCATATTTAAACAACTGTTGCTGTTGTTGGCCATATAAAATGACAGAGAAAAGAAAAATGGACATTAGATAATTTTTCATTGCATCAAAACGCCACAAATATCCTTACAATTTTGGCTGTATTATTTGTGTCCCTTTCAAAAATTGTGAGTATACTAGTAAACATAGTCTGTTACATCTTAAGTGAACATAAACAGTTGAAAAATAAAACTTGTATGTAACAGCATATTGGATCAATGCAGCTCTTAAAGTGACAGCAGACTAATAAACCTGCTACTGTCTTTGTTTTAATGTTAATCAAACAACAAAGGACAAAGAAAAAAATCACTAACTGTTCTTGACAGAATAACTTTGTAACTTTAATAAGTATTAATTTATACAGTGAAGATATATGCTATTTTACATTTGATTATTCATTTGCATTGCATTTTTCTACCTGAAAATTCATGTTAGACATACCTGAAAAACATTAAAAGCAATGTTTATTTTATTTGTATATTTGTTCTACTGTTTTCTGTGGTATTGCTTGTAATTTGATTATTTGTTCTCATTTTATTACTGACAGTTTACTTTAACAATATTAAAAAAATTTATATGAGTTAGGCTGATGTCACAACCTTGTTTATTAAGGTTATGGGTAAAAAACAACAAAGAAAATATCTAGGCCTATTTCATTTATTTATTTATTTATTTACTTATAACTTTTTTGTGGTGGGGCCAGTAAAAATTTGATCCACTTGCCCAACCAGGCCAATAGTAAAAATCCTTAGCGTTAAGCCCTGATACTATACAAAACATACCTTTTAATGGTCTCAATAAAACAGTTGCTTGAATACAATAAAATTCAAGATAAATCGCAGGGATATTTCACAAATAATTACATAAAATTCATGAAATTCTGAAAAATTGAAACATACTAATCTTAATTGTATTTACAACTTTGTGAATCTTTTTTTACGGTGTATTTATCAGTGATCAGTATTTGCACACACTGCGTTGAGGAACCATCTTCTTCCATTTTGCTATAAACTGATCACTTAAAAAATGTTTGGACAACTTCACATGACCCTACAAGAGTGATAAGGCCTACAGCAGACAGGCTGTCTGCAAAAAAATAAAAAATTCATCCACTGACTTTCAGAGCTGCTACAGAAACGACTTTCGGCTTTAAGGACCTTGATAGAAATGTATTGGAGTAAAAAGTATGATATTTGTCTTTCAAATGTAGTGAAAAATTATACTCAAGTAACTCAAAAATTGAACTTAAGTACAGTACTCAAGTAGATTTACTCTGATCCTGGTCCAGCACTCATAGTGAGTTATTTTTCCTTTTAAAGACAAGAATGAGCAGTCATGTAACAATGACAAAAAAAAAAAAAAAAACTATGAATAAGAGAAGAATCAGATAGGTGTGTTTATACATAGTAGGTCAGATGCCAAGATATCAGATACATATTGGATTTGGAACCACGTCTGAAAATGGCCCAAATAGGATGCAAAAAAATACAATTTCATATTTTGTATGTAACAATATCCATGATAGATATTGGCGAGGAGAAAAATTAATTGATTCACCATGTAAAATGCTGATCAATAAACAAAAAAAAATAGTCAATATTTCACTTCTCTAGTTTAATAATTTAGCTGGTACTTGATTAAAAATAATGTGGCTATGATATATTGCTTGCAATGTATATCTCATTTGCCAGTATCTTTGGTTATGCTAAATGAATAAATGTAAATAGACCATTAACCATCAAAACATGCTGTTCAACTATTTGGACTTTACCGTATGAATCAGCCAAAACTCATTTATCCAAGTCTTTTCAACAAGGAAGTGGTCATATTCGATCGGCTGCCACATTAGCATCCATGTATATATCTGCCATTTTCTTTGCCTGACTCCATTAGTGATGGCTGTATATCTTTGACTCCATATTGACTTTCTTTCATCTTCTAGAGGAAACTCTATAGCTGTAGATTACAGACTGACCCTAAGGCTCCCTGCTCAAGGAGAGAGAGAGACTTGTGCCAGCTGAAGGAAAAATACACACACACACACACACACAGGAAAACCAATGACAGGATGAGAAAACGCTGTCATGTTTCTTACAGTCTGAAAGTGTCCAAAGCATTCAGCCAAGCACATGTTCTCTCACCCACTCAACACCCTCCTCTTTCTCTCTCTCACACACACACTCAATTATACACGTGTGTATGATCACACAAGAATGAGTAAGTCCCTGCTCTCTGGAGACGAGCAGTTTATCGGCTTATCACTGCTGACTGACGCAGCTCTCCTTCTTTCTATCTCTCTCCCTATATTCCAGAACATTTAAACTGACTTATTGTCCTTTGAAAGACAAGCCTCCTCTAAACATCTGTTTCACAGAGAACATCACAGGTGAGCTAAATCCATGTCTCTACTGTCATTAAGAAAACACACACCCTGAAGAGACCAACAGGAGGGAGGATTTACACCGTAGGATCATTTTCTGTGTCTGAATGCAAAAACGTGCCATCCGTGAGGTTTTACCGTCTAATTTGGCGCTACCTGGGCTCCATGTCCAGACACCCGATACCTCACGCAGCTCGGCTGGGCAGGTAGGAGGGGAAGTGGAGCGGATCAATACACTTGTTAAAGATTGCAGATAATGAAAATATGGGAAAAAATATATTCTCCACCATCAATTTTTGATGAGAAGAAAGCCCATGGATGCAAAAAGACCCAAAAGAAGCAAATGTAGAAATAGTATACTGGATAAATAATTGAATGAGTTTCTTCATTGATTTGTAGTCTTATTTATGTTTCATTGTCTTCAACTCTTTTTTTAAAGGCTAAAATCAAATAAAAAAGATCCGAAGGTCATAGTTGTGCATCATGCGTTTGCATTCAATTATGTTTTTATATATGTAATGCAAGCTGTCAACAGTCTTAAAGGGATTTATTTCACCCAAAAATTACAATTCTGTCCTCTCACCCTCATGTCGTTCCAAACATCTCCTGTATGACTTTTTCGGAAGACAAAGAAAAGTGAGATATTTTGAGAAGTGTAGCACTGTTTTGTCATCCATATAATGGTCAATGGGGTCCAAAACAACACTTAACTATATTGACTATGGAGAAATATTTTTTGTGTTGTGCAGAAGAAAGCAAATAATTGAGTGCTGCAGGGATGACGGAATTTTGTTGGCCAACATGGAAGTTAAAATCACCCTAGTTGCGTGTAGCCAGACCTTCAGACTGACGGCAGAAGGTCTGGACTTTTTCGCAGCTTTCATTTGCCAAGGACTGACCAAGAGGACGTATGACGGACATGTAACACAACCACGTTACCACGTTATGTAACGCAACCACGGGGGTTACGATTCTTACACATTTTGTTCATAAAGATAATCTCCAGCAATTAACACATAAACGAGTATGAGTTCTGCTCGGCATGATGATGTTTAATGTCCCTGAAAACCTCTGTAGTGCCATTTAGCCACTGGTTAGCAACCACAATTTTCAAGACACAAAAAGCTTTAAAAAAAACAAAATCGTATTTATGTTGTTGAATAAAATGTAAAAATATATTAAGCATCCATTAACCACAGACCTTATATTAGGTGTTTAACCAAATAACCATTCCGAAAACCCTTAACTTCTGGACAATGGAAGTGATTAAAACATTTATATAATACACTGTAAAATCTAATTAGTTAGTCTTACTTAAAAAAGCATGCCAGAGTGCATTGCTGCATTCATAAATTATGCAATTGCTTTGTTTTACTTAGCACAACAAAAACAGCAAATCAAATTTAATTGTTACCATTGTTGTGTTTTGCATGCTTGAGTGTTAAAGTCTGTGTGTGACTCAATAATGGTCAGTTGCAAGATACTGTATTTAATATAAAACTCAAAAAGTACCAATTACAGAAGAATAAAATAAAGCATATTTTGTCCGTTTTTGGAGCTTGCAAGGGTTCAGTTTAAGCAGATGTTTTATACCATCACTGTCCTCGGTCAGAGCTCATTGCAGTACATTCAGCATCTGGCTCATATTCGCAATCTCAAACATATTCTTTGTCACTGAAAGTTTCTTCACCAGATCCACCATTAAGTGACAGTGACACTAATATTTGATTGTGTTCAGTACTGGCTCTGCAGTAAATCGCTGAGCCATTTCAAGTTTTGCTGATTATACTTGCTATTCTTTTGTTTATTGGCTGCAGTAACCTGAAATGTGACTTTGTGGGATAAATGCAAATTGCACTTTTTCACTCATCATTAACGATTTTAACGATCTAAGTGCATGGTCTAAAGTGCACGGTGCATTGTCTAAAGTCCACTTAGGAATGTCCGATTCCAAGTTTTTGTAATTTAACAACGGGAAAAATGGTCTGCACGCCTGGCACATGGTCTAAAAAGGTTGCCCCTATTCTCTTAATGAGTATTGGGTGTGTTTTTGGATTGCGCCGGGTGTATGATAGGGCCCTATTGTTGTGCAGAAAAATATAATTGTTACACATAAGCATTTAAGGGTTAAAAGTTTCACAAGGTGTTTATAACATAATTGTTAGCAGTAACATTTTAACAGATTATTATTTGACATGAAAAATAAACTAATTAATGATTTAGTTAGAAGTATAACCTATTTATAATTACCTTTCCGTTGAAACAAAATAACTGTAATTTCTTGTTGCATCACTGCAATAATAGGAAGAAAATTACAATAATATAAATGAAGTTCCACGTGCGCAACCAAAGGAAACACTAAACACCATAATGGTGAGCTCAAACAAAAATCAACATCAATTTATGAAGTCAGCTTATGTGATGTACTCTAAAAATTTTCAGTTGTTTTGACAATTTAACATCCAAGATGACTTTGGGAAATGAGTGAATGCAACTAGAAAAAGATAACTGTGGAAGTGCAGGAAATGAGTGAAAAGTCCCCCCGTGGACGAAATCAAGTTTTAAATGTCTACATGGGATTTTTAATATGCTTTATGTACAAATTCATAACATAAGTGAACACCATTACTGAGTATTTTCTCCTTAAAACTGCAGTAAAAAACCAGACTAACCAATCACGTCAATGTGCGTGCGGGCTTTTGCATATCATTAACTGACCGTTCAGAAACAGGGGAGTCTCAAGAGCAAAATAGAGGGTGAATTATGCATATGATGTATATTATGAATGATGATATGACGAACTAAATGCCTTTCTCCACTGATGTTCAGTCTTGTTCAAGTTGTTCAAAGCGTTTCTAAGGATGCTGATTTTTAGAAGGCAACTGTCTGACTGTAAGATCGTAAACGGGAACATGGTTTATGTAACAGTACCAACACATTATTAGCTGTTTGATAACTTAGTCAAGCCAAAGGCTGATTATATTAATTACCGTTATGTGTCCAACGTTTTAGAGAATGATACATAAAATGCATTAACACTCCGATACATCGGCTTGTAGGCGAGCCTGCATGAGTGAGTGGAGGCGGGGATAATTCCACAAATACGAAGCAAGGGTGTAGAGTTACATTCAAGCTATTTTAAGGCATGAAGATGTTTTTTTCCTGTGAAAAAAAATTGGCTATCAAAAGATGAGTTTTAAGGGATAACATTACTGACTACAGGGGGACTTTTTAAGAATTGCCCCACCTCAACCTTTTTCTTTGCTTGACAAAATGGTAATCAAACCAATCAATTAATCTTAACTTGGATTTTCTGAGTAACCAAGGTGTATGTATATGAATAGTACAGATTACTAGATTTTTACAATTAAGTTAAAATATTAAGTAAATCCAACTGCTGGATTTTATAGTGTAGAAATGCTCATGTTATGACATTTTGCAGAGGGAGTTTAATGATTTGTGCGCGGTTTGCTGTTTTCCTTCTACTGGTGCATGTATTAGACACAAACAAACTACTTCAGAAATCAGAGCTCATCATTACACTATAAATATTTGCTTTTAGATCTCCATGGGAACAGCATAGGAGATATGCCATTAGAATGCACCTGTTTCACAGGATTTCATTAGCTCAAGCTTAGTTTCAAAAGCTAAGGGGGTTTAATAACATGCAGACCAGATGATGCTCCGCAAGGAGGCACGGAAGAACGAAGGAGACACGTCGAGACTTGCACGGAGGCGTTGAAAATGTCTGCTGTTCCGTCAAGATAACCTTTACATCAAACAGAGTAACAGCTGAAACTCCCAGAGAGAGAGAGAATTTAGTATTCTACAGACTTTAAATATATGCAGAAACATCCTACACATTGCAAGGGAAAAAATAACAAATAATGTGGAATAATGCAGGTGGAATAAAATAGATAACCTGCTCATAATTAATATAATAAAAACAGTACTTAGTTATTGCTTTAAAGTTAAGTTCACATAACACTCCAAATACAATATATGCTCATAATCAATTACAAAGTTCCTCAAACTAACTGAAGGTTAAAAGGATCCAGCTGAGTTCAGAAGAGCTTCACGCTGATTTGTGTTTCTATAAAACCTGGAGAACACTATTCGTTAGGATCTCTATCTGAAATGTGCAATCTTTTTTTCTTCATGAGCTGTCATGTGACTAATCTCTCTGGGGCAGCAGAACATTTACATCATGGCAACTCTGACACTACAAGAGCTTTCATTGTCTCCAAGCCTTTCACTAGCCACTATGCTGAGCTGCGAGGTCAAATACAGCAGAAAAAAAATGTCAAAGTCAATTCCGCCGGAGGAAACAACTTCATCTTAAAATGTTTATAAGATCTTGTCAGAATATTACAAAAGCACATTAACTTGTACCACTGAGCATTGCCACAAAAAAAGCACAATGTTGCACAGTGCAAAGTACAGCAGATGTCCAAAACAATCAGGCAGTGGTAAAACATCTGCTATATTATAACGGAATATCAGCATTTATATACAGATACTTTTTAAAAGCCATTTGACAAAAAAAAAAAAAAAGCTTTTTTACAACCATATAGGTACAACATCTACTAGCAGGGGCTAAAGTGCATCAGGCTAGTAACCAGTCAAACCTTGACCTTTTGCTTTTATGGTAGCTAGCAATGTATCAATGCCATAGCTTAAGAGACAGAGCGTAACATAATCCATTGCTTGCTATCACACACTATCAGTAATAAATGTGTATTTATATGAATATATACAGCCGTTATATTCTCTGCCCCACTTTCCTCACCTTACTATATCTGAAATCTATTTTTGTAATTTATCCAAAATGCTATACTTTATCCTTTACTTCAAACTGTATTATGCAAGTACTTGAAAGCTCTATAGCAATCTTGCAGTCCTTGACATTTATTCTGTCTCAATATTTTTAAAAGATATGGTTGGAGTAAACGATCAACAGAAAGAAAGAAAGAAAAAACATTACGATTCCACTTAATACTGATTGGTTATTAAATTTCAACTTCGGGAGTAAAGTGTTTATTTCTACATAAGCTTACTGAAATGCAATGTATATTATAAAATTGAACTACATTACCATTTAAAGTGGCACTAATGCCCCTTTTTACAAGATTTAAAATAAGTCTCTGATGTCCCCAGGGTGTGAAGTTTTAGCTCAAATTTTTTTATAGCATGTTAAAATTGTCACTTTTTGAGAGTGAGCAAAAATGCTAAATTTTTGTGTGTCCCTTTAAATGCAAATGAGCTGCTGCCCCTTTCAAGAAGAGGGTGGAGCTTCAAGAGCTTGTGTTAGCAGCTCCGATTAACTCACACAGACAGCAGCGAAAGCACTGCCTTTTCATGTTCAAACCTGAGTCGGACAGTGATGGAGAGACTCACGTAAAAGTGACAAAATGTAACAGGACATTTCTAATGATTACTTTTTGAATTTATGTAGCTGATGTGGAGTTATCTTCAAACCATCGATTAGCATATTCTGTCATGATAATCTTTAAATCACTCTTGTTGGAACTGTTGTAAGATGCCTTCAGCGCCAGACAATATATGCTGCCAGAAGATATAACAGGTATAGTTTAGTTTAATTTCGGTCATAATTTATGTTGTCATCTTGCTTTTATGACATGCATTTGTGTTACGTAATTATTGCAATAAATGTGAAAAGACAGATGCAACAGCTTGAGCAGACTCCCAAATACTCCTAAATGTGCTCTACTAAAACAATGCTTCCTCTTCTCAAAGTGGCCTTTGTTGCATGTTACCTGCATGTTACCAGGGGACGGGGTTCATGTAAATTTTAGGGTTAGTGATGTCACTAACCCGTTGTAATCCTTAAAAAGCGATTTATTTAAAAGAAAATATCTCCCTTTGCTTTGAACTTCTTGGAGCATTCTAACTTTGCAGATTATTTTTATGCTCAAACAGCAACATTACACATGCAATCATATTGAACACTTTTAAAAGTTTGGAGCCAGTCAAATTTGTTTTAATGATTACCAAGGCTGTATTTATTTAATTTAAAAAATACAGTAAAAATAGTTACATTGTGAAATATTATTACAATTTAAAATAACTGTTTTCTATTTTGACATATTTTAAAATGTAATGTATTCCTGTGACAGGAAAGTTCCTCACTCCAGTCTTTAGTGTCACATGATCTTTCAGAAATTATTATAATTAGCTTATTTGGTGCTAAATGAGCATTTCTATCAATGAAAAAAAAAAAAACTGGATGTTGTGCTACTTAATATTTTTGTGGAAATATTTTTTTCAGGATTTTTTGTTGAATAGAATGTTTAAAAAAGTGTTTGTCTGAAATGATGGAAGCTTGTTTCAGCCACGGAATAAAAAAAAAATAAAAATTGCATGATATAAAGTCACAATTGCAAGTTATAAAGTCACAATTCTGATTTTTTTGTCTAGACACTGCAAGTGTATATCTTGTAATTCTGACAATATATCATGCAATTCTGAATCTATATCTCACAATTCTGACTTTTTTAACTCGCAATTGCATGTTTATATCTCGCAATTCTGAGAAAAAAAGTCCCGATGCGTAAACTCACAATTGTGAGTTAAAAAGTTGCAATGATCGTTTTAAATGTTTTATTCTGTGGCACAAACAAGCTTCCATAGAAATATATGCTGCATTCCAATTAACATACTATCCATACTAAATAGTATTCGAATATAGAATTAGTATTTCCCAAATCGTAGTATGTTGAAAAGAGTATTCCAAAGATAAAAATAATTTAAGGATACACAGAGTACTTACCAACACAATCATCATTTCTGAGAGAGATAGTAAAGGTGAATGCATATACGAACAAGTTCTCCTTTTAAGATAAGAGCAAATTAAACCCAAGCGCCTCAGAGGCCTGTTGCATGAAGCTAACTGAACAAACTCTGAGTTTCAGAGTAGGTTTAGAGTTGACAAATCCAGATAAATCCAACCTGGTTTAGATCAAGTTCAATTGTTTCTCAAAGCTTGGTATAAACTTTCTCTGTCAACTCAGGTTCAATCCAGAGTTTGCGATTAACACTGAAGCGCGTGCACCTGAAAGCGTGACACATGCGGCAAACAGCCAATCACAGTGTCTGTTCGATTCACTTCTCTTCTGAAGATTGAGAGATCGTTCTGAAAATGATCATGAAATTAAATGTGTTTAAAGCAGGAATAAACACTTCTGCTGCAGCGTCAATTTAAGAAGGCAGCTGAAAGAATATCTGACTATATCAATGCATGATGTTAATCAAAGAAATATGCCAAATAATTATAGGTTCAAAAAGAGCTCAAATAAATACACGTTGTTTAAAAGAATTTTGAATTGTTTTATATTTATATTAATATTTGGCTACTTGTCAATATAATATAATTATATGAATATATTATGTGAATTAAAAGTAATTAGAATTCATATATTATAAATATAATAAATAATTTGCACCAAAAGATGAGCAATTTTTTCTCTAAAGTTTTTTCACTATAAACTACTTTAATTTGAGAGATACAGGTGGTGTGAGTTTTACTTGCAGCTGATTGGTCCAGTTTGAGTTTGTGAACTCTAACCCAGAATAAAACCTGCTCCAGAGCAGGTTAGCTGTGTAGTGTAAGTTACCATGGTGATTAACACTGCTAAAAACCAATCCACCTTCTTGAGCCCGAAAAACCAGAGTTTGCTCAAACTAATCTCAAACTTACCTGGGTAGCAACTGAAACCAGCTTTGTGCAACAGGCCACTGATGACGAGGATGATTACGTTACTGTTTATCATCTGTCCATCATCGTCTAAAGCCCGCCCTTACAATTGTATTGGTCCGAACAGTTTCTGAGGAACGAGTCCAGACCGAATTGCGAATTTCAGCTGGCATCCAGGCTAGAAACCCTTTGTCACTTTTTATCAACTTCAACTTGCTAAAACTTGGCTTGCTGAATAAAAGTATTCATTTATTTTAATGAAAAAAAAAAATCTTACTGACCATGAACTTTTGAGTGCTAGTCTATACTTCCCATTAAAAAAAAAAAAAAAAGTATGCATGCATGTGCATACATTATGTTCATGAATAGATGATAGAATGGAGATCAGAGTGTGTACATCATCACTTGCCTTTTTATCACAGAGCCTGGAGAGGTGGAGGGTGGAAGAGTTCTGGCTTTTCCTCATCAGTGGAAACGATTCCCATGTCCGCCATTGAGTGAAGGGCAGTGGAGATGAGAAGGCATATTATGCTAAAAAATAAAGGAGAGGAGAGATTGTTTGCAGCTTAAAGGGTACGCTTCATTTCTCTTCATTTACTCTGAATTACCCCAGAGTCCTCGGGAGGCTTGTCTTGCAGTGCCCTTCAGTTCATTCTATAAAGCCTTGAGAAGTTCACACTTACTTTACCTTATAGGAAACTGAAGACCCGCTGCGGGTAGAGGTTATGTAAAGTTAAACGAATTCCATCTCCACACCAGCTGGTAACCTGTGGTACATAATAGAGGGATTGTCAGGGCGGATATGGCAGTTGGAATACACATTATTTGATCTGACAATCATCGTGAACACCACAATTTTGCTGCATGAAATTACAGATGCAGTTTCATAACCAGGGACATAATTGCACATTTTAACTAAATTCTCCTTGAATATTTTTCCAGACAGTTCTAATATTTATCTAAAGTGTATAACTTCCTTGTTGCTTATTTACAGAATGCGTATCTCTCTTCTTCTTCTTTTTTTTTTTCTTATATACCCCTAGTTAAGTCAGAAGAGCTGCCATCAACTGTGTGACATCTTAAATGCATCTCTTTGATCTGATGTGTCTTTGATCTCCTCTCTACTTTCTTCTTTGGATTATAGGATATTCACTTTTGATTAGACGCAATACACGAGTTTTATCAAGAGTGCATATGGATTGAAAGGTCAGACAGTTGCATATTTATAGACTCAATCATTGTAATTCAATGCTTACTTATTCATAGACTCTTCTAAAGAGGCTGCCACCGCAAGCTGTCAGCCAAACCAAACTTCTTCATTAGAAAAGTCTACTGGGTTCTTCATCTGTACGTCTAATCTTGAATCAGTTTGTGCTTGAAAATCAGTACTGATGTAGTCAGATGTCTGACTAAAAGTATTTTTTGTGTGCAATATGCGTCAGATGATCAGTGAACAACAGACGGTGGAAGGTCTGTAGGTGTGTGACGTCTGACGCAGTGACTATATCCAACAAGTGAATAGTGGTCAGTTTAAATGGCAACATCAACAAAAGATAGACATATAATAAAGACATGAAACGGGCCATTCGTGTGCCATCAGATTTTATCTACTTTATTTCCTCACTTCTGTTTCTGCTATATTGAAGTGAATTGAACTCCAGCATGGAGTGGATGTCTCATGGCATTTCTCCCACACAGAGAAATTGCCCTCTACTCAAGCTCCACAGCGGGAGATCAGTCGGTCAGACCTGTTTTAATGAGACACGCAGACAAGTCTATACACATGTGTGAGAAAAAGAAAGAGAGCGGCAGTGTATTAGAAAGTCGTGCTCACATCCTTGCTGCTCTTTACTCTCGAAAGGATCAAACAAACATGTCTCTCAGATATTTACACAGTCTAAAGCTCATGTTTTCTCATGACATACACACACACACACACACACACACACACACACACAGTAGTCCCCTAGTCTACCAATGTGTCATGGTAAGGTCAATTACCTGCGTGAAGTTGGCCCCCCACCCAACGCAAAACTTCGGCAAAATAGTCTCGATCGTTTGTGCTCCGTTTGTGCTGGTTTGTGCCATAAAAATTTTCGTTTGTGCTGCTTTGGTTTTTAAGATTTTAAAAAAATAATTTTTAGGTCATTCTGAGGTCACTCAGCCCCCCACATTCTCCAAATTCACCTCAAATAGTCTCACTCGTTTGTGCTTCGTTTGTGCTGGTTTGTGCTGATAAAAGTGTCGTTTGTGCTGCTTTCGTTTTTAAAATATTATACATTGAATTATAGCCGATGACGTCACCAGCCCCCCGACCTGCTCCAAGGTCAATTTAAATAGTCTTAATCGTTTGTGCTTCGTTTGTGCTGGTTTATGCCGGTAAAAGCTGCGTTTGTGATGCTTCCGTTTTTTAGATACTAAAATAATTTTAAGGTAGTCATTTTGAGGTCACTCAGCCCCCCGACCTGCTCCAAGGTCAACTTAAATAGTCTCAATCGTTTGTGCTTCGTTTGTGCTGGTTTGTGCCGGTAAAAGCTGCGTTTGTGCTGCTTCCGTTTTAAAAATAGGCCTATTATACATTGAATTATAGCCGATGACGTCACCAGCCCCCGATCTGCTCCAAATTCACCTCAAATAGTCTCAATCGTTTGTGCTTTGTTTGTGCTGGTAAAAGGTTCGTTTTTGTGGCTTTTTAAAAAAAAAATATTAGACACAAAAATGTTAGACAATGATGTCACCAGCCCTCGATTAATGAGCATGAAGCGTTTTATTTTGGGTTTGTACTCAAATCTAAATCTCTTATCAAAATGTTGCCAGTAAAGACGTATTAATAGAACAGCAACTCCGTATCAATGTTTTTGTAGTTTCTGTGGTGTTTTCTCATTTGTTCTCAATTCTCCTCACTATCATTTGTTCAATAAAGATTTATTTTTCTTCATTCACTGGTCTCTCCTGATTTAACTTTGTATTTATTTGCAGTTTAATCTGCTGCACTTCACTCCCACCACTAGGTGCAAGTGACACACTAGGAGTGTTCTAGTTGAAATTAGCAGTTAGTAGAGGAAACATTGATGTAATATCAAACTACAAAAGTCGTTACTAAATCAAATTTGGCAAATGTAAGTACATACATTATATTTTCAAAACATTAGGCTGTAATGTTTCTGAAAGAAGTATCTTCTGCTCACCAAGGCTGTATTTATTAAATCAAACAATACAAGTAAAAAGTAAAAACAGTAACATTATTGATTATTACTCCAGTGTAAATCAGCTGTTCTCTATGTGAATTTATAGTAAAGTGTAATTTATTCCTGTGATCAAAGCTGAATTTATCATCATTACTCCAGTCTTCAGTGTCACATGATTCTAATGATTTGATGCTTAAGAAACATTACTTATTATCAATATCAATGTTGTGCTGCTTAGTATTTTATTTATTTTTTGGTGGAAACCATGATACACAATCATTCAAAGGTTAGGTAAAGGACACAATAAATTAATCAAAAGAGACAGCAAAGACATTTATATTGTTAAAAATATTTATATTTAACATAAATGCTGTTATTTTATCTTTGATTTATAGAAAGGTAAAAGCAAATTGTATCACGGTTTTTACAAAAAAATTAAGAACTATTCTTAATAATCAAGCTTCAATAATAGTTTATCATAGTTGAGCACAAAACAGCATTTTACTATGATTTCTGAAGGACCACGTGATATTGAAGACTGCAATGATGCAGAAAATTGAGCGTTGACATCACAGAAATAATAATTATTAATTTAAAGTGTAATATTTCCCTAATACTTCCTTTGGTGAGCTTAAGAGACTTTCAAGGGTAACGTTACTGTATAATTTAGGTCTATACATAGCTACATGTGGCCTAAACAGATGAGATTAACAGATTGTGGTGCGTGCATTAATGACAATGTTAATTTTAAGGCTGTTATTCACGTAACACCATATACAGTAGCAAGTAAAAAACACTTACCTTGGAGTTTGTTTTATATTCCACACATCCTGTGATCCGCTTTGTCCGTTAATAGTTGAAAAATACACAGTAACAATTAAGTGAATGCTACTGTTTAATGTAATTTGGTTTGCCGTTTGAATCTAACCAGGCTAATTTACTTCTGTGTTGTTAAAAAAAGAAAGCCACAAAAACGAACCTTTTACCGGCACAAACGAAGCACAAACGATTGAGACTATTTGAGGTGAACTTGGAGCAGATCGGGGGCTGGTGACGTCATCGGCTATAATTCAATGTATAATATTTTAAAAACGAAAGCAGCACAAACGGCACTTTTATCTGCACAAACCAGCACAAACGAAGCACAAACAAACGAGGCTATTTGAGGTGAATTTGGAGAATGTGGGGGGCTGAGTGACCTCAGAATGACCTAAAAATTATTTTTTTAATATCTTAAAAACCAAAGCAGCACAAACGAAAATTTTTATGGCACAAACCAGCACAAACGGAGCACAAACGATCAAGACTATTTTGCCGAAGTTTTGCGTTGGGTGGGGGGCCAACTTCACGCAGGTATTTCACCTTTCACCTCACTCTCTGCCATGAAAGAACTCTCAATATCACCTCAGCATAAGTGGTTATAATCACTGCGATCATGAGTTAAAGCATAAATATGACTTGTAGCCCAGTGATCATATAGATAGATAGCTAGACAGCAAGATAGGTAGATAGATAGATAGATAGATAGATAGATAGATAGATAGATAGATAGATAGATAGATAGATAGATAGATAGATAGACAGACAGACAGACAGACAGACAGACAGATAGACAGATAGATAGATAGATAGATAGATAGATAGATAGATAGATAGATAGATAGATAGATAGATAGATAGATAGATAGATAGATAGATAGATCCCTTCTTACCTTGGAATGCATCCCCCAAAAGCAGCATTTTTCAGCTGTCGAAATGAAACAACAGATTCAATCCCTTATAAGATTCCGTTCAAAACAACAAAACATTCACAAATGTAACACTACTTTATCCTATGATGTGGCCACGAGAAATGTGGCCACGAGAAAAATCGCAAGGTCGTTGATATGTCGACAAAATATTATCGTGGCCTAGACATATCACCAAAGCATATCACTTCCATTCAGCAAAACTAACCGGACCGAACCCGTCTCTTCCCGGACACCGTAGTTCTCTGCCATTTTTCATCTTCTGAATCTGACGGCTCCTCAGCCTCTATGCCCTCCTGTGCATTTCTCAGTTGATACCGCATGTCATCCAGGTATTTATTTTTCATCAGTATTGTGTTTTTGGACATCATCCGTCTTGCATTTTATATTGTGGGGAACTACGCGTATTTGGACACGGTGAAAGACAGAGCTTTTCTGAGGATTTTAGCTTTTCGTGCTCTATCACGAATCCACCTGTTCAACTTTTGCTCATGTTGCCAGTGCAATGACTGTGTAAGGTTGACAATTATATATTAGTATTTGATAATTGGGAGAATTCGGTATAAAAGGAGACAGTGTGTTAAAGTCTGGAATCTGTGTTCTTGTTTAAAAACCTGATTTACCTCAGCATTAATTTTTCTGTTTTCTGATTGGCTGAACGGGAAGTTGTGGTGTTGTTTTTCTCAGCGATGGGCTGGAGAGTGAGAATATAGACGGTTGTTCACAAACTGCTTCTGTCCGGTGATTTATTTTGTCCTTGAGTGTTTGTCACGCAAAGTTAACGAACCCGACTTTACATTTGGTGGCAGCTGGGACATTATTTTGCATTTTTGGCGCTTTTGTGGAGTTTTATGAACTTTTCTTCGTGCACACGATATTAGCGCCATTTGGACATTACACTCTTTATTGTCACCGGTTGCGTCGAAGGACTATTGCGCAAGGATTAGACGAAACAACCCAACGGTTAAAAAGAGGAAAAAGAGAAAAATCGAACTACAGGAATGTCTGAGAATGACGGTGCTGCGTGGATGATGCTAATGCCAATCCGCCCAGCGCTAGTGGCAACACGAACAGAATGTCGCCTATTGCACCCTCTGTCGCGGGCAGTCTGCACATCGAGCTCCCGACGGCTTTTAAGGGTGATGGAACTGAATCATTCTCCAGCTGGGCCCGCCGTTTTGAAGTGGCTGTTAAAGCAATGGCACCACAAGGTACAGACTTGATGTTAGCTTCAGTATTGCCAACACGACTGTCTGATGCTGCTTTCCTGTACTGGGACAGTCTTCCTAGTTCTGTGAAGACTAACTACAATGCTGTGAAAGATAGACTAAAACATGTTTTTGGCCTTCAACACTCATTACCATTTTTCCAAACTCATGTGAATGCTCGCCCCCGCAAGATTGGTGAAAGCTTGAAGTGTACAGTGCTGATATTACTCGCCTAGTATTAGAGGCTTTTCCTGATTATGATCATAATGCACAGGAGGGTGAGAAATTCAGACGTTTTGTGGCTGGCTTAGATCCAACATTGCAAGCAAAGATTCATGAGCAAGGGGCGACGGATATTGATGAGGCTCTTATTGTTGCGTGCCGCTGTGAAAGGGCCCGTGCAGCTTTGCAACTTCATGCTGTGTCAACTCAAGCTCCCAAACTCAGGTGGCTATGGTGCATTCAGATCACAATGATGGGAAATTACTCCAGGCAGTTGAGCAGTTAACGCTGACGGTGAATGAGCTGAAAAATGATGTGCGCAAGCTACAAGACAAAAACGCTCATCTTACTGAATGTTTGGAGTTCTGGGAGAGGAACAGAATTTCTTCAGTTAAGGAGCAGCCCAAGATGATGCGCAGCCCCTCGCCAACATACCACCGTTCACGACATCAGTCAGATAATGCCTATGCACCTGATAGACGGCACAAGGATGTTGCAGTGATGAATGACTGGCATCGCATAATGCCACCTGACAGTGATGACTCACAGGGAGGTGTCAGAGCTAGGCCCTATTATTCTCCAGGGGGTGCCCCACGCACTCAAGACCGAAGGTATTACACTGATGACTACAGACGGCCCCGTAGCCCTAGTCCTGTCCGGCAGTGGAGCAGAGATGAGAGCCCTCAGAGCCGACGCAGTGTACGGTTTAGGTCCCCTGACAGCCAGCAGTCATTCAAACCACAGGGAAACTTCCATTAGCTGATGTTAAGGGGCAAACATCAGCTTCAACCTCCCAGCCCTGCTCTGAGTTTACAGGTTTTAATACAAAGAATGAGCACACACAACCCCCTAACGAGGTGACAGCAAATGTGTGGGTGATTGTGGAAGGAGTAGAGGTCTCTGCTCTCGTCGACACAGGCTCTACAATTTCCATTGTGGGGGAAGATTTTCGACATTCACATCCAATGTTAAAAAAACGGCCGATGAAGACTTCCATGGTGCTTGCACGTTCTAGTTGGTGTCTTAGTTGTAGGCATGAGACTTGGTAAAGAATTAATGCAACATGATTTCCAGGTGATTAGAGGCGCAAACCATCCAGTCATCCTTGGCTGGGATTTCCTCCAAAAACACCATGCTCTCCTTGATGTGGCAAATCAGAAATTGTCTTTATGGAATGTTGAGCTCCCTCTGCTCCCTACAGGACATAAAGCTTCAGCCTGTTGTAATGTTTCTGTGCTTGCATCTACCACACTACCAGCATGGAGTGAAACGATTGTAACTGCGTGTGTGGCAGGAGCAACGACATCATCTCTGGTGCCAACTGACTACACAGGTGTCCTGGAGCCCAACCCGGCTAGTAATGTGGCCATTGCACACACACTCAGCAAGGTTCAAAATGGCCTGACTGTAGTGCAAGTTCTGAATACCACAGAAGAAGACATTGAACTCCATGCAGGTCAACATCTTGGTGAGTTTTACTTTCTTCCTTCTATTGACACAGCAGTTTTGGAGGGAGAATGTTGCAATGTCGTATCTGACCCCTGTGACATGCCCCCGTGTCTATTGATACTTAACCTGTCTACATCTCAAGTTAAATCCTTAACAGAGCTGGTTACTAGGTACTCAGAAGTTTTCAGTAAAAACTCTGATGACAGAGGTAGGACTGGAATAATTGAGCATAGAATTCGGACAGGGGAGGCCATGCCGATCAAACAAAGGCCCTATCGTGTGACACCTGATCAAAGACAAGAAATACAGCAACAAGTGACAAAGCTTTTAAAAGCAGATGTCATTGAAGAGAGTTATAGCCCCTGGGCAGCGCCTGTAGTCTTGGTGCGTAAACGGGATGGCACATGGCGATTCTGCCTAGATTACAGAAAACTCAATGCTGTAACCATAAAAGACTCTCATCCTCTTCCAAGAGTTGACGATGCATTAGATGCTTTATCAGGAGCTGCTTGGTTCTCCACAATAGACCTGCAGCATGGTTATTGGCAAGTGGAATTGGCAAAAGAAGATCGTGAAAAAACTGCTTTCACCACAGGTAGTGGGCTGTACCATTTCAAAGTTATGCCCATGGGTCTGACAAATGCTCCAGCAACTTTTCAAAGGTTAATGGAGATGGTTCTTCGTGGGCTGCCTTGGAAAACTTGCTTGGTGTATTTGGACGATGTTTTAATTTTCAGTCAGACTTTTAATGATCATCTTCAGCATCTGGAGGACATTTTTTCCAGATTCAAATCCTATGGGTTAAAGCTCAATCCGTCCAAATGTTCTTTCGCTAAGAGTGAGGTTCAGTTCTTGGGTCACATTGTATCTAAAGATGGGGTCCAACCTGATCCAAGAAATGTCCAGAGTGTTCAGGACTGGCCTATTCCATGCTCACCGACTGAAGTGAGGGCATTCTTAGGACTGTGCTCCTACTATAGGAAGTTCATTAAGGACTTTGCTCACCATGCAGTCCCTCTCCATAGACTGACAGAGAAAAGTGTTGAATTCCATTGACTGCTGAATGTCAGAAGGCATTTGCCTATTTGAAACATGCCCTGTGTCATCCACCTATTGTCTCTTTCCCAGATTTCCACCGCCATTCTATCTGTATACAGACGCCTCTGCCTCAGCTATAGGTGCTGTGCTCACCCAGGAGAAAGGGACTCAAGAAACAGTGGTAGCTTATGCCAGCCATGTCCTCACAAAAGCTGAAAAGAAGTGGTCTACGTACGATAGAGAACTTTGGGCCATTGTGTGGGCTGTCAGACATTTCCGCCACTATTTGTACAAACAGCCCTTCTTCATCATTACGGACCACAAACCCCTGCTGGGTCTGAGGAAAATCCCTATTGACAGTGATCGCACTGGTCGACGAGCCCGCTGGGCCCTTGAATTGGATCCATTTGAATGGACAGTCATACACAGAACAGGACAAAGTCACGGCAATGCCGACGCCCCTGTCACGTCGCCAAGAATCAGGCTCAGAATTTGCAAACACAGCTTCTTTGTCTGATAAGGCGGATATTAGCTCACCACTGTCAAATGAGGGCAGCTGTCAGTTATCAACTCTGCAGAGATCGAAAGACCAGGTTCAGGCAGTCGATCTGAGCCATGATTTACCAACTTCAACTGCCTGTGTTGAGCAAGAAACTGAGAGAACCTCGTCTTTCATTCTTCAGTTGGCAACCTCTGAGTTGAGTTTCAAAGAGCAGCAACAACAAGATCCAGTTTTAAAGGAAGTGGTGAGTTGGATGCTCAGAGGTCGCAAACCATCATATAGGAGGATGAACAGGCGGTCGCTTGAGGAGAGAACTTTGTGGAAAGAATTCTTCAGGTTAACCCTGCACAATGGTCTCCTCTGTCGGAAAATTGTTAGTCCAGTCACCAAATCTGTAGCTTTCCAGGTCATTGTACCCCAAACCTTAAGAGAACAAGTCCTTCAGTCCTCCATGGCAACCCTATTGCAGGTCATCTATCAGCGGGAAAAGTCTTACAACAGGCACAACAGCTCTGTTTCTGGCCTTTCATGTCCCGGGATATAAGTGAGTGGTGTAAGAAGTGCGTTCCTTGTGATGCTCGACGCACTCCAATCCCTGGCCAAAAAGCACCTATGAAAACAGTGGTAGCGACAGCGCCATTTCAAAAAGTGGCCGCAGATATTCTTGAACTTCCTGTTACAAGTCGAGGAAACCGGTATGTTCTTGTTGTTCAAGACTATTTTTCCAAATATGTTAACCTTTATGCTATTCCAGACCAGAAGGCTACAACAGTGGCTAAGTGCCTTTTTGAACATTTAATCTGTGAACATGGCATTCCAGAGGTCTTGCATACAGACCAAGGACGGCAATTTGAGTCAGACCTTGTTAAACATCTCTGTCAAATGTTGGACATTCATAAGACCAGGACCAGCCCATACCATCCACAATGTGATGGTATGGTGGAACGCTTCAATAGAACCCTCATTGATCAGCTGGCCAAGATCTTGCAGCAACAAAAGGGAGAGTGGGATGACTATCTTAGCCAAGTGACTTTAGCGTACAATACTAGTCCCCATTCGTCGACTGGCTTTACTCCCTTTTTCCTTACACATGGTAGAGAAGCCAGACTACCAACCAATCTGCTGTTGCCAAAGTGTGTACCCTTTTCTCCATCCGATTCACCAGCAGATTATGCTGTGGACCTAATGTGTAAGCTTCAGGATGTATTCACTGCTGCAACCCAAAATAGGGAACATGCATATCATCAGCAAAAGCGACACTATGATAAGGGTCTGAAGTTTATTCCTTATCAACAGGGAGACTTTGTGTGGTTGCATGACCCTACAACAACTAGGCAGAAACTTGCTCGCACTGGAAAGGACCATTTGAAGTTATGGACTGTTTGGAGTCAGAGGGTGATGTGGGTGTCACTTATAGGATACATTATCTTCTAGATGAAGCAGATAAATGTCAAGTCGTCCATTATAACCGACTGAGACCCTATTGTGCACCTGTCCTTCAAAAAGTGAAACAACATGCCCCTTTACTACACATCCTTCCCATCCTTAACTGCTCTATCAGGTGCCTTACCATTCAAACCTCACAGCTTCCTCCGCAAAAGCTAAAGGAACGCCTAAGGACCCTATCCTGCCACAGACGCCACTTGCTCCTGGACCTTCCCCTTTCCGGGCAGACCAGTTGCCTGTAAGCCCCCTTCGTATTCAAAGTTCAAGTTCTGGTTCGGCTACAGGCCAAGGTCGACGGCCTGTTAAACTGCCTGGGTATTTAAAGGACTATGTTTTGACATAAAAGTGTCTAAATGCCTGTGAGTATGTATGGCTATTTAACTTTTTTTAAAATTATTTTTTATTATTTTTTTATTATTATTATTTATTTGTTTTCTCTTGTTCCTTGGCGTTTCCTTGCCCTGTTCAGTATATGTAATTTTAGAGAAACGGGGACGTTTCCTAAGTGGGTGGGGGAAGAAATGTAAGGTTGACAATTATATATTAGTATTTGATAATTGGGAGAATTCGGTATAAAAGGAGACAGTGTGTTAAAGTCTGGAATCTGTGTTCTTGTTTAAAAACCTGATTTACCTCAGCATTAATTTTTCTGTTTTCTGATTGGCTGAACGGGAAGTTGTGGTGTTGTTTTTCTCAGCGATGGGCTGGAGAGTGAGAATATAGACGGTTGTTCACAAACTGCTTCTGTCCGGTGATTTATTTTGTCCTTGAGTGTTTGTCACGCAAAGTTAACGAACCCGACTTTACAACTGTATGACTGTAGCCTACTTATTCAATTCAATTCAATTTAAATATATTTGTATAGCGCTTTTCACAATACTCATTGTTTCAAAGCAGCTTTACAGAAAGTGCATTTCATAAATGTACAGTGAAAAATGTTAGAAAAAGTTAATCAATCATGTATTAATTTAGGCCATAATAGCGCTGGCGTTGAGTCGTCTCTTCACAGGTGTTGGGGCATCTGAAGTCTCCATGAGAGGCTGGATACAAACTGGAGCTGACGAACTATTTACCTCGGGACTAGTGTCCCGAGATAATAACAGAAAAGCAGATGGGAAATCATTATCATAGCTGCTGTTCAGAATATTAATGCTTTTGATCCGATTTAACTGTAGTATAAAAGGTAATTATAATATGAATGCTTGGCTAAAGAGATGCGTCTTCAATATAGTTTTAAACTGGGACAGCGAGTCTGAACCTCGAACAATATCAGGAAGACTATTCCAGAGTTTAGGAGCTAAATGTGAAAATGCCCTCCCTCCTTTAGTGACTTAGATATCCTAGGAATGACCAGAAGCCTCGAGTTTAGTGATCTTAAAGAGCGATGGATTGTAGGGCGATAGAAGATCGTTAAATACACTGGAGCTAAACCATTTAGGGCTTTATAGGTCAGTAGCAATACTTTGTAATTGATACGGAACTTAATAGGTAACCAGTGTAGAGATGATAAAATTGGTGTTATATGATCATATTTTCTTGACCTAGTAAGAACTCTAGCAGCTGTGTTTTGGACTAACTGTAGCTTGTTTATTGAGGATTCAGGACAACCAGCTAATAAAGCATTACAGTAATCTAGTCTCGAGGTCATGAATGCATGAACTAACTTTTCTGCATCAGAAATAGATAGCATGTTACGAGCTTAGCAATGTTTCTAAGGTGGAAAATGCTCTTTTTAACATATGAAATATGATTTTCGAAAGACAAGTTGCGGTCTAATATAACACCCAGGTCTTTTACTGTAGTGGATAAAGTGACAGGACGTCCTTCCAAGTTAAAGTTGTATTGTGAGAGGTTTTGTGGGCAGTTTTTTGGACCAATAAGTAATACCTCCGTTTTATCTGAATTTAATAGCAGAAAATTACACGTCATCCAGTATTTAATATCTTCAACACACGCTGTCAGTTTAGATAATTTAGTGTTTTCTTCTGGTCGTGATAAAATATATAATTGAGTGTCATCAGCGTAACAGTGGAAATTAATTCCATGTTTTCTTATAATATTACCAAGTAGCAGCATATATATTGAGAATAGCAGAGGGCCTAACACAGATCCTTGCGGCACCCCATAGTCTACTGACGTTATCTTTGATTTTTCCCCATTTAGACAGACAAAATAGCCGTCTGATAAGTACGACCTAAACCAGTTTAATGCCTTTCCCTGAACACCAGTGTAATTTTGAAGTCGATCTAAGAGTATTTTATGATCTATAGTATCGAACGCAGCACTAAGATCGAGTAGAACTAGTATTGAAATACAGCCTTGGTCAGAGCTAGAAGTAAATCATTTGTGATTTTAGCGAGTGCAGTTTCTGTGCTATGATGCGGCCTGAATCCTGATTGAAATTTTTCATAGATATCATTTTCTTGCAAGAAAGAGCACAATTGAGCAGACACAACTTTTTCTAGTATTTTAGACATAAATGGAAGATTTGAAATGGGTCTGTAATTTGCTAGGTTATTATGATCTAATTGTGGCTTCTTAATGAGAGGTTTTATGACTGCCAACTTGAATATTCTTGGAACATGACCTAAAGATAAAGACGAGTTAATAATATTGAGAAGAGGCTCTTCCACTACAGGTAACAGCTCTTTCAGTAGTTTAGTGGGTATTGGATCTAATAAACATGTTGTTGGTTTAGATGCAATGATAAGTTTATTTAGCTCTTCTTGTCCTATAGTTGTAAAGCGGTGTAGTAGTTCTTGAGGGGCGATAATTGAGGTTGAATCATAAGACATCATTAAAGATTGTACATTTACAATTCTGTTTCTGATGCTTTCTATTTTCTCAGTGAAGAAATTCATAAAATCATTACTACTAAACTGTAACGGAATATTTTGCTCAGGAGATGCTTGTTTATTTGTTAATCTAGCCACGGTGTTAAATAAAAACCTTGGATTATTTTGGTTGTTTTCTATTAGTTTGCGGAGATGCTCAGCCCTGGCTGCTTTTAGGGCCTTTTTATAACGTGACGTACTTATGACTTTTAAAAACATTTTTACTTTATTTTCACGGACCCCCAATATAAAAATCTTCTTTTTGTGAGGGAACTCCTTATCATTAATATATATATATATATATATATATATATATATATATATATATATATATATATATATATATATATATATATATATATATATATATATATATATATATATACATATATATATATATATATATATATATATATATATATATATATATATATATATATATATGATATGATATATACTGTGTGTGTTTCTGTGTGTGTGTGTGTCATTTCTTCAAAAAAAATATCACAATATTTGTTTCCTATATTATGCGCTATCGACATTTATTACTGTATTCGCGGTACTATGGGGAAGGAAATGCAGTTTCCACGTTAGACCTTGAGAATGAATGTAAACATGTAAACTTGTTTGTTCACAAATAAACATCACAAAGTAGCTACCTTTAAATTTAGGGCCCCATGAAACTGTATTTTCCCCAATTTCTGTGTTTTCCATTTTGTTTTATTTTTATCATTTAATGCAAATGTATATAAACTTTAACAATTTAATCAAGCTTTTGTAGGTCTAATCAAAATGACAATGTAGCTAACAGTAAAACATTGCTTTTTTTTCATTTAAAACATGGATGAAAACATATCTTTGTGATATTTCTTAGAAATAACAAAATCATTTCTGTCATAATTTCTTGAAGTTAAACCGAACTTTTATTTTGACAGGTTGCTGTTACGGTTCGGTTTTAGTTTCATTTTCTGTGTGAATTTGATGGTAGTTTTTCTCAAATTAAACTGAAAAGTTTGAGAAGTGACACTCAAAGCAGCTTTGGAGATTAAATTCATGTGTTTGTGTCCTCATGCGCTCCATGCATTCTTTCTTAGCAAGACAAGCAGAAATCATGTATTAGTAACACTGACAGGTTGTTTATTTCTTCAGTGTGATAGGCTGTTAGATTAATCCACATCTAGTAAAAATGTCCAATGTTTATCATCATCCTTATCTAGGTCAAATTTGATGTGTTCTCAATATGATATCGTTTGAAGCCCAGCCATAATTACATCTACATAGAATGAATGTGGCTCTAAACTTTTCCACAAACTCCCTTGAGGCTCCTTGGTTTGAAAACCCCTGATTTAGGTTGTCTGGCTTAACAAGAAAGAAATGCTCAGCTAGCAACACCTTCCAATCGTGGAGCTCTCCGTGGTCCTGAAATCGAGAGCGCACCACTTACATCCTCAAGCACACAGTAGTGTGTGACTGGGATCAGCATTGAGAGAGAGAGAGAGAGAGAGAGAGAGAGAGAGAGAGAGAGAGAGAGAGAGAGAGAGAGAGAGAGAGAGAGACCCAGAAGGAGATCGCTCGCGCAAGTGTTGGATCAGTCCTTCAGAGGGATCTGAGGAAACGGCGGGAGGCGCGTGCTCATTTGTGACTGCACCTCATTGTGGTGGGAGTCAAATCGCTACCTTCACGAGACTTTTTAGGCTTTTTCCCTAACGGTTTTAACGGTCGGAGGTACCTCGGACGCGTGGAGCGGAGTAGCTACTTTTTCCAAACATGAGATTCCACAACAGCATCGGAATGTTCGTCCTCACGACGCTGAGCGTGTTAACTTCAGTTTTATCGGCGAGTAACTGTAAGTTTATTTATTTATTCTGTGAAATGCCACTGTTCAACAGAATGTCAGTGTATTAAACCCCACCAAGACATCCAAAGATATCTTTAGACATCCATTCAAGTTGCTCACAGAATTAAAACGCAGTTAAACCAATTAATGGGCAACAGTTTGTAAGCAGGCCAATGTCAAAATGTGTCTTTTTTATTTATTATTATTATTATTATTATTAATGGATGTATATAGGCTATTTATTGTATCTATTAATGTGTTTTGTATCGTATAACTTCTCTAGGACGATTGTGGTGTTTTAAGTGTCTCGAGACGTTTTTGGATAATGATTTTAATGCTGAGATTCCCAGTTAAAGTTTACTCTTCGCTATAATTGTATATAATTTGTATAACTTTAATTGTGGGATAGTCTATCTGGGTCCATTAGTTATGCTATCACGACTGTTTTTAATCTCACACAGAAATGTCGTGAACCCTCTGGAGTCGGTTCTTAAATAAAGATACAGAAATCAGCACGTCAAAATAATAAGAAAGAAATGTACTCTTCTGATACCATAAAATAGACTCAAAGACAGAGCGTGAGATATCTTCTTTCATCTTTGATCTCTCTCTCGCGCGCGCGCGGACACAGTCACCAAAGCGTGAGCGAGCAGAAAGACACTTCTTGAAAAGTCACGCGCTCAGTTTCAAGGTCTCATTTACGATTTCATTGCATCTGTTTGGAAGCCAGCGCTTTCAGTGCTGGCGATGCTTATGGAGATCTGCAGTGATCGAACTGCCACAGAAACACACACGGAAGGATGCATTGTGTGGGTCGTGTGTTGTCAACGTCCCCCTAAGACTACTTAACCCTGACGCCTACATTGGGGAGACTAGCAAGCTGTGCAAATTAGGAAAACAATTTATAAACGTACTAAACAATTTCTTAATGAAAATGTAAAAAATGCAGAGAGTGTGTGATGTTTAGGGGCAATCTTTATTCTTTTTCCACAAGCAACATCGTTACAACTTCAATGACAGAACAGATTTATGGAACCAGACATCACCTATCGGGGAGTCTAACAAGCTGTGCAAATTGGGAAAAGAAAATATTGTTAGCTCAGTATACAAAAATGTAAGATGTAAAAACACACCATGTTAGAAATAAAAACAGATGTATGTGCACAGGTATTGTGCACAGGACTTTTTTAATGTCCTCACTAATATAGAAACCTGGCAAAAAACGACTTATAGCCTATTTGAGGTGGTCTTTACTTGGAAAAGCTCATTGGTTGGCCACAACATATTTTGGTTTACACCCACTAACTGACTGGTTTGAGTGAGGGTTAGTCTTAGTGTTAATGTTTATCAAATGTCATATGCTGCGTCCCATGTCGCTTACTTATTTCCCTAAAAGTATGTATTCTTTGTGTGAGGAAAAACATTAAATGTTTTATCAGGTTAGATGCTGATAATAATTCACTCAAAGCCCTTTATCTTAACCTCTCTGCTTAACCGCCAGACTTGCACGTCCGCCGTGTTTGTAGTGTTTTTTTGTTTGTGTTTTTACACTTTTTATCCATGTTTGTAGTTCTAATCGAATCCTCGTCCAACTCGCAATGGGTTGTGGGCAATATCCACTGTTAGAGTGAGCGTCAATCCGCACTTCGAATTCTGACCGGAAATAGTAGACCATCCGGGTATCTTTGGAATACTCTTTTCAACATACTACGATTTGGGGCATACTAATTCTATATTCGAATACTATGGATAGTATGTGAATTGGGATGCACCGATGGCCTCCTTGTGAAAACTATGAGAAGTCACTAATAATATAGTGAAGCCACTCACTAATATAGTGAAACTAATGTGAAAAAGAAGATATTTTGAAGAATGTCGGTAATCAAACAGTTGATGGGCCTCATTGACTTCCATAGTATTTATTTTCTATACTGTGGAAGTCAATGGGGTCCATCAACTGTTTACCGACATTCTTCAAAATATCATCTTTTGTGTTCAGCAGAAGAAAGGGTCCCACTTCATATTAGGTGGCCTTAGCTACAATGTACTTACATCAAAATATAAGTACAATGTTCTTATTGTGTTTATATTGAATTGAAAAACACTTTTGCTGATATTGAGGTGGGATACGGGTAAGGCAGGTGTGGTGGTATGGGTAAGTTTAAGGGTAGGGTTAGGTGTAAGGGAAGTGTAATTATAAATTTAAATAAATTAATAAATTAATTACAGATGTAATTACATGCAGGTATTTTTTAATGTACAATGTAAAAACATGTATGTACACAATAAGTGCATTGTAACAAATGATTAATGTAAATGTTAGTGCATTATAAAGTGGGTCTGAAGAAAGAAATGAATTCAGATTTGAAACAACTTAAGGGTGAGTAATTGATGACAGACATTTCATTTTTGGGTGAACTATTTCTTTAAAGGTACTGTATGTGAGTATGTTTAATTAGTGTGTGAGCGTTTTAAAGGGTGCAGATTTGCAGTAGTCTGTCTGGAAATGTGATTAGTTTGGTGCGCATTATTGCAGAGGTTTTCAATCTTTTGTTCATTCCAAGTACCCCCCAATTATTCTGGTTCCCATGTGGCGGTTCCTTCTTAAAGTACAAAATTGTCTGGAAATGTTTTCATGTGCAGACTACAGACCCATTTAAACTGTGTGTGGTTTAAACTGACATTTTACTAAAGCCAGAAGAAAATACTGATATATATGAAAAATTGTAGCCCGTTGAAAATAAAAATATTGTAGTATAAGTTACCCGGAACAATTTGCCCCAGGAACTTTCTTCCCCCAGACATGTCTGAATTTCCATCGCGGTCAAAAGTATCATGAAGATTAGGCAAATTAGTCCGGTGACGTAGGCCTGCGCTCAACTTTCCAGTTCCCGCTGGATTTCATCCTCCACATATAAGCTTAATAGAGCCTGAACCTCGATGTCGGTTCATATCCATTTATTTACCCAACTCCATTGTTGATTCGAATTGCAAACAACTCTTACTACACGCACCGCAACAGACTTTTAAAAATGGTGGTTGAAATAAAATGCAGCGTGAATTCAACCAATCAGCATGTTCAGCGCCCAAATCATACCCCCAAAAGTTCCTGAACTTTAAAAAGTACTACCTCATGAGCAGGGACTTTCTGAGGGGGACACTTTTACCCGGAACTTCTTTTAGACCCCGGTTCCTGCTGTCGAAACACACCGAGCACCACCCCAATGTCCCATGTTCCTGGGGAAAGCTCCTATGGTGGAAACACGGCTCTAGTGTATTTCGAGCCACTGTAGTTGTACTGTAGATATATTTACTGTCTTAAAACACTGCTAATTGGTCAAGCTAAAGGTGAAACAATTACAAACTACTGTACAGTATTTTTAAAAGTGTACGAGACGAATATTTTTTTTCACAGAACTACAGGTACCATTAAAATAATCACTCTCAGGATTTCCAACCACTCTTTAGAAGGCAGAATAAACTGTAATAATGTAAGATTTGGTAAATTTTAAGTTTCTTTGTTTATTTATTAACAGTATATTTCTGCTGGGCTTGTTTGGACACCAGTTTAAAAACCTTTGCAATAAACTTTACAAAGTATGTTGGGGTGCAGAAGAGGAAATAGTCTGATTGGTGAGTGTATTGGGGTCCAGTGTGATGAGGTTGTGTTTTCTTGGGGGAATGTGGAAAGCTGCTGTCTACGAGCAATCAGCACCGCCCATGTCAGGCAGAGGTGCTGCAGCTTCTGTAAGACAGAAGTGGCGTTTTACTCGCTCCCTGCAGAGAACAAAAGCCCTCTGCGGTTTTCAATCTGTCTCTCACAGACTTCAGCACCCACAAAACAGGTGTGTGAGTGATTGAACCCATGGACCCTTGCCAGGAGAAAATAACTTTACTTTAAAGAAGTTACGCTTAGGAAAAAGTGCTCTGAAATTGACAGCAACACTGAGATCCGGGCTATATGAAGAATCTCAGACAAAGCCCTGGAATAAACAGCTGATTATACTGGGAGAATGCTTTTAACTAAACTTTTGACTCAAAATGGCAGGCAGAAATGGGTTTTTGTGTTGTTGTTTTTTAACACATTTCCTTTCCTTTAGCATTCTGTAAATGAAGTATTTCACTTTGTAATGTGACAAGATCTTTCTGGCATCATATCACAGAAAAGCAAAATGCACTCAATTCTGAATGACAGTGAGGTTTCTCAGTGAGGCATTTGCTAGGTGTTTATATATATTTATATATATATTACAGGCACATGCATGTTATCGTTACAGTGCTTGAGCAGTAGAATTATTTATTTGCCTGCACAGAATGTGCATCCATATTGTACATTTGAGAGAAAATCTACTAAGGGGTAATAATGGAACAACAGTTTTAAAAAGTCATTTATTTACAACAGGATCTGCATTTTCATGGGTTTAAATAAAAGATTTGTGTTATAAGAAGGCCCGGATTAAGAACATGCAGGGTCCTGGGGCTATAACAAACCCAAGGACCCCCATAGTAGGCAATCTTGGTGCCACAATGTTTTCTTCCACAGAAATATAACAATTTTAAATATTTAATCTTCAATGCACAGAGATACAATGAGTATATACTGTCTGAATATTGTATTGTAGGCCCCACTTTATATTAGGTGGCCTTAACTACTATGTACTTACATAAAAAATTAAGTACAATGTACTTACTGTGTTCATATTGTGTTGCAAAACACCTTTGCTGATATTGAGGTGGGATACGGTAGGGTTAGGGACAGGTGTGGTGGGATGGGTAAGTTTAAGGGTAGGGTTAGGTGTAAGGGAAGTGTCAACTGTGTAATTACAAATGTAACTACAGAAATTACTTACAGATGTAATTACATTAAGGTATTTTTAAAAATGTAAGTACAATGTAAAACATGTATGTACACAATAAGTGCAATGTATCAAATTATTAATTAAAATGTTAGTACATAGTAGTTAAGGACACCTAATATAAAGTGGGTCCGTATTGTATTGTAATTGTATTATTAAGTAGGCCTATATATATATTCCAGCCTGCAACACATTAACAGCATAAATGAATTGCAAAATGAAAGCAAACAGGTTTCCAGAAACAGCAACAACTTTTGAGCATACAACTGTCTTAAGGAGTTTTAAAACCAGTGAGGTCCCAAATTTGAGGGTGAGGGGGGCATGGTCCCCCAAGAAATGTTTTATTTCTCTTACCTACATATGTGCATTTTAAGAAGTTTGAAGACTAAAAAAGAATAATAATTAGCTTTCAAAACCATGTTAGTGTGCAGTAGATTATCTGTCATACCTCATTTCCATCACTCTTTCTTTTTCTCTCAGTTTCCTTGCCCTGTCTCTTCCCCTCCTAAAGCTGAGCTCTGACTGATAGTTCTTTCATTTTCGTCTGTGTCAGTGTAAACTGATCAACTGATATTTAGCCTATATTTTGTTAAGCAATTTCTTAGAAGTTCATTCACTGAAGGCTACAAATGTTAGGTAAATAAGTTTATTTAATTAATTCACAATATGTACACACGTTCATTATCTTATGGCAAATGGCCCACCAGGAAAAGTTCAAGTGCTCCCGATTGGCTGTCAATCATTTTATCGGCCAATCACAGGCCCCCACCTAGCCTATGTTAATCCGGCCCTGGTTATAAGAGACAATAAAAACTTTTTTGTGCCTCAATACCACTCTTTTCTGGTAAAAAAAAACAACAACATTTTTGTCAAGCCAAACATGTCAGTCTCTGAGAAACATGTAATTTATTTAAGCCACACAAAATCAGTACATAAAATAAGTATAATGTACTAAGCAAAGAGCATTTAAAACATCTCCAGCATGTTTTATATTTACCCAAAAATCTAATAATATTTATAATTCATAATTTTGGCAGTAGATGAACTGGGGATGAAGGGTTGGTTCGCCCAAAAAAGAAAAATCTGTCATTAATTACTCACCCTCATGTCGTTCCAAACCTGTAAGACCTCCTTTCATCTTCAGAACACAAATGAAGATATTTTTTTTCCATAGACAGCAATTTAATTACCACTTTCAAGGCCGAGAAAGGTAGTAAAATCATGATTAAAATACGTGACTACAGTGGTTCAACCTTGATTTTATGAAGCAATGAGAATATTTTTGTGTACATAAAACAAACAAAAATTATGACTTTATTCAACAATTTCTTCTCATCTGTGTCAGTCTCCTAAGCAGTTTACGTTGGCCTGCGTCAGCATTACACACATGCGACGTGAACAGATTCGGCCAATGGTAAGCAGTGTAGGAGAAATTGTTGAATAAAGGTTTTTTTACCTTTCTGGGCCTTGAAAAAGTGGTAAATAAATTGCTGTCTATGGAGGGGTCAGAGAGCTCTCATATTTCATCAAAAATATCTTGTGATCTGGACATGAGTCTAATCTGCTGATGTAATATTATAAACTTGACATGATTTTTATAAAATGTAGTTTGATCACTAGTTGCGTAAAAGATTGAGGCAATTCTCAAAGTTTGATTCCAATAAAAGATGATAAATTTTCCATGATTTGTTACATTTAATTGCACCTTAGCAGATTTTGACTCTGAATTGAATTAAGAAACAGAAAACACTGGCCTATAGCTGTTGATGTAGATTAAGGAAATTAAGAAGGCGAGTCAGCCTGAATCATGCTCTGTCTGTGTGCCTCTGAGTCATGTTTACAGTCTTTTCTAGTGAGTATTGCGTGTGTCTTGTGGGTGTTTATTTATGGAGCTGTTTTCATTTTCACTACATTCATGAAATTCTGAAGGGACATCGTGCTATATTTATAAATGATGTTTCATCAACAAAGTTCGGGAGGAGCACGTTCAAATATACAGTCGAGTCACCTACATTCCTCGACAGTTTTCAGCATCCCTCCACTACCCCGACTCCTCTCTTTTGGCTTTTTTTCTACCGCAGCCAGGGCTACGGAGGGAGTGCTCTGGGTTCTGGACAAAGCCCTCTCCTCTGACAGCACGCCAAATTCGCATACCATCATTTATTGTCTGACTTATTTGTAAGTGTGAACTTGTGAATTAGTTTTAGGTGTCACTCCAAATATTGAAGCTAGATTTTAGATCATGTAGCTTTTCAGCAGTGAAGCTATTTTATTGATTAAGTTGCGGGGTAGAGCTGACAAACTCTATTCAGGAGTGTTTGAAAGCACAAGCAGTCATCAGAGGACCGGTCTTTCAAACACTCCCATGTGTATCCATGTAAGCTATCGGTGAAGAGCATCATTGATGTATACAGTATTTACAACATGTTTTTGAAGCGCTGATCATTGTAGCCAATCACAGACATATTTGATGAGCGTTCAAAGCGTTTAAAAGGTCAGTACAGACTTGTTACCGAAGTCAGCACTAGTTGACTGTTTAGAATCAGTGGCTGGGTTCACTAAAATCTTTTTTGTATAAATTTCAAAAAGTTTCTAACAATGGGTCTATGTGGCGAGGTGGACGAGCGAGAGATGTGGGAGGTTGTGGGCTTGCTCCTCCCACGTCTCTCGCTCGTCCACCTCGCCACAGTATCATTCACTAAGCATGCGTACGCACAAATTTGTGTGTGAAATCTGCGTGCAAACATTTTCACAAACAAATCATGATTCATCAATAACGTTCATTCAATAATTTATTCCAAAATTATGACAAAATTTAGGAACAATACACAAATATCAGATACGATGTGCCCGAAACCATATAGTTACACAAAGGTAGGTTGAACGTTCGTTAAAAATGTATGTTCTATATAGTATGAATGTGTGATTTATGAATGTAATCCGGACGTATGTTGTCATTATCATGTGACTCGCTTCACCTCCATTTATAAATCCTCTCCTGTGGCCTCATGGGACGGTAATCTTTCTTGCCGGAAGTAGGTTTTGAATACTATGTATTCGAACATACTACTCTGTTGGTGTACTGTTTTTTTGCATACTACATAGTAGGGAAGTATTCAGATGCAGCGGCTTTATAAACATGTTAAAGTCCCCCTGTAGTAAATTATTTCAACCCTTAAAACTCACCTTCCACCAAAATGACACATTAAACATTGTCACAGCTTGAATGTAACTCTACACCCTTGCTTCATTTAGTATACGTGGATTCATGAATATGCAAATTACCCCCGGCCCCACTCACTCTACCGAGCTCAGAAATACAGTCGGACAACTTTCTGAGGTAAAAGCTGCAAAATGACACTCTTTACAATGTCGGACACGTAACTGTAATTAATATGATTATCCTTTTGCTTGACCATGTTATTAAACATAAAATAATGTGTTGCTAATGTTACACAAACCATGTTCCTGTTTCAGTCTGAATTCAGTATCAGTCAGTATCCTTAGAAACGATTTGAACAACTCATAATATCTTATTAACGTGATTGGTTACAAGGTAGTTTGTGACGTCAGAAACCCAGACGATTTCAAACGTCATTTTTGAGACTGTCTTTGGTACACTGCAGTTTTAGAGAGAAAATACTCAGCAGTGGTGTTGACTTATGAAATTGCACATGGTTTGTCTTAAAGCATATTAAAAACGCCACATAGATAAACAACATTTAAAAACATGATTTTCCCCACAGGGGGACTTTAAGATGAAATTTTAAACAGATATAGATCTTAAATATACAGTAGATACAGTGTGTATATATATAGCAGTAAAAGGGTAAGAAAAAGTGAGTTATAGCTCAAGCAGTGAGGTAGCTCTGCATAAAGACGCATATACACATATTTACAGCTGGTTAATCATAGGTCTGTATTGTCTGTATAAAAGGCCTTTATTGCGTTTGAACTTGTTTTGAGGACGCCGCTCTTGGCATTACTTAAGGATCTTGCTGTGCGTTCTCTCAGGCGAGGATGTATCTTTAGAGAGCGTCATGTTTGCTGAGAGTGATGAAAGAAAAGGGTGTGCGGAAAGCCATGGTTTTAGTGTTATTTATGTAACTCGGGCACCTGGTCGCTCATTTAGAATACTCAGAACTCATCAACATTAGACACGGGTGGAAAGTTTTCGTGAGAAGTTCAAATGTGAACTAGTGTATGCAATTATTAGTCAATGAGACACAATGTTCTAAATGCAATTCTGAACAGGCTATGGCGATTCTTTCCTAGGCTCACTGATCAACTCAATGAAAAACACCTCAAGTCGTTTTGCACTGCCTGGAGATTACAGTAATAGTCATAAACATGCACATTATTTTTGTCGCAACTGGCTTGAAGGGTGCTCAGCACTTGGCATCATGTTTTTTAATGAGCTGTATACTTAGTTATTTTCTAAAATCTGTCTGTTGAATTAATTTGCACGCTTGTCTTTTTGCGCTCTCGCTAGAGCACACTGTATCTCTGTGTGTGAGTGTGATCCTGTGTATGGGTGCACTAATAGCTATATGCTGAATGTTGCCGAAAATATGTTGTAATTATAACATTTTAAAACTAAGTCTCTATTTGACTGGTAGAGTTGTTTTACTAAAGTTTAATACTTATTTACATTTTCAGCCATTGCTGTCATTTCAGAGTACACATGCACATGCCTAGTAATAGTATTATAGTGTTATAGTTGTAATCCTTAATTGCAACAATTAATTTGAAACAAACCAATGAATTTATTAAGCATCTTACCTTGGATTTAAGACAAGTTGGATGTTATTTTTTAAGAAGATTATTTTCAAGAATTCTTAAAAAGAAAATAATTGGAAAATAGCAGTTAAGAAGCATTTTATTTGTTTTGTGAATCCAGCCTTAGAAGTAGCGATGCCCATTTCATGAATAAATCACTCTTTTGAGTTAGGTCTTTTTTTTGTCAAACTGATAAGGAAAATTGGTTTGCGATTCAGTGTGAGTCATTTGGACAGTTCACCCATGCACTGATTCGTTTGGTGTGGTTTCTCACTGTGTAAAAATTAAACATAAAATATATGAGCATATACTATTACATGATTAAGTGAACATGCACACAGATACTGCGAGCCATGAATCCTCTTGGACAGGACAGAGGCTATACTCTCCTAATTCTCCATAAGGTATTCAATTAAAAAATGGCTTTCACCCTTATTTCCACAGCCTATTTTTTATCCTCCAACAGATCCAACTCTGTGCAGGAGTGCCTATCAGAGCAAAGCTGTGGAAATAAAGGCGCAATCTCTCTGTACTTGATGTTAAGCATAAAAGTTAAATGTTAATTAAATAAACCACAGATATCCAAAGTATGGGGGATAATAATAAAGTAATTAAATAGATGATTAAAAGGGATTTTATTGAATACAATTCTATGTTTTAGGTCTAATTGTATTGTAATTGTAGTTATGAAGGAATCAATTTAAACAATTTGAAAATATTTTATTTTAACCTTCACTCTTATTCATGTATAATATGTTGCAAACGTATGCATCATATTAATTTATAAACTTCATGAATCATAATTGCAAATTTTCTATTCAAAATGGTGAAATTTCATAAAAAGCTTGCATCTATACTGTCAGTAGTGAACATTTCTATCGTAAAACAGTTGTAATACTTACATCTAGTCATCTACTTACATCTTTCCACAAACCCTCATTTCATTGTGACAGTAAGACTTGAATTTGATTGGACATCTCGAACATCTCGAACAAGCTTTTGTTAGACCGCCTCCTAAAAATGTAGGCCCTGTCCACACAAACACTGGTATTTTCAGAAAAGGCAGATTTTTTTGTGAAAACTCTTGCCAGGGTAAAGATTTTCAGATGATTTTTTTACAAAGGTACAAAAAGTGTTGTCAGTGTTGCAGTGTTGTCATGTAGCCGGTGAAACTGGAGATTTTTTCAGGCTTGTGATTGGCCAGCATGGCTTTACAGTTAGGGTTATATCGCCACATGTTGGTTTGGCATGCTTTTGACAGCACTTCATAGTGTGTTTTTGTGTTTTCATGTGGATTGAGATTTTTTTAAACTTTGCTTGTGTGGACAATATTTTTTTTTAAAACAGAGGAAAAACTTTATAAAAATACCTGTGTAGATGTGGACTAGGCCTAAAAATTTAACTTTTAAAACTTTTTGTCATCCTAATAACAAACAGCTTTACTCATTCTACACTAAAATATAAGATAAGACAAATAACATTTAAAAATATATTTATGTTTTCTGCCGACCCTTAAACTGTGGGTCATAATGATGTCTCCCTGGGCCTTGAAAGTGGTAATTGCATTGCTGTCTATGGAGGGGTCAGAGAGCTCTCGGATTTCATCAAAAATATCTTCATTTGTGTACTTTAGACATGAGGGTGAGTAATTAATGACAGAGTTTATGGGTGAACTAACCCTTTAAGAGTTGAGCACGCACAGTGCAGTGAGTCAGGCATGCTAAGTAGGGCTCCCTCCTGCTTGATGGCTGGATTACCTCTTGATTTCAGAGGAAGTAGCTCAGCCCACAAACCATTTGCCTCGTTCTGTTAAAATGTCAGGATTACTCAAAGTTATGTCTCAGAATTTCTTAAACTTTGACTCACAGTAATGCACTGTATGTGACTGAAAATTACATGTTTATATTTAGGCTAAATCATTAGGTAAACATTTGCATTTAAAGGTGAAAACCATTTGTGTGTGCACATATTCCCTTGCCTATATTGCATACATAGGGTCAGCATAAACTGTTCACAATTTGCTCATTATAATTTGGCAGTGTTTACATATTACAGGTTATTTATTTTCTCCAAACACCCAAGACAAGTACAAGAATCTTGAGTTTTCTAAATAAACTCAGTTACCTTCAAAGTCACTTAAATTGTTCTTCACTGTCAATAACATCAGCGCTGCATATAGTCTGTGTCGTCCTAATAGCCGCAGTGTTTGTGAACTTTCAGAGGTTCAATGGAGCAATGGGCTTACTGACTGCATAAAGAGATGTGTTTGGTGTCATATACGGTCTCAGAGAATTGCTCGAAATACTTTATATTCATGGTTGTTAGATGCAGTAGTTTTATTTTAGAAAACAGGGGTTACACAGCACCACTTCTATTTTAGTTGTGGTAGATGAATGTTCACTCGGTTTTGCTGCATCTCAGGGATTCTCATAGAATATCCTATTTAATTAAAGGGAATATAGTTATTATCTTGTGTTCCCAAATTAAGGTCCCAATAGAATGGTTTTCACATCCACAAGTGTCCCATTGATTTTTACAGGCTATTTTCTTAGCTCCTGCAAATTTTGCTATTCAGCCTATGTTGTGTTAATAATTTAGCATATTGCTGGGCCTGTGCAGTTCTTGGTAACATGAGGCCATTTTAAAGTCATTTTTGTCTACCTTTGTACAAAAAATCATTTGAATGTCCTCTGAAATCTCTTTCTTGGCAAAATATCAGTGCCCTAGACCACAGGTTCTGATATGAGGGCATTATAGTCTCTTTATTTCTGTCTTTCGGTCTATCTCTGTTCTGATCTTAGAGGAACATGATTAGATCCGATGTTCTAAGGAGCCGGTTGGGTGGGGAGAGGACCCTCCCAGTCACACACAATTGAAGATGAAAGAAGGCAGGCAGGGATTTACAGAGATTAAAGCAAAATGAAGGACAAACAAAATCCACCCGGGTTTTGATGAGGGGAAATTAAGGCCACGGCTCAGCATCGGATGAATACAAACAGAGCGCCTGCCAAATGACACATCTCAGACAGAAAAAAAAAACATGCACACACAAATTACATATTTCTCCAGGATTCTGCTTGACAAGTTTTTTTTTATTATTTAAGGCCAACAGTTATTAATCAAGGAAGAGAGAGCTTGATGAGATCACTTGGAGTTGGAGCATGATTTTATTCTCCTTATAATAATAATAATGTGTTTTTTATAACCAGTTTTACATTTCTTAATATAACTCAATTGCATCATGCAATTTAGAGAGAGAATTATAGAAATATAGCCTTCCCTAGATTTGAATAGTACACAATGATGTCATTATATTATTATTTTGTTACAAACTCCCATTATATCGTTGGGATCTATTGTCATAAAAATGCTGCTCGCGGCTTATTTTGACTTGTCCTGTGGTGTGACTTGCTAAATTGAATGTAAAACGTCTTTAAACAGCATCTGTCAAATTGTATTATAATTATTGTGAATTGACTAATTGCGCGACCACATGAAATATGTGTTCTTTTAAAAACTGCTTGTCTCACTGCAGGACCATTAAATTCAACTCAAAAAGTTGTTAATTCAACTTAAAAGTGTTAAAATATGAATGTTTAAAAAAGTTCATGCCTGTTTGCCCACTACCCTTTAGCAGATTTCAGATCCATTTCTGTGCTTTGAATCTGTGAGAATTTTATTATACAGATAATGGTATCTAAAGGGCCAAACAGAGTTATTTGTCAGGCAATCTTATCAAAGTTCCTATTTACACTGCAAGTGCTGCTGTCATTCTGCTGGGAGATGATTTAAACAATGCCTGGCGGAAACACTGTGGAAACCCGTTAATCTGCCATTAATCTCCCACCTTAATCAGCGCTATCGTGGCGGCCCATCAGATGGGTGATCGATCCCGCAAGCTATAAATAGCTTAGAGCAGTGTGGGCTAAACAACTCTCTGACGTGATGTACGTTCATTAGACCTGGGTGCTTGAGGTGTATAGCACATCCTGTCCTTTCTGAGATAATCATAATCACTTCCTCTCTTTCTTTTTAATCTTTCACTTTATCCTGCATTGTTTACAGCTTTTGAAAACTGTCCTGTGATTCCTCTATACCAGGGGTCGGTAACCTGTTTTACATGAATTGTCAACCTCCAAATTAAATCAATTATATAGTATAGAATATCAAAAAGTTTTGGACACTTATATTACAGTTTAAAATGTAGAAATTTGCATGGCACACAATGACAAAAACCCTTTCTCAAAACTTTTTTTTGACCAACTGATTCCAAAGGTTTTTTTTGTTTTGTTTTGTTTTTTTGTGGATGTGGGTTGTTAACATGACATGGCATTTTCACTGTTACACAAGATAAAAATGCATAATTAGTATTGTCATCATAAATGGTTAAATATACTCAAAATTGTCCTATGGTGTGACTGTCTCAAACATGGTTCAATAAATTACAACTTTTATAAATGAAAAAGAAAAGCATATGTTAATAAATACCGTAGGCATAATTTTACAAGTGTTTATTTTATTAAACGGCACACATTTTTTTCATCCATATATTACTAAAAGCGTAGGAATTTGATACATTGTCACTGTATCAAATGTGACAAATGTCATGTACCATGTCCTCCAGTGTGACACCATATCCTGGGCAATTCCACTGACAAGTTTAATTAGTTGAAGGACCCTTATTCACCTTCACGTTACTGTGAAGCCATGACATGTGCACATGGTAAGATTTTGATTTAGTTTTTTTGGAACCACTATAAAAGTGTTAATTGATGTTGTCCGTTGGTGCGACACCCCTTTATCCTTAATTCTTTCTATGTCATACCATAGGACACATTTCAGTAAAGATGTTAAAAATAAAAGTAAAAAACAGTGGAAGAATTGACAAAGTTTGTAACCCCTTATATTTTCTTATACATCACATTTCACAATATATAACAATATGCAATTTTACTTTTACTTTTTACAACAACAAAAAAATGGTCAACTATCTATCAATTTGGACTCTTTAAAAATTATTGTAACATATTATGAACATATACTCTTTATACAAAGTATTTTAGTCCAAATACTTCCATTTTAAACCAAAGCGGATACACAATTTAAAAAAAAAAAATTCATATAATTTGAAATCTAACTGCTTTTTGTGAAATATTTTGCATGAAAAGCAGGGACACTGTAGTATTCATTATGCTGCATTGAAGTAATATCCTTTTGTTTTACAAAGTATTGCTTTATGTAAAATCAGCTAAACTGAAGACCAAAGTGCGTAATTGCTTCAGCACTGCTGTGGCTGCGAGTAGGACTGTTGAGCGTTCCACTTTTTGTTCGGTCCAGATCAGTTTCTGGTTTGCGCTGTCTGTGGGTTGCGCAAGTAAATGGAACGGATCTCTGCGACGTTTAGTGGGCCGTGCAAGTAAACAGATCCACTCTCCAGTGATTCGCGCTGTGCGTTTCGGCTGGGTATTGCAGTTTCATCCCACATTTGGAGCGTTTGGCTTCCCATAAAGCTTTATAACTCAATAAAACTGTCTGTGTGATTACAAAGAAGGATTGCTGAAAGATTCGTGCAGATATGATTGACTTCAGCATTTCTAAAATAAACAACGAAATAAAATTATATGCATAATATTCCTCTCTCTTCTGTTATTGCTTGCATGCCAATGATTACACCTTCAAGTTCCTTGCCGATCCCTGTTTTATACTCTTTCTTATTACCAGAATTCTCTTCCTCTCATTTGTCTTTGCCATTCCCGCACTCTCTCTCACTTTACTATGTCCCCTTGACCACATGATTAGAGCACTCCCAGGTCACATTGAGGAAGCACAGTAATAATGTCTGACCTTTTGAACAATGACCATGTGGATCCACTCTCATGCAGGTCAGAATGAAGAGTGCACCAGAGGCACAGACCTGCCTGAGACGTCACTGGCTTAGGCCCCCCTTTCTTAGTCCTAAAATTCCACATAATATCTGTCATTCAGCTACTTCAAAATGCTGCTGTTCCCAGGGTTATTTTGTGTTGGAAAAAAATATAATTATGTGCCTGTTGCTAGGCAAACACTTTACTGTGCTCTCTGTCATTGTTAAGTTGTGATGTGAGCATGTGTGCATGTGCGCATGGCTAAAAGATGAGGGAGAACGTGAAATTGTAGATGTGGTAATGTTTAAAAAAATATAAAAAGGTAATTGACGTACTCCTGCTGTGCATGACGAGGCTTGAAGAGAGGTGCTTTTGTTGTTTTAACCAAATAGGGCCATAAACGATTTTTATAAAAGAACACATTTTGATTGGTTGATGAGGTGAAAGCGTTCCAGCTGAGGGTGCTTATGAAACCACCAACAATGGTGGACTTTGTTTCTGAAGAATATTTCATTGTTCTTTTCAGTATAAAAACTAAGCATGAATTATGACATAAAACAAATTCATTAAATGCTCAATAGTTCAGTCGTTTGTAATGAGGAGCTTAGGATATTTAACAGTAAGATGGGTTCTCATTATATCCTGGAGATATTGTCCTGCAAAGTTCTGTTTGAACCAGCCAAATAAGATCTTGAGGAAGTTTTAATTACAGGCAGGTGTTTTGAAGCAGGGGTTGGAACTGAATGCTAGATCTCCAGGAACAGGATTCTGCACCCCTGAGCTAAACTGTTAGAGAATTCAGTTCAAATAAATTAGCAATTAAATCAAAGTAGAAACAGCACTGACGGGTCATTAAATCCGTGTTTGATTATTGTGATTTCGAAACTCACAGTAAATCCTGTCCAGGCAGCATCAGTCTGGCACAGGCACAGCATTGTTTTGTTTTTTTTGAACAAGAAGAAATGGTGGAAGGCAGTGACAGCGCTCAGGGATTTTCCATCCTTCTAAAAGGACCAAATCTGAGGTTTGGTCATATTTTGGCTTTTACAAAATCTTGAGGGAATCTTAATCAAGGATGGTCACCCTGTCTGCAGAAAACCCTTCAAATCGTCATCGTGACCATCGCACACTGATGTATAGCGAACGCAAGGCAAGCGGACCTTGACCTTAATACCAAAACTACTGCTAAATAATTGGACACAAAATGTTGTTTTAAGTTGCAATATTTTATCTCACTCTGTTGGAATGAACATGAAGCTTCGTGAGGGAAATTTTACAGCAAGTGGCTTTGAGCCAAAGACGAACAAACAAGTTCAAACAAGACTATTAAGGGTGACATTTAAGGGATAATTATGTATATTCATTCTACAGTTACTACACAGATTTTTTTTTTTTTTTTTACCACTTAAATAACTACAGGGACATTGAATTGATATTAATGTTTTAAATCGTACCTGTTTATAAATCCACTTTGTACAGCGTACAAAACAATCATCCAGGCAAGATGATCATAAAAATATTATAGTAATATTAACAGTAAAGTGCTCTGCATTCATTTTGAATGAAACATGGATGTGCTCTGTTATAATGCGTTGCTACTGATGACTGTAATTGTAAGAAAGGAAATGCCACAGAATAGAATCTTGTTTAAAAAAGTCCATTGAGCTGCTCGTTTTATTTGTTGTTTGTTGATTTTCAAATAAGAAACTTGTTGAAATGTTTTCAGTGTGTGCATGAGTACTTTTTGAACACTGTCATTCGAATTGCGAGTTTGTAGTCGATTGTAAAAAAGTAGTCTAAATGATTGAAGAAGTCTAGTAAATGTGTAAATGGAAACTAGATTCAATTAAAACTCAGTGAAAATAAAACTGTCTTAGCGATAGATGATATTTACAGTGCAAATAGCTACAGTAGATGCTATTTACTAAGTGAAATAGGATACCAATTGAAAATAGTGATATTTGATGATTTACACCATTTGAAAGTAGTTATATGTGTAAATAGTAATTAGAAGCTATTTATACTTTATTTTGACAGATACATACTATTTGCACCACATAAATAGGATGCAATAATAACATAGTGTAAATTATTATATATATTAAAATGATTAAATGGATGCAGCCTTAATGGGACAATCCCCTATGATGGCTCTCCCTACACCTATCCCTAACCCTACCCAATAAATGCTTTTATTATTAAACATTTCATTAGGCATTTATTTACATTTTAAGAACATTTTCTTATTTTTTATTGAAAGTAAATGTGTTTCCGATGTGATATGTGATGGGAAAAGATAGAAGAGCGAGGTCTGCAAAAGGCGGATTCGAAGTTTCAAACCTGGGTCGATCATGTCAAAACGTAGTTGTTTAAGCCTTATGCTTTACTGACTACACCACTGAAAGCATTGAAATGCTGTTATTTTTTTATCTTGTTTTTCCCAAACAGGCATTGTTAGGTGGAGCTAGTGCGAATGACTCTCGCTAACAAGGCACGCCATTTGCACTTGGTGTAAACAGACATTCCAAAAATATAATTTCATGTAGACTTTGAGAGTGATTCTCGAAATGATTTACACAAACCAGTGGCAGAAGTTTGCTCTTAAGTTTTCTGTCAATACAATGTCTATGAATAGGTTTGTTAAATGCCTCTTGTTTTTCTGCTGGGTTCAACTGTCTACATTGTAATAATTGTGTTTGATACCTTTCTTAGTAGGGAAAAAACTATTGACAGGAATAGTCTGCATTATTCATATAAAGTAATCAGTAATATCTCTTTGAAGGTATATAGATATCACAGCCATGTTTTAAAATATAAATCTAGTTATTTAGGAGTTGCTTGAATGAGGTTAATGCAGAATTAAATAACAGGATCTGTAAAATATGTATAGAATTTCAAAGAATATTCACTTGCTCAGCTTTTGTAGTGACTGTCAGTTTATCTCAAAATGGGTCAACAAGCAACTGAAGAAAGCCTGCAGGATCAGTTTTCACAGTGTATCATCCTATTCTTAGCTCTTGTTCGTTTGTTGACTCCACAAGTCATGTTTCAAAGTCTTGAGTGGGATTGTTGGTGTGTGTAAGTACATCCCTAGTCTGTGATTATGGTAATTAAACATTAGTCCAATTTTATGTGCCCTTATCATCTGTTACATTTTCAGGTCTTGACACTCCATTGGGAAATTAACTTTGTTTAATGAAAAAAATCCAGTTAGAAGTATTGCTGGAGTCAACAAGACCTCAAGTGTGTTTGAAATCCTGATACTGCCTGTTTATTAATTTCCCACACACACACAAAAAGCCTGATTACTTTCAGGACATGCGAAAGTTCTGAAATATGTGCTTCAGTGAAATTTATACGGTCCTGCTCATGAATTCAGACGTGAAATATTTTGTTGTCCTCATCAAATGATGCCATACCCTTGAGGGTGTCACATAAACGTCAGGTATGTCATCTGAAATCTCTGAGGTTATATTTCAGTGCAAACAAATCAACCTCAGGTGAACTTTGCAGAACATCTAGTAGAACACTTCATCACTTTCTTCTGTGAACTTTCTTAAAATGCTGCTTATTACTGTAGGAGTAAATCTGAAGGGGGTGCTGTGTGTCATTTGCTCAGCTGAGAGTGGAAGGACGATGCCGCAGCTGTTCTCTGATGCAGCGAGGAGCACTGCTGACTCAGATTATGGCTCCCTTATGGTGACAATAACGCATGTGAGCCCCCTCACAATGGCGAGACTTTTCTCTTTTCTCATTAAGTTGAAGAGAAAGTGGGAGTGTGTATGTGTGAGATGGAGAGAAAGGAGGAGGAGGAAAAAACTGAAAATGAAGAGTGGGTGAACAAAACGATGGGCGAGATTGAGGAGGAGAGAACAAAAAGAAATGGAGAGATGGCCATAGGGAGCGTCAAAATGGGGAGTAGGCAATTCAATGTCAAATGAGTGATTGCCAGGCAAAATGTTGCCACAAATGCAAAGGCCCTCCAAATAAGGATATATTTTTACCCTGGTCCGTGGAGAGTGCTGCAAAGTGCTTACACTGCTGAAACAGGAGAGAGCTTTAAAATGCTCCCTGGACACATCTAATGGTTCCCTAACCTGCTGTTCATTGTTTTGTTATTCTGACGATACATGCATATTCTAGAAGCTTGAGACTAATGTGTTTGGGCTGTCGAGCTGCGGTTCATTAGAGTTCTTTTGATCTGTGTGTTTCCATGGAAAAGGCCATTGAAGGATGCTAGAAAAGCAAATTACGGCATGTTATTTACCTTTAAAGTACAATAGTCTTACATTTGGTATGGTTTCACTTGGGCATTTAGTCTTTGTTCATACGAAAGCAGTTAGTGTGCTTGAAGGTTGGCTGCATGGTTATCTGTATAATGATGATATATGAAAAAGAAATTTGTAATTGGTTGTACATTCCTTGCTTTATAAGCATCCAGGACTGAAGGCCACAGAAATGCTTATTTCATTCTCTCTCATCTGTACTGAAAAGGGTCTTGACCTTTAGCAAATGGGTAGTTTTGCCAATCACACTAAGCAAAAAGTCAAAAGACTAAAATTACCATTGATGGAATGAACTGACAAGATTTGAATGAACACTATTCAAATTTCTGGAACTTCTCTCCCTTTTCCCATATTTGGCTTTGACTCTTATTATAATACTCACAATCTCGGATGAGTATAAAATTCCTGACAACCCAGACACTTTCAAACATGAAACATTTTGACGTGAATTCTTTAAAGACAGAGCGGGGTCAATGACAAACTGGCACTGACAATTCAGTGGGATGAAAGGCAGACTACATGTGACAGCTTGCAAGACGCAAGACTTTAATGAACTCTCTCAAACTGGCCGTCATTACAGAGAGCAGATGTCTTTACATATCACACCCTGCACAATGAGACTATGCCGCTACAATTAAAAGAGTTTGAGATTTGAACCCCATTAATGAGCTGAAAATCTCTTTTTAGTAAATTGTATTAAGTAAAACAAGAGGTTTTGAGTTCATATTTAAACAAAGGTATTTTTGAAATAATATCAAAATTGAAAGTCATATAATATTCAAGTTTTTTTAATAATACATAAATCATATAATATAATAAAAGAAAAATCATATGTGACCTGTGCTGCCAAAATGAGTCGCAATGAGCAACTTTTTTATGTCATTCTCTATTAAACAACTCTCTGATGTGATGTACGTTCATTAGACCTGGATGCTTAGCATATCCTCAATAAGCAATGAGCAAAACTGTTATGTCATTCTCTATTAAAAACCTTCAAAATTATGTATTTTTTTTAAATCAGACAAAAAAGTACTGAGCTACACCTGTTTAAAGTCAATAGAGTCAGCATAGTTAATTTTGAGTTCAATTTTACCTTAAAGGTGCCATAGAATGCATTGATACATTTAAATTGTTCTCTGATATCTACATAGAAAGTATGTGGCTTAAATAAGGGTCCAGACAAATTAACTTTGTCCTTAGAATGAAATGGTCTGTTTTTGCCTTATTTGGAAGCGTCATAAATAATAATGTTGAGCTCTGCTCTGATTGGCTGTTTCACAGCAAAGGCTAATTTCAGCAGCTCACACAAGTGCAGTTATCCAGCAAGCACAATCGCAAATAGTCGAGATATCCATGCTTGGATTTATTACAGTTCATCACTGAGAACTTAAGGTTTGAAGTCAGTTTTAGTCTCACAAACAGTACAAGAGAACACAGGCTGAGTGTATGACACTTTAATTTAAACAGAAAATCTCAAATGGAGATTGCTGAAGTGCAGCTTACTTGCTTATTGGTGTTTTCAGATTGCGTGCACATAGTTGCCAGATTGCAAAGTTTAAGTAAAACACTGGATATAATATGTGTTCTTTTAACAGAAACCGCAAGCGTGAACGTACATACTGCCTGGCCTTGAACATGGACTGGTATATGCACTTTTTGGGGGCATTAATATTAATGATCTTAACTGTTACGTCACAGTCTGTATTATGTTGGAATTCGCCTGTTTTTCAGTGGTCTTTTGCACAAGATTTACATATGAAGGAGGAATCAATAGTGTGTTTGAGGCTCATGGTATGTCAGTTTTTCCATTCTATGAGACCTTTAAACCCTTTCATGCATGGCACCCACTACAGTGGACAGATATTTGGAAGCCATTTTGTACCATGTCCCAACCACCAAATGGCGAACCCCCAAAGCGCTGTCTACGATTCCATTTAATTATTGTCTGTATCTATTTGTTGTTTTAAGATGTTTTTTTTTCAGCTAAATAAGATGTAACAAATACTTTTATCCAGATTTTAATAATATTTTTCTTGTACATTTTTTTCTGTGATAGAAAATACATATGTCCGATCCAGTGGATATCATGCGCCAAATGGTATATTGTGACTATTGGGCCTATATTTAGATTCCACATTATTTCGTATTATTAAAATTATGATTATTTTGATATTTATTTAATAGTCTTCATATTTTATAATTTATTTGAATGCTTACAATCTATATTTATTTATTAGGTCATATAAAAGTAGGCATATACTTATTTTATATATTTCATAATTATTGTATTAATAGTTTTAATTACTTTTTAATTAAAAACACTTTTTATACCATTAATGCATGGTGTCCATTGCAGTGGACAGATATTTAACTCCCTAAAAATAAAATATATTGGAAAATATTTTTGCATGATTTTACACGTGCTTAAAAGTAAAAACAAACAAATTACTTTGTGATTCAATAATCATGAGAGGGTTAAAATCCCTGGTAATAACACCAAATTTCTGTCAGTCAGTTCGAGTAAGATTGTTTCCATTTATAAGTAAAAGGAACTCCACTCAGAAAATGTACAAATAAAGATATTTTTAGATGTTTAATTGTTATTTAGAGGATTGGAATCGCTAGACGAACATTTTTTACTTGTTATGTCTGTAGCTCGGAATGATCCCGTTCACATTCCGACTCCTTTTGTCAGCATGAGTCACATATGATAGTATTTATATAACTGTGAAATAAACCCTTGGCTGTTTTCCATTTCAAATAAAAAACTAAAGACAAAAGTTTCTTTTGTTTGGTTTTAATGCAACTTTTCATTCTATTTTTACCCAGATTACTGTGAAGAGCCACTGATGACATCACTACCCCCATCCTCCTTCCAGAACTCATCAAAAGTTTCTGACAAGAGGTCACCACACTATGCTAAACTCAACAGAAGAGATGGTATGCACTCCTGTCTTCTTGTTCTCTTGCCCTGATTGTATCAAATAACATCCAGTTGTCTGTGTTTATGTGACTAGAGAATTAAGCAGAAGGGAAATTTGTCCTTGTCAGGAAAGTGTTGACGTAAAGCTTTTTTTCTTTTATGAATACCTAACGTAATGTGATTTAGCTTACACAAACATTGCAAAAAAGTATTAGAAGACTTTACACTTTCCCTTGAGGTAATATACTGTAACAGTCCGCTGGTGTCCATGAGCATTACTGATGTGAAAAGCTCTGGTGGTTAGCTTTGCCCAAAGCAAGATTTGAAGATTTTAGAAGTCATTCTTAATTGTGACAAGACATAGACAAACATAAATCTCTAATGACAATACGCAACTTATTTATAACCTCTCTAAATGTAAATATGGACTCAAAGGAAGCTAAAAGTTTGAAACTCGCTCTTGTGGTAATTAAATGTAATTTGTCCAGGGTGTTTTTCCTCCCCTAATGGCTGGTGTCAATGAATATTCAAATCAGCGTTAACAAATTTTCGCTTTTAATAAGTGTTTGCAAATTGTCAAGCAACAGCTATGCTTTTCCAGGTCTGTATCTTCCTAAGCATTGTAAGCCTAGATTGTAGAAACCTTTGGGACCAATGGTCTCATTGAGCTACAAGGCCTAGAATGCCTTTAAGGAACTGGTTAGTTTTCTGAATAACTCAATGTGACGCCATGACAGGCAATAAAAGGCGTCTTTTCCATGTTCCAAACATTTGTCCTAACCACTCACAATGGTTATGTGTAACAAGCAACAGGAAATTCTATTTTAGAAACCGTTTCTATTTCTGGCGACATTGCAGCTGCAGAAACAACATACAAAGTATGACAATGATAATCTCAGGTACTGATTGTGTTCTTATTGAATGTTAGAAGCATTTAAATATAATTTAATACCTTTATAGCCATATTGAAAGTGACAGTGGATAATTAACCTCAGATCTTGAAAATAAATAAAAGGAACAAGAATAGAATAGAATACACTTGTTCACGGTCTGAATGTTCTAGTTGACTTTCCTTTATTTTCAAGAGCTCAGGCTAATTATCCATTGTCGCTTTCAGAACAAAGAGTATTTCAGTCAGTCAGACAAAGTATGCAGTTTTAATCATTTTAAAAAGTTGTAATAAATACGAATTTGATTATGTACTTATCCATTTTGTTGCGAGTGCAGAGATGCTCCGCCCACACGCTCTCCGGATTTTGTCACGTCGTGTTATATCAGGCGTGGACAGACAGATTAGCTGACGCTTGGCTCTTATTGTGTTAATTCTGCTTAGGACACGATGTAAGAAAGTTTCCAGCAAGATATTTTCCTAACATGAATTAGAGGGAAAGTTTACCCAAAATGAGTATTCTGTCATCATTTACTCACCCTCATGTCATTCCAAACCTGTATGACTTTTTTTCTTCTGTGGTACGTAAAAGATGATATTTTGAAAACTATCTCAGTGGGTATTTTTGTCCCTAAAATGAAAGTCAGTGGTCTCCAAAACACAGAAGAAAGTCACACAGGTTTGGAACAACATAAGGATGAGTAAAAAATGATTTTATTTTGGGTGAACTATCACTTAACATCGGAAATGCCAGTGGATACAGGTTTCCTGCACTACAACAGCCCCAAAATTCAATCAGGAATCAAGCCCAGAAGAAGTATAATTGCTGCTCTTGATTTGCTTAATGATCCTAAACACATATAAAGTATTTTGCCAGACTGACCTTTGGCAAAGCATGGGGTATAACAAGAGGACTTTATAAATTATGACTAAGCAAACGTGTTGTGGTTTTTACTTCAGGGAGGAGAGCGGTTTGATTAATGCAACCTAACAATCAGCAGCTGATTACAGTCTGTAGAAGCACTTGAGAAAACTCCCCAGCCAATTAGGCAGTTAAGACATGCCACAAATACCAGCTTATGCTGAGGCCCTTTGAGAGTGTTTTTTTTGTGTGTGTGCATAGTAACGTTGTTTGACCTCATGGCCCAAACACACTCCAAGAACTTCCTTATGATGCTCGGTGACACTCAGCAAATGATCACGATACCAAACTTCGTAGTAGATTCGTAACTTTTTGGATTAACAGTGTCTCCCAACGGTAATAAGTGGGGGCTACGATATGGCGGCTTGCCCGTGTCACCCGCGAGGCATTTCTTTTTCTCATCATGCCTCTTGCTTAGTAACAGCAGGAGGTATTTTTTCACTGTGAGACACAGACAGGCAGCCCGTTCCCAGTCACTGCCTGCCTGATCCAAACGTGTGCAGACACCAAATGTTGTTATCTTTAGATCTGTACGTCTATTGATTATCTGTCTCTGATGGTCATTGGAATACAAGATCTGTAAATTGTAATTTATGTCTGTGCCTGTTATTTAAGTCAGATTGGAAATTATTTAATAAATTAAATAGATCGCTCATGCTAAAAACACATTTTATGAACGCACATACTGTATAAGAATGTCTTATCTGCCTCCTCATGAAGCCTCCAGTGAAATCTAACAAGCTCAGAGTGTTCACCCTGACCTTATGTAAAAATCTTCACAGATTTGTACCCAGTCACTGAACACCACTGATGAAGCATTCATTATCTGACCATCTTGTTCTGACTTGCCCCGAGGCAGCCCTGTCACACCTGACCTTGAGGGTTTCCTTCTTTTTAAACCAGCTTTGTCCTCTTTAAAAGAAACTTCGACTTGAGCTAGGGGTGTGTGACACTGACACAAATGAATAACGATGATGATGAATTAGACAATATTTTGCTCAGTGTTTTTGTGCAGTTGCCTTGACAGGTTTATGCTTGGTCATAGACAGCCAACTCCCGAAGCCTTTAATATTCTTCATATTTTGGGCGGTGAATAGTTCACAGCAATGACAGAAATTTACTTTTCCACTATGAGGCAATATTTTACCCTTTAAACTAATATCCAGGGGACTTTTACCTCTATAGCGGCATTATAACTTTTTTAGATGCATGCATGATCTTTGATGTCAAATTTTAACAGTTTAATCATAAATTCAATTAAAATAATAACTGCGTGTACATGTCCTGGTATTTCTACGTTGTGGGGAAATGTCTCGTGGTCTGCCAATCATCTGATCGTCTATCCTTGGATTTCTCCAACTGCTTGAACTGGACTCAACTTCACCTGATATTCAGCTGTACTGAGATTAAAATTAAAATTTGTTTGCCCATCCTCATGGATGGATTGACCAATTGGGAATCATCTTTGGTTCAGAGGTCTCTCAGAGATATTTCTCTTTCAAGACAGTATTTCTTTGTCTTGTGATCAAATAAGGTCTTTTGTTATCTTTGGGGTTGCTCAGAGTTACCAAAGTTTGCAAGGCAATAAAGTAATTAACTGTGTCTTCTCCAGACAGACTGGAGACTACATCTTTCTTGTGATGGACGTTGATTTGGGGACTCTGGAGTGTTGAGTCGTTCTTTTTGTGTGGAATTATGTCTAATCATCTGGAAGATTCATTTGTGTCTAATGCGTCCACAATTCCTACAACGGATTTGTTTTGCTGTTTCAAGTTCAACTTGCGTCCCATTACCTTGTGTCATTTCCCATTCCACTGCCACAAACGCATTCAGCCATGAACAGCCGCTTAGGACTAGCGATGTGTTCTAGGTTTCTCTCCTTCATTGAGTGCATCACAGGACAGCAGTTAATCGCCTCAGATAACTTCACGTGCATGAAGCGCCATATACAGACATATATCGCCATCCCTTAACTCTTTCCCGCCAAACACTGAATTTTCCTTTATTTGTGAGAAAACGCTTCCAGGCCAAACACAGAATTTCCCGGGTTTCCATTTTTTCACTGTTAGACGCTAGGGGGCGCTATTAGGCATCTTCTGAATGAGTACTGAATCTCCAGATCAAAACACACCGAGTAAGACGGAGTAAAGTAAGCGATCGCATGTAAGCAGATGCATATGAAAAATAACGTGATTGTCAACATTAAACATCATATGAATCAAAACTATCTAATGTTATTGAATGAAATGTGTCAACAGGACGAGCTACAGGACTGTGCAAGCATTAGGGGTGTTGATGGACTCGATCTACTCCATCTGTGTGTGATCATCGCTCTGAATCTGATCTGAATGCAGTTTTTGACAAAAACGTGATTTTCTTAGCTTTTTGCTCAAAATGTTGCTTTTTTAATGAAACTTACCCATATTCAAGTGTTGATAAAAAAGAATGCATGAAGCTAGAATAAAACAGGGTTTTTGTTTAAAAGAAGAGGGTCAGCTCTTTCTTTTGATATGTTGCATGCTCAGATATTCACAAATTTAGGTGAAAATGGTCAAAAACACAGGCGGTGGCTGGCAACTTTTCTTTTAAATGCTGGCGGGAAAGAGTTAACACAGGTCACAGGTCACAGTAAAGAGTTTATTAATTACGGAAACGATTATTTCTTTTTGCTAATTATTATTTCACTTTAGTTCATTTTTCAGTAACTGTTGTTAGTTTTGTTTTGTTTTTAGTTAGAATTTTTTTTTAAGTTTAAGTTTTTAAGTTTACGAGAATGTTTTTTGACCAATAGTTTTATGCTTTGTTTTCGCTTATGAAAATAACCGTGGTGTTATGGTTGCATTTGGAAATTTTTGCGGACAATACGGTGTCTTTAATTTAACTCAAAATGTTAACTGACACATCGTTAAAACAATAATGATGATATTTTTATAGATGATGCATATCGAATACTTTGACATAACTTGATCAAATTTCTTTAGCAGATTCAGATATTCACAGGCTGCACTTTTTGATGTTGTTCTTCATTCGCTCTAGGAAAGCCAAAGCAAATTTTCTCATTTGATATCATGGGCAGTGTTCTTTAATGTTGTTCCAAGGTGTGTGTCATTTCTTTGCTATCATGCCACTTGCAGAAATCAAACACTACTCCTTTAATATACAGCTTGCTCGATTTATAGATTTCCCTCTCTGCCAGCATTCTTCCTGCAGGTAGCATTTTCAGAATTCTGGCAAAATAAAAAGAAAAGGAGGTGGGTAGGTTTGCGTAGGTGGACCAATATTTCCAAGAATTCTGTGATATTGTTGTGCGTGTGAGACCTGCTTTTATTTTTACTCTGTTCTGAACAAGAGCAGCATGAAACAATGTGACTAGAAAAACTACAGTATGACGTACAAGTGTAAAAATATGCTGTGTAATTTCCAAATTGCCTTTATTTAACCGCAGCAATATTATACTGCACTGAGGTCTGTCAGTGCTCCTCTAGGAATGGATTAGAGATTTCTATCTCAAAAAGAGAAAGGCTGAGCCACAAAACTGCTGGAACAAATTTAATTCATTTTTTCTCTGACCACTAAGCTTCAGCCCTGTCAGCATGATGAACACGAGTATGAAATCTTAGTGAGTGCTTGAATTGTGTGGAGAATTACGCTCAAATTCTGTTTCATTCCTCTGCACTTTTTTTTAAAGCACTGGCTCTTTATCTGTCCCTCTAGGTGGTGGGGGATGGTCTCCGAATGGAGAAGACCAACAACCCTGGCTACAGCTGGACCTACGGGACAGGTTGAAAGTCACATCTATTGCTACCCAGGGTCGCTGGGGCAGCTCTGACTGGGTGGCCCGCTACCAGCTTCAGTATAGTGACTCTGGACGAACCTGGAGACCATATAGGCAAGAGGATGTGATATGGGTGAGTCTAGCTCTGAAACATCTCTGAAACATATGCCTCTTCAAGTGAATGCCTGGACATTATTATGCATTGTTTGAATAATGGAACACCAATGATGAGAAACCTTTAGCACATGTGAGAAATAAAACCATAACAACCATAACTAAATGGAAGAGACACTGGTTGTCAAACGTACCGGTACTAGTCGATAGTAAAAAAATAGACTGTTTCAGCATTACTGCAGTACTTGGTATATTCTGTACCTGCTGATAGACGCTGCTTTCAAACACTCTTGTTTGTGTTTGTTTGAGCTCTCTCTGAGCATCAAAGGTTTCGTCAAAGGTTTTTTTCAACAAGTGTTGAGCATTGTAGCCAATCACAATCATATCTGTTGAGCATGTGAACGCAATGGCCTATCAGAGGTCCTAGTCGTAAGTTAGTCAGAATCTGCTTAGTTTCAGCCTCAGACGTCATGCCCATGGACCGCTGGCTGAACGCATGATACATATAGCCCCGTTTCCACCGAAATTACCCGGAACAATTTGTACCAGGAACTTTTTTCCCCCCAGACCTGCTACTGTCTGCGTTTCACCGCGGTCTAAAGTACCGTGAAGATTAGGCAAATTATTAGTCCGGTGATGTAGGATTGCGCGCGACTGCTCCTCCCATTCACCGACGGACAGTAATAATTTTTGTGTGACACTGTATGCAACAATAACAAGTATGGAGGAGATTCAAGCAGCGCTGCTTTTGCTGGTTATGTACTGGTTTACTAAAGAGGTAACTTAGCCTAGTTAACAAAACGGCGGAAAAGAGAGCACTGATACTAAAGCGTATTCTGCTTTAAGTGTGTAAAGCTAGATTTAAAATAAGACAACGTATGTTATTATCAGCTATTATGGACATTGACCGTGAGATGGCGAGATGAACGCGTGCCACCGGACAGAAAGAGCAATACTTTTAAAGAGTAAGATACTTTTAAAAATGCCGGTTGAAATAAAATGCTGCGTGAACTCAACCAATCAGCATGTTCAGCGCCCAAGTTCCACCCCCCGAAAGTTCCTGAACTTTGAAAAAGTACTACCTCGCGAGCAGGGACTATCGGAGGGGGAAATATTTACCCGAACTTCATTTAGACCCTGGTTCCTGCGGTCGAAACACACAGAGTACCACCTCAAAGTTCCTAGTTCCTGGGAAAAAGTTCCTGCGGTGGAATGGAAACGCGGCTTATGTTACACTTATCTGGAAACACTTCAGGAGTTTCGAAGGTGTAATCTGACTGGTTCAATTCTACAGGATGTCTGTGAGACGTGTGTGTTGCGTTCTTTAACGGTCCGCCTGGAAACAAATGCCGCAACGCCAAAACCACTCGTGGAAGAAGAACGCCGTCGTGTTTACAACTGTGACAATGAACGCTTACCAGGATAAATTAAACAGTGGATTTTCAAAAGTATTTTGAATTTCGCGGCTCCATTGTTGCAGGAAAACTTTCACAGTGTTCGTGAATTAATAATTAATAGGTCTGTTATTGCTAGGGCATCGACTTTACATTTTCACGCCCCTAAACATGATACGGAAAACAAACGAACTGTCATTGGTTGCGTTACATGTCAGTCAAACATCCGCTTGGGCAGTCCTTGACCAATGAAAGCTGCTGTCAGTCTGAAGGTCTAGAATCGTGAGACTAGAATCTGCTTAATGCACTTGAAAACAGTTTTGTTTGGTTCAATGCCATCTGCATGCTCTCAAATCCTTTCATTATAACCAACAAAGTGCAAACACAATGTAAATATGAGATTAATTTTTATTATATTGTGAGTTTTCACAAGAATGCAGAAGGCAGCTTGTCCTAAAGAGATCGAGTGTGTAAACAAAAAAATGTTGATAACTCACAAAAAACAACTTATTAAAATAATAAATTGGTCTGGTTTACATGCATACTGATAACCCGGCAACACAAGTAAAACGGTTTTACCATACTTTATTAATAAATCAGTTTATTTCCCAGTAGGGGCGTCAAAAAGTAACCATTCGTGTATGTGACTCTGAGTATTCCATTTGTCTGTTTCTCTTGTGATGTTAAATAAAGCATTAAAAACTGAAGTGTTCCCGCATGTCACTGTTAAACTTATGGACTCCTATATTATCCTCTCATGCAGTTACAGATGCAGCATTTTAACAGTGGCACTTCTGCACAAGATCACATTTTTATAATTTCTTGGGTCAAGAAAGAGTCGGAGCATTTCCTCTTCCCCTACTCGCTCTGTCTGGATACGCTTTGTCAAGATATGAGGCAAGACACAGGTCGTAGTTTTCGTTAAAGAGAGTTTTATTGACTACAGCACGGAGAGCATAAGCTATTCTTTGAACTCAGTCAAACATTAATAACATTCCTCGTGGGCTGCATACCGGAAACGACGGTAGCTTCACATGGACAGAAGACAATCTCACGACACGCTTAAATCCGCAGTAAGAACACTTTCCTGACAGATTTCATATATGCGCACTTCAATAAACAGACAGAACGCAGGTTAATGTGTTTACAGAAATTGGGGTAAAGGGCTAAAATCTTGCTGTGGTGATCAGTTTATCGTTTATGACTTTATAAAAGTATATATATAAAAGTAGTCGTGGGCCATTATCGGCGTTAACGTGCTGCGTTAACGTGAGATATCGCCGTTAATCTATTCTCAAAGTTGGGTTGGGAGCTGGGTCTATACTACGCAAGCTATGATGACTTTCACCTTGATATTTTACCGCGTACTGTAGGGAGCAAGAACGAGTCTTCGAACCTGCGTGTATGCCGACTGTGAAATTATCACAGCAAACGTGAACGCTGTCTTCCGAACTCGGGTGCGCACCCGCGAACCGTACTCGAGTCCTTCGGTACGGTTCGCTGCAGATGTGAACACAATCGTACTAAATCACTGAAGTGAACCGCTATTAATGATGTATGATTTGATAAAAATATGTGTTTCACTCATTTTCCAGATGAGCGTGACTGACATACTGTAAGCAGAGTTCTTTAGAGCATTTGCAGTACATTCGCGGCAGATAGACGCAAGTGCCATTACCTACTGAAGCTTTGGTAACAAAACTAACGGTTCAAAAATATAAAAGTTAGGTGAACAACGCTATTAATTTTGCCACATTCTGGCTAGCCGTCATTACCAAGTAACGGGTAAACAGCTGCTGCTCTGTTGACGCAAATGCACCCTGGTTCGGACCCAAATAATATAATATGAACACGGTCTAGGGAGCAATCGAACCAAGTGTGAAAGCACCAGTCATTATTTGAGTAGCACACATATTCTGAATGCCTTCAGCAGAATTTAAATGAGCCATTTGAATCTAGATTAATTCCAAGATCACAGTGAGATTAATCTAGTTAAAAATGTTATCTATGCCCACCACTAATAAAAAGTCATCATAATATAAGAATATCCTGTAAATTTCAGAGCTGAAAACAACATTTGTTAGTCAAATAAATGCTTTTACTGACAGCTGGCTCAGCAAACGATCGATCTGCGGATGTTCTTCCCTCTGATGTCAGAGTGCAGTGAAACGCCGCCTCAACCAAAGAAGACGAACACCTAATTCTCTAGACCCCCCCACCGACTCACATCTGACATATTATTGATAAATAACATAGGCCTACATGGGGCTAAACCGGATTGAGCTACCAAGCAATAAACATGCCGCATAAGCTTCCTTCGGATTCCAACAGCAAGGCATGGTTTAACTTTAATTTTAAATGTTCATATAACAACACTGATAGTGCCACCTTGATTTTTGTTTATGGGCATTATAATGCAGGACTGTGATCATTACTGCTGATCAATTCATGTGTTGGTTTGTGGATCATTGCTACTAACCAAATCATGGGTCACATGCAAGTCTTTTTCTCCATTTGGCTGTCAAATGTTCCAATTCAAATTAGAATCTGCATGGCATGTGTGGCATTGATTCCAGATGCAATGAAGCACGAGGCATTATGATGAACTGCGTTCAGTGATGGAATTTTGTTTGGAATATGTTGATAAATTATTCTCCCTGTCTGAGATCAATAAAACACACTTCGGGTCACTTAAGACCTGTCAGTGCATGCGGCACATACAAATGATTCATTAGACTATGTTAATTAATCCTGCAGTTCTCTAGTGGCTTGTTTTGGTGAAGTGATTTTCCACAGAGAAGAAATTTAAATGGACCTCATCTCCATCTTGCATGAGTTTCATCCTCTTATTTTGAGTACATTTCACTTTCCTTCAGACTAAAAAACAAAGTGCAAGTTTCCCAGACATGTCAATCAATCTTGTGTTCTTGTTCTTCCTATTTGCTTAGTGTAGTTTTTACTGTTTAAACCACCAAATTCCTTTTCTTCCTAATGAACTGATGAAATATTAATTATGAAGGAATTCTTAAGTATCCAGAGTCCACTGTGACAATGCTGGTGACACACTGAATTGAACATTAATTATTCTAAAGGACATCCAGCTAATTATTTTAGATTATTATTTAATAGAAGGATATTTGTCCACTGGGAAGATAATAGTAATTTGAGCAGGAAGACATTTTTCAAGGAATTGTGCAACAATCAAGTGCTGTCGAGAGATGTGCACATGTGAGGCTTGTCATACCTGTGACCTCTATGATGAATAACAGAGTTGGTTGACCAACATTCAGCATAGAAAAACAAAAAAAAAATCCATTTGTTCAGCCTCCAGCCCAACCAGCAGGTTTCTTTTCACCTTGAAATATCAAGTCTGTCACCAACAGAGATGGTGTGAGCTATGGTGTGGCCAAAAGGAGATACATGCGAAAGGAGAAACTAAACATCTCCTTGCTGTTGGGCACACACTGGCAATAGGACCTTGAATTTTGCTTTTTTACCCATTCAGAGGAGAAAACCATCTCAGAGGTGCCAATCTGTGCCAAGGTGAGTTGCCATGCCAGCTGGAGCAGATGCCAATGAGTCAGACAGCCAGACAGACGGAATCCAATGCCATCTGTTTAACGCCAAAATACAGTCACCCACTTTGACTAAACCGAAACATGCTGCCCATTAGATAAGGGTCTTCTCATCGCTGCTGCCCACCAGCCACTAGCCGTTAATCATGGTAAACATGTGATTCAGTAAGTCAATATAAATCCAAATGGTGTGGTTCAGCCACTTACATGATATATACAAAGCCATTCTGACTGTGCATTTGTGCGCTAATGATTTTGGATTGTTATTATGTCAGGAATTTTAAATGTACATCTGTATGGCAACCCTTGAAGTATAACTGTTCAAAAATAATTATCTTTAGGCATGGAAGGGTCCATTCAAGGCTAATGGATCGAAGAGAACAAATACAGCTGTGATTCTGCAAAGAGAACTTTTGTCATGATTCAGTCTTTTGTCGTGATTTCAGAAATGCTGCTGAACTGTTCCATTTCCATCACAAGTTTTTTTGAATCATGGAGTTTTTGTTGCGCAGATATCCCTCTCTCTCTCTTTCCCACCATCTGTGTGAGAGCTTTCTGGGGCCTGGAGTACAGCTGAGATTTTATTCCTGCTGGCACAAAGCATTTTATTCTCACCACAGCATGAAGGTGGTGCGCTTTGACAATTAAATCCTACATTAGCCACCATCCCCTCAACCTGCCTCACCCCATTCTTTTCAACAGCTGTACGCACCTTTCCCTCCTTTACTTTGCTTTCATCTATATCTATACCTTGACTTTTGCCTCCTGTGTGCATGTGAAAGAGAAGAAAGCAATTGAGAACCATTATAAAGGCATGCAAAATCCCAGAGTGGGTTTCACGCATTATTGATGAATAGGACATTTTATTACTTATGTGTACAGAAAAGGTTACAAGCTGATTTTCTGCCAAAACAGGTGTGTTCACATATAATTTTATTCTTATATCATATTAATGAATCAGTTTTTTTCTTAGTGAAGTGGCACATAATAATTATTAATAATTTGAATAATGCACACAAAACAATGTCAGGGCTTTACACACACACACTACCATTCAAAAGTAACAGTAAAGGCATTTATAATTTAAAAAAAATTTGAACTTTGAATTTGAACTTTTTATTATCAAAAGAATCCTGCAAAAAAAAAAAAATACCACCACAAAAATATCAAGGTGTCGACTTAAAAAATGTATAACTATAAGAACTGTATCTTGAGCATCAAATCAGCATATTGGAATGATTGTGACATTTAAGACTGTAGTAATGATGAAAATTCAGCTTCGCTATCAAAAGAAGTTTCAAATATATTAAAATAGAAAAGTTATTTTATATTTTAAAAGTAATATTTCGCAGTATTACTGTTTTTACTGAATCTTTGATCAAATTAATGCACCATTAGTGTACTTCTCACAGACCCCAAACTATTGAACTGTGATGTACTTTTCTGTACAGCCATTTAAAAGCACAATAAACACAATAAATGCTATGTATAGGCCTAGATGGCATGTGATAATGAACATGTTTAGGTACTGTACAATAAGTAAGTGAATAACTTATTCACACTCTATCATAGAAATAAAAAATCCACGTTTCCAAGGCCACTGGGAGTCATGCATACATTCGGCTCTAAATTCGGCTCTAAATTTAGTAATAATTAACTGGATACTTATTTATGAATCATTATTTCTGCATAAAAATTTTTGTACACAAGTTTATGGTCAAATACATACACACGGTTACTAGTGAAAAGGACCCTTAATAGGCTTCTTAAAGGATTAGTTCACTTCAAAATGAAAATATCCTGATATTTTACTCACATGTCTTTTTTTTGAGAAAAACATTCCAGGATTTTTCTCCACATCCTAGCCTGCCATGACAACCAAAATGTTGAAGGTCCAAATAAATGAAGTTTCAAAGCACTTCAGAGGCTCTGCAAGATCCCATAGGGTCTTATCAAGCGAAACCATCGTCATTTTCAAAAAAAAAAAAACACTAAATTGCTCATCTTGCTCTGCTCTGCGAAGTGCCAATGATTACATAATCGCGTTGTAAAGGTCACACTAATATGTATACAAAAATGTATATAATTTTTTGTTGTTGTTGTTGTTGTTGTTGAAAATGGCCGATGGTTTCACTATAGATAAGACCCAATTCCTCGTCTGGGATTGCGCAGAGCCTCTGAAGCCCTTCAAAGCCCTTTTAAACTGCATTTATTTGGACCTTCAACATTTTGGTTGCCATGGAAGGCTATGATGGAGAGAAATATCCTGAAATGTTTTCCTCAAAACACTTAATTTTTTTTACGACTGAAGAAAAAGGGAAATATCAGGACATTTTCATTTTCAAGTGAACTAATCCTTTAATGTCAGAATGTGGAAAACTCTCAAGGACGTGTGTGTGTGTGTGTGTGTGTGTGTGTGTGTGTGTGTGTGTGTGTGTGTGTGTGTGTGTGTGTGTGTGTGTGTGGACTGGTAATCCCTACGGTATGGGGACAAAATGTCCCCACAAAGATGGCAATATCCAAATTTTTGTCCTTGTGGGGACATTTTTTTGGTCCCCATGAGGAAAACATCTTATAAATCACACTAAGTGATGTTTTTTGAAAAAGTAAAAATGCAGCATGTCTCCTGTGATGGGTAGGTTTAGGGGCAGGGGCAGTGTAGGGGGATAGAAAATACGGTTTGTACGGTATAAAATGCATTACGCCTATGGAATGTCCCCATAAAACATGGAAACACAACATGTGTGTGTGTGTGTGTGTGTGTGTGTGTGTGTGTGTGTGTGTGTGTGTGTGTGTGTGTGTGTGTGTGTGTGTGTGTGTGTGTGTGTGTGTGTGTGTGTTGTGTGTGTGTGTGTGTGTTGTGTGTGTGTGTGTGTGCGTGCGTGCGTGTGTGTGTGTGTGTGTGCGTGCTTTTATAGCATACTGCTGATACCTTTGCCACTGCTGTAGTTTCACTGTAATGAGGCATGACATGAAGCAGCATGACAATATAGGAAACCACATCCACTCCATATCTAAATTCAGTATCCTCCTCAGTCCTTAAGTGCAAACACAAAGACATACGCACTACATGAGACAACGGCCGAGATATTACACTCCAGCTTCTCCCTGCTCTAATGGTCATGTTCAGGCAGGAGAGACTGAAGTGACTGTTTGATGGCCATATCCTGTGCACAGCAGCAGCCAAGAAGTAAACACCGCTCTGCCTGGCACTCTGTATGTTTGGGCACACAAGATAAAATGTTTCTGTCCAATGCAGAGGCAATACATGATATGTTCCGGTCCAATATTGTTGAACACAATTTACCGCCTCATTGTCCTGGTGCATGCAGACCTAGTTTGGTTGTTTTTCCTGGCATGGTGACACTACATATGTTTGCAGGTTGATATGAACCGCTTCAGATACAACTACGGCCCCTCGTCTTTCAAATATGGGCTTACATTCTTTGTTTTCTCTTTTTTTTTTTTTTTCTGTCTCATGACAATGCTGGTTTTGACAGGTTCACCTCAAAAAAAGAAAATATGTCTCTTTTATAATAAGCACTCTTGATTATAAGGGCCCTATTTTAACGATCTGAGCGCATGGTCTAATGCCTAGTTCACACTGCTCGATTTTAGCCCCGATTGTGACTCGCCAACTGGTTTTGCGAAATCGCCGACAAATGCCCGAAATCATAGCCAAATCGGTGCTTGTGCACGCGAGTGACAATCACGCAGTGTGAATGATCAAAGACACGATCAGAGAGAATCGCCGACGCCCGCGAGATATTTGGCATGCTAAATATCTGGACTTGTCGGCGATTCAAACTCCTGCTGTGTGAAATGTGTTCTGATTGAAAATGACATTGGTGATGACCAACAGCCAATGAGAGAGCAAGATACAGGGCAGGGTTATGGACCAGAATATCAGTATTTTAATAGATATATTTACAATTCAATCAAACAGAAACAAAGCCCAAACATTTGCACGTCCAGCCGCAGCAGCAGAACATTGCAAAATGATTTATTTCCCCTTAAACTCTCTTTGCAGTCATTGCTACCTGTGTCTCTCCAACAATTTCCTCCGCCATAATCTTTTTTCTTTTTCTCCTTTTCGCTGCAGATCAGTGCACAGACAATTTGGAGCGCAAATTTTCTGCAGTTTATAATTTGTAATAACAATTCCAGTCTCGCGCGAGAACTCCAGTCTGACGCACGTGTGATCTCACGTTGTTTACCTGTCACATCGCACGTGGGTTTGGTTGGGAACGTTGGGAAACGTAGTTTGCGCACTGGAGAGAGAGAGTTGTCGGCGATTCTTCCTCTTGTACAGTCCTTTTGTGAACACAGCAGTGACTGAATGCTACTCCAGATAGTCATGCAGTGTGAAAAGAGCAGTGATCCATTTGAACCAGTTTGAAAACCAGTTTGAAAATCGTGCAGTCTGAACTCGGGATTAAGCGCATGGCGTAGATGCATTTACGGGGGGTCCGAATCCACTTTTGCTAGATTTATTAACAGAAAAAAACTGTCTGCACTCCAGACGCATGGTCTAACAGGGTTGTACCTGGTCTTTTAATGAGTCATGGGTGTGTTTTGGGCATAATGTGTAATAAACCCCTTTACGCTTGCACCATGGCGGATTCGCTATTTACATCCTCATTTACAATATAGACTCCCTCAACCTGACGAGTCAGTTTAAATACATGTATGTATTGTCACGATTGGTCAAATGATTAGCCAATTTAATTAGTCATTTCAGCAAATAGCTCATTCTGGTACATGACTATCCATTATGACATGAAGGCATTTTTATCGTTATGTACACAATAATAATCTTTTAAATTGCATTTTTTATATTTGGCATGTTTGTGTGCTGCTGCAATTCCCTGTGTGTGTGTAATAAGCAGAGTGTGCGTGTGTTGTGCACCCACCTATATGCGCATATTACTAAGCTGCAGTCCAAAAGTTTTACCTCTTTGTCGCCATCTCTGTTTGAAACCTGCAATTGCAGTTATTTGCAGAGTTACCATCTGTATGCAAGTTGTTCATCGGCGCGTCCCCTCAGCGTGGATTAATCTATTGTTTTGAGAAGTTTTGTTCTCAAATTGTTAATGTTAACAGCATTATCATTGCGTGACTACGTGTATTTAGTGTATTAGCGTTACCTGTAGATTTCAGTTTCCGTACAGTCTATTCTTTTGCTTTTGACTACAGGTGAATCTTCAGTTGTCCCTGATGATGTCATTTGGGCCTTTCTAGATTACTAGTAAACTTCTCACTTGTTGTCTATAAGCTGTTCCAAAGGGTGCCTTTAAAATGATTAAAGTACTGCATGTCTGCGCCGATAGCCTTGTGGGCCGGGCACTGACAGATTTGATCAATATGCTAACAATGAAGAGTTTATCAGAAATGTCAGATATATTTCATGTGTATTTATTGCAACTATAGTGTCCGTTAAAGCTGTGTCGAAAATGTTTAATGTGTCAGGAAAAGTTGGTGAGTATTCTTGTTTGTTAGCCTGTTAATTTTTAGCATTAATTTAGCAGACACCTTAATCCAAAGTGATTTACAAATGAGAATAATACAAGTGTAAATGATTTATGTAAGACAAGTTAACCGCTATCTGATTGCTAGCTACAGAAAGACAACAAGAGAAAGGGACCAAGACAAATGAATATTAATGTCAGCAGACTGCAAATTTAATCAAAGTACTACTTTATTCCAATTTGTCTAAGGAATATTCACAAAAAAATGTAGGTACATCTCTAGATGTAGCTAGAAAATGCAGTGATGTCTTCTTATATCAAAACAAATGGACGGTTTTTGATTCGTATACATTGATTTGTACTTGTATTTGTCCTCAATGTTCTTTTAAACAGTGTGGCTGTGTGCGCTATTACTGGCGGCAGTGTTTGCACTAGTCTAAATGGAAAGTCTTTAGTTTCTCTGTGAGGTACAGAGATTGAATGTTTATAACGGATTGGCTGCCGAATGAAGAACTGCAGTACAATGTTTGCATGGGATTTCCCGCTGATGAAGTTATAGAGGTTTTTTATTAAGCAAGCTCTCCAGATATCAAAGCAGTTGTGAAAGCACAAAGCAGCAGTTAAGAGGTCCGGTTTTAGGGACTTTTCTTTGAAATGCTGGTTTTTAAAGCTAAATGCTAATTTAAAGCAGTTGAGCGTCTTTCAGTTTGACATTTAAAAAAAAAGTAATTTGTGAAGTTAACTTTAAGATTATTTATTTAATTATTAATGTATTCATTTTCAATTATTTATTTGCAATATAATTAGAAAACATAATTTGGTAACACTTTAGTTTAGGTTCACATTCTTACTATTAACTAGTTGTTTATTAGCATGCATATTACTAGAATATTGTCTGTTTATTAGTACTTATAAATCACATATTAATTCCTTATTCTGCACGTCGATATTCTACATCCTTTAATCATACTTAATACCTAAACTTAACAACTACCTTACTAAATATTAATAAGCAATAATTAGGAGTTTAAGGCAAAAGTCTGTAAATAGTTAGTTAATAATGAGAATTTCACAGTCACAAAAACATTAAAGCTATCCCATGACTTATATCACTTATTTCTTTTAACAGGGTAAAGGGCCAACACACTTACATAATTGTTTTTACATAATTAAATGTAAGAGACACACTGTAACTCTTAAAACTTAATTGTGTGTTTCAGATGTGTCACGTATACCATAACCTTAAACGGTTGGTTTTAAATGAATCGATTCAAAGTGAATCAACATTTCCATTCTTATTAGATGCTTTTAGTTATTATCAAAATTCTATAGAGCTAGTCTATTATTCCTATAGTCACCTGTGTACACGCACAAGTTCTGGTTCATTCACAGACAGACAAACTTTTTTCTCTTTTTTTAACTGTTTTTTATATCATGTATAGGCCATATCTTGAACCTCAGACCTAATTCACCTCATTTCATTATACTAGAAAATAGTTCCACCAGAAAGGATTTTAACTATAGGCTTAATGGTTTATATTATAGTTATTTGGACAAAATTGCAGGCTAATCATAAAACATGGTGGAGAAATTTAAATCAGGGAGGCATAAAAGGAGCTATTTATTTCCTGCTGAATGATTGTGTGTTGATTTATGACTAGTTGATGTGGCTCCTGCTCCTTGGGGTTGTACATTATTTAGAAATACATCAAATGAAAAAAGATTTGCTAGTTCATTATTAGAGAAAATGCTCTGTTTGACCCCCCAAAGAGCAATACAGAGGTCACCTTGTTGTCATTTTATAAATGTAATGCAAAACCTCTAATTTTGAAAACGTCAGTTGCTCTTTTTTATACTCTGAAGATCTCTATAATTTAACACTCTTTTGGAGTCGCCGTTGTCAGAGCCCTAAGACCTGGTGGTGGCGATCCAGTTCTCACGACGGACAGAACGCTGCAGAGTTATTGTTTGGGTTACTTTAGTACCTCCTGTTGACTCTACTTGTCACTTGTTTAGTTTGGGCTTATTGCGATGTCTCTGAAATCGATTTCATCTGCCTCTCTCCACTGCTGGTTTGTGTTCACGTGATCCACCAAGTGTGCACAAACCCACACATGTGTACGCATTCACACAAAATCAATATATTTTATTTCAGAACTCTCTCTTATCTGTTCCTCTGTGCTTGGATTGGTAAAGCAGATTATCCTAGACTTTTTCAGCTCTGTCTAAAATAAAACTATTGAAAATGTTATGGCAAAAAATGAAAGTCCCTTATCTTGTACAATAAAAAACAACTGTCAATTTCACATAAAAACAATACATGACATCCATGATGAGCTTCTGAGTAATTTTTGAGTACTGGAATAAGACACTTTTTTCAGACATAGTGCAGTGGTTTGGAAAGAAAGATATTAATTTTAATGAAATGACTGTAATCTCTATTAAAGCATGGATGTCATTATTGATATTTTCCAATTGTGAACTGATAAAAATATTCTCACAATTAACAGCAGTATTTGATTGCAAATTTAGCATCATGAAAAGGTCAAAGCAGCTGTGTTGTGTTGTGTGCTTTAGCTCTGATCTCCAAGACTTTTCATAATGTGTCTGTTTTTCATTAAGCGCATTGATGCCTTTGCTCTGCAAACCGCCCACTTTTTTACCGAACATAATAAGATTTTGGTGTCCATTTAAAATCAATGGCAATGACTGGAAGGAGCTTTAGCGTAAGCCGCTAACAGCGGCTAATGTGGCAAAGAGAATTTATCACGTTGTGACAGATTCTATTAAACCACTCTAAAAAGGTCAATCAGTTCAGAAACGTGTTTATAGATATTTTCTCCCGGCCTTTCTCGTGTGCTGCTCTGTCTCTGTCTGGCTCCAAAGTTGTTTGGCTACTCGTCAGGTGTGGTCCAACATGTCTTTGTGTTACCACAGAGCTGGAGGTGACCATGGAAAATATTGATTGTGTTGAGCTAAAGCCTCTAACAGCTTAATCAGATCGTTTCGCTGTTGTTAAGAATCTGTTTACTGAAAGAGCTTTGGCTGCAACATGTTTCTTTTATATACAAAGGACTAGAAATATTTTAACGTATTCAAATGGCTAATGTAGAAGCCTGAATTGACCAAGATCACACACAAAAGCAAGGTAAACCCAGAAGCCAGATAATAATTTATAGCTCAAAACTGTATCGCCTTCCCAACTTTCATCCCTCCTCTTTCAAACAAGGTTCGATACATCAAAGTTAATTGACCTTCGAAGTGAACTTTACAAGCGACACAAAATGTCAGCAGTACCTTTAAAATGCAAAATAATAATGATTATAATTAAAAAATCGATACTTGTCGTCTGTGTATTGAGGATGAAAGAGTACACTGTGTTATACTATATCGATTAGCTTCCTCTCACTTTAGTTCAGAGCATTCAAATACCATCACATTGGCCAAATGAAGAAACAAGTCAGTTATAACCCTAGCCTTTATAAAAAGGTACATGGTAAGCAATGTTTTTTAATTTAAGATTACACGGAGATCAATACATTGATAGATTATTTACATGCCTGTAGACATGCATAATACAAAGTAGCTTGCGTAATAGAGTGGTGCAGGTATGACGTTAGCATCACACTGGTTCCCTCGTGAAAAACCCAATAGGATTTTCCCATAGGCTTTTGAATTATTGCTAAAAACAAGCTCTGTGAGCAACAAAAGTTTATAATACTTGCACATTTTGTCCATCATGATAATTATCACAGATGAACACAACTTTTATGAATTTTGATGAATGAACACAACTTTTATGAATTTTGAAGCCTACATGCAGTCACCAGAAGTAAAAAGCTAAAGGTAGGCTATACATGGACTACACCATAGTCCCGCAATTTCAATGTCACCATCACTAAATTCTTTCCGTTTTTATCTCCAAACATTTTCCCAGAATGTTTGAGTTAGACTAGTTTATAAGAGCATAATGATGATGTAAAAGCGGACTGAGCTTACCTTTTTGGCATGATGATGTTTAATCTCCCAGACAGCCTCTGTAGTATAATTTAGCCTTGTTAGCAACCGCCTTTTTCAAGACCTAACAGCTTCAATTAAACAAAAACAAAAAAAAGTGGGGTAATACTGATGTATTTAATGTTGTAGAATATACCGTGAAAGTGTCTTGAGCTTGTGTTTACCACAGTCCTTATTTCAGCCATTTAAACAAAATACCAAAAGAAAAAAAATAATAATAAAAAAAATATATATATATATATAGACTTTTGGACAAGGAAACCGGAAGTGCTAAAATGCTAACTCGCCTATAAAGTGATGTCATACCTGCACCACTCCACACAAATTTAGAATGTTCATTTGAGATTTTTTCTATAACACAAGGCCTGTGGAATATAAAATGTATTCTTATAAAAAACAAACTTTCAGATGAGTATGCAGGCACTTTGAATGTTTGAATGTTAAACTAAGTACCATCATCTTTTTAATAGCTTAATTCAAGGATTAAGAATTTAATTTAAGTTTCAATGAGTGAAATTTACAGTGTGTTGCTTTGTCCTCTCAGCTTTGTGTATTTCACTAATGAACGTCTTTTGAAAAGCTATTGTACCTGTCTCCGTCGCTCTCTTTCTTCCTCTCTCTTTGCCTATGCTGAATGAACACACAAGCTAAGCCTATTGTTCAGTACAAGGATTAAACACCTAGGCCTTCATCCTTGGGTTGAAAAGGTGAATCGTTTGTAAATTACGTTTTTCTGTCATCGTCTACTGGGATGTTGGTGGAAGTTCAAAAAGCATTGAATTATTCCCCTTTTCTCAGAATAAATCATACAAGGAGTGTTGTTGAATTATGTATAGAACTTTTGCTTTGCGTTTTTTTTTCCTTCTGAAGGCCAGTTCACACCAAGAATGATAACTGAAGATAAATATATTAGCGTCCACACCAGCAGACGGTATCGTTCTGTTTATTCTAAGCCCGCGCTTGTCTGCCATTTTAAATACTCAAGCTTGTTACAGCAGGATAGATTCTGATTGGCTGTCAATCAGACATTTGTTTTTATCATTCATCAGCTGGATAAAATCGTTCTGAAAATGATCCCAACGATATTGTTTCTCTACATCGTTATCGTTGTAGCTGTGGTGTGAACTCCACTATTTTTTTAATATTGAGAAAGATTTTTAGAACTATATCTTTATCGTTATCTTTATAGTTATCGTACTTGGTGTGAACGGGCCTTTAGTTTCCCTTATATATTTGAGATTATACTAAGCAGGAATATGAAGGTATGTCAAAATTGGCTATCCACTTTAAACTAATTTGTTTACAGTAAAGCAGGTCTGCCGTACGAGTCTGCCTACATTAAACCAACGTATGTATTCATTCAGACACAATCTGCCAGAATGAAAAATTATATTAAAGTAAGTAAGGGAGTTAGAGATTGCTGGCTATTCTGAAAAAGGCTACATTTTAACACTTTTTCTCTTTTAAAAAATGGCATAAATTCACTGTAAGTTTTAAGGAAACTAACCAGAATACTAATAATTCTTTCATTTGTTGATCTACAGGGGAACCTGTTTTATTCTGATTGCTGCCTGTAATAATTCTGAGAATGGTTGCATTGTTACATTATATAAATCATTTTATCATCCAAGCTTATTTTCCATTTCCTCTCCATTTTCTTGCGTCTGTGAATTTTCTTTTTCTTCTGTTGTTCTCTCACTAAATTAATTATTAAGTTGAACCACCTCAAAGACATCAGTCCACAAAGAGATTAAAATCACATTGTACTAGCTTTTAATTAAGCATTACACATAAAGTGAGATTCTGTATATTTATATCAGCTACGCTAATTTTTTTTCTCACACTTTTCTGGCAAAATTATGACTTTATTTCTGTATTTTAATCATTAAAAGTAGATCATTGAATAAGCCAGTTCACATGAATTTTATTAAAAGATATCCCATTAATTTATACCACACTTCAGTCATGCTGTTAGTCAGAGGTTTATTCATGCTCACAGTCTGTGTGCTAGGGCTTAAAATTCACTTTGCAAAGAACAAACATTCCAGTTCTCTCCTTGCAAAAAAAAGGAAAAATAAAAGAAAGGGATATCTTTCTCCATCTATAAGTTTCCTCATATTTTCTCATTGTTTCATCACACCCTTGATCTTTCATTAACTTTAATGATGTAGACAAGATGAAGGAAATTAGTTTATTCTGGTTTGTATGCTGTCGGCATGCGTTAGCTCGGTGAAAGACAAACAGACTGGCCTCCATTTTCCAAAAATCATTTGGCAACTTCCCCCATACAAGCTCGGGGAGTGATTTATTTTCATGGATCCTTTAATAAAAATGACAAAAACAAAACAGCCCAGCAGAGATGATTCAGCACAGAGAAGGTCAGAACTCATCAGAAAATCATTTAGTCTCATTTCATCATCACTGGGGAGCAAAGAACCAAACTCAAAAAGGATCATTTGTGCTAATATAATGTTTGCATCGTACAAAGCATCTAAATGGTGTCTGCAGGGCCTGTTTGGCATGGAAGCAGTTTTGTTGAAGAGACTTTAATAAACAGTCACTAAACCTTGTTGAAAACACACATTTATTGTACTGTGATGTTTGACCAGCATTTAGCTTTGTTTTGTTCAGCTGTGGTCTAAAAGACAGACCAACAAACCATGTCTTATATGCAGGGAAATTAGCGTCAGCTCACATAAACATATGAAGAGGTACACAACCATTCAGAATTTTAGGGTCAGTAAGACTGGAGTAAAGGCTGCAGAAAATTCAGCTTTGCCAACATTTTAAAATACATTAAAATGGAAAAAAGTTATTTTAAATTGTAATAATATGTCACAATATTACAGCTTTTACTCAAGCTTTTACAGTATTTAATCAAATAAATGCAACCATAATGAGCATGAGGATCTAAAGTAATTTCAAAAACATACAAAAATCCAAACTTTTCCTTAAAATATTTGATTTCACTATTAACATGGTATCTATTAAGGAATGTCTGACCAATATCACTGTATATATGTGCCTATGTGTATTTTTACAGACGTTTGCAGGAAACAGTGACACAGACACAGTGGTCCAACACAAACTCCCTCACTCAATCAGAACTCGATATATGCGTCTTCTGCCCCTTGAGGGAAGCCCCAGAGGAGGAATGGGTCTACGGCTAGAGGTCTATGGCTGCACATACAGTGAGTGATACCTTACATGCAATTGATCTTTTGAAATCATGTTAGAGATTTTCCATTGATTTTCTTTCTGCATGTTTAGAATTCATTAAGTCATTATGTAGTATGTTTATTTAGCTCTTCTCCTGTTAAAATCGGTATGAAACGGAAGTTGCGGAAGTAACTATTGTGAGGTGTATACAAGTGAAAACAAGAAAACATTTAGGATGGGACTTGATTTAGTCCATTGGGAATTGGTTGGATCGTTGGATGTCTGTGGTTTGCTATTGCTGCGATCTCATGGGACAGGTGACAGGTTTGTCCCACCCTTCATTTATTTATTTTTAATAATGACGTGCACAGATACATTTCTAATAAATATTCCATAAAAAACAAGAATTGTCCATTTTAATTTTATGGTCACGTCGAACGTTTTTGATCAAGGAACTGTACTGTCCTTCTCAGGTAAAACCTACATATTGTTGCATATTTTATACCGTACTTGAGATCTGAAGTTCAACCGCATTCACACATTCAACTCTAAATTTCAAATCAAATCAACAGGAAGTACAAGAGCAGACAGATCTTGGAAGGTCAGAGAAAGTTCAGAGAGCGGAAGGTGTTCTCACATTCTCTTTGATCTCCTTTTGCTGTCTTCCTCAGAGTCTGACGTGGCTGACTTCGACGGTCGCAGTGCCTTACTCTACCGGTTCAACCAGAAGTCCACCAGCACAGTGAAAGACGTGATATCCCTGAGATTCCGGAGCCATCAGGCAGAAGGTGTTCTGGTTCACGGAGAGGGACAGAGAGGAGATTTCCTCACTCTGGAGCTTCAGAGAGGAAAACTCATTTTGCATCTCAATTTGGGTGAGAGGAAGAGAAGGGCAGGACACAAGATAAGTGAGAACAAGAAAGGAGTGGATTTTTTCACCCCAAATGAATAGGACATTTCTGAAGAATCTCATCACGTATTATTCAGAATGACCTTCTATTCTTTTATTCTCACTCAAGTGTCTCTTGATGGATCAGAGTGAAAATCACAGTGAAATTAGAGAAAAGTACCTGAGAAGTATCAGGTTTATCAGGTTTGGATGGATGGATGGATGGATGGATGGATGGATGGATAAATGGATGGATGGATAAATGGATGGATGGATAAATGGATGGATCAGTTTTGCTGAAGTGCTTGCCTGAATTCTTTAAAGAGTAAATAACACACACTTTCTGCCATGAATGGTAATCTCTACCTATGGAGGAGTATTGCATCCTTCATATCTCCGAAGAGTCTTTAGTTTTATCATATTTATAAAAGACAGATACGCTGTACGGATTCTTTCCGAAAACAGCCGAGCACATGGAGGCGTGCAGTGGGTGGGGCTAAAGAGTCCCACACACACACACACACACACAGTACATCATGGCTGTGGCAAGCAGCGGGGCGAGGACCGCGAGAGCGGACGGTGACGAGTGATAATGAGTGCCAGCTGTGCGTCACACCGGTATCGTCTCGCGGCGATTGACGGGAGCATAAAAGGAGGAACTAAGGCAGCGGAAGACGAGAGGACCAGGCCTGGATTTTATGTTATGTTTGGTTGTGTCGGTGGGCAGTCGTCCGTGAGGGGCTGCCCACGCTTTATTATGTGTGTGTTTGCGGGCAGTCAGCCGTGAGGGCTGCCAGCGGTTTACTTTGGTTTTGTTTATTTATTTTGAAATTAAAATGTGTTGAACGTTCGCCGGTTCCCACCTCCTTCCTTCCCACAACAACGAACGTCGTTACATTTTAATTTCAAAATAAATAAACAAAACCAAAGTAAACCGCGGGCAGCCCCTCACGGCACAACTGCCCACCGACACAACCAAACGTAAACAAAACATAAAATCCAGGCCTGGTCCTCTCTCGTCTTCCGCTGCCTTAGTTCCTCCTTTTATGCTCCCGTCACTCGGCCGCGAGACGAGACCGGTGTGACGTGCAGCTGGCACTCATTATCACTCGCCATCGCCCCGCCTCGCGTCCTCGCCCGCTGCTTGCCACAATGGCATTATCCCTGGAACGGTTTTGATTCACTATACGTACGTGTTGTTGACATTATGCACTTATGCGCCGATTGCCAGCAAAACACAGACATTTGATGCAGTTTCACTCACCGCCTGCGGTTTTCAACTCCTGACCGGAAACAAACAAACACACTTGCACAACTCTGTTGCTGCTCTGGAAAAACAAACTGAATCCACTGTTTCCTTAACACTGGGTTATTTGGAAAGCTGATCAACGTTATCTTTCCCTCACAACCAAAAACACACTTCTTTAGTGATATTGTTGATTTTATGTTCTAAAATCAAAATGACCCAAAACGAGTCTCACTGATGGGCGCTCTCTTGCTCTCGCTCTGGTCATCCAGGAGAAGTGCCCATAAAAGGAATTCTGCCTTTTATTACGTTATACAGGGCCATACTTGAAAAAAAAAAAAAACTTATTAGAATCCTGAAGAAGTGTATTTGGCACAGAAATACTCTGTCATACATCCAACTGTTTTTTTGTTTTTGTTTTTTTTGGCCATGTTTAGCATGAGAATCCAACTCTTTAACAGTGTAAATAAATCAGAATGTATGAAATAGCATTAGACCCCACTTGGCAGGTTTGGTTCAATTAAAACTCAAGCGAATAAAATCCACATACAACAAGCACATTTAGCCCAACGCACAGCATTGTTTTGGGTGTTTTATTAGTTTCAATGCTAAATATGCACCATAAATGCTTTTGTTGTTTTTTTAGGTTCAGTGTTTAAAATGACAGTGTGAACACAACGTGAACAAGGACTAAATGTATGATTCAGTTTTTTTTTTACCTGGACCAAGAGAACCGAACTAGAACACACCATTATGTTCCTAATGTTACTAATCTCTCTTCTGCTTTCTCTGTCCAGATGATGCCAAGCCCCAGTCTAGCGGTCGCTCATCTTCTGTCACATTAGGAAGCCTACTGGATGACCACCACTGGCACTCTGTTCAAATTGAGCGCTTTAACAAACATGTCAACTTCACTGTGGATGGACACACGCAACACTTCCGCAGTCCAGGACAAGAGGACACACTGGAGATAGACTATGAGGTGAGATCTGAGTGTAAATTATTATAAATCTGAATTATTTTCATTCAGAAAATTACTGAAATTACTGACTATAGGCCCTATCATACACTCGCGCAATGTGACACCTGGCACAATGCAAATGGTTTTTGCTAGTTTTAGATGCAGTTATTAATTTCATGTCCAGCACCACGTTGGTTAAATAGCAAATGCACTTGTGCCCATCTGTTCGCCCATGGGCGTGCTGGTCTGAAAACGAGGTGTGTTCAGGCGCATTGTTGGTGCGTTGCTATTTTGAGGCAACTGAAAATGACTGCGCCATTGACCAACAAAAACCTGGTCTAAAGTCAATAGTGCAGTATTTTTTGTGTTATTTAAAGGGTGTGTTTGTAATATGCGGCGATAGGTGATGCACAACGTGTGTACACTCTGGTTATTACACACACACAGGGGCGTGCAGCAGCACACAAATGTTTTTAAAAATAAAAGTAAAAGTATTCCTCTCTGGAGAAGCGTTCAGTCTTTCCGCTCGCAAATTCTGCAATGTAAATAGTAATCCACCATGATGCAACTAGATTTTAAAGGGAATGGGAGATGTGACTCTGATTGGTTTATTGCATGTTATACCCAACACACACTCATGACTCATTAAGAGTCTAAGTACAACCCTTTTGGACCATGCGCCTGGCACGCTGATTGTTTTTTCCGTCATTAAATTAACAAAATTGGATTCGGACACGCCCTTCGCTAAAATAGGGCCCTAAATGATTAAAGGCTATCCCTAATGCACAGCAGACACTGACACAAATACATTTTTAAAAGTACATTCTTGTTATAACAAAACAAAAAGAAGAAAAGAATAAGATCTATTACTGTGACATGCATAAAGACATCCCACTCCCTTGTTATCTGAAACCACATTTCAAAACATTTTATTCAATCACTGTCACTGCAAACTTATGAAAGCCTGAAACAAAGTACCACAGAGAACAGTGATTCCAGGAATCTCAGCACACATAAGATGTATACCAAATAATCTCACACAGAAGCTTTAAAATACACTACCGTTCGAAAGTAAAGGCTTGGATCACTGTGTACTGCTATCAGACTTAAGTATTTTCTAATACACTTTGACCTTTTTTGCTACCCAGTTTTCTGTCCTTTTCACCTTTTCTTTTATTTAACCTCCACCCTATCTTCCAAACCTTCCATTTATTCATTTTGTGTGTATAAGTGATTATTTCAAACATGACAGCACACACCCCAGTCCCCCTTTTTGTATTTTTTACTCATTCTCGCTTAAATGTTTAATGAGTTCAATACTGAATGAAAATTGATACCATTTATTATAGATTAACCTCGTTACAAACAGTTAAAATATTTACCACTTGCCCTTTCTCTCTATTTTTTCTTTTCGTTGTTATTTTTAAAGAGCTTCCAATGTTGATCATTTTTTCATGGAGATTGTGAGTGCCTAATTGTATACAATGTACATTACTATAAGGTTACAGCACTCAAAATTACAAAAGTACACATACACCACTCTCAATGCCCAACTAAACTATACTGCATGCTCTGAAAATACAGCAGTGCTCTCTATTTCTACAAAACAAAAGAGCTGCAACTTATTTTTTTATATTAAAATATGGTACAGTATATAATAGGCCTATAAAAGGTCTATACAATTGCCTTCAGAAATATTCTCTGCTATGCAAACAGTATTGTTACTGATCTCTGGGATATGTGGTTGTTTTGTGTGTATGTGTATGTGTGTGTGTTTCTATGTGTTTGTCTGTCCTTATTCAAGCTCAGTTTCGGAGGAATCCCTTTGCCTGGCAAGCCTGGGACGTTTCTCCATGAAAATTTCCATGGCTGCATAGAGAACCTCAACTACAATGGTGTCAATGTCATCGACATGGCAAAGAGACGGAAGCCACAGATCTATACCGTGGTGAGTTTGAACTTTTATAAGCGTTAGTGCCACTTTTTATCATGCCTATTGTGTGAATCAAAGACACCTTAGCTAGTGAGCTTGAACATCAAATCCCACTCTTTGTGAAGGCTGTGAGTTGAAATTTTGCTATTCACAAGGCAATGTGAAACATCTAAAGCATAGCTTTTTTGATGTGTTTTTTGTATTGTGTCATTTAAATAACTTTATTCACACAACAGGCATTTATATCCAATGCAATTTGCAACAGTGTCACATGGTAAATTACAGTAGCTCTGTGTGTGATTCTAAAGTGTGCTTCTGCAGTTGTGTGGAGTTGTGTGCATCGCACCATAAAAGAGCTCTCTTTCCCTAATTAAGAGGCTGTAAAGTCTCTTCTCTTGTCTATTTCTCTCTTGCTCTCTCCGGGTGGTCTAATACACTTATCACAGACAGGAAAAGAGGAGCACTGATCTTCATTTTTTCTTACCCTCCCTCTTGTCAGAGGCATTTTAAGACTAAGATCTTACCAGCTTATTGCAATACATTCCAAAGTCCAAGAGTTCATTGACTGAGTGATGTTCATGCAGTTCTATAGTTGTTTTTTATACATTAAACTGTTGTAGTACAATAACATTTGGGGCTACAGGATTCCCTTGATATTATAATCATGATTATTAATTCTGATTAACAGGCTGTAGATTCAAATGGTGCAACTGTATGGCATAATCTTTATGTAGGTTGCAATTTCAAAACGATTTGAGAACTTTAACTTCACATTGCTCCTAAAAACAAAAGTTAAACTAAACAGAATCACTGCATTTATGTGCAAAATTGACTTTCATGCTCACGTTGTAAATAGGAAACCTAAATGTGTCATTATTAAAGTGTTGAGAGGTATTGATTTATAGCAGAATTTCTCAAACTTTATGATTTTTTTGGAGCTCCTTTGAGGTTTTTAACCTCCATTAACGTCTTAAAGTCTTAAATTAGGTTTGGTCAAATTTAAGGTAATTGCACATTTAAGGTAAAAACTTCATTTGTTGCTGATTACCTTAAATTTAAATTACCTCAAATCTAATTCAAGAATTTAAGACTTTAATGGATCTTAAAAACCCCAAATATCTTAAATGGTACAACACAAAATCACAGCTCTTAATTTTCATTTTAAGACGTTCTAAATTTATGTGCGTGGCGTGGTTGATTTTGATGTCACTTTTTTACCTTCAGTTAGTGTGTTGCTGTTTGAGAATAAACAACATCTGCAGAGTTACAATGCAAAGGGGGATTTTTTTAATGAAATCACTGGTAACACGTTACAATACGGGTGCACTAATATGCATTAATTCATGCTTAACTAATGCACAGATAATCATGTGTTAATGTATGACTTATGAAGAACTAACCCATTTATTAATGATTACTGCATCAGCAACTAATGAAGATTTAAGCTATTAATCATATAGAATCTTCATTTGTTGCTGATGCAGTAATCATTAATAAATGGGTTTGTTCTTTCATCATACATTAACTGATTATCTGGCTATTAGTTAAGCATGAATTAATGCATATTAGTGCACGCGTATTGTAAAGTGTTACCGAATCGTTTTTTTGAGGACTACAACAAACGGCTTGTAGGGACTACAACGAGCTTATTCACGGGTAAGTGACATCAATAAAAAAACTGAATAACCCCTGCTCCTGGGAACATGCAGCAAAGGGAGCGAGGCCATGTTGAGGAGTTCATGGCAGAACAAGAGGAGTTGTTTTAGTAGAGAACATTTGGGAGTCTGCTCAAGCTGTCGCATCCGTCTTTTCGCATTTATTGTAATACAGTACATAACACAAATGCAAGAGCATGTAATAAAAGCAAGATGACAACATAATTTATAACCGTGATTAAACTAAACTATACCTTTTCTATTTTCATGTAGCATATATTCTCTGGCTCTGAAGGTATTTTACAACAGTTCCAACAAGAGCGATTACAGATTATCATGACAGAATATGCTAATGAATGACTTGAAGTTAAAGGGTTACTTTAGCGATTACCATTAAGCTTTGTATCAGTAGAAACCCGGGAGTATATTCAAATGATCGTACTTTCCCCCCTCATATGACCCTGAGACGAGAGAATTATGTATTTTATTTCTACAAAAATTCCTCCGATGACGCAAATATCGTCATTTTGCATCATCGGAGGAGTTTTTGGCCAGAGGCTGAAGACTACAGCCAGCAGGAGGCGCTATTTTCACATGTTTTCAACATCACACTCACAGCACTCGGCTCGCAGAGCTGCGGAGATTCATGTAAACTGAGCTGTGGAGACCAAAGTGAGTGTTTCAACTTTTCAAATGAACTTCCTATGAAAGTTAAGCTTTCAAAGACATGAACTGAACACGCGCCAGACTAATCACGCACTGTGAATGCAGCCGCGAATCCCTCGACTACCTCAGCTCATGTGATGAATGTAATCCGATCCTGCTGCGTTTCTGCCGTGACGCTCAATCGGCTCACTCGCATTATATCGAACAGACACGTTCAGTTTTTAATTGTAGGGTTTCTAACTGAACTGATTTTCTGAAAATGAACGCGGTGGGCAAGTGATCCAGTAATCCTGTAGCCGACTAGCCATGCCTAGAGTAGGGCAGTGAAGCAGTGCGTTCTGGGAATTGTTGTCATTCATCCCCATGAGACAAAAATACATTTTCTGTTTTCTCAGCCTAGAAGGCACCAAATTCAAAAATAATTTCACATTTCTACTACATTAATGACCCAGTTTAAATACAGATTCATCTTCCCAGCGCTGAAGTACCCCTTTAACTACACATCACCTACATAAATTCATCAACTAACCAATCAGAAATGTTTTGTTGCATTCTACTTTTTATCACTTTTTCTTGCGTCTCTCCTTCATTGTCTGACTCCAGTTTGAACGAAAAACTTGACTGCGTGAGGTAATCAGAGCTGCTAACTTGAGCTCTTGAAACTCCACCCTCTTCTTGAAACGGGTCCGGGAGCAGCAGCTCATTTGCATTTAAAGGGACACACACAAAAATTGAATGTTTTTGCTCACCTTCAAAAAGGGACAATTTTAACACGCTGTGGGGTATTTTGAGCTAAAACTTCACATACACACATTGGGGACATCAGAGACTTATTTTACATCTTGTAAAAAGGGGCTTTATAGGACCCCTTTAAACTTTAAGATAAAATCTTTAATCTAGATATTTTAATCTTTCGTCGGATATTTTAGTTGCGCAATAAACGTATGTGGGCGTATCCTGAGTGTGTTAAACTGTTTGCTTAGATGGAAGAAAAGTGATGTTTTTAACCCTTCTGCCAGCACACATTGCTATTGCTTCAATAATTCACTTACTATGTACCAAGTGCCCAGGCTGAAAATCAGTATGATTAAATACTCCTCGTTTCCATCTTGTTTTTCATTGTCCTTTCCTTTTTAATTCTGCTCTCCACATATTCATCTTTTCTTTCATTTTCATATTTTCTTCTTCTCTTCCTTACTAAGGGAAATGTGACATTCTCCTGCTCTGAGTCTTCCTCAGTGGCTGTGACGTTCCTCAGTTCCACAGGAAGCTTCATGGCGCTCCCTGCAGATTATTTTACAGAGGGTCTCTCTGTACGCCTTCAGTTCCGAACATGGAATCAGGAAGGGCTGCTTTTCTCAGTCCCGCTCTCTCATGATCCGGACCCCATTAACCTCCTTCTGCAGCTCAGCCAGGCCCGGCTGCTCCTCTCCTTATCTGGCGGGCCACTAAACTCTGCTCAGGTTTTTAGTGGTAAGATATGTAGGAGCAAAAGCATTTAATTTGTTAATACATTTTTAGATATTGTATACTGATTAAAGGGTTAGCTCACCCAGAAATTAAATTTCTGTCATTAATTACTCACCCTCATGTTGTTCCAAACCCGTAAGACCTTCGTCCATCTTCAGAACACAAATAAAGGATATTTTGGATGAAATCCGAGAGCTTTCTGACCCCTCCATAGACAGCAACGTTATTACCACTTTCAATTCCACTTAATGTTATGAAGCGAGAATACTTTTTGTGTGCAAAAAAAAAACAAAAATAACTAACTTTAACTTAAATTTTCAAACTTTATTCAACAAATTATTCTTTTCTGGGTCAATCTCCGATGCTGTTTACTTGAGCAGGAGCTGGCCAATACTGAGCCAACGTTCTGACATACAACCCGGAAGCGCTGCACTGTTTTCAATGTGAACAGCATAGGAGACATTGTTTAATATAATAATAAGGTTGAACCAACATGGACTATTTTAATGTCTTAACTTCCTTTCTGGGCCTTGAAAGTGGTAATAGCATTGCAGTCTGTTTTTATATTTCATCAAAAATATCTTTGTTTGTGTTCCAAAGATGAACGAAGGTCTTAAAGGTTTGGAACGACTATCCCTTAAAGTGTCTATGCAGATGATTGCGGGATTCGCAGCTTTCGTTCTGAGGCTGGGCAGACTGCCTTGTTATACCTGAACTGTTTGTGTTTCAGGTCAGAATTTGAGTGATGGACAGTGGCATTCCATAGCTGTCGAGGTCAAGGGTCAAAAAGTGTCTTTAACAGTCAACAACCAGAAGCCTGTCACAATGGAAATCATTGGCCTTAGCCAGAACATGCAAAGAACTACCATCTACTTTGGAGGTACAGCATTAGAAATGGAAACAGCTAATTTATGCTCATTCTTGGAAAGAGTACTGGCTGTATTCAAATGCAGGGATAATAACTTATTTTGATCTGTTATCTCATTTCTGAACTAGCCTGATGGCTGCAGGGAAAAAGCAGTTATTACCCAAAACATTTTCCTGAATGCCAAGAACAATTTTCTTCTGCCTTATTAACTCTAACCTCCATCAACCAAATGTTCCTCATGCTCCTGAATGAAATACAGGTTTGGCAAGCTGAGAGCGTTCTTAGGGTCCATTCATTTCACACGCATAGTTATTTCCAAACCTCCGTCTTTTTACTTGGAGGTTTTATTTTTATTTTTAGTTCATTCATGCAGTTCTAACCGCATTCAATTACTATAACGGATAAATGTGTTTTCTTAAAAGCTGCTATTGAAATCTCTGACTCAAACTTCCAATGTCTTAACTAAGACCTCTAAATCTCCCATTCTGCTTACTTCTGGGACAATGCAGTCCTGCGGAGATTTTATAAGCTGCTTTGCAGAGATTTGTCTTTGTGCAACTTGGTATTAGTTGTGGATGTTGTTTTTGATTTTAAAGACAGTAAATTGGAATTTTCCATTATTTTAGGCTGCCCTTTATTCCAGAGCAATTTCATCTGTGAGAACCCCAGCAGAGGATTTCAGGGTTGCTTTCGTCTCCTTTTCATCAACAACCATCCAGTCAACTTCCTTCAGATCCAGCAGGAACGCCTGAGCAACTTTAGCCAGCTTAGCTTTGATGTTTGCAACATACAGGACAGGTCAGTTTTCCCCATTGATTTCTTGCTCACACAGTTTTTTTTACTACTTTTATGTAAATCACTATGCATGACTTATAAAATGTAGTGATCAGCTATATAATTTATCTCATAACAAGGCCCAGATGAAACAGATATACATAATTTATTTGCCTTTTCTATGCTAATTTTGGAGGAAAATCTGTAATGTTAATGGAAAAGAGTTAACAGTTAATGGAATAGGCCATTACAATTCTATATAGATTTTTTTTCAGAAACAAATTCAATGTGGTCCAACTCATAACCTATGCGCATAGAATAATATTGAATAATTATATTGTTTGTAATAATTATACACACAGTAGTAATATTTTTTTGAGGGGTATGATAAATAATAACAGTTATTATTACCATTACTAAAAATCTAAAAATGATCACAATTATCCCCAACAGATGTTTGCCCAATCTGTGTGAGCACGGTGGTCAATGCATCCAGTCATGGGACCAGTTTTACTGTGACTGTTCTGGAACAGGATACACAGGAGCCACTTGCCACAACTGTGAGTTATGCAAAGCCCCAAAACAGCCTATGCCTGTTTGGTTACTCAGATGCGAGTTTATTTTCACTGTTTTGCAGCATATTACTAAATAATGAGTTCTGAATAATGCATGTATTTTGGTTTATTTCAGGTATCACAGATGGATTGTCAGAATTATAACTATTCTAATTATAAAAAAAAATAAAAAAAAGTTGTAGCGTGGTAGGTAATTGTCATCTACAGGTGCCAACATTGTGTGGAAGAAAGTAGCCTAAGGGTGTGTTTACACTTGGCATGTCTGGTTCACTTAAAACGGACCATGGTGTGATTGCTGTGTTAGTGCGGTTCATTTGAATAAGTGTGAACGTTACCATCCGAACCCTGGTGTGCACCAAACAAGTGGACGAGACCGCTGAAATGATGGGTCTTGGTCCACTTCCAAATTTTGGTGCAAATTTCCAATTCCACTTTGGTGCAATTCGAATGAAATAGGAACACAATACGGACCAAAAACTTGTACATGAACCAATAACCGGGCATGATGTAACAAGATGCAACCCTGAAAAGGACAGAATGCTCACGCATACCTGTTTTCTCTTGTCATAGTCGTGATGTTGCCCATCACAGTTCGGTTTACTAACCAAGCAAACTATAAGTGTAAACACACCCTAAATAAACTTAAATTAGTATTACATTTCAGTTAAGTTGGTGAGGTCTGACTTTTCCCATAGTTTAATTTTTATTGTTCATGTAAACTGTATTTCTTTTTTAAAATAATGCTTAGAATAAGCCAATGCTGCTTACCTTTTATCTTTAATCATTACCATTATGCATAATGCATCACTTGACAGCTACAGGTGTAACAATGATTTGAAACTATGCACTCACCAATTTATCTATTTAATTTTGGCATCTGTGTCTGATAGTATTTTGAGTAAGCTGTAATTATTTTCGCCAGATATATTTTTACGCTTTCTTGCTGTAATCTAATTTGTTGGATCAATATGTTCTAATCTGCCGCCGCATGCACCGTTTCATCATACGTTCAAGACTGTTCATGTTCTCTGGAGGAGAGAGAGGCACGACAATACCATCTGTTAGACAGAGAAATTTAATATTTCCTTTTTACAAGTCCTGCTGTGCGATTCACCGTCACCAAAACAACACGTGCGACAAATGAGCTCACTCTGCCGCATAGAGAACTCCTCTGTCATGACGAACAGGTCCCAAGTAAACAGTAATTACCTCTGTTTGCTAAATTAACTGTTTACAATGTCATTGTTAGGGAAGTTAATTTAATATAAATAAAAGACTTGTTTGCACGTGACACACTGTTTTTATTTGTGACTGATTTAACAAGTATGGGCTGTTTTTGGCTAGGAGTGCTCAGTCTGATTGATGCTACCGATTAACAAAAGTTGACACACGTTTGTTCTCATGATTACACCTTAAACTTTAAGGCAAAAAACAATGTTCTTGATCTCATTTTAGTGTTTTTTTTAACCTCCCACAGGCTCAGTATTCCTGTGCCAAGCATGCTGATATGCCAAAATGCAAGCATTCTGTAATCAAACACAACATAAACACAACAGCAGCATATTTATTTCCATCATTTCTATGATTCATCATTTTCAGCAATATATGAGCGATCCTGTGAGGCCTTCAGGAAAACAGGAAGCCAGTCGAGTGTGTTTACAATCGACCTTGATGGGAGCGGACCTCTGGAGCACACTCAAGTTAACTGCACCATGGCAGGTGACTGACCCAATTATGCATACTCAGCTTTGCACATTTTTAGACGTATTATACACTGATGTTCATCAGGTTTAACATTATTCAATGATGAAGCTCAAAGCTCAGCACTTCTCATTTACAAACCTGATTCAGTGCATGGACAGGTGTGACCTCAGCATGTGTAGGAGACTGCCTGGAGAAATCACACATCTCATTAAGTGAGTTCAGCATCTCATGCGGCTGTCTAGTTCAGCAGGTTGGATTAGGGTTGGCCAACCTTCCTCCCAGGGAGCCTCCAGTGAGGCAGAGTTTTTGCTCAGGCACCATACAAACATCCCTGAATCAGCTCGACTGGATCCAACGGAGCAGTTGATGAGTGTTACCAAGACATCTAGATGGTGTGATGTAGCTGGGGTTTAGATGTTTTCCTGGTTTCCCTAGACTGTGGGAGAAATCATTAAGAATAATTTGTGCCTATTGATAGCGTTGTTTATTTCCAGTGATATGTATATGACTGATCATAACCTTTCCATCATTTCATCATCATTTGAGCAATAACTCCTGCTAGAATATGTGTGACAACTGTGAGAAATTCAGGTTTCCCTTTCAGGCATTACATTTATTGAAGGAAAGTATTTAAAGGGTAACTAAACCCTGTTCACAACCTAACTCCACCCACTGGCAATATTTGAAAAATGCTGGAAAAGTGGGCAGAGCCCAGCGGAGACAGAGGGGCGAACCGAGGGCGGGGGCGTGCACCTGAGACCCGCAGTGACAAATTGATTAACAGCTGTCAGACTCAAAAAGATGGAGAATGACTGGAGTGACACCAGTAGTTCCCTTTCAAGGGAACTCGAGCTCACCGCTTTGGGAACGCCTCTGCGTGATTGCGTCGTGAAGCACGTATGCCATCCATCCAATAGAGAGAAATGCGTCATGGCGGGTGGCGTCATAGACCCGGAAACTATAAAGCACCCGGCAAACACGCCTTTAGCTTCTGTTGCCTTCAACAAGCGCTCTGTGTTCATTCTGTCCAAATCTGTGTTGTGTCTGAGTTCAGACTTTGTTGTTTTGAGAGAAATATGGCGGCGAACAGCATTTCGTTAGGTGTGTGCCTCCTGCTCACGTTTCATTACGGGTGGGGACACACACTCGATGTGTGTTGTTTGTTTGGGAGAGCAGCACGCGCAGTCGGCACTCGAGGGTGGCGGTTGCTGCCTCTTCGCTGCGGTCCCGCCGGGTGCTCTTCGAGGAGGGCGCTCGGCTTGCGTTCCCAGCGCGGTCCCGCTGCTGCTGAGGCACAGCGAAGGCTCATGTCGTGGGGTTCGCAGATGGATCTGGTGGAGGGTTTGAGGCGGGCCCGCCCTATCTCAGCCTTCACCCGCCAGATCCGGCGCCGTCTCTGGGTTCGGGAGCCGGCGCTGCGGTTTCTCCCGCCGGGGCGGCAGCGCGCATTGCAGCTATCGTCCTCCGAGGAGGTCGATATCTGCACTGTCGATGCAGGGATTGAGGACTCGCCACTTCAATCCCCTGCAAGTGAGGAGCTCATGGAGGTTTTGAGCAGAGCTGTGGCCAGATTAAACATCGACTGGCCACATGAGCATAATGAGCGAGCTACTATAAAAAGTAAGCTCGACGAGCGCTTTCTCCCCTCGCGCTCTGCTCAGCCTCCACGTAGGAGTCTGCCGTTTTTCCCCGATCTCCACACCGAGGTGTCGAGATCGTGGAAGGCGCCGTGTCTGCACGTGTTTTCAACCCAGGCACATCTGTCTATAGTAACATCTCTGGGTTGAAAAGGCACGGTTATGGTCAGATGCCTCGGGTTGAAGAGACGCTTGCGAGCCATCTCTCGCCTGAATCGGCATCTGCCATAAAGGCTCCAGCTTTACCCACAAAGCCATTAAAAACTACATCAACGCTAGTGGGTAAAGCATACTCGGCAGCAGGTCAGGCCGCCGCATGTCTGCATACTATGGCCATTGTGCAGGCATACCAGGCTGACCTGCTGAAAGACCTGGGGGAGAGCCACGAGATCGGAGCTGATGTTATTACTGAGCTCCGATCCACAGCAGATCTCGCTCTCCGGGCCACCAAGGAGACGGCCAGGTGTGTTGGCCGTTCTATGGCAGCCCTGGTGGCCTCGGAGAGACATTTGTGGCTCAACCTTACGGAGATAAGGGAGAGAGATAAGAGCTTTCTGCTCGATGCGCCGCTGGCTCCAGGAGGTCTGTTCGGTGGCCCGTCAATACCGTCACCGACAGGTTCCTGGAGGCCAAAAGCAGTCGGCGGCGCTCAAGCAGTTCCTCCCGTAGGCCCAGGTCTCGTCTGCTGCTGGGCGGGAGCAGCAGGCGCTGAGTCTGAGCTCCTCCCATAGGGTGCAGCAAAAAGTGAGTGTCGCCACTCGCATGGCCCCACAAAAGGGCAGCCGGGTGCGCGGCACTCACAGGCGCAAGCCTTCCAAGTCCAGGGCCGATCTGAGGGCGGTCATTGTGGCGAGGAAGGCTGCGTCAAGAGGTCCTGACGCCTGTGGGCCCAGGACAGTGAGGTGATCCCCTCCGCGCGGGTGGACGGTGCTCACCGCGGTATACGGTACCCGTCGTCCGCGGTACCCTCACAGGGCCAACCCACCAACCCGCCCGGCGCCGGGCGTGGGAGGCCCACGGGTCATCCGAGGATGGCCCGCACCCTCCGCGGAGGAGTTAGTGCCGTTGGGTCGGCTTCAGGGCGCTGTACTCACGGTATGCGGGCACATCAGAGGCCAGCCTCGAGAGGCTGGTACCCTTAGTAGATTTTGTGTCGGAATGGGAAAATCTGCGCATATTTCTCAGTGGGTCCTGAGATGTATAAGGGTGGGGTACGCCATTCAGTTCAGATGTCGTCCCCAGTTTCAACGTGGGTTCTGCCTACGTGTGTGGGCCCGAACAGGCTCTGGTGATGTCTCAGGAAGTACAGACTCTGCTGCAAAAGGGGGCTATAGAGAGGTCCCAGACAGGGAGTCAGGCTTTTACAGCCGGTACTTCATAGTGCCAAAGAAGGATGGAGGGCTGCGCCCCATCTTAGATCTACGCATTCTGAACCGGGCAGTGGCAAGGCTCAAGTTCAGGATGCTCACACTCAAACAGATCGTGTCTCAGATCAGGTCCGAGGACTGGTTTGTCACGATAGATCTCAAAGATGCATATTTTCATATCTCCATCCTTCCGCAGCACAGGAAGTATCTGAGGTTCGCTTTCAGGGAGAAGCGCCCAGTATCGGGTGCTTCCTTCGGTCTAGCCCTTTCACCCCGCACGTTCACGAAGTGTGTGGGCGCTGCTCTTGTCCCCTTGCGGCTGCAGGGGGTCCGGATTCTCAATTATATAGGCGACTGGCTGATCATGGCACGGTCAGCTCGTCTCGCGTTCAACATCGAGATGTTGTTCGCACACATGAGGAGGTTGGGGCTGAGGCTCAACCCCAAGAAGAGTGTTCTGTCTCCTGTGCAAAAGATCACTTATCTCGGTGTGAGTTGGGATTCGGTCTCTATGCAGGCCCGCTTATCAGAGCCTCGTGTAGGGTCGATCCTCTCAGCCATGAACGGGTGAAACTAGATCAGCCACTCACTGTGAAACAGTTCCAGAGACTGTTAGGTAATGGCAGCAGCGTCCAACGTGATTCCTTCGGGCCTGCTGTACATGAGGCCACTGCAGTGGTGGCTCAAAACCAGGGGGTTTTCCCCAGGGGAAATCCTTTTCGCGTAATCAAGCCAGCGGCGATGTCTCCGCGCCTTGGTTATGTGGAAGGACCCTTGGTTCCTGACCCAAGGCCCGTCCTGGGGGCACCGTGTCGCGTGTCTCTGACCACGGATGCCTCCCTGACGGGCTGGGGCGATCATGAGTGGTCGCTCGGCCCAGGGTCTGTGGCAGGAACACCAGCGTTAAGTGGCACATAAATTGCCTAGAAATGCTGGCAGTGTTTCTAGCACTAAAACACTTCCTGCCACATCTCAGGGGCCATCATGTGCTGGTGAGCACAGACAGCACATCGGTGGTGTCCTATATCAACCATCAGGGGTTTGAGGTCCCGTCGGTTGTACAACTTATGCTCCTCTGGGCTCAAGGGAAATTGTTGTCAGTCAGGGCAATATATATTCCGGGGAGCCAGAATGTGGAAGCAGACATCCTGTCGAGGCAGGGGCCGAGGCCCGGGGAGTGGAGACTCCACACCGAGGTGGTGGAGCTCCTTTGGGAGAAGTTCGGCAGGGCCCAGGTGGACCTGTTCGCCACGCACGAAAATTCGCACTGTCGTCTGTGGTTCTCCCTGTCGCATCCAGCTCCTCTGGGACTGGATGCGATGATGCAGGAGTGGCCGAGGCTGCTCCTGTACGCTTTCCCCGATTGCTCTGCTTCTGGGAGTTCTAGAGAGAGTGCGCCGGACGGGCCCGTCTTCTGCTAGTAGCCCCGTTCTGGCCGGGTCGAGTATGGTTCTCGGACCTGGTATCTCTCCTCGACGGCTCTCCCCTGGAGATTCCGATCAGGAGGGACCTTCTCTCTCAGGCGGGCGGCGTATTCGTACACCCTCGCCGGAGTTGTGGAAACTGTGGGCTTGGCCTCTGAGGCCCAGCTCATAAGTTCGGTCTCTCAACTGAGGTTGTGGAGACCATTCTACACTCAGAGCTCCTCCACGAGGAAACTGTACTATCTAAAGTGGAGACTCTTCACCGTATGGTGTCGAGAACGCCTGTGGGATCCAGTTAACTGCCCTGCGGCGCGGTGCTGGAATTCCTGCAGGATAGATTCTCTGCTGGGCTAGCCCCCTCCACTCTGAAGGTGTATGTGGCGGCCATAGCGGCCTACCACACTCCTTTGAGTGGAGTGTCTATCGGCGACACCCGCTAGTAACCCGTTTCCTCCGTGGAACCTTGAGGCTGAGGCCTGTGACACGTACTAGGGTGCCGGCCTGGGACCTCTCTATAGTCCTGCGAGGCCTTTCTGAGGCTCCTTTCGAGCCGATGGAGGAAGTCACGGATAAGTTCCTTACTCTTAAGACAGTGTTTTTACTGGCTATTTCTTCCCTGAAGAGGATCGGGGATTTGCAAGCTCTCTCTGTGGCACCCTCGTGCTTGGAATTTGCTCCGGGTATGGCTAGAGCGTTTCTCGCGCCGAGGCCCGGGTATGTTCCCAAGGTCCTCACTAACCCGGTGAGGCCTATTGTCCTTCAAGCCTTTTGTCCGCCTCCGTTCTGACGTCAGACCGGGAGAGATTGAATCTGCTTTGTCCAGTTCGCGCCTTAGGCGCATATGTCCACAGAGCTGCCCTGTGGAGGAAAACTGACCAGCTTTTTTGTCTGTTACGGGCCGCCCTCGAGGGGGGGCCCAGTGTCAAAGCAGAGGATGAGCAAGTGGGTGGTGAGGCCATCTCACTCGCTTATGAGGCGGCGGGCGGCCTTCCCCTATGGCCGTTCGGTCCCACTCTACTAGGAGTATGGCTGCCTCCCAGGCACTTTTGGCAGGAGCCTCCTTGCAGGATGTTTGTGATGCGGCAGGATGGTCCTCGCCTCATACCTTCATCCGGTTTATGAGCTGGATGTTAATACTACTCCGGGGTCTCGGTGCTCGCCTCTCAACCATGAAACACAGGCGGGCATCCGGACTCGTGTAGGCGTGGGTATTCTCGTTCCCAAAGCGGTGGCGCAGCTTGAGTTCCTTGAAAGGCGTCTCGGTTACATATGTAACCTTAGTTCCCTGAATAGGAGCGAGGCGGCTGCGTCACCAAGCCATACTCCCGCATGCCATAGCGTCTTGTCTCAGGCCTTCTCCAGAAGCTAAAGGCGTGTGTTTGCGGGGTGCTTTATAGTTTCGGGTCTATGGCGTCACCCGCCATGGCGTACTCTCTCTATTGGATGGATGGCATACGTGCTTCACGACGCAATCACGCAGAGTTCCCAAAGCGGTGGCGCGGCGTCGTTCCTACTCAGGGAACTAAGGTTACATATGTAACCGAGACGTTTTGCAACAGAGCGGCCATTTGAAGTAGAGGACTTTTCTCCGCCGTCTTCACCTGAAGTGGAGGAGGGTAAATTGTCTGTAAACACAGGGCCAGAGCCGTGCTCGATTCGAGAGCCGCTGCCTCAAACTGCGTTAGCTCGATGCCGGCGATACTAAGCGAAACCTCAGCGCAAGAGAGCAGTGTCTGAGTGGTAAACATTAGCATTATTGATAGTATACTCGCGGTCATCCAGGCCAAGTGCATGCAACCACTGACGCCAATTTCCACGTCTGAAAGCTATGCAGTCCAGCACTGCTGTTGCAACCAGCAACACTACACCTACATACTATCCTAACTAACCACTGTACTAAATACAGATAAAACTAATGCTAAAAATATCGCTAACTTGAAGCTATCTTAACTGATGCAATACTATGAGAACTATGCTTCTAACAATAATACACACTAACGACTATGCTAATAAATTAACTAAACTAGGTTACACTAAATAATCTATAAAACTATATAACGGCTATGCTAACTAGATTCTAATATACAATATCCTGATAATTTTCAATACTCAAATTCCAACTCCTGACTCGCTACAGTGGTTATGACGGAAAATTATATAATAATAATAGGAAAATTCAACTGCAGTAGCCACCGTTCAACCTTAAGAGGGCAGCACTTTGGCGGTTTTACACCATATTTTATAGAATTAAAACACTTTATACTCAAATGTCAAAACTCTTACTTGAATCAATGAACAGCACTAATAAAGCCCCAGTCTTGCAGATCATCAACTAAAAAAGTTGTTCTAGGGTTTAGTTACCCTTTAAATAAATCATGCAATGTGTATTTGCAGCATTGTTTAAAACCAGCATGTCTTAACCCATTTTTATGGCTGCATTTGTTTTTTAATTTGCACATTGTCAGTAGATCACCATCAGAAATTTCCACTTCCATATTCTCTTTTATTTGGAAAGCAGTCTCACGCTAATTTGCCCTGTTTAGTAGATCTGACACTATATGTGCTATTTTTGTAGTAACATCACTGTAAAAATATTACAGGATGGCATACTGGTGCATGTACATTTTACAACTTATAACCATATATTTTAATGTTATTATACGAAACTATGCAAAATAAGATTTTTACCTTAAAATTTACTGATAACCACCATAATAATACAGTTGACATATTAGAAAGTCACATAATAATTCCATTAAAAATGTCCAATGCTCATATATATGGTGCACAGGGTCATACACAAAAAACACCATCAGGGTAACACATAACACTTCAATAGAAAATGTAACGTAAAACAAAAATGGGAGGAATCAAAACAATTTATATAAAATATAAGCATTGTGATGTCACACAGGGACTTTCACCATAAAGTACATGGTAATTCATAGTTTTTACTTACAAAAAACATATATTTGGCAATATGTGTAGTTATTTAGTAGTTAGATTACTTCGTACAGTAGGTTAGCTATGTGTAGGTTTATACCTGTTTATATGTTTATATTTCTACTGTTTACCACTGTATCCAACACTTTGCATTGTACTTGGTGATATAAGGCTTGGATGCAGCTGTTCAGCCATGGAAACCCATTCAATTAAGCTCTCTAAACACTGTTCTTGAGCTAATCTGAAAGTCTTTCACAAATGTTTGTAAAAGCATCTGCATGCCTAGGTGCTTGATTTTATACCTTTTGTACCTTGTGATTGGAACACCTGAATTCAATTATTTTGAGGGGTGTCCCAATACTTTTTGTAATGTAGTGTATGTAGCGCAGTGGTCCTGTGGTCAATGTATATCTCCACATATAGCAGAATGACAATAAATCTTCCTTGACTTGACTAAACTTTAGTATATGTAACCTATTAACAGGATTTAACAGTCTTTTTCAACAACAACAAAAAATATATCTAAGAGATGAGTTCTTCATAACCAATTCTGATATAACAAGAAAGAAAAACTGGTTTACCACCTCTCCAAGACATGTGGGGGCAAGTAGATATATCCTCTGCCACAGGAACAATGTGTTTTCTCACATCTCCTGTCAGGTTTCATCACCAATTTCACCGACCTTGGTTTTTGGCCTCTGACATTACTCTCTGCTGCATCAGATGCTGGGCTGATTTGTCTCTTAGATAAGGCTGTAATACATTATATCATCACGCAGGGAAATTCAAGCCCCATTATGTCAACAGCAGGGAGGAGTGCAGGTAAAGAAAGAAAAAAAGTCAAGAAGCATTTTCTGCCTGCAGAGACTGGCAGTGCATACTAGCTGAGACTGATAGCTTCATTTTTCTTAGTTTCATAGGCAGCGGGTTTTGGCTCTGAGGTTATTGGAGCTGCAAGTTGAGCTGAGAAAAGCACGCACCGGGAAGCTGTCATACACTGTGACCACCTGCTGCACGTTGGCACAGCTAAGCTGGCTTAACTTTACAAAGTTAGCTTTCGTTGAGCTTTATTCTGATTGCAAATCTAGCTTTGTCACGCTGAATGCATTTAAAGATCTGGAGACCCAATACAAATAGACCTTTTCTCTCAAGCGACGCCAACAAGCGCTGGCAAGAAAATCGTTTGAAATTGACCTCAATTACAGGAGCTATTAGCCATGCTAATTCTGCAAGACACCACAAACCGGCACCTTTGGACATCACACGCAGCCATTTCATTGAGCACAGGGAAACGTGCTAGTGTAGACTACCACACTCCCATCATTTCACACCCTCCTGAATGAGTGACCTTCTGTTGTTCTCTGCTTAATATTCATCAGGTATTTGCATATGACTCCATCACTCCGTTAATCTCTCATTTTCATTCGCAAGCACATACGGTCGATTGAGTGCAGTCTTGAGAGGGTTGGTATACGATCGGAGTCAATGGGGAATTCAGTCTTTACTAGTTTTTTCAAGTGTGCTGTTTCTTTGTGTATGTGTGTGTGTTTCTTGCACAGAAGATAAAGTTTGGACTGTGGTGGGGCACGATCACACGAGGCCCATTGACATTCGAGGATCCACTCCACGCAGCCCTTTCGTTCTCATCTTCAACTACACCATCTCACCATACCATCTCCGCTCGCTTGTGACCTCTTCGGAACACTGCCAACAGGAAGTGATATATCGCTGCAGGAAGTCTCGGCTTTTTGACACCTGGGGTTGGTTCTGCTTTCTTACTCTAGAGCACTGAGTTTATCTTACAGTTTTGTGTGCTGTACTGCTGAAATGTTGTCTTTTTATGAAGTGTGTGATTTATGTTACCTCAGGAATTCTAATCGTCTAAATTTGGCTAATATGCTCCAAAGGAACAAAAACATACCTCACAGCTAAATGATTCACAACAGCAGGTTATTACCACCGATATTAAAGGGGCTCAAGTGTGACATGACGACGATGTGCAGTGAATGATGATGTTCACTTAAAAAGTGGTTAGACTGTAATTCTTGTCATGCACAGGGATGGTTGTGGGACGTGATGAGAGCATTTGCATTGCAAAGGCATGCATAAAGCCTTAAAAAAGATTATAAGCTGGTACGCTAAATTATTCCATATGTTTTTTTCTGCACACTGCTTTAATACTTTTGACTTTGTGGGGTTGATATGCTTAGGCTTTTTATTGGGTTGGAGTTAACTTATCCTCAAACACTTGGCTCACTCTTTGGATTCATTTTGATTTATCGGAATGAGATCCAATAAAGCCTTTGAGCATAGATCAACCTTTGATCAAAAATTGCTCATATATGAACCTCCAGCACTAGACATCTTGCATATCTGATTGCCATTTGTCATTGGCTAAGCTCTTGGCCAGTTCTCTGCACCGCTGTGATAGCAGATGTCTGGTCACGCACATTGTAGCACTACTATAACAGCTACTTGACTGACAGGAGCCTCAGAGCCCTTTACTGACCAGCATGAGCAGGAGACCAGATGTCATCATGCATGACTAAATAACATTAGACTCCAAACAGTGCTGACATTATTTGCATAATTATTTACTGGCAGAAAAATAAAAAATATTTTTTCCTTGGGGCATTTTGTCCATTTTCAGATGGAACGCCTCTTTCATGGTGGCTGGATAGAGACGGAGTGAAACGAACATATTGGGGAGGATTTCTGCCTGGGGTCCAGCAGTGTTCTTGTAGCTTGGATGGCAACTGCAGAGATATGAATTACTTCTGCAACTGTGATGCAGACCAAGACACCTGGTAAATCTTCATTTCACAGTGAATCAGGCATGTCAGGTCAGCGTAGCAAAAAATAGCCCAATGGCCAATCAAAAATAGCTCAAAACTAGCCCAATGAACTAGCCCAAACATCAAAACTCATAATATGCCAATCCAATACCTAAACCACTGTTATACATTAACAACTTGAAAATCACTATATAGTAGTAATCATAAACACTGTTTGTTTGGTCCGCTTGGTTTGTTTGGTCCGGGCCACAAAACATTTTTTTTAGCCCTGGTCAGAGCATGTGAGCAATTTCCCCTCCACGTTCTAAGCATTCGATAATCACTCCGCTCCAGTCCTCGCTCACTGATATCAGAAACACCGCTCTGTCTTCGCTCCCAGGAAAGTATCTGCTCTGAAATATCACAAAAGTTCGCTTTATAACATGCATTGAATGAAAAAATAAATAAACATTTCAACGTTGTTTATTGGAACACTAGTGTGCAACTTTTTTCCTACGACATGCCAAGCTTATAAGGCTTTATCAGCATTAAAATTTAAATATCATTGCTGCTTTTTCAGTGCGAATTTTATATGGAAAAATGAAAATAGCATGTTTTCATCAGTTACTTTATCTACGGGTCACTATACATAGAGATTTAGATAACTATAAGCAGATAAGCACTGTAAGATTACACTTGTTTGAATGCATTAGAGAGAACGATTACGTGTGTGAATAAGTGCTACCTGTTTAAAATGTGCTTTCAACCGATCATATTCAGTATGTAGAAGGTACAAAAAAATTCCTTGAACTATAAAATCCCGCTCATGTCCATCGCCATCATCCTATAATCTCATCAGTGATCCATCTGAATTAAGCTATTTAAATGTGTTTAACATGTAAGTTCTGGCTAAAAATGCAGTCACATTATGGGTCGTTGGCATGAATTGTAGTACTCGTGATGGAGCGATAATAGAGTGCTCTCGCTCTCGCTCCGCTCCCACTCCACTCCGCTAACATACTCTGGTCCGCATAGCATTCAGATTGGTGTTTTTAACACCAAACCTAAAAATACAGAACCTAAAGGCATATGATACATTCACAACCTGGTCTGTGTTGTGTTCGTATTTCATTCAAACAACACCAGAGTGACCAAAACCCATCTTTTTGGTGGTCTCACTCCGCTTTTGGTGCGCACCTTATTCAAATGAGCTGCACTGACAGAGCAATCACACCAGGGTCCGTTTTAATCTAACCAAACATTCCAAGTGAACACACCCTAAAAGTAGCCCATTGGACTTCAGCAGTTTTTTTTTCAATTTGTAGGATAATAGGAATGTTGTTTTTTCATAGACCAAAAGAAATCTGAGGCAGAATGAAGAGTTTTAGTCAATTAAAATGTGGTATTGAATTCACATTTTAAAACGCTTTGTTAGTTTTTCTGTTAAAGTGAGCGAGACAAGCAAAAAGCTTAATACTCGCCATAGGGCAAGTATTACTGTTTTTTAAGCATCAAGTGAAGCATACACACTCCTCGGAGGGCAATTGTCTACCTCAGAGAGAGATTAAAAAGACTTTCCACCAGCCTTTTGCTCATTACTTCTCCTCTTGCACATTCTCTCGTTCTCTTTCTCCTCCTGCAGGGCAAATGATACTGGTATGCTGTCGTATAAAGACCATTTACCCCTTAGTGAGATCGCCATCGGAGACACAAACCGGACAAACTCACAGGCTGAGCTTCAAATTGGACCGCTGCGTTGCTATGGCAACCGTGGGTGTTTTGTTTACAAAATTTAAAAGGGGAATGGGGGGTAATACGGCTCTCTACTGAATATATTTTCATATTTCAAAATGCAAAAGAGATGGACCCTTTTTTATCGAATTGAGTGCTTTTCAACACGCTGTGTGCTTTTTTGCATGTCCCTCTGCTACAGGATTTTTCTGGAACGCTGCATCTTTTTACCAGGAATCCTCCTATCTGCACTTCCCCACCCTGCAAGCCGAACTGAGCGTCGATATTTCACTCTTTTTCAAAACTAGTGCTCTCTCAGGAGTCTTCTTGGAGAATCTGGGTGTCAGAGACTTCATAAGGCTAGAACTTATTTGTAAGTGCTTGATCAAATTTCACGTTAAAAGAAAAAAGGATATATACACACACATTTACTTGCAAAATTGCACAAGAAAAATAACGCTTGTTTCTAGAAAATATATGCTGAATTAAGTATATTTATTTATATATTTGATATTCAACTTGAATGCAAGACAAAAACAGTGGCATAACTTAATATATGCTTGAAGGGAAATGCACTGGTATTGGATGCGTCTGACCTTAAAATAGAGGCTTCAGCAAGTTTCTTGAAAGAGCCTCTGAGCACTTCTTTAAAAGAAGTACATTCAGTGAACTTTCAGTGAACTGCGTTGTCATACTTTTGTTTAAACCACAAAGTGTGAGATAAACATACCACTTTTTTGTCATTCTCAGCTCCTTCTACAATGAACTTCACCTTTGACCTTGGGGATGGACCAGTAATTCTTACCGTTCGATCACCCGTAGTCTTAAATGATCGTCAATGGCATTATATACGTGCTGAGCGAAATGTGAAAGAAGCTTCTCTGCAGGTTGACTCGCTGCCGCTGGAGCTAACCGAAGCACCGTCTGAAAGACCCTATCGGCTTCAGCTCAGCAGTCAACTATTTGTGGGTGCGCAAACATGCAATTGAGCAAATGTCACTAGTAATGATATTATAGTAATAACATTGACTGTACTTTGGTTAAGAATACCCGTGGGAACAGAGAAAATTTTGACTGTTTAATAGAAGGAATTTGTGATCATGTTTCAAGTCAGAAACCATGGCATGGTTAAATGTTATAGGGTTGAAGATCCGTGCAATAAAATATCATTGTGGTGTAGTATACACTACACCACATTATTTACAGTCAGAATTATTGTTTTATGCCATGAACAATATACCTGCCATTTTGTCATTTGTCAAAACATGATCAGATGTTATGGTGGCACTCCCTTAAATATGGTGTCACAAAAAATCAATCCATTATTTAGAGAATTTGACAGAAACTACAAAGAGAAACAAAGCATTATAGAAAAATCTATATGAAGGCATGATATTTTCATGTCAGTAAAAACGTTTTTTTTTTTTACTTTTATAACCTATTACCACAAAATGGTGATTAATAGGAGAACGCAGATCAGCAAAAAATCTGATAAATATATTTCATTTTAATAATTGTTTTTTTTTTTTTTGCTGTTTACACACTAAATGGAGTACGATTTAGTGACATTCAAATAATACTAATTAATTGAGTTAATTGTGTCAGTTGTAAGTGGGATACACATACTGGCCCTGTTTACACCTGGCATAAGATGCGTTTTGGTCGATCGGATCACAAGTAGACAAGGGAGACGCATACCCGTTTACACCTGGTGTTTTAATTTGTCTCTTTTGTCCACTTTCAAACCACTTCCTTCCTGATTTCTTTGAGGGGAGAGTCTATGGACGGGTAAATGTATGGGGTGGTGGGGGGGGGGTTCAGATACTTTGATCTAATGGACAAAATAAGCTTGGGCAATTTTGGAACGATGGACAAACATGGAGAGCATCAGCTTTCGTTTCTGCTGTTGAGTTTTAGATCAGGAATGGTGAGAGAACATTGTGCTTGGGCTTCAAACCAAACTTGTTTACCGACAATGTTTAAATCCCATCTGGCTTGCGCACTTCAGGTAATGTTTACACATTAAGTCAGTTGGCGGAGAGTAGGCGGTCTTTTATGGCTGTTTGAACACAATCGACCACAAGAGCGTCTACGCTAAGAAAGCAATCCAGTCAAATGCTTTTTTGACTACCTCTCGAAAGTGGACAAGCTCAAAACGTTTTAGACCTGTATTTAGATCTACTTGTGATTCGATCAACCAAAACATATCTTAATACCAGGTGTAAACAGGGCCACTGTAGCAACCAAATGGCATCGTTTCCTGAGCATGACACATTTATCAACTTAAAGGGCTTGGCTTTATAAACTTCCTTTATAATTAATCATTGTAACCTCCCCATTAGGAGGAACGGCTTCCAGGCAGAGGGGCTTTCTGGGCTGCTTACGTGCCCTCACCATTAATGGGGTTACCCTTGACCTTTATGAGCGTGCAAAGACAACCCCTGGGGTGAATTCTGGCTGCCCTGGTCACTGCACAAGTGACAGCGTCTGCCATAATGGAGGGAGATGTGTCGAAGAGAGGAGCAGTTACACCTGCGACTGCACTCAGACAGCCTTCGATGGGCCCCACTGCAGAACAGGTGAGGTTACGATGGCCTCAAGGCGAACTCTCTTTCATAGGCCTTATTGCACCAATCAAAAAGAGCTGAATGAAAAAGGCACTCGCCCAAAGCACACCTCAGATGCTTGTAGTTCTCAAATGCCGTAATGTTGGCATTCTCAACAGTGTTTTTATTGGATTTACACTGTAAAATCACACAATTAGATTAAAGCCTACAGAGAGAAATTAAATCAGGGCTCTATAGGAGATGATTTAATATCCGTTTAAGCCACAGCTTCCCATGAGCTGTTGGAAATGGCTTGAGTCTCACAATGGGAAGCATTTATACAAAAAATGTGTACAACAGGTATGAAAGTCAACCCACTATGCTCTGTGGAAATTTCATCTATTTCAGACAACTTTTCGTTTTCTATTAGATCAGGATGGTCGGCCGCCGGTGGATGACAACATGCCCTTGATGGCGTATTTCACCTTGAATTCCTTGAGGCTGGGCTGACAGGCCTTGGCAGAAAAGCTTTAACTGACAAATGGAATTTAATTACAGCAGCCATTCCTCTGCCTCATACCAATCCAGCAGCCTGTCAGTCAGATTAGTGATGTAATGGCTTTGTTTCTTCACAATGCGATGTCACAACGGGTCTGCTCAAGCCACGGCTGTTTACTGCTAACTAGAATAGATGGCCAGAAAATGAGAAGAGACAGAAAGAATCAGTAGGACACCTCCCCGCCACAGTCTCAGCTGTGGTTGGGGAGGAAACAATGCTAATGTTGTTGTTTTTTTATAGCTCTAATAATGACAGATGAGACAGAGAGTTCATTGCCTTTGCGCACATCCGAATTTGCATAGAGATGATCGTGCTGATGTTCTCAGTGAAGTTCACCAGGAACTTCTTTGTCTCTCTGTGTCCATCACAGCTCTAGCGGCTTCCTTTGAAAGGGGGTCTTCAGTCCTGTACACTCTCCAGGAGCCATTTTCCAATACTAAATGAGGAAGCCAGAAAATCACCGGCCGGCTTCCACGATGCAGAAGTTACCAAATCTCAAGAGAAAGTGTCATTTGGGTTCTTCACACATCACGTGCCTGCCTTGATCCTGACAGCTCAGACTCTTGACCAGCACTATATGGCTGTTATGCTATCATCAAACGGTACCAAGTCATACGTTACTCTAAACCTTGGGGAACAGTCATCATTTGTTCATTTTCATATTGTTCCAAACCTGTATCAAACTCAAAAAGAACAATTAATAGTATGTTTTGCTTAGTCATCATTATCTGATTTCATTGACTAGAAAAGAGCAGCCTGAAAATAAAATGTTTTTGTGGAAAATAATCCAGGTTTGGAGGAACGTGAGGATGAGGAAATTGTAGGGGGGAAAATGTGTAAAGTCTAAAGTTTTCTGTGATTGGTAGGTTTAGGGTTAGGGGATAGAATATTTGTACAGTATGAAAATCATTATGTCAATGGAAATTCCCCATAAAACATGAAAATACAATATATTATACGTTTTCACAGAGCATCAAAAAGTTCAGAATTTTCCCTTTAGTTTATTTTTCACCCAGTTACACCCACACCCTTTATCTGAAGAGCACATGGCATCTAAATTGAAGGGTCTTGCAACCATTCTCATCGCCATTTACAGTACTCTTTCACACCTGTTTTTTTCCATTTAGCTGAAAATAATTTGTCACCATGTCATCGAGAACACATGACTGGATAACATGTCTTGCACAGCAGATAGCAATGCACATCAATCTTTGACATCAAGGGAGAAAAAAGGAGAAAAGTGGCAAAAAGAAGCACTGAGGCGAGGAGCAGGAAATGCAGATCAGAAGGAAATAATGCTTAAGGAAAGACTGACCATGAAAATCAATGAATTAAAGCTTGGACACAAGCACAGGCTATAAAGAATACTTAATGACAGAGAAGGGAGAACTAGTAGATGAAGTTCGTTTTGTTCCACCTACAAGAGAAATTATAATTCACATGAGAACTTTTCAAGTGCAGAGGTGATTGCAGAGACGTGCTTGGTCCTGTTATCCCAAATGACTGTTAAACATGTTCAAGCATTCAGATTTCTCAAATTGTTAATTGCATTGAAATTACCTAATAATGACTTAATTAACTAAAGTGTAGTGTGTTTTATTTCCTATTTGGGTAACTACAGATTGCACCTTAAAGGTGCACATAGTCATTTGTTTATCTTGCTCTATCAAACAGAAAACCGCTTTTATTAAGCCGCAGATATTATTGAAGGCTTTCTCTCATGTACTGTATAGACTACTGTTCAAAAGTTTGGGATTGGTAAGATTTTTTTTTTTTTGTTAAGATCAAACAATTCTGACTTTATTTTTCAGAATTGTGAGATATAAACTCACATAACTCACAATTATAAAGGATAATATAACTCGCATCTGCTACTTTATATCACACAATTCTGAGAAAAAGTCAGAATCGCAAGAGAAAAAAATCTGAATTATGAGATAAAAAGCATACTTTTGTGCTCACCAAGCCTGCATTTATTTAATCAAAAATACAGTAAAAAAAAAATATATATATATATATATACATTTTTTTTTTTTTATGTTTAGACATAACTCATAAATAGCCATAACTCATTCTGATGTGTAACATTTATTATTATTATCAATGTTGTGCTGCTTAATATTTTTTGGAACCCATGATAGATTTCTTTTTTAGGATTCTTTGATGAATAGAGAATTTTAAAAACAATCTTTTGTAACATTGTAAATGTTTCACTGTCATTTTTGATTAATTTAATTTATCCTTACTGAATAAAAGTATTTATTTCTCTTTAAAAACAAATCTTACTAACCCTAAACTTTTGAATGGTAATTTTAAACACATTTTGAAAAGTGCTATTCATTTTCTTTCAAATATATATATAACATGATCACTAAACAGTATAACTAACATTGTCCTAAGCAAACAATTTCCTACATGACTGCTAGTGTAATGTTTGTCGTATCCACACACCTTCTTTTCTTCTCAAATAATGACTTTAACTCAAATCAATATTTCTTGTCCATTAATTTATTTCTTTTGTAAGCAGTCTTGTAATAGATTATTACAAACCCCTTTATTGTAATACAAAAACACTTTACATTGTGGACTTGAACACCCTGTTGCAGTCTATTTTGCAACCCATTACTTATCTCTATTGAAATTAAAAGCATAATTCCTTGTTGTCATTCTACAACCCTGCATTTATTGTATCAGACAAATATCTTATGACTTTAAGTCAATAGCTTTTACTTTGATTTCCCAGGCAGCCTGCAAATACGATACTTGTTGAACAAAGAAAAAAGAACAGAAACGTTCAGCCCAACATCAGCCAGTCTAGCAGACGGACGGTTCCACTGGGTCAAAATCAATCGAAAGGGACAGGAACTCCTTGTCCAGGTCAGTCTTTGGGCTCTATTTAAACGATCTGAGTGCTTTAAACGATTGTCTGAAGCGCACGGCGCAGGTGCACTCAGGGTGTGTCCGAATCCACTTTTAGCGACGGAAAAAAGGTTGCCGCACCAGGCGCATGGTCAAAAGGGTTGTACCTAGTCTCTTAATGAGTCATGGGTGTGTTTTGGGATGAATGTGCAATAAACCGATCAGAGTCTCATCTCCCATTCCCTCGAAGCCAGCTGAGCTTGCACCATGGCGGATTTGCTATTTACATGGCGGAATTTGCGGGCGGAATGATTGAACGCTTCTTCAGAGAGGAATATTTTTTTTTATATATTTAAAAATGTGTGTGTAATAATAGAGTGTACAAGTGTTGTGCACCTGCCTGTAGGCACACATTACTAATGCACCCTTTAAATGACACAAGAAATACTGCACTATTGACTGTAGACCAGGTTTTTGTTGGTCAATCCTATACTGGACCTCCTATACTTTATTGTAATATTGGTTGCACTTAATTTTACATCTGTACTTACTGTGTACTTACCTAAGAAAGTACTTGGTAATAAGGTAACTACACAGGTTAGGTTGAGGGTTAGTACCTTGTTATTACCCAGTTATTGCAATTACTATAATAAGTACATAAATGGAGAAAAGGACTGTAAAATAAAGTGCTACCATGATATTTCTAAAAGCATGTCACAATGAACTGAGATATGTTTTCCTGTGCTTCCCGTGACCGATTTAAACTTAATGTTGGTATAAATATTTGACAAGTTACCTGCTATAATATCTGTGCCCTTTCAGATTGACAGCACAGTAACCCAGCAGTACAGCCTGTCTCCTGGCTCTGCCCTCAGCCCAGTGAGGTCAGTGATTCTGGGGAGACTCCAAGGTGAGTTCCTGGCAGGCTTTTGAAGAGGACTCTCTATTTCTTCATGTTTTTTTTTTTTCTTCTATTTCACTGATGTGGCGTCAGGTGTTTGAATCCAGGCAGGTTAGGAAAGGGTGGGTGGTTGTCTGGGGTTTGAAGGCAGAGGTATGGTGTGCTCACTTTTGACATCACCGTCACAGGTGAGTTGTCGAGTGAAAACCAAATGGAATTTATTAGTGTTGCCTAGGAGACAGTTTCTTTTTACCTAATAAAAAAAATAATAAGGAGAGTCTGGAAGTGGCATGAACCCATAACGCTTTGATAGAGGCGAGAGAACATTTTGGACAAATTAGCAGTAAAGCACTCACACAACCACAACAAACCCTTAGTCTTTACAGATGCAAAATGGAAAAGGAACCAGCACTGAATGTGCTGATTTATTCCTTTTTAGAACAACTTTTTAAGACACTAATAATGAAGCTTTCTAAAAAAGAAATAAAAAGGTCATTAAGCAGATTACAGGTTACTTGTGTGGTTCTACAGTCTGCTACTTTTCAGATGAAGTAGTTTCATAAACAGTTAAAAAATTAAAAAATCATCTTAACAAACCAAACTTTGGAACTGTAGTGTCTCTGCACATTAAACTAGGATTGGAGAATGCATTTTAACATGTAAATATTACACACATCACAACTTATAGGGTTAGTTCACCCAAAAATTTACATTCTGTCATTAATTACTCACCCGACGGAATGTGTCGGTCCACATCCGTAAGACCTTTGTTCATCTTCTGAACACAAATGAAGATTGTAATGAATACAACGAAATCCGAGAGATTTCTATCTCTCCATAGAGATCCAACGCAACTTACACATTCAAGGCTCAGAATGGTACACTCTCAGAAAAAAGCTGTTGCTAGGGCAGTACCTTTTCTAAAGGGTACATATTGGTAACTAAAGTCTACATACCTAAAAGGAACAAAAGTGTACCTTTGTGACAGCTTTTATAGCTTTTTTTCTGAGAGTGTAGGAAAGACATTGTTAAAGTAGTCCATGTGACTCCAGTGATTTAACCTCAATTTAATGAAGTGATGCGAGTGCTTTGTTTGTGAACACAAAACGCAAGTTTCATGGTGCTCTCGTGGACGCGCATTGCAGATCAATATTTTCAATATTTTTCAATATCAATATTTTTTTTTTTGCAAACAAAGCACTCATTTGTGACCCCCATTCTTTTACTAATGGGGGTCAAATTGACCCATGAGGGAAGGATTTGTTACTTTTTAAAATTTCAACCACATTTTTTGTGCATTCGTGGATCAAGTGCAACAAAAAGTCCTAGGTTCTTGGACCACTCCGATGAACTCAACATTTTCTTTTTTTAAAAGGGTTTGGGTCAAAATTACCAGAGGGAAGGATGAGGGATACAGTCCCACTGTAGTCAATAATTGTATCCCTTAAAACATCTCTTTCCTGTGAAAACAAGCCTTCATGCCTTAAAATAGCTTGAATGTAACTCTACACCCTTGCTTCATTTAGTATATGCGGATCAATAAATATGCAAATTAGCCCCGCCCCCACTCACTCACACCAGCTCAGTCAACTTTTACTCAAGTTACTGTTGTAAAGCTGTATAAAGGTACCTGTTCACAATGTCGGGACACATAATGGTAATCTGTTATCAAACAGCTAATAATGTGTTGCTAGTGTTACACAAACCATCTCAGAGTCAGACAGGCATCCTTAGAAATGCTTTGAACATCATAGAACGTCAGTGGAGAAAGGCATAATTCATCATAACATCATAATATGCATAATTCACACAGTATATTGCTAAATGTACAGGATTTTTCATATCAACAAAAAAGTATAGGCCTACCAGCATGGCTGCAAAGCAGACTCTCCTGCTTTTCAGCATAGTTAATGATATGCTAAAACTTGCCTGCACTTTCACGTGATTGGTTACAAGCTAGTTTGTGGCGTCAGAAATACCGGTTCACTTCTTTGAATCACTTCAGTTTTAAAGAGAAAATATTCAGCAATGGTGTTGACTTATATGAATTTGCACATGGTTTGTCTGAAAGCATATTAACCATACACCACACAGGCATATAAACAACATTAAAACCTTGATATTTACCACAGGGGTCTTTGAGTTCAGTTGCTCATTTCTTTTTCCTGTTTCAGATAGTGACATCACTGATAAGGAACTGGTCCAGGCTGGATTGAGAGGGTTTATTGGCTGCTTGTCCTCCGTGCAGTTTAATCAGGCTACCCCGCTGAAGGCAGCCCTGCAAAACAGCCAAAGCCCGTTAGTTACTGTTATCGGCCGTCTGGAAGCCTCAAGTTGTGGGACGATATCCAGCTCGAACACTTTGAGCAACACACACACGCGGTCAGGTAAACGATTCTTTAAATGTTTCCACACTGCAAAGAGGCTCAAAGATGACAGTATTTTTCAGCCTGCTGAACAGAATCACAAAAGCCAGTCCTTTGTCTTCCTCTCGCTCTCGTTCTCTGCTTACAGGTGACTCAGCAAAATCAGACAGAGGCAAAGACCCACTGAAAAAGGCAGATCAAAATGACTTGGCACTAATCGGAGGTATAGATCCCCATTATATTGTGCTCTGGGAAAAACTTTTCAGAATGATACCCAGACCTGACAATTAATAGACCATTCTCAGAAATGAAACTGTACAGCCTCATACATCTTCAGTGTTTTATTTAATGCTGTTCTCATTTGTACCACAGAAGCACTGCATAGCAGAATGATACAATTCTCAAGATTTTCACCCACCATTTCATTCAAACCGCATTTTAGGAAGTGAATCATCATTTTAAATGTAGCATGTTTTTGTGCAACCATTTCAAAGGAAGCACACGCTAATTTCCACATCTTCATTTATCTAATAAACAGGAGTAGTGGCTGCAGTGGTGTTCATCACCCTCTGTGCGTTGGCGTTCATCATCCGCTTCCTATATCGGCATCGACGGACTCCAGCGCCCTCCGGAATAACCGGAAAGACGCATTGCCCCAGCATGGAGCATCCACCATACCGGGCTGCACTGGACCTGCACAAACCCAACCACGACAGCAAAGAATACTACATCTGACCTCTCAGTGTCGTGCTTGGCCTTTAATCGAGTAGCCTGTCGCCAGTGTACATGCTAACAACCCAACCACGCTGTATTATCTACACTGCAGGCTGAGCAGCCAATCAGAGTCCAGCAATGACTCGACAGACACTTTTATAGGCTGGGACACGAGAGAGACTTTTTTTTTTGGTTTGGTTTTGTTTGTGTGCTTTTTTTCTATGAAGAGAGTAAAGCTTACATGGAAGTGGTGTGTGCGGGCCTCCTGAATAATGACAGAGCTGTATATTGTTATTTTACGGGCATAATAATAGGTTTTACATGCACAGCACACACACTTTCCAAGCAAACAGCACAGCAGGAGGCCTGAAGCATCACTTGGAATTGTCTTTATCCAGTGTGCCTGCTCAAACCTGTCTGTCTCGGAGCCTGCATATAGAGTGGGCTTAAGCTAATGGACTGAAACCCCAGCGGAGATGGTTTCTGAGAGAATGGTTTTGTGGCAGGGCGGACCTTCCCAGACGTTGTTTTTAAAGGATCGATCATCTCGCGACGCGTCCAAAAAAAACAAAAGATTAAAGACGTCCGCATCCGACAACCTCGCATTTGATGTTGAATCTATTGACTGATGCAAGGAACCACTAAAGGCTGGGATTAACCACCAAAGGACCATAAGAATATATCAGCAGCAACTGAGGGATGGAATATGAGTCATATATGTGTATCCCGATTCCCATGGGCCGGGCAGATTCAAGCAGTATAATTCTCTTTCCCACCGTAACTGAGCCAGTCTCGCAACTGAGCGTACCCAGTGTGCCCCTGGAATGAAATCTAGTCCTTATTGAAGTGCATTATATCTCCTGACAAGAAAAACAACAACAACAAACACTTGCTTTCTATTGAGAATGAATTCTATGGCTGTTTTTTTTGTTTTTGTTTTTTTATATATATGACTATTGTAAATGAATGGTGTACATACATTTCATAATTATATTTAATAAATGGAGCTTTCTAAGAGCTTATGAGTGCAGATGACCTATTGAACTGGTTTTGGTATATTTGCGCAAAAATGTATGGCAGTGTGTATGGCAGTGTATATATGGAATAGTGCATTCCTTGGCTCAACAGTAAGGATTGTTTCTGCTTGAAAAGACAGACCAGTAGTTGAGATATCTACAGGCTCCAGTACATCAAAATATAAACTTCAAAATTTGACAAGTCTGTCAGCTGTCCCGAAACTCTCATAATGCCTACCCATATTGTTGAGTATTGCCATACTATACATTCTGCCGTATATAGTATGTGTACTGTGTATAGTATGCTAATTTTGTGTATCCATGTAATATATCCTGGTGAAATGTGGCAGATACAACAGCACATTGCGCTGGGTACTGTATTCTACAATGCAGTCTGTTTGACCTTCTATTTCCTGTGTGTCAAATGAACTGCTAGTAATATAAGCCAAGATTGAAAAAGAAAGAGAGAGAATCGATTGAGAACCCTTAGGATACAGTGGTAATGAAACAACTTCTCTTGGCCATCTTCCGTAACAGGTAGGCTATAGAGAGCAAAACAACACCTCTCATGGCAGGGATGCATGATTGGTTCTCTGTTATAGGCGGCTTCACAGCATGTGACCTAATTTAGCCTGTCAGTCAAAAGTGTGGACACACTTTACTAGTTTTGGATTCCTCATGATCTTAAAAACCTATTAAAGGAACACGCTGACCTTTTGGGACTTTAGCTTATTCACCATATCCCCCAGAGTTAGATAAGTCAAAACATACCATTCTCATCTCCGTGCGTGCCATAACTTTGTCTGACGCACCCATCGCTAGCCTAGCTTAGCACAAAGACTGGAGGTAAATGGCTCCATCTAGCCTACTGCTCAATAAGAGACGAAATAACGCCAATATTTTCCTATTTATATGTTGGGTGTGTATAGTTACATTGTGTACTAAGACCAACGGAAAATGAAAAGTTGCAATTTTCTAGACCGATATGGCTAGATGTTCCTGTGTAACAATCAAGGAACTTTGCTTCTGCCGTACCATGGGTGCAGTGGCACAATGATATTACGCAGCGCCTGAAAATAGGCTAACTTCCGTCAACATAACCAATGTGACAATCTGCTTGCACAGAGAGCGTGCTGGGGACTATTTTTAGGTGCTGCGTAAAATCATTGCGCCACTGCACCCATGGAATGGCAAGAAAGTTTCTTGGTCAGACAGAGTTATGGCACACACAGAGATGAGAATGGTATGTATGGACTTATCCAACTCTGGCGGATATGGTGAAAGTCGGCGTGTTCCTTTAATTTGCAGGCTCACTGGATGTGTAAATGTTTGGAATTAGTTTATAGACAAATATAAATTGTCCATGTATGAACTTGTTTACAGAACTATTTCTAATGGATGAAAGTTGGACAGTGAAGAAAAAGCAGCCAAAGGGGCTGTTCACATAGAACAGTTTTTACATTTCAATGGACATTTGTACAGTACCACCGCTGGCTGTCTTGATGCCCTACGCGGAATTACATTATGATGCCCGCGGATACGGTGTTTGCGACTTTGATGAGCGGGGGGTAGGGTGCTGAGAGAACTTTCTTGTGGTGCCCCCCTCAGCTCTTGGTGCCCTACGCACAGCACGTGATGCGCGTGGTGGGAGCAGCGGCACTGGACATGTATAAAAGTTGCGCTCTCATCTTTTGTCTTTTGCAGTGAGAGGCGCCTTTTTTAATTGTTTTCCATTGGCAGTGAGTGTTCTGTGCACTATCTGCGTGCTGCCTCGTGTTTAAGCCAAATGCTGCGCCTCGGGTTTGTGACAGGCAGGGCGGGCGGAGCCGTGAGAGAATGGCGTGAGATCTCGTATCCTCTCACGGAGGAGCTAAGGAAGCATAAGAGGAGCGACAACAGTGAAGGACGAGAGAGGACCAGGCCTGAATTGTACATTGTGTTTTGTTTGTTTTATTATGTGTGCACGGCAGCCGTACATGAGGGGCTGCCTCCGTTACTTTCAGTTTGAGTTTGTTTATTTATTAACGTCTTTCACCGTTTGCCGGTTCCCGCCTCCTCCTTCCCATAACAACTAACTGTTACAGCATTTTTGTAGGAGTGCTCTAAGCGCCTGAAGCTGAAAACAACGTAATTCAAGATTTGTTTTTCTCCATTGTCCAATCGAATGAATGGAGAGGCGGGCCTTCCGTTGTGGTTTATGGAAGTTTACAGTCGAACAGTGAAGTCACCAATTTTGCGCCGTCATGTTTGTACAGTAGCCCTAATTGGACAAATTGCTCTACAGAGCGCTAGCTACTCTCTGCTGTCTCAGACGATGACATCTTTGTCCTGTGTCGGCCACTGTAGCTTCTCTATGTGCTTCGAAAGGGAGGGGTGAGCGGTGGATGATTGCAATTCGCAACCTCACCACTAGATGCCACTAAAATGTACAGTGCACCTTTAACAGTCCAGCACTGTGTCCAAAATTGCATACTATAGTAGGTACTACATGTGGTTTGAAACTTACTTCTTGACAGCTAAAAAAGTATAAATATGAATGTGAATAAAATTCGGACATACATTCGCCATGTTGTCACTGTCATGTGACCTATGCCATCAGTTGCGTCACTTCACTGCCATTTATAAATCCTCTCCCATTGCCTTATGGGATACTGTCCTTTGGATGCGTACTAACTGTAGTTATGACAGTACTATACTATTCTGCTATAAAGAATGGAATTTGGTTTATTCAGATGCAGAGCAGGACTGTTAGAAAAGCATCCCACAATGCACCTCATGAAATGAATTGAGAAGGTAAAGCATGTACAAGTATGTTATTAAGGTAAATGGGGGTCCTTTAAAGATTCTGAAATATAAGAAGTTTGATTGTTTTACATTATGTAACCATGTGATTTTATTGTAGAAATGTAGAAAAGATTATTACAATAAAAGAGAAGGCTACGGATTGCAGAATCAGTGCACAAGAGATGTGTGGATGAAGCATCTCTACACGGGCTAATGTTTCACATGACTAACTCTCTGCTTTTCTCTCCGAGCTGGATAAAAGGAAAACAGAGTGCATGCAGGGGGAAAAAACTCCATGAAAATTGAATTATCGATGAGCCTAAATTCAATTCGAGTGGATATCTTGAGAAAAATCTGAACCTGAAAATGGCTAACCTGAAAGTGGGTTTTCAGATGCGTTTTTAATCAACGACTTGTACCTCAACCCTTAAAGCAAGAAGAAAAGAGAAAAGAAATAGTGAAAGGGAGATAAAGATAAATAAATTGCTTGCTCTCTCTTCGTTGCATGAGTATTTGGCTTAAAGATATGCTGAAAGATAGACGGGATATCTAAAGCTAAATGAATTTCTACTAGAGTTAACCAATAAAGCATTTCAGTTGTGTTTCATACTCATTTTTCGTGCATTCACGGATGCATTGTGCCAAAAGTATATTTGCCATTTAGGTAAGGTAGATGGAAGCTTTAAGCAGAGCAATTTGAGTCCCAGTCTGTTGATTGAATATGTGTGAACCACCCAATTACTATAAAATACAATTATAGTTTAATTGGATGCACAGTGGACAGTCAAACGCTAGGAGCGGAGACTAAATCACTGGTGGTGACTAAATCTCTTTTACTTAATGCCTTGATTAAACCCATCACCCTCCGCACTTAACAAAAGCAAAACAATTTTGATAGCGTCGATCAACCTCTAGGGAGGCCAGAGAAGCCAATTAACCTTGGATGCCATTTACTTTGGGATGAGATCTGAGGGAACTCTAACCCAGTGTGTCATCTCTTATCATGCTACGTGATCTCATGGGAAAAAAGCTGGCATAAACCTCGTAATAATTTTTTCTTGGAATTTGCAGCGTTTTTCAGCTAGAGCGATGGACTTTTGGGGTGGCTGGTATGAGTACTGGCCAGCGGCTGTGAAGCACAGGAACTTCAAGCATTCTTGTGTGTTTTTAACTAGATTAATTGGCGGAGTTGGCAGCGTCATCTGCATTGGCTTGGAAAGATGGTCCAAGTAAAGGTTTAATGATATTACAGGATCATATCACTCACATAAGGGGTTAAGAAAGTGCAAATTCCAGAAATTGGATAATGCTAGTATCAAATATCTGCAAAGAGGAAATTGAGGGGAAAATAGCTTCTTTTTTTCTCCCTTTTTCACTATATTACAAGTCTATTTAGTGGCAAAAAGTGATGTCCAACCTAGGAAAATTTACATCTTCATTCAAATATTAATAAAGACTTTGTAAGCATATTGCATAGTTGTGCTTGGAGTCAATTGGTTTAATGGAAACATATTGTGCATACATAATTGCATACATCATTTTTGTCCAGGCTGTCATACAAAGAAATTATGAACACATGCAAAAAAGAGAACCAACAAAATATTAAGAACAGAATCTCTCCCCTGAAGCTGTGCTGTGGTGTCTGGCACCAAGATATCCACAGCGGATCCTTTAAGTCCTGTAATTTGTGAGGTGAGGTCTCCATGGATCGGAATTGTTTGTTCAGCACATCCCACAGACGCTCGATTGGATTGAGATCTGGGGAATTTAGAGGCCAACACCTCAAACTCGTTGTTTTGCTCCTCAAATCATTCCCGGACCATTTTTGCTTTGTGGCAGGGCAGATTATGTACATGGTCTGCGACAATTCTTAGGTAGGTACGTGTAAATGTAACATCCACATGGATGCCCCATACGCAGACACATACACAACAAACTGCGATGCACTGTGTATTCTGACACCTTTCTATCAGAACCAGCATTAACCTCACGTGCATTAATGAGCCTTGGCCGCCCATGACCCTGTCACCTGTTCACCACTGTTCCTTCCTTGTACCACTTTTGATAGATACTGACCACTGCAGACTGGGAACACTCCAGAAGAGCTGCAGTTTTGGAGATGCTCTGACCCAGTCGTCTAGTCATCACAGTTTGGCCCTTGTCAAACTCGCTCAAATCCTTACGCTTGCCCATTTTTCTTGTTTCTAACACATCAACTTTCAAGACAAAATGTTCACTTGCTGCCTAATATATCCCACCCACTAACAGGTGCCGTGATGAAGAGATAATCTGTGTTATTCACTTCACTTGTCTGTCATAATGTTATGCCTGATCGGTGTATATATATATATATATGTGTGTGTGTGTGTGTATATATATATATATATATATATATATATATATATATATATATATATATATATATATATATATATATATATATATATATATATATATATATATATATATATATATATATATATATATATATATATATATATATATATTTTTATAGTCATCACCTTTTCCAAAGTGATGACTGAAGTTTGAAACTTATATACATAGCCTATAGTTTATCATAGTTATAGTAAGTTATAGTATAACTTCAGTCATCACTTATATAGAAAAAGGTCTTTGCATCATATGAATAAATTACATTTTATAATGTATTAAAAACTGCTTATAAAATAGGAAACAGTTTAATAGTTTAATTGCAATCCAATTTCATAATATTACTGGTTTTACTCCATTGTTGATCAAGCGAATGCTGTGTTGGTAAGCTAAAGATATATATATATTGTGGTGGACTAATCGTTTGTTGTGTTACTCTGCATTAATAAATTGAATGAAATCCAATGATTTACTTTCCCGTTCTACACATGACACTGTTTTGTATTCTCAAGGCTGCTAGTAAATCTCAAATTGCAGTAATACCTGAGCCTCCGCACGCTTCAATTTGCAAACTTGGCAGGGTATGGGAAATGAGCTCCACTGTAGCACAGAGGGGTACAGTCACACCTGTTCTCATACACACACACACACATAGTACATCTGGTGGCCATTTTTTTACGCCAGCTACAAGAGTCATTGATTACTCAAGCAAGATAATTGTGTAAATTTACTGCAAAATTGCCTCTGTCTGTGCTGTTGAATTACTGGAGCTTGGGATTTTTTTTTTTTTTTTTTTTTTTACTTTGTTGCTGACAAGCTACAAGCGCTCTGTGCTCAGCACGTCTCTGAATTGGCTGGATTTACCAGGCAACTTCTTTTCCCATCAGGCATTCCCGCTGATCGGCCCCGCAGGCGTACACAGATGAACCCATCCTCGATGTGTTTTCACCGGCCTCTGCTGCGTAGGGAAGCATATTTATCATACACATTTGTTAGAGAGCTCAGAGTTTAGGGTGTAAATATTCATGATCTAATATCAGACCGTTGCCTGAGAGCAATGCACCATCAGGGAGGTCAAATGGATCCTGCTGTTTGTTGCAGTTTGAAGTTGTTTGTGCCTCCAGGTTCAGCGCATAGACTGTAAAAAAAGATGGACTATGCACCTCCACTCTCTTCCGTTGACGTAACTGTGCCAGTGTTCAAATATAACGCTGACATCTTGGGTGTTGAGTCTGAGCAGCAGCTCATCAACTTTTTGTGAAATAAACAGTTGTGGAAATGTGGAGTTAAAGTTAAAGCTCCAATCTCCTTCCGAAGGTCCTGAAAAATGTCCATTAGTGCCTCAGTGACTACATTGCTCAGAGAAGCCGTCAATCTCAGCTGTCAGTCATAAGGCCACACCTCCATTTGTAAAGCATGAAACAACTAACTAAAACCAAACTTATTTAAAGAACGAACACTTGAACTAACACAAGCAAACCAAAATAATTTATTTGAAGTGTAATATGATTGTTTAGTTGAGTTAGATTGTCTCCCATATATGTTGTGTTTTGGTAGACTCGGGGTGTCTTCAGTTCCCTAGCTCCCGAGCTTGTGAATCAGTATATCATGTACAAGAGTTCGGGCACTGGTAAGGACAGTAAAAGACGCTGGCTCTCAAACGTCCTCATTGTACAACATCATTACTGGTATTTATGAACAACAGCAGAGCTGATATCTTTCTGACATTACTAATGTTATTTAAAGTACATTATGACTTTGCTTGTTACATATACGTGCAACATTTCAGCCGTTTAAATGTTATCTAGATTGTGGTCATTACCTAACGATGTGTTTATGCTGAAAAATAATAAAATAATGGTTTCTGTTTTTAAAAACACATATCGCGTGTCGTTATCGGTCATTATGTGTAGTGAGTTGGCTCACGTGATTCAGAACTTTCGTTAAGAGAGCATAGTGAGCATTGACGCACCCTGGGTTTTGCATAGCATTGTGGGACTTTTTAGGGAGCAAACATTTCACTGCACTGGAAGGATTCTGCGATTGAGACAGTCCTTCAAATGTCTGACTCTATATATATATATATATATATATATATATATATATATATATATATATATATATATATATATATATATATATATATATATATATATATATATATATATTCTTTGAAAAAAAAAATTTCACTCTTATTTTCATCTGCCTAATATGTAAAAAGGCAAAACGTTTATTGTCACGTCAAATTCAGTTATGATTTACATAAATAACATATTTTCAATTAAAAATGGTGAAATTTCATAAAAATGTAAAGTAGTTTGCATCACTTGATATTACTTTTGGTCGCTAAATGTTTTTATGTAAACAGTTATCAAATATGAAATGTTTCATTACTTACATCTTACTTCTATGGTAGCCGAGAAGAGCAAAACAAAACCAGAAACACAATTCCAGAAACAAAAAAATAACAAATCAAAATAGCAAATCAGAAAACACTACGACAAGTCGGACAAATGGAAAAGATAGGTATATGTGGCAAATGGAATACTGACCGCTGATTAGACAAGACATCTGTCAATCAATGCGGCAGGAGAAAGTTGATTTGCGCGTACATGTGTAAATATTAGACCCGCATATTTTACAGGCTAATTAAGTGTGATTAATAATGGAGAAAGAAAAACTTTTCAAATTAAATATGCTACCACCATAAAACAAAAATAATGAAAGTGTCGTGTTGGAATTCACACTAACGGTAAGCCCCGCCTTCTTTGATTTGATTGGCCATCTCACTCATTCTGACAGCAACATTTTATATTTTGTTACATTTTTTTACATTTAATTAATTCCTTTGATGGGAAATCTGAATTTTCAGCCTTATTATTCTAGTCTTCAGTGTCACATGATCCTTCAGAAATCATTCTATTAAGATGATTTGATGCTCAAGAAACATTTCACAATTAGGCTATCAAAATTGAAAACAGATGCGCTGTATATTTTGTGGAAACTGCAGACACTTTTTTTATATTTCTGTGATGAATAGAAAGTCCAAGAACAGCATTTATTTGAAATAGAAAACATTAGAAACATTATAAATGCCTTTACTGTCACTGTCAATTGACTGCATCTTTGCAGAATAAAGTATACATTTTTAATCATGTATTAAAATTGTGTGTATTGGCCTAGTGAACATTCAATAATTCAATGGCACAATTTTTAGTCTGATTAGTCTGATTTTTTAGTCTGATTGGATTGCACAAAGTAAAGTTTTTGATGCCGTGGACTGCATATCTATTTGCTATGCCACAAAAATAAGAGTGTAGCTGAGATTTTGATCACTCTGTTCCCTTGATCAAAGAGTCATGAAAATATAATGGTTGGGGTGCTGAGAGAAATGTCTGAGATATGGCACACCGCCGGGACTTATATTAGAGACATTTATACATTTACATTTATTCATTTAGCAGATGCTTTTATCCATGTGACAAGAGCAGTCAGTTCCTTCAAGAAATTTAGAGAATGAAGGCTGTGTGAATGCATGCATTTGGGGGATTTATTAAACTTTAGTGCACGGCTCGAACTGCACTGTTTGAACTACGGGCATGAATGATACCTCAAACACCCTACAAAATAAATTCTAAAACTGCATAGCAATGCCCTGTGACCACCAATAGACTTGCATAATGGCAACAAGTTTTGCATGAGCACTTTTTATTTTTTTATTACGAGCAAGTGAAGCGTAATCAAATGTCCTTACTCTGAAAGCATTTACACAGGTAACCAATGTGTTCAGAAAATCACAGCCTTTTTCTAAAGCATCTACACAAGCTAAATAGGCCAAACGTAAAAACTCAATGGCATCAAAAGTAATAACTGCTACTCAAAGTTAATACTAGTTGGAATTGCTCAAAATCAACCACTTAAGCTTTGATGATGTCCCCACATCTCAAACTGCTGATTGGGTGTCTCTAAGGCTTGTATTTGACATAATGGGTTTCTGGGAATTTAGGCCATTTCAAAAGCTTGGTTATGCCTCTGGGGAAAGAAAATCAATACACAATTAAAGTATTACAGGAAATGGAAACTCCATTTAAGTGTACTTTAAGCCTGAAACTGCACTGATATTTTTAAATGACCAGGAACATATAGTTTTGGCAGGCCGTTTTATGTAGGCTATATGTCAGATTTCTTGTGCTGGTTAACACCATCAATTCACCAGCAGTGATTTTTTTTAGTCAAAGACTTTACATATACGGCGTGCACTCATACTATGAATGCGAGAAAACATCACCGAATAAGTCCCGCCTTTCTAAAGAAAGAAGCAAATCGCCATTCACCCTTCGCCGACAGTTTGATTGACAGGCGATCTGACCAATCCGCCGACTCCGCCATTTTTGTCTGACTAAGCGGTCAATAGAGTTCGTTGATTAACGTCGTCGGTGGAATTCAACTTGAAAAACGGTATGTACTGTCTTATGACTCCACATGCGGCTGGTCAAGTTTGAAAAGTAAGCCTTTAACTCTATTTTAACATAAGAAACCATATTTATGAGAACATTGTTGTCAGATTTCATTGGTGATTTCAAATTGTAATCAGTGAACAGCTTTTGAGAATTTGATGTTTCCCCATTCATGGAGGCGTTTCAAAGATGGCCAAGATGAAATGACTTCCCTGAGAGGGACTTTGTTTTAGTAACTATAATAGGGCCTTTAAATCTATTCAATTTCATTCTACTAAAACAAAACATAATTAATTTATATTATTAGTAGTAAAATTGATTGATTGATTGGTTGATTGATTTTTTTTTTAAACTACAAAAATGTATACATGCAAATGTATGAAAACGGTGACGTCATGCATATTATGTAGCCTAGTATCTCGTAGTGTTTCTTTACAAATTGGCATGGCCAACAGCAATGGATAATAATGCATAATACAGCGTTTTTTTGTGTGTGTTTTTTGCAAATCCGTGTGAACAGGGATCGTTTTGACAACGTTGTTGTCTGTATGCAAAAAAAAAAAGGCAAAGGATAGATTTTAGTACATCGTTGTCAACAGAAAATACACTTCAAAATAAAAGTCCAAATAGCAGAAACAAGACACACACAAAAACAAGGGACATACATGTAGCACCCAGGCATCTTTTACATATAAAAAAGTATAGACATTAGTTCAGAATATTCTTGAAAAATAATGATTAAAGAATAAAAAATAAGGATGAAGGATAAGGTGAACTGCTTGTTTAATGAGGGTAGGCTAATATTCATTTTCCCTTGTTTTTATCCTTTAAATGTACTATATAACATATGATAGTCATATGCAATTGTATTAGAACTCTTTAATGAAGATTTGGTCATTTACTGCCAATTAAATTTATAATTTTTATTTGATGTGCTTTGTGTGAGTGTGTACGTGTGTTACATTAAGACAAACTACCCACACTTTACTCGAAATGGCACACCACATAATCAGCCTCTCATCATGACACCATTAAACTTTCAATCAACACTTAAGAATAACCCTCAGCCTCTTCCTTGACAAAACACTCTGTAGAGAATTATGCTACTGCCCTAGAAGATGCTTTTTGTAATAATGAACATACACTACGTCTTTATTAAGTAACCTGGAGCAATGCTATGGAGCAAGACCAGGGCTTCAGTTGTTCTCCAGTTCAAAGGTTACACCAATTTGGGGATGCATTTGTGTGATCAGCCCAGAACCATAGCTATTACACAAGCTTTTGTGAGAAGAATCATAGCAAAACATTCTTAACCTTTAGAAAGAGCAAACAGAATTTGAATTTACATTTATGTTTTTATATAATCACCATCCAATGCAACTTTGGTAAGAAAAATTACTAATTAAATCACATTATCATACTAATGGCAATTCCCTGGACAGATAGCTGAGTGTACGAAATTAAGCAAAGACTCAAATGCCAAGATTCTCTTCTCATCATATTGATACCAAACAGGGTGATTAAAAGTAGCAAAGCAACTATCTTAACTCTGCTTTACTTGAACTACTTTTAAATTTGTAGTTTGTAGTTTGCAAGCTATAATTAGCTTTCCCAACACTGGAACCAAAGCGAATCAGCCAACGAGAGTCTTTAAATAATCAATAACAAGAAGCACGGCTATTTGAAGTGTGCTAAAGTGTGTTAAAACATTAGACGGTTTGATTAAAGGTCAAAAAAAGGAATTAAGAAGTAGTTTGTTTTGGCTAAGAGTTAAAGTACTTTTGAAGAGACATTTGCTTTAGTCAAAAGCAGCACGTCTATTAACTTATCCAGCTAATTAGCAGAAAATTACATGACAGCCCAGAGGCAATGTGGGAATAAACATGTCTTTGTTCAGAGCTAGTGAAACTAGAATGTGGCAAGTTTTTAGATTTCTTTCTAATGAGAATATTTGGAAAAATTCTTATGATTTTTTAGTCTCGTTAACGGACTCCAACAAGTTGAGATTTATGGGTGTTTTAAGATAAACACAGTAAAGTGTTCCTGCTTTATCTATTGGCTAAATGTAGATCTTAAAATACAGTTTGCAAGAAAAAGTATGTGAACCGCTTGCAGAATCTGTGAATAATTTTAACGAAATAAGAGAGATCATGCAAAATGCATGTTATTTTTTGTTTAGTGCTGTCCTAATAAGATGTTTTACATAACATTTTTTACATATAGTCCACAAGACTAAATGACCCGTTCAAAAGTTTATGAACCATTGATTCACAATACTGTGTGTCATTCTCTGGGTGATCCATTCCACGGCTGTTTTTTTGTTTTGTTTTGTGATGGTTGTTCTTGAGTCCCTTGTTTGTCCTGAGCAGTTAAACTCAAATATGCAGAAGATGCTGGAAAACTGAAGAATGTGCAGGACCTGTAGGAATTTTCTGAAGAACATTGGGCAGTTTGACTGCTAAAATACCTTATGTTGGACAGCACTAAATAAAAAATAATGCATTTTGTGTGATCTCTTTCATTTTGATTCTGCAGGCGGTTTACATACTTTTTCTTGCAACTGTATATGACATTCTTCTTTCAGAAAAATACTATCAATCAGAGTTATATTAAAAAATATCCTGGCTAATCCAAGCATTATAATGGCAGTGAATGGCAGCCCAAAAATTGAAGGTGGTCCACCGGAAGCTAGATATTTTACTTTATAACGTGTTAAATGTGGATATTTTTCTTACACAAACCAATTGAAGACCTTTATTAACCCCTCAGAGCCGTGTGGATTATTTTTTAATAGATGGATACACTTTTTTGGGCTTCAAATTTTGGGCTGCCATTATAATGTTCTCCCTAATGTAGGCAAAAACAGACCTACACACTCTTGCACGTTATTTTGGCAGTTCTCACTGATATAAATGAATTTTAAAAAATATTTAAAAATGATAAAAGTTGCCAAACTCGTCAAACAACAACAACAACAAATTCCTAGTTTGGCTTAAATATAGCTCTTTGTTTCACAGCCTTTGGTTGAGAAAAGTGCATTCTGTTGGGAGGAGGCCAGAGGGGAGAGGGATCTAATTTGGTATTCTCTTCGATTCCCCTGTATATTTGTCTGGAACAATCAGGTGATTACAGCAGCAGAGTTGGATGGCAAATCAATGGCATGCCTTTCCCTGTTGTTTCTCTCTCTCTCTCTCTCTCTCTCTCTCTCTCTCTCTCTCTCTCTCACCATCTCATCAAGGAAGGCCAGATTCAGTTCAGACACACAGAACATACAACGCAATATGCTAAAGGTTAACAGAGCACAGGTCAACCTTAATCAGATTGCTTGAAAATGTCAGCAGAGGGCAGAATCCTTAAAACTGCGCTGACGCATTAAAGAGATAGCTCATCCGAAAATGACAATTATGTCAATTACTCAAGCATTGTAATGTTTTTTACAAAAATCTATTAGGTCTATACCTGGCTCTCTTAGAATTCTGCTCCCAAATCTTTTTCTGGAATATGATCAATTTGTGTGAGAAACAGACAAAAATAAGTTGGCCTAACTGTTTTCCAGAAATCTTCAAGAACCAATGAAAAAAACAAATTACCTTCATTGACAAAAACCTATGACATTTGACTTTTGATCTTCATTTGAACTATACTGATATTTATTTATAACATCGCCAAATCAATCTTTTACTTACATTTTTTTTAACCTATTTTTCATTGTACATCACTTCCTGCTGCTAAATGTTTACCATCGCACATGACTCTTCAATGTCACGGCCAGCTGAGAATGTGAGTTTGCAGCCTGCAATGAATGTTATGCACTAAAAAACAATGTACCATAAAATAATGTCAAGAACGCTGTCTTTATATTGGGCTGTCCTTATCAGCTACTTTCAAAAGCAAATATAAAATTTGACCAGTGTTGTTCAATTAACTATCAAATGACTCTAATGAGGCGGTTCTTCTTTGTGAATCAAAATATACAGCACGACCATTTTGCCTGATTCCTGATACAAATGCTTCATATGAGCCGGATCTTTTTAATGAATATTTACCAGTTTGAATCTGTCTGAAACCCTACCATGTGTAATTCACAGCATTAGTGGATCACTTCTTTTATGTGTAAGGAACATTGACATTAGGCTATGACTAAAATATAAACCCTACTGAATTGGAATAAAATAAAATAAAATCAGTAGCTTCTCAATCTAATCTGTTTGTTAAATAGCCAACAGAAAAGTTATTGTGCATGTACACCGATCAGGCATAACATTATGACAGACAAGTGAAGTGAATAACAGATTATCTTTTCATAACATTACCTGTTAGTGGGTGGGATATATTAGGCAGCAAGTGAAATTTTTTCCCTCAAAGTTGATGTATTAGAAGCAGGAAAAATGGGCAAGCATAAGGATTTGTGCGAGTTTGACAAGGGCCAGATTGTGAAGGCTAGACGACTGGGTCAGAGCATCTCCAAAACTGCAGCTCTTGTGGGGTGTTCCAGGTCTGCAGTGGTCAGTATCTATCAAAAGTGGTACAAGGAAGGAACAGTGGTGAACAGGTGACAGGGTCATGGGTGGTCAAGGCTCATTGATGTATGTGGGGAGCAAAGGCTGGCCTGTGTGGTCCGATCAAATAGACGAGCTACTGTAGCTCAAATTGCTCAAGAAGTTACTGCTGGTTCTGATAGAAAGGTGTCAGAATACACAGTGCATCGCAGTTCGTTGCGTATAGAGCTGCATAGCCGTATAGAGATGCATTATTGGAGAAAGTAAGCCAGCGGAGGCAGTGTGAAGCTTTGTGCAGTGTTTTACTGGGAAACCAAGGACTCCTGTTACTTTGTGTTACTTTGACACGTACCACCTACCTAAACATTGTTGCAGACCATGTTCATAGAAACGATATTCCCTGGTGGCTGTGGCCTCTTTCAGCAGGATAATCCGCCATGCCATAAAGCAAAAATGGTCCAGGAATGGTTTGAGGAGCACAACAATGAAATTGAGGTGTTGACTTGGCCTCCAAGTTCCCCATATCTCAATCCAATCTGTGGGATGTGCAGAACAAACAAGTCTGATCCATGGAGGCCCCACCTCGCAACTTACATGACTTAAAAGATCCGCTGCTAACATCTTGGTCTCAGACACCATAGTACACCTTCAGGGGTCTAGTGGAGTTCATGCCTTGACGGGTCAGGGCTGTTTTGGCAGCAAAAGGGGGACCAATAACAACACAATATTAGGACGGTGGTCATAATGTTATGCCTGATCGGTGTATACGTATGGGATTTCGCGATTTTTTTCATTTAGATGTTTTCTGTAAACTAGGTCTTATGTCTAGTAGATGTTGTTTAGCTTTGATTGCCAAAAACTGAAGGACTGTATGTTTATGTTTATCTTAATTTTTCACTTCACATCTATAAGCTAACGCCTGCTAATATACCAAGAAATTACGTACATCATATGGCAGACTAGAGATGTTTAATAACTTCATCTAAATACAGCGAGGCAGGGAGTCTTCAATCAGGAGACCAGCGATGACATTTAAACAGGCACCTGAGCAAATTAAACCCAGAGAAGGTTAAGCTCTGTTAACACCATCGCAATGTCAAAAAATCCTGCATAAAGTTGCTTTCCCATGCCTCTTTTATTTGACGTGGGATTCAGTGTGATGGCTCACAAAGCCAGGAGAGCTCTCATACTGTGCTCTGTCTGAAACGAATTATCTACTTTTAGCTTACCAGGATTTGTAGACAGAGTGAACAGCAAGAGAAATGAGACATTGTCAGTGTGACCCCCTTTGGGGAGGGTTGTGAATTTGGTGCACGTTCGTCCCTTTATGTTCCCCTGAAGGCCTGGATGCAATGAAGACTTTACTTTATAGCCGTTTTTGACAAGGTAATGGTGCAAGAAAGTTATTCCATTCTAGATGGAGTAAAGTTACAGGTTGTTTTAGGTGGAGCAGTGTCAGATCCAAATCACTCTAATGAGCCAATTCACTCTTTGTGAATCAAAAATATACAGCACGACCAGTGTTGCCCGATTCCCGATACAAATGCCTCTTACGAGCCAGTTCTTTTTAGCAAAATAGTTCTGTCGAGTTACCAGTTTGAATCTGAAACCCTACCATGTGTACCCTGTTGAAAAAAACAGCATATACCTATGTTTTGAAGAATGGCTGGTTAAAGCTTATCCTTAGTTGGTCATGAGCTGCAAGCTGGTCAAGTGCTGGTCCTAAGCAACTAGATCCAGCTCAGGACCATCTTAAATCAGCTCATGACCAACTAAGGACCAGCATAAGCCAGCTCAAACCAGCTGCCATGCTTCAAAATAGACCTAACCAGCATATGCTGTTTTTTTCTACAGGGTAGGATTCTGGTTGTTGAAAATTTTGCCACATAAATCCACTATGGTTGTTATGTGAGACAAAAAATGGAAGGAAATACAAAGGAGTTGTCATGAGAGCAGGGACGTGCACAGGGGGGTTGCTCAGGTTGCCCGGGCAACTGCCCATATGCCCTTCTCGACTCACGTTGCCCTTCCGAGGTGGAAAAAAATAAATAAAAAAAATCGTTCAATAGATGCAGAATTTCACTTAGGCCTAGATAAAAAATAAAAAAAATTTTTTTTAAAATCAACAACAAAAATTCGCAAAGCCTCATTCACTTCCATATTCGGGCACCCGTCCGAAAGGGAACGTCAGTAGGGGAGGCAAACTCTGTTTACATGGCTGCAGCGGTTCACGCGACCGGCACCTGAGCTGAGCCTGCATGAGCGGCACTAGAAGGAGATTGACGCGGTTGTCGGAAAGGTATAACAAATGGACGATCATCATCAAGTTTTATGAAATGAATTAAAATCTTCAATCTTCAATCCAGGATGAGTTGGCCACGTTTAGCCTAAATAATCAGACAGATAGCTTGCAGACAAGCAGCAGCCTAGGCTACTATTTTTTTTTGGTAGGCATTAGGCAAACTAAGCTACATGTCTGCTGATTTTCTCACATTTCGTTTTAGTAAGAAGAATGAATGATGGAAGTAATGCATCCCACATGAAAAAATACTATAGTATATTATATTATAGTAAAATTACAGTAAATTTACTCTATTAAATACTATAGTGTTTTTGAACCATACTATAGGTTTACTTCTTTGCGTATATATAGTTTAATAAAGACCCTGTTATTCTCAGTCCTTCATTTCTTTGTGGTTTATCACATAGCTGTTGCTCTGCAACACTTATTTCTGCCGCCCGATTATCATGACACCTGCACGCTATTTTCTTTCCCGTTATAAGCATTCTTTTCATGTGTTGTCTTTTGCTGCGTCCCAGTTCAGAGACTGCATCATTTGAAGGCCGAATGGATCACTGTTGCACGACAAAGGCGATCCCAATTCACAGGCTCTTTCAAATGTGACCTCAAAATGCATCCTTCATTTCATGGGAAATGAAGGATGCATTTTGAGGCCTACAACAGATGGATCCTTTATGGCCTTGATTTCATTGCGCGTCATTTTTTTTTTTCAAATAAATTGCTGAATTACACTTTTAAATGTCAGTATTAGGTTTAACTAACTCATATCTAAAGGTAAAAATAAAATAACTTTAAAGCAGTTAAAATGTTGTTATAAGATATAGATTATAGTTTATAGTCTTTATTATATACATGAATGGACCATGGTGAACATATTTAAAAGGTTTGTGAACCCTGTTTTGTTTTCAGACAGTTTAATATAACTTTCAAAAAAAGTCCAGTACAAACATTACTGTCACTCATCAACTGCAGCTGTCACAGTTTCTAGGCGACAAGAACAATCCTCCTTAAGATGCAAGATCATCCCATTTAACAACGCACGGTCTGACCTTTGCAGTCTTTTGAAGGTGTGTGCTTTAAACTCTGTGTCCTTCGAAGGATGCAGCCTCTGAATTGGGACGGCTTTTGTTGGATTGTTCTCGTTTGATTGGTACTTCCCTCATATGCTAAAAACTAAACATAGCACATACATTCTAGAAAACAGATGTTTTTACCACAGTAACTTCCTCACATAAAATTTGCCCAAAACTGAGCAAAACTTGCTCTCACACTGATGAATGATGCAATTAAGCATTGACAGCTCAAACTCACAACATCTAATTCACCCCCGGCATTTCAGAGGTTCATTACATGCTGTAGATTTAATGCCATTCTTAACTAAGATATCCGTGAAAGCATTTCCTTTCTGCCGTGTTCCTAAATCGTAAGAAAATGAGCCAGAAAAATCAATAGGTAAAGTAATTTCACTTCACTAGTGACTTCCAATCAAACACCAACCCAAACAAAAACACTCAAGCACACTTTTTTCCCTGATGCACAAGCCATGATACCACTTGTCTCCTGAATAAAACATGCGTCCCATTTAGATTCAGTTGGCTTCTTCTTGGGGGGAGAGAGAGAGAGAGTTCTGGCCTGATGGGACATAGAAAAGAAGCAACGTCTAGAAATAGTATTGGCACAAAGAATCAACTTATTTGTGGATAATTATGTCAATTATACAACTCTAAAATCCTGCTTCCTCTTTATTTTCAATAGCTTGCGATGAAGATGTCTGCTTGCAACAGAAAGTCTCCACTTGAGAAAGTAAGTTCACAATCATAAACCAGCAGCTCAGAGCATCTGCCATGATGGTTTTCCTCTCAATATGCTAATTAAGGAGACAAAAAGTTGAAGATTTGACAAGTAGAAGATTGTCGAGAACACTTCTCGGTCACATATGCTGGAGCAAGTATAGAAGAGATGTCATTAATGCGAGCACACACATCCTGGCTGCGCTTCAGACGCTTCCCTCTCTAAACTTTAGTGAAGAGCAAAGCAACTTTGATATCGGCTCAGCGGAGGAGCCGTGTTTATATCGGATGAGTGGGCTACCATAATTTTCCTCGCCGGATCAATAATATTAATCAAAAAAATGAACTAGGCTATGTTTGGACATCCAGAAACCCGATAAGCACGGCTGCACCTGTGTTTCCGCACACAGATCCCTGGCTCGGCGCTTGTCGCTTTCCTTTATCCACCCGGAAGGTTTTCTGTGTGTGACACATATTGACGTTTTCCATGCATACTGTCACCATGATAGATTTTCAGTCCTTTGCCATAACTCCCCGCAGTCCTGAACCTCACTGTTTCCATCAGTCCGTCTCTCTTTTCATCCTTCTTTCTTTCTCGTACACACACAAATTGATCCAACACGTGCAGGAGAACCAAACGTCTGGTAGTCAATCAATGCGTCCTATCGTTAAATAACAAAGTCTAGCAAGTACGACTATTCCCACTCAGCATGAATAATTAAAGACGGCTACTCTTATGGACACAAGCTCTATATTTTCTTCTCTTATACTTTATGCTCACTAGAATCGGCCTCTGGGCACAGCATGATTTTTATACAGCATAATCAACAAACCAAATGCACTGCAGGCTTTAGAACAAATATCCTTTTTGATGTAAATCCTTAATTAGTAGACACTATACAATTCTGGCCTCCAGCTAGCCGTATCATAGCCTATATTTAAAAAATGAACTTGATTTTTTTATGGTGCTTTCATAAAGGCACAACATAATCAATGAACAGGGACAGTAAAGTCTATTCAGCCCAGCACGTCTAGATAAAAATTAAAGATGTCTATTAAAAAGCCGCTCAGCGAAGAGAAACCGTACCATAACCTAAGTATGTAATCACATATTCAGGTTTGAAGGGGACCTAATCATTAAGTCAATATGAAATCAAAATGGACCCTATTTACATTCTTGGTCTTACTTTTATGCAAATCCTATATTATTATTAACAACCTATAACAAGAGTAATTAATCTCTCAACATCCTTCAAACACTTTTTACTATCAAATAAATGTAATAAATTAGTCAAAGTGAAATAAAAAATTACCCTATTTACATTACTTGTTACATTGTCAAGTCAAGTCACCTTTATTTATATAGCGCTTTTAACAAGTCCAATTGTTCCAAAGCAGCTTCACAGTGTTATATAACAAGAAAATAATTCAACAGAATTTATACAGCCGCTCTGGTGAAAACGGTGATGTAATCCAGCAAATTTCAATTATCATATAGTGTCAATACGGGCAGATCGGTAATATAGTTGAAATTTAAGTGTCCCCAACTGAACAAGCCAAAAGCCATTATGTAATTCATTAATGTATTGCATTCAATAAATTCCGGCCATCAATTTATATAGACATACACTGATCAGGCATAATATTATGACCACTGACATGTTAAGTGAATAACACAGATTATCTCTTCATAACGCCACCTGTTAGTGGGTGGGATATATTAGGCTGCAAGTGAACATTTTGTCCTCAAAGTTGATCTTTTACAAGCAGGAAAAATGGGCAAGCGTAAGGATTTGAGCGAGTTTCACAAGGGAAAAATTGTGATGACTAGATGACTGGGTCAGAGCATCTCCAAAACTGCAGCTCTTGTGGAGTGTTTCCGGTCTGCAGTGGTCAGTATCTATCAAAAGTGCTCCAAGGAAGTGGTGAACCGGCGACAGGGTCATGGGCAGCCAAGACTCATTGATGCACGTGGGGAGCGAAGGCTTGCCCGTGTGTGGTCTGATCAAACAGACCGTAGCTCAAATAGCTCAAGAAGTTACTGCTGGTTCTGATAGAAAGTTGTCAGAATACACAGTGCATTGCAGTTTGTTGCGTATGGGGCTGCATAGCCGCAGACCAGTCAGGGTGCCCATGCTGACCCCTGTCCACCGCTGAAAGAATCAACAGTGTGCATGTGGGCACTGTTATTATTGCATTGCATACCGTTTAATGTACAACAACACTACGGTGCAAATAGTATCTGCCACTATTCATAGTATAAATATCTAACAACTATTTACACTTATTGCAAAGAAAATACTGCTATTTTACATAGTGTAAATATAATCGCTATTTTCAAAGTGCGGATGATAATGTTCTTTTTTATTATTAGCATATTATTAATGCCTCAACAATAAGATAGAAAAGACAGAACAGACAGGAATTAAATTACATCAAATCTTCATGTATATTTTCACAAAGAAAACATTATAAACATAAACATTATGTATTACGGATGACAATGTTCAAGAGGTTACAGCCGAGCTCGTCATCATGCATTGTCGAGGATTATCTCTGAGGAAACGAACTAGTCAAATCCACCCTCTTCAATTGCTCTCTTTGAGAACTTTCTGAATGTATCTTATTGTTCTTTGTCATTTCCTTTTCTCCTTTCATTTGAAAAGATCCCACAGAGGAGGAGAAGCTTGCAGGGAAATGACGAATTGCTGCAGCCCTCGAGAGCACAGAAATTAGCGCCGCTGAATGTAAATTACTGCCATTGTAAATGATGACAGAGGCGAGGCGACACCCAGATAATATTTTTCTACTGTTCTCACTTCTGCTATTGAGCCGAAGTAATAGATTCAGAGGAATTGTTTCATTTGTGCATAGAAGCACAGCTTTAGAGGGTATAACGGCGAGTCTGTTCATCGGTTCAATGATACCGAGAAGTTGTTCATTCAATCCAATCCACCCAATAGCATTCAGAACGCTTATTGTGTTGCTTCTCTTTTCTTCAAATCTTTTGAACAATTGATCCATGTTGCACCTCAGCTTTAATTCTAAAGGGAAACTAGAGAGAGAGAGAGAGAGAGAGAGTGAGTATTTAATATGTTTCATTGAAGGATTGAAGGTATTTTTTTCAAACGAAATGCAACTTTTATTGAAGACTTTCATCTATAAGTTTCAGGTCCTGTGTAACAGCGCCACCTGGTGATATATGCCTAAATAATGCTGTATTTTACATGCATCACCTAAAAGTGACAAATCAGTCATCATCAGTGTTGTGTAAGTTACTCTAAATCTTCAACAGCGTAATTAGATTACTGTACTAATTAATCTCACTAAAATGTATTGCATTAATCCCATATCAACCTCAATAGTAGGCCTACAAGGATAATCACAAAACTGCTCTTTTAATTCTTTCAAATAAATAATATAAAATTGCAGGGAGAGGGTTACATTGAAACATACATTTTAACATTAGACGTTAACTTTTGATGTTAAATCCTCTATTGTTTTTTGTAGGTTTTTTTTTAATAGAATTGTTTTGTAGTCTATAATGCAATTACATCAGAATTAACTAATTCAATTACAAAATAATGAAGAGTCATCCCTTACTTTACTTTTCAAAGTTAATTAAATTACAGTTACTAATTTCTTAGTAATGCATTATACCTAACACTGGTCTTGTTAACTGACTCCAACAACCTTGCAAATTGAGAGTTATGGGAGTTTTAAGATAAACACACAGTAAAGTGTTCCTGCTTTACCCATTGGATACATGTAGGATAGATCATAAAATATATTTTTTGTTTTGTTTTGTTTTTTTGCCCCCATTTTTCATCAGCTGAACTCAAAGATCTACTTTTTCTATGTACATAAAAGGCCTATTTCTCTCAAATATTGTTCACAAATCTGTCTTAATCTGTGTTAGTGAGCACTTCTCCTTCGCCGAGATAATCAAGATGCTGATCAGACAGCATGACTATTGCACAGCTGTGCCATAGGCTGGCCACAATAAAAGGCCACTCTAAAATGTGCCTCTGAAAAGGTGTGGTCCGATCAAATAGACAAGATACTGTAGCTCTAATTTCTCAAGAAGTTATTGCTGGTTCTGATAGAAAGTTGTCAGAATATACAGTGCATTGCTCAGTTTGTCGCATATGGGGCTGCATAGCCACAGACCAGTCAGGGTGTCCATGCTTACTCATCCTCTGCCAAAATCGCCAACAGTGGGCACGTGAGCAAATGAACCACAGAGCAATGGAAGAAGGTGGACTGGTCTGATCATGTTTTCTTTTACATCATGTGGATGGCCGGGTGCATGTGTTACTTACCTGGGGAACACATGGCACTAGGATGCACTATGGGAAGAAGGCAAGCTGGCTCAAGCAGTGTGATGCTTTGTGCAATGTTCTGCTGGGAGACTTTGGGTCCTGCCATCCATGTGGATGTTACTTTAACACGTACCACTTACCTAAGCATTGTTGCAGACCATGTACACTCTTGCATGGAAACGGTATTCCCTGGTGGCTGTGGCCTCTTTCAGCAAGATAATGCACCCTTCCTTAAATAAAAATGGTTCAGGAATGGTTTGAGGAGCACAACGAGTTTGAGGTGTTGACTTGGCCTCCAAATTCCCCAGATCTCAATCCAATTGAGCATCTACAGCAGAGGTCGCCAACTAGCGGACTCCGGTCCGAATCCGGACCGCGACATGCGTCCATCCGGACCGCGTAGCCATTAGACACAATGAAATAAATAAATAAAATAAAAAAAAAATAATAATTTAAAAAACAGGCAGCTCAGAAGAACCATAAGACATCATATAGTTATATACTTAAGTCTGAGTAGAACCGTCTGGGTCCTATGTCGCCACGGACGGTTGCGACAACAAATCCGTTACTATGCTCACTGTTGCTACGTTCAGACGCTCAGAGGTGAGAGCAGAAATCGGTGCGCAAAAACAATGGCATATTCAAAAATTAGGAAAGTTGACGCTGAAAACCGAGTTTTCCAAGATGAATGGGTGGAAAAATTTGCCTTTATTCTTGCTGCATCCTGTACGAGGCCTGTGTGTCTCATTTGCTCCGAGCTGTTGCGGTTGTCAAAAGTGGAAATCTTAAACGCCATTACGAAGCTAAACACAGACACTTTGAAGACACTTATCCTCAGCAGTCCGAGGTAAGGGCGCAGAAAATAAATGATCTCAAAGCCCAGTATGATCGATCTACACGGGTCCTCTCTCGCTCATTCACCGCCCAGCAGCGAGCATATGAGTGTTCACTGAGAATACAGTGGATTTTAGGCAAACATAACAAGCCGTTTACAGATGGGGAAATAGTGAAGGAGTGCATGGAGGCTGCGTGTGAAACACTTTTAGATGGAAAAGAAAGAAATGAACTGAAAGAAAAAATTAAACAAACCCCACTTTCAGCTGCAACAGCCACAAGAAGAGCTGAAATGTTAGCAGAGGATGTGCAGTCACAACTTAATGCTGCTATTCAGACTGCGCCTTGCGTAGCTTTGGCAGCTGATGAATCGACTGATATTAATGACAATGCTCAGCTTGTGGTTTACATCAGATTTTACCATGCAGAGAAGAAAGATTTCATTGAGGACATCTTAGTGTCACAGCACTTACAATACACACAAGAGGAGAAGACTTATACTTGGCAATAAAAGAGATGTTAACGCAAAGAGGGATTAGTCTGAAACATGTTGTGTCCATCACCACCGATGGAGCACCATCCATGATAGGAAAAGAAAAAGGAGCTGTGACTCGGATGAAAGAGGAAAATCCAGACCTCTGCTCTTATCACTGTATTATCCACCAGTCTGTTCTGTGCTCCAGTCTGTCAGAAGAGTGTATGCAGAAGTTATGGATACAGTGATGAAACTGAGCATCCTCATCCCTTCAGCATCGCCGCCTTCGCGAATTCTTGACAGAAGTTGATGCCAATGCAAATGACCTACTGCTTCACTGCAATGTTAGATGGCTGAGCAAAGGAAGGGTGCTAGCACGTGTTTGGGAAATTAGAAATGAAATAAAAATACTCCTGGTACAACTAAAGAACCACAAGGCTAGGTGGTTTTCTTTGAAGATGAGAGGAAAATGAATATTATGGCATTCCTTGTTGACATAACTTCACACCTAAATGACCTCAACTTAAAACTGCAAGGCAAGAACAACTCTATGTGTGATTTGATAGCAGCAGTCCAATCTTTCCAAAGGAAGCTGGACATTTTCAAAGAGGACCTCAAAGAGAACTACACACATTTCCTTCACTGAAACAAAACAGTGAGAGAGATGCTTCCTCTCATGTGGAGTTCATACAGAAACTGAAAGGAAGCTTCAGAGATCGTTTTGACAACTTTTAGACCAGCTTCTCCTTTTCATTCAGAATCCATTTCTGACAAAAAATGTAATTGCATTTTCACAGGAGGCAAAACAGTTATACAAGTGCGCAGATGTGGGACTGTTACAAATGGAGCTTGTTGATCTTCAAGCAAATGTGGCATTAAAGGAGCAGTGTGGAGATTGTGACCCTGCCACCTTCTGGATACAGACTGTGCCAGAGACTATTTTCCCTGGACTTAGAAAAGTGGCACTACACACCTTGAGCATGTTTGGTTCAATGTATATCTGTGAGTCAGCATTCTCAACCCTTAACATTATCAAAAACAAGCACAGGTCAAGAATGACAAATGTCCATTTACATTCCAGTTTGAGGATTGCACTGACCCCATTCATTTTTCCAACAATGGTGGCACTTTTTTTTCCTGTTTGTGTTTCTGAATGATATTGCTAATGGTATTTTACCAGTGCAATTTGAAGCACATAATAGGGCAGTGTTCAAGATTAGATACATTTAAGTGGAGTCTATGTAAATGAACATAAAATGTGTTATGAGATTTCATCTTTTAACCAGGGGGGGGTTGTGTTCTTTGTTATTGTTTTTCTCAGTTCAGTAGAAAAAGCACTTTAGTTGCTAGTAATGTTGAAATGGCTGTATTTTCAGTGCAGATTTACAGATAAAGAAATTTTTCATTCATCATATATTTGTCAGAGTCGGTTACTGGTTGAATTAAGATATTTTGTACAAAAGCAACTTAAAGGACATAACAGAATAACATCAAATTGAGATCAGTTTTGTGAAGAATTAACCTATGTTTTCTTTAACAATATGAAAAGACATGTTTATCTATATGAGAACATATTTTGTTAAATAAAGAAAAAATTTTATCTACACCAATTTCTTTAGTCTTGCAAAAAACAGAAATTAATATTTTTAAGTATATAATTGTCCGGACCTCGGCCAGTAAGGATGGTTCATTTACTGGACCTCAAGCAATTTTAGTTGAAGACCCCTGATCTACAGTATGTATAGCTCAGATTGCATGTGAGTCAAATAAACTATTTTTATGGGGGTTTTCCCCCTTACAATTTTACAAATGTTTTGCATTTTATTGGACTGCAAGATACCAATATTCGTTGAATATAAATAAGCTGAAGGCTGATTAAATGCATATGTATGTTAGTTTTCCAAACATATCAGATTAAAAACTTTACGAAAAACAATATGACATCAGAAATAGTGCATACTTTATTAATATATTTGTATATCTCAAACAGATCATAGTGAAATTTATTTAAAAGCTGCCAACAAGCATATTAATACATATTTTGCCAAAATGCTTCAATTCTGTGAATATAGGCCATGAGGAGTTCACAAAGTAGTTTTGCAATGGGTCTGTAAATTAAAATGAAATGTCTGACTAATAAAGGGGAGGAACAGATACAACCAGCACATAATGTAGCTAAATGGATGTGCAAGTTGAAATGTAGTGAGGTTAAAACGTAAAGTTTTTTTTTTTTTAAGTCTTTCAAACTTAAAAATAAATGATGAAATCAACCATTACAAGGACAGTCTAAGTTCAGTCGATTGTTACATTAACCATAAGTAATTGCTGTCAATGTAAATAACAAAACACAAGGCACAAGTTCATTATATTTGGAAAGTATAAAAGGCATTTTCTCCAGAAAAATAAGGCAGGCGTGTCATAAAACTAAACTTATAAAACGAAATGGAAAAGACAAGGATGTTATGATGCAAGACAGTCAACACAGTTCATAAACCTCTCAGAAGAAATATAAGTGGTGTAATTTATTGCATATTTCGAGAACACTGCAAGGGCTTTAATAAAGCAAGATCATTTAAACTGAGGAGATTACACAGCCTGAGCACTTTGTTCAGTCGAGCGAAGAGTTTGGTTTAGAGGTTGTCATGTTCCTCCAGGCTCATTACATCATGCATTAACTTTTGATCCTCTGCCTGACAGAAATATGTGAGGCTTGAGCATACATTAAATATCAAATACTACTCTTAGATCAATACATCAAAGCCGGACCCAGAGTCAGAGACAGGAAGAGTTTCGGCCTTGAGAAAAAGCTCTGTGGCATTGCATATGAAGCAACAAAAGTCAAATACGTGCTCTGAACAGTGTGACTACAACTAGCATTATCTTTATAAACATGCAAGTACTATAAACATAAACAATATAAAATTATTTGGTTTTGTTTGCAGTGTTTTAAGACACTAGAACATCAGAACAAGACCAAAAAAAATCTGCTGGCTACTTTCGGTCATGGAAAAACAAATTATAAAGTAAGACACAAGTGACTATTAATCCAAAATGCGGTCCAGATTTAGTTTGGTCTTCATTCATTCTTCAAGCACCAAAGACGGCGAGGAGATCTACTTGCGGCCTAAGGTCTCTGCAAGCTTCTTGAGTCTCTTCTTCAGCTCCAGAGGAAACTTCTCGTAACATTTCTTACACACCGGCTTCATGTCAAACTCCACAAACTTGTTCCTAAAAACACAAATCTTGCTTTTAGGAATGTGCTTTCTAACACGTTTAGGCCAGAAACATATGCTATGTAAGTATGCAAGCCATTTCATTTACTTGACATTTACAGTAACTTAAACTATATCATTCAAAATATTAAAACCTATAATAGTATATATAAACAATACTAAAATAACACTGCTATGACTGTTATATGCATGCTATACTCTTTCAGCAGTTACACACATTCATTTGTATTACATGCTTATTTTTTAATAACAACTTTGAGGGCAGTGTAATGCATTCGGTGCATGACCAAAAAAACAAAAAAAAACATTATGATACCAAGAACATGATGCAGAACCGATAAATGAACACTGGAAAATAGGGATGCACCGATATAAAAATTGGCTGACACTGACAATTATTTAGTTATGGCTGATAAACAAAACAAAAAAAATCATATTAATTGGTTATTACATATTTAATAAATTAAAATACTAAAAACAAAAAACATTGCTACAGTTTAAATTAAGCATTACATTAATTGTACAAAATTAAAATGTATATTAAAGTTTGCAAAAGTTATTTTATTAAATTATTAGTATTTTTAAAGTAGGGAAATAACTAATCGATAAAAATATTAATAATAATAATAACAATATCGATAATTAAAATAAAAATAGTTGACAACGAATGTCATAACCAATTAGTCGCATCTGCCTACTATGCAAGGAAAACTTCTGCCAGTCGCGTCAAATTACAGTACTGAATAAAGCATTTCTATGGACAAAATTCATCTAAAAATAGCGGAGAAAACAGAGTGGGCTGCTGCGGGAAAGGTACATGATCCAAGCTGACAAAACATGAGAGCTTCAAGCTAATGCATTAGCGTAATGTTTAACATGGCTTTGCCTGTCAGGAGCTTTGACGGATGTGTGTGCTGTTAAATGTGTGCTGTGTTTCCTCAGACCAACACTTTCATTTTACGGTTTTATCTATTCTGTAAGTGTTACAAATTCACACAAGTATTTCCATTTTGCATGAAGGCTTGTCCAGACAGTCTAGGTTTAACTTCAGACTTTGCTGAATGAGTGCCAGCGCCCAAAACAGACAATTAGAGAGGGAGGTAATTAATATTCAGTGCAAAAATATTCATTTTGCTGAAATACCTGTTGTTGGACATTTAGGTTTAGAAGTCAACATGTAATTCAAGTATTTTATGAGAGTGGTAACTGTAAAGGGATAACAGCGTGTGATTGAATATAAATGTGAGACATTTATTAATTTTAGATACAGAAATGACAATAACAGGTGTTACACATTCCAGAGTCAATGTGTGTTCCTGCAGAACATTCCTCTTATCTAGTAACACTTATTTTTATATTATCTTCAATTTTAATGTAGGAATTTAAACTGTCCTTTTGCTTTATAGCTCTTTTGCATATAACATAGATATAGATATATTAAATATCAATACTGACAGACACTCTTTAAAAAAACCTAGTATCAGCCGATAACGGATATGTGCATCCCTACAGGAAACCATTTTTGAAAGAAGTACATAAGACAAAATAAATGGTGAGGTTAAACACTAACCAACGATAAATAATGAGTGAACCAGATGAGCATGAAGGAGGAAAAGGAGAGAAAAGGGTTACAGACAGACAGCGATGGCTTTCTTGCGGCGTTCGCGAGAGTCGCGTTCACGTTTCGCCAAGCGCCGTTTCAGCTCTTCCGGCAGGCGTTCGTAACAGTGTTTACACACCGGCTTCAGGTCCACCTCCACAAATCTGTCCCTGCAGGGCCATCGTCGGGAACAATGAGGAGAGAGGAAAGAGGAGAAACAAGCGAAAAGGAGGGGAAATTGGATGGAAAATTGGGTTTGAAGTGGGAGAGAAGAGGAGAAATGGAAAGTGGTAGCATTTTGAGAGTGAAGGAGAGAATTGAAGGGGACAGAAGTAGACAATACAAGAGTTAGTTGCACAGAAAGGTTAGTCTTGATCCAAAGAAGAACTTCACAGCACCCGGGAGAGCCAATTTATAGACAACTTTAAACACAGCTAGAGAAAGCCCACTAGCAAAAAAAAAAAGGAAAGAGGGGTAGATTGTGAAATAGGATAAGCATGTGTGTGTAAAATCACTTACTTGAGAGTGAGCTTGGTGTTACAGGTCGAGCATGAGAAGCAATTCACGCACCAAGCCTTATTCAGAGCCGACACCACTGAGAGAAAACACAAAAGCATCTTTACAGATCATAACAGCAGTACCCACACAGCCATAACAACTAAACTTCAAAGCATTATCTTTTTTGTTATTATATACATACTGAAGCTTTAAAGGTTGAAAACTAAATGTTAATATCATGTCAAGTAAACAGCAATTACCATCTCCTTCAATCACACGGTTGCAATGGTAACAAACGTCGCCAAAGAGCTGCACAACAGACATAAGACACTCGCATTAAAAGCTAAAAGTTTCATTATCCACAAGGTTTATAAATAACAGATTTTTTGGGGGATCAAAAGAGGCTTTGAAAGAGGAGTCAGGCCTGAGTTACCTGATTGTAGTGAGTCTCGCAATAAGCAAGACCTTTTCTCTCGTAATGACGGTGTCCCAGGAAAGGCTTCTCGCACTTGGCACAGACAAAATGCTGCAAACACACAAGTTGTCAGAATGAAGTTCAAATATATACACACTACCATTCAAACGTTTGGGGTAAGAGTTTTAAAAATGGTTCTGAAAGAAGTCTTATGCTCACCAAGGCTTCATTTACTTGATCAAAAAATTATATTTTAAAGTGTAATTGATTCCTGTCAGTAAAATTCACCATAATTTCTCCAGTCTTTAGATCACATGAGCCCAGAAATCATATTAATATACTGATTTGCTGCTCAAGAAACATTTCTTATGATTATCAATTTTGAAAACAGTTGCGCTGCTTAATATTTTTGTGGAAACCGTGATACTTTTTTTCTTCCAGGATCCTTTGATGATTCGCAAATTCAAAAGAAGAGTAATTACTTGAAACATTTGTAACATTATAAATGTCTTCACTATCATTTTTTATCAGTGCACTGCATCCTTGCTGAATAAAAGTATTAATAAAGTAAGTAAATAAAAAATTAACAGTAGTGTATGATAAAAGGAAGAGATCTAAAGTGGGAGGTAAGAGAAGAGATCTAAAGCGAAAAGATCAGTGTCAGAGCCAAATCATCCAATCCAATCACACAGCGGACACCTCATGCGCACGAACATTGAAAAAAGATTGGTATAATATTGTCTTAATTGGTCTTTTTTTTGTTGCCATTTCAGCAATTTGTGGCTATTTTCATGGCAAGTTCAATACATTACAAATAAATATGTAAACAAAATTAGCACAGTTGTAGCAAAAAAATTTCAATACTTGATCAAATTTAAAAAAAAACTTGATTTTTCCTAGTGTAAAATTTTAAAAACATCCATGAAAGAACTTCAACTTTCCCTGTAAAAACGTTACCTAGTGACATTCACAGCAGTTCCAACAAAATATGTTTTATAGACAAATGGGTTTGACAAAAATTACATATTGGTGGTACATCACCTTCCATTAAAGACAAACGAGTAAGTCTGCAATTACTAATCCAGCACATCTGATCATGTCTCAAAAGTAAAATTTGCAACAACAAAAAACTTTTCATTTATGATTGGATTAACTTCATATAACTTATTAACACAGCTATCTTAATTGGTTAACAATAAAATATCATTCAATTCAGTATAGGGCTGTCATGATATAGACATTTCAGGAGTCAAAAATAATATACCATTTGCTTTTAAACACACTCCTTTAAATAAACAATTAAAATTTATGAAAATATTAAATTATATATAACAACAGCATGGAGCCTACATGTTTCTCTATTTTTTCAAGTAAACTGTCAGTATTAAAAGAAAGAACAAATTCAATCAAATTCTTCTTAAAGCTTATTACAGTGTACATTAATTAAAATACATTAATATAGATCTGATGCAATTTGCAGTTTGACTGCAGAGAGCAGTGAGTGCTTCTTTCCTACTATATTATTGTTTGATTTATATTATATTATATTTTTTATTATTATAAGACAATATGTAGCAGTTTTATTAGACTGCATTTAGACAGCAAGGCCTTATGGACCAAACCGATATCCTATATTACATACATTTAAAACATAACTTGATGTTTGCACTGATACCGTTAATGATGCAACGGCATGCATTTCGACCAGAAACATTATTTTTTATTTTGTTGTTTATTAACTAGCATCCCTGATTAAATATATATACATCTATATTATGTTGCACACTACATGAATCGTACTAGAAATTTGTCACTATTTTGAACATTCTGTTTAAGCAAATAGTAAGCACACAAACCTCGACATGCCACTGTTTGCCCATGGCATTGACCACACGGCCCTCGATTGGACGCCTGCATGCTCCACAGATCGGCACGCCCATCTTATCATGGCAGGGGAGGCAGTAGAGTTCACCTTTCAGCTCGCGGGCATCGGCAGTCAGCTCCTTACTGTAAAACACACAATCTCTAATTCACATCACTTTCAGTAAATGGACACAGCAGATGGAATCACTTGGTGCCGCACTGACCTGCAGTTGCTGCAGTTGAAGTGGTCTGGATGGTAGGGGTCATTTTTGAAAATGAGGGGCTGTTCCTCAATGATGGCGTGACACTTCTGACAGACATACTTTCCGAGGCCCCGAGCTTTCTCGCGGTTATGACACGGACGGCAGAGATGGCTGGAAAACACAGATGTGCACATCAGCCAATCAGAACACACGGATGGCAGCTTTCTGTTTATTTGTATTTACATGTATTAATTTGGCCTCATACACAATCATCTAAGCTAAAGAACATTTAAAAGGGATGACTAGTAGAACAAAAAAACAGGTATTTAAGAATTAGAGCTGCTCATGAGAATAAAGATAATTCATATTTTAATGCATAGTTTTTCACATTAAACCTGAACGTATGCAGTCTGTCAATCACATGCTCACGGTCACCCCTCATTGGCTATAAACTTACCGGCCGGCGTTTTTGACGAATCCAACATCAGCGAGCACAGCTTGGCAGATATCACAGCAGAAACAGTCAGGGTGCCAGCTGTTATTCATGGCCTTAATCACACGCCCAATTATAAACTCTCCTGTGGGAATATGAGGGACAATTCACAATTAGCACAGTCAATAACATCACCTGTTCGTGTGTGTTTATGGATGTGCGTCTCTTACCACATTGGTGACAACAGGGAGCAAACAACATCTGGAAATCATGCTCACAGTATTTCCTTCCCTCAAACTATTGACAAAAGAGAGAAAAAAATTAAACATAATGAGGGGAATACGTCTCAGTCAATAAACTGCAAATGTTTTACACAGCTAGACAAAAAAACACTGTAACTTAAGATCTCAACACAGCCAGTCCCAAGATTATTCACTGAATTTAATTTTAATTTTAAGGATTAGAGAGGGTGGAAACGTTATTTATTTTTACATCTATCTGTATAATTTTTTTTTTAATGACAAAAAAAAAAAATACTTTAGATATAAATATTTTAGATCTAATATGCTTTTTTCCACAAAAAAAACATTATACAAAAAATCTAACATTATAATTGGACCTTCCAATAATTAAAAAAAAAAACTAAAGAAATGTATGATATCACCCCTTTAACTACTAGGCTTCAAATTGAAATGCTACATGACAGGTTTAATGCAAGTACCTCGTAAAAGAGTCCATCAGGAAACTGCTGGAAACACTGGGCACAGACGAAGCACTGTTCGTGATACAGCTCGCCATTGCTGTTAACAATTTTCTCCTCTGGGGCAAAGCTGCTTTTACACCGTTCGCACGAGGCGTTTGCCAGGGCATTAGCCATGTTGCTGTTAGAAACAGATCAATGTCAGGAGAAACAAACAGCAGGGACTATGAACAGCTTTCATCTATGGTACCAAACAAATGTATACGCAAGGATCACGCTACTACCAAAGGTTTGAGGTTAGAAATGTATACTATTTCATTCAGCAAGAATGCATTAAGTTGATCAAAGTGACAGTACAGACATTTTACAAAAGCTTTATAAAGGCAGTGAATCGCAGCCCAAAATTTGAAGCGTCCATCCATGTGTAAGAAACACATCCTTATTTAAAACTTTATAAAGTAAAATATCTAGCTTCCACCTTCCGTATTAAAGTTACGAAGAAAGTGTAAAAACTATATCATCGTTGGGCCAGTAACGTTTGTAAGTTGAATACGGAAGGCAGTCCACCGGGAGATAGATATTTTACTTTATTAAGTTAAACAAACCCATGGATTCACTTCAGAAGTCCTTTATTAAGCCCCCATAGCCTTAGTTTTATAATGGATGGATGCACTTTTTTGGGTTTCAGATTTTGGGCTGCCATTCACTGACATTATAATGATTAGCCAGGACATTTTATAATATGACTCTGTCTGATTGTATTCGTCATATACACCTATGATGGCTTGAGGGTGGGGTAATTTTCATTTTGGGGTAAACTATCCCTTTAAGCAGCTCTTTTTTTAAACAATAATACAAAATGTTTTTTGAGCTGCAAATCATCATATTAGAAGTTAGTGAAGGATCATGTGACACTGAATGGTGCTGAAAATTCAGCTGTTCCATCACAGGACTAAATTACAGTTTAAAATGTATTAAAATAGAAAAGTGTTATTTTAAATTGTAAAAATATTTCACAATATTACTGTTTTTGATCAAAAAAGTGCAGACTTAGTGAGCATAAGAAACTTCTTTCAAAAACATTTTTAAAAACCTAAACTCTAACATTTAAATGGTATTGTATATTACATCATTATATTGGCCAGGTCAATTAGCAGGCATTTAATTTCCTCAGTTTTGCATGCATCTTAAATATTATTAAACTGTGTTACAGTGATATCAATAGGCCTATCATATCTTCATTTGCCATCCTGCTCTTGAGAGTGATTCAAGAGGATGCTTCTCTAAACAAAAAAGTCCCATGATGTAGCCTGTCTGGCACTTTGCAAGATATTAAGTTACACAATTTAGGAGCGACCAGGCAAGACTGCAACCAATGTTTACATCACACAAACAGAATTAGCCTGCCGTGGCCTGTGGTCACACTGCCAGACGAGATCCCAAATGACTCAGTGATTCCCTGCACAGACATTTATCCTGTGACATCACAGGTGACAGGGATACTGAGACAGAGCGACACGCATCATGATCTGAAACCACACCCACTAAGGGTGGCGGCCTGGCACTAAGGGTCAAACCGTCTCCATGACCCAAAAAAACGAGCATTTAAGGGCACAAAAGTGGATACAGCCAATTGAGACATGTTATTTTACACTGTGAACTACACCCACTTGAGTGGAACGTAATCATGCATACTGAGAGAGTCAAGATCCCAGATTTTACCCATTCTTCCTGTTGAAGCTTCACGTCTTATTGTCTGTATCCACTTTTGTCTCCTTAAATGCATTTTTTTGGGTCGGCAGCTTATAAATCTTAGTTCTGTGTTTTTAGCTTGTTTGCTGTACACCCTGTCACATATCAGCTTTTAGACATTGTTCTGTTTTTTGTTACAAGTCAGAAATGACAAGGAGGCAGCCTCACGCAATACAAACTCAATGGACCCCAGTGTGGGCAGGGCCTAAATACGCTCTGTCTTCACAACTTCCCCTCACTCCCTTCACAGCTTTAAAGCAGACTGACTATCCTAAGTCCGCATTTCCTAATATGGCGATTTGAAAAGAAAAGATCTGCTCGAGTATCAACAAACTGTATATCCATAAATAGATCATTTGTGTGTCTAAGAGATGGAGACTGTTGTATGTCAGGTCTTATCATGTACAAAAGCTCACAGAACAGTGGAGGTCTCACACTACTGTGTGAGGAAGCTGGAGCTGTACCATCTATCTGTGTGTGTGTGTGTGTGTGTGTGTGTGTGTGTGTGTGTGTGTGTGTGTGTGTGTGTGTGTGTGTGTGTGTGTGTGTTCTGGAAGTATGACGACACATTCCTAGCTTATCCAACATGCATTAAGGAAGAATATACTGTGTGGTATAGAAGTTTCAAAAAGTTTTTAAAAATAAAAATTATGTATATATATATATATATATATTATTTTTTTGCGTTAATACTTTTCAATACGTTTTTACTTATTGGTAATTTCAACATTTAATAATACATTAAAAAAATTAAAAGTCATATTTTTCACAGCAAAACATTAGTCAATCTGAAATATATACTAACATTTCTAAATTTTGGGATGGAAAGATTTGTACATGTTTTTGAATTGAGTCTCACCCCAAGGCTGTGGTTCTTTGATCACAAATACAGTAAAAACAGTAACATTGTGAAATATCCGATCTTCCGTGTCGAATGTTGAAAACAGTTATGCTGCTCAATAACTTTCTGGAGACTTTTATTTTCAGATTTTTGCATTTAGACCTATCTGATATCTTTTGGAACGTTATAAATGTCTATAAATGTAATGGGTCCTTGCCAAATAAAAGTATTAATTCATTTTATTTATTAATTTTTATCTGACTGACTGACCCCAAACATTTGATCTGCACTATACATTTCATATAACTGAAACATTGTTGGTGTGGTGTCTTCAAGTTCTAGCTGTGAACAAAAAATGATTTCATCCCTTATTTGTTTAGACATGATAATTATCCGTTTCAATGAGCTAAACATCTCAGGAAGCAGATCATATCCATGTTTTCCCACAAGACCCGACAGACTGTGGGAGCATCCAGCTCAGGAATGTTGGAGAATTTGGTCTACAGAAAAGCAAACCGTGTGTGTGTGTGTGTGTGTGTGTGTGTGTGTGTGTGTGTGTGTGTGTGTGTGTGTGTGTGTGTGTGTGTGTGTAAAAAAATCTACCAGGGAGGCTAATTAGCTTAGCATCCGCCCTGATCTAGCAAATCGTGACATTTTAGTTATTCTCTCTATATAAAACACGGGTTTAACTCTTACAGTTTAACATTTATCAAAGAGATAGGGTGGAAAAAGGAAAGAAGAAAAGTAAATAAGTAACTTAAATAATAAAACTGCAGATATCTGCTGCATCTCTGGCTAGAGAGGGACATTTATAATGCATAACTTCTTTAATACAAATCTGTTTCAAACATCGTACCTGCCCGTCATCTCTGACACCCCCAGCATCCCCTACAGCACGGCTTATCCTGAAAGACGATTCAGATTTTATTCGACAGCATAAGACGCCCCTCGGATCTGTTGCTTTTCCACTTTTTCCCTTCACTCAAAGATAAAGACGTTTTCCTGAACAGACTATCCACTCCGCTCATTTTTCCGGGTTAGATCACGTGTTGCTCGGTTAGACTTCTGATTGGTTATATGAATCAGTTCCACAGCTATGCAGAACTTTGACATGCTTTGGACAATAATATAATAAATATAATAAAACACGATATAATTAGTCATTATTCAACAAATATATATATATAATAAATATATATTATATAAATATATATATATAATAAAACACGATATAATTAGTCATTATTCAACAAATATATATATATATATATAAATATATATATAATATATATATATAATATATATATATATATAAATATATATAAATATATATATATATATACTAAATATATATATATATATATATATATATATATATATATATATATATATATATATATATATATATATATATATATATATATATATATATATATATATATATATATATATATATATATATATATATATATATATATATATATATATATATATATATATATTTAGTGGCCAATAATCAAGTGTACTAAGTAGGATAAAAACACCATATTTTATATAAGGGACAGTCCGAAATAGGTATTTTGTAAAGTTAAAATTGCTAATTCAAGTCCTCTATAAAATGCACATATATTTAATAAATATTAATTTAAAACGTGTATATTATTATTTATAAAAAATAAAAAAGCTAATAATTATTTTAAAATAGTTTATTGAGCTTAAACAAACGTGAGAGTGTTGTGTTGTAATGTAATGTAGTTTTCTGTAAGGTCAATATTCCGGTTGTAGTTAAAACAGTGCGAGTTGTGTGTCGTATGTGTGAACGGCTAGGCACACGCGCTCTCATGAACGCGCACAGAGTAACGGCCGCGTTTAGTATTTTGACGGTTTCTTTTTCGCAAAAAATATAATATGCCTTATATATATATTAAATGGAGGAGCGCGTGCAGGACATTTTTCAAAATGTATCGGTTGGCAACCCTGCGTATCCTTTTGTGGTCCGAAAATGAAAGGCATGTTTCTGGAATACCACCAGGGTGAGTAAAATACTACTTAATTCTCCCTTTAACCATTGAGGGATTTCATTTTTTGCACCCTCTTGTGGTGATTTTGCGCTGTTACTAAAAGGCGCTGGAAAAGAGTGGACAGGCTAAATTGCAGGATAGAAATGAGCTACACACTTCTCTGACGTCAACGCTGTTTAGCGCTTTCCAGAGCCATGTAGAGTGAGAGTCGCGACAACTCCATAGACTCCAATGGAACGGTTTTTTTACAGCAATGGCGGCTCGTGGAGACTCTCAATAGTTCCCGGAAGTAGCAGCCGCGCCATAGAGTTACAGCAAAACAGACCGTTTGTGATGGACTTTTAAAAGCTAAGACGTCTATTCAGTAAGATTTTAAATTATCAGCAGATCTTAATCAAAATAACTTGTACATTAAAGCCTGCTTGTGTAGATTATTCATCATTAAATTAGATTATATTAGACTATAGTGTTATCAGATTAGTCTTGGATCGGCTACTGGATAAAGTTATTATCGAACACTGTATTAATAGTTAAATCTGTTATTTTAATTCCGTTTCATCCATCGTTCTGGAATTAGAGAAAAGGTGTGCAAGGTATGGAAAGTTACATATTAGTTAATTATAACGTTTGGGCGCGTGTGACAGCGGGTGTGTCTAAAGTGGTAAAATGAGGATACCAAGTTTGTTCCTTATTAGGCTACACGTGTATTAAGAATACATTTCTTTAATGATAAAATGCATCCGATATACATTCAGTGTTTTAGGCATTGTGATTCAATTAACTTTACCTTTACCAGCATTTATTAATCATTGTTCATGTTAATTTCAACATTTACTAATACATTATTAAAATCTATATATATATATATATATATATATATATATATATATATATATATATATATATATATATATGTATGTATATGTATGTGTATATGTATGTATGTATGTATGTATGTATATATATATATATATATATATATATATATATATATATATATATATATATATATATATATATATATAATGTCACCTGTAACACTATAGCTGTGATCATCAGCTATAGTGTTTTTTGTATTTATATTCAGATTGCTCCTGCTGATTTGAGCCAGCCATTTTTTTTCTCCGCTCCATGCCAGTGGGAAGCCAAACATTCGCACTCTTTTCTCCGAGCGATTGGAGCATCCCCATGCAGCACAGCAAACCATGGCAGAGATCATGCAAGGACAACTTGGAGGAAAGACACTTGGCATGCTATTCAGTTCATTAGAAATGTATTCATAAATTAGTTGCTGTAAATAGTTAAAACACACAAAATATGCATTTATATAAGTGTACAAACAGATGTTTAAGTTGTTTTAAACTTGAATATTTTATGTATCATATATGAAGAAGTATTGTAAGAATGATATATTATAAAAATGGCAAGACCATAAAGAGACATCAGAAAAATTATGTATTGCTATTTTCTAGCTTATTGGGACACAAATAATGCAACTTGTTAATTTTTTTTCAAAATATGACTTTAAATTTTTATTTTAATGTTTGTATCCCAGTATAATAAAATGTCATGATATTTAATTTTTTATTTTATTTTAATATTTGTATCTCCAGCATATGTTGCTCCTTTGTCGGTATGAATTAATTGGAAAGAAATTAATTTAAAAATGCTTGTTTGGCAAAACAATTGGCAAGCCAGATTTTTTCTCATAACTTAAAGCAAAACATTTTTGAAAATTTCTGTTGAACAGTAAGTATAATGCTTATTTATTAATACATTTGTCTACTGTATCATATGTATTATGCAAAATTCTAGGGCAAATAAATTATCAATATGAACAAAACTTTGCTGAAAACCGTTGTACACAATCTACTTCATGCCTTCTATACTCCGATTGATAGTCCATACTTTTAAAGTAAATGTAAGGAATACAATTACAACTTGATTATTCATAAGCATTAAGTAGATTGTGTATGATAGGTTTTTCAGCAGTGTTGGCCATATTGATAAATTATAGACCCTAGAAATTTGCATATTAAATATGTTCAATATTTAATAAAATGTTTGCAAATGTCAAAAAAACAGAACAAGCACACTTCTGGATTATTAAGCATTACAGCATTATATATATATATATATATATATATATATATATATATATATATATATATATATATATATATATATATGACTTATGAATTATATATTACTATATATAATAAGAATTGTAAACATTAAGATTAATTTCACTTAACGTTAATTCTATTTTTCACGTATTGGCACTGGATGAAGACATCACACTTGACATCATGCTGTTGATGCTAGTTCAGTGTCTCATTGTGTGGTGCGAGCTGACAATCACCTGAAACCTGTCTATCTGAAAGTCATAAAGATGACATTAGTTGAGAACCATAATATTAGTGAAAACAAATGAACATGACGTAACATAAAAAAAACAATAGCAACCCGTCTCAATCCAAGCTAACGTTAGCCTAAATTATGTTAACGAGGCAAACGTTATGGTAATTGTGCACTCTAATTCTCAAATATTAGCGGATTTTATCTTTTAAAAACAACATCGCTGTAACCACATACTCATGCTACATACACATGTTGATATGTAATAAAATTATTGAAAATCAATGCATTTATTGACTATTAATTTCCAAAAATCGCAGTTCTGTCACTGTGACTATCAATTTGAATTGCCCGCCAAAGCACTTCCTGGAACTATTCGAGGGCTACATGAATCACGTGACTATTAAGCGTTTTGAACTTCCGTTGTCGCAACTCTAGCTCTATATGGCTCTGGCGCTTTCTATCAAACAGAGACTTATATGGCAATTGATGCGGGACAGCCATAAAATCCACTAACTCAAATCAAGAATCCTTCGCCTACGGTTCAGTAAACTACTGCAGTCTAACTTGAATAGGAAACACAGTTCTACTTTGGTTAATGCACAGAGATTAATAGCGTCAATGTGAATTGTAAAAAGTTAGGTTTAAAAAAATATGTGCTGCATGTCCACCACACGAGGGCGCTGTTGCAGAAATGAAGACAAAAAGAACTTGGACACAGTTAATGTCAGGAAATACACGTGGTTACTCTGCCACACCTGTGAACTTTGGGTGAGCGGAAACATCATTTAAATCACTCATAAAGATTTATCTTGGTTGAAAGTAATCAGAAATCATAACATTCAGCGGTCTATCTATCTATCTATCTATCTATCTATCTATCTATCTATCTATCTATCTATCTATCTATCTATCTATCTATCTATCTATCTATCTATCTATCTGTCTGTCCCTCCATTTATCCCTCCCTCCATTATTCTATCTATCTATCTATCTATCTATCTATCTATCTATCTATCTATCTATGTGAGCGGAAACATCATTTAAATCACTCATAAAGATTTATCTTGGTTGAAAGTAATCAGAAATCATAACATTCTATCTATCTATCTATCTATCTATCTATCTATCTATCTATCTATCTATCTATCTATCTATCTATCTATCTATCTGTCTGTCCCTCCATTTATCCCTCCCTCCATTATTCTATCTATCTATCTATCTATCTATCTATCTATCTATCTATCTATCTATCTATCTATCTATCTGTCTATCTATCTGTCTGTCTGTCTGTCTATCAGAAGATATATTAGATCTATCTATCTATCGCCTGTCTGTCTATCCCTCCATCCATCTATCTATCAGAAGATCTATCTATCTATTGTCTGTCTCTATCCCCCCATCCATCCATCTATCTATCAGAACGTATATCTATTTATCTTTCTGTCCATCTATCCCTCCATCCATCCATCTATCAGAAGATCTATCTATCGTCTGTCTGTCTATCCCTCCATCCATCCCTCCATCTATCAGAAGATCTATCTATCGTCTGTCTGTCTATCCCTCCAGCCATCTATCCCTTCATCCATCCATCCATCCATCCATCCATCCATCCATCCACCATCTATCTATCTATCTATCTATCTATCTATCTATCTATCTATCTATCTATCTATCTATCTATCTATCTATCTATCTATCTTTCTATCTATCTATCTATCTATCTATCCCTCCATCCATCTATCCATCATCCATCCATCTATCTATCAGAAAGTTTATCTATCTATTAGATCTATCTGTCTATTGTCTGTCTGTCTCTATCCATCCATCCATCTATCAGAAATTTGATCTATCTATCTATCTATCTATCTATCTATCTATCTATCTATCTATCTATCTATCTATCTATCTAACTATCTATCTGTCTGTCTGTCTGTCTATAAATCCAGCCATCCATCCATCTATCAGAAAGTTTTCTGTCTCTCTGTCTGTCTATTTATGCATGCATATGTGTATGTATGTATGTATGTATAATATATATTAGGGCCAAATAATGTTTTGGTATTTGTATTATTTTAATAGTATTTCTAATTAGTATGCTATAATTTATACATAGAATTTTGAACAAAGATTTTTTTGAAGGTGATGTGTGTATTTTAAGCAGTCCACATGAAGATTGGCATCATCTTCAGCAACAGTCGGTCAAGGTGATAAACAGAAAAAGTAGTTGATTGGCTACTTCAGAGAGAGAGAGAGAGAGAGAGAGAGAGAGAGAGAGAGAGAGAGAGAGAGAGAGAGAGAGAGAGAGAGAGAGAGAGAGAGAGAGAGAGAGAGAGAGAGAGAGAGAGAGAGAGAGAGAGAGAGAGAGAGAGAGAGAGAGAGAGAGAGAGAGAGAGAGAGAGAGAGAGAGAGAGAGAGAGAGAGAGAGAGAGAGAGAGAGAGAGAGAGAGAGAGAGAGAGTATCAGTGTTTATTAATGTGCTGGATAAAGAGCAGCTGTGTCAAATCTTTCTGTGAATCTTTCATAGCTATAATCTTGTAAACAGAAAAGCTGTTACTGGATTTTGTGTCTCTTTTATACATAATAATTTTTTTGGCCTCTGGTTTCTGCCCTTTAGTCTAAATTCATCACCTCTCTGGTGTCGTTGTCATGGATACCCATGGATGCACAAAGGTCCGTCTGAAGTTCTGGGTAAGAGAAATGCACGATTCCCTTATTAACATTCAGAGTTACATAAAGACGGTATAATAACCAGCATGCCTGTGGCTGATCAAACATGAATCTCTGGTGAGAGATAAACAGATTCATAACACTGTTTATCTTCAGGTCATCACTGCTTTAGAAGAATGTTGAGAAAGAGAAAGACAATTATTCATCTAGTGGAATTATAGACCAAAGTTAAGTGATAACATTTGTCTTGTCAGTGATGGGCAAGAACAAATGCATAAGTGCATGCACACAACTCACTTTTATGATTTCTTGGTATGTCAGTCTTGGCGAGTTTGTCTTTCGCCTTCTGAGATTTTAATGAAACAAGCAACTGTGCAGATGGGTTTCACACAGCACATGACAGTGAAATGAATGCTTGCGATCCACATGAGATCTCTTCATGAGAGTTTTTGTAGTCAACTCTAGGGGTGTTACCTGGCGATGAAACTTCAATGCAATGATTAGAGGATTGATAGGTTATAAATGTGAGAATAAATACTTAATGTATTACATATTTATTTCATATTTAAAATATAAATAATAAAAATACAAAACAAAACAAATAAAAATAGTTATTGGTCCTTTGGATGTACATTTTAGATAGTGATTGTTAATATTCCATTACAGTGTAAATTTTCTCTTTAGGTTTTTTTTTTTTTTTGCAATTTGTATTCAACATATCTTTAAAAATTATGAATTATATAAAATTTTTCAGATAAAAATGAACCAAATGAACTGAGCATGATTCATCACATAATTCATCACAAAATCATAATCAAAGTGAGTCATTGTCAGAGCAAATATTTACACCTCAAGTCGCCAAGAACACGGTATGAGCGTACACAGAGAGGATGGACAGATGGATGGATAGATAAAAGATGGAAGGGATGACAGACAGATAGAGAGAGAGAGAGATAAATGGATGGATGAACGAATATAGAGATAGATGGATAGATAAACTGTCAGATAGATAGATAGATAGATAGATAGATAGATAGATAGATAGATAGATAGATAGATAGATAGATAGATAGATAGATAGATAGATAGATAGATAGATAGATAGATAGATAGATAGATAGATAGATAGATAGATAGATAGATAGATCTTCAACAGCTCATAAACGTGACAAGGGCCATGAAAACTTTGTCTGGTGTATATACATGTGGCTCTCTCTCTCTCTCTCTCTCTCTCTCTCTCTCTCTCTCTCTCTCTCTCTCTCTCTCTGTGTGTGTGTGTGTGTGTGTGAGAGAGAGAGAGAGAGAGAGAGAAGAGAGAGAGAGAGAGAGAGAGAGGTATTGGAAGTGCAAATGAAGAACAAACTATTCACAGAGAACTCAGCAACTCTTTCAATGAATAGACTTGTGGTAAGAGTCATTGAGACCTGAGCCGTTCACAGAACATTGATCCCTCATCCTGCTCAAACCCTCTCAGCCCTTTATGAGTGTTGCATTACACTCCTCTATTCACCTCTTTAGAGCTGTATTTTTACACCTCTAATGTGTAAATGTGAAATGTCAAAATTAAATCCCTTTCAGGTATTCATAGCATCCCGCGTGGAAGAATTTGCCGTTTTTATAAAAAGATAAAGAGTGATTTAGAACTACATTTGTACTTTTACTGAAGAAAATGTGGAACTGTGTGCAAAGCTTCCTACTCTGATACTCGAGTGTTATTAGTGTTGCTAGGTGGTAAAGCTGTTTAGGGTTGTTGTTAGTGATGGAAACAGAGCTTTTTGAAACGCTGAATCAATTGAAAACAATTTCATCACTAAATGATTCACTGTTTCAAATTCACTGCGACAAACTGATCTGTCTGTCTGTCTGTCTGTCTATCTATATATCTGTCTGTCTGTCTATCTATCTGTCAGTATGTCTATCTATGTATCTATATATCTGTCTGTCTGTCTATCTATCTGTCTGTCTGTCTATCTATCTATCTATCTGTCTGTATCTATCTATCTATGTATCTATATATCTGTCTGTCTGTCTATCTATCTATCTATCTATCTATCTATCTATCTATCTATCTATCTATCTATCTATCTATCTATCTATCGTTTGTCTCTATCCCTCCATCCATCTATCCATCATCCATCCATCTATCTATCAGAAAGTTTATCTATCTATTAGATCTATCTGTCTATCGTCTGTCTGTCTCTATCCATCCATCCATCCATCTATCAGAAATTTGATCTATCTATCTATCTATCTATCTATCTATCTATCTATCTATCTATCTATCTATCTATCTATCTATCTATCTATCTATCTATCTATCTATCTATCTATCTATCTATCTATCTATCTATCTATCTATATATCTATCTATCTATCTATCTGTTTATCTGTTTATTTTTTTATTCTCTGCATGGTGGAAAACAAACTTCCATAGATCTCCTCGTTGAACCATTGACATGTTTAAAGGTTTTGAAATTAGCTACTGATTGTTAGGTGGTTAGAAAGTCTCTGCTTTTCTGCTGTCTAGAGGATCCTCTAGTGCAGTTCTGTGGATTAATTTTTTTTTAGAAAAATCATAACCACAAGATTTGAGGTATCATTAATTTTTGTGGTGTGAACATTTCAGGATGGGTAATACTTATGGTTAAACACCCGTAATCCCGTAAAGCCTGACTTAGAAAGCACCACTAATGATGCATGGACTCTTAAAATGTTGATTATTAAGGCAAAGGAGATTCTAACGAGAAGCATCTGTGATATGATAAAATGAGATTATCACTGGGTTAAACTCTTTTAGAGCCCGGTCTGATTTGCTTTGAATGGCGATCCATTATTTGACAATGAGATAGAGGAAGGGGTGGCGGGGGAGTTGAGTGTTGGCAGAGTGACGGAGGGAGAGAGTGAGCGAGCGAAAGAGAGCGAGAGATAGCTTGTGCTGCCAGTGTCCGTACACCACACACAATCCCACCTCTCTTTCTCTCTCCTCTCTGCCACTTTATCTTTAGCAAGGGCTGCCCACTGGGATGATATTCTCTATCTGTCTTTCACGCACATTAATCAGTCATTCTCTCGCTCTCTCTTTTCTCTTCCTCATTATTTGACACTTTTTCTTCATCCTCTTTTCTGTCATCTTCCACGTTCACCTCCCTGTCCTCCTCCTTTATCGCTTACATTCTGCTGCTCACATCATCTCACCAGCTGGAGAACTCACAGGACGCTGAAGGACAGGTAAGACTCTGTGTGTGTCTGAGAAGTAAAAGACCATGTGCCTATTTAGATGTTTGGCAGTTTTGATTGATGATAATCTACAATCTTTTCAGCAAGACTTTGTTTTTTACTGTATATTTTATTGCTCAAAGGTTACTCTTTTATAGCTTAAGTTATGGTTATCATGGTTCAGGTATCAACTTCGTCTTAGATGTTTGATTTATGATGCTTTAGGAAAAATTCAAACAGACACAAATGAGAAAAACATACACAAATACTCCCATGCATTGTTGTAAGAGTTGAATTAGGAATTAATGTAGACCGCATAGCTCCGATAAATTGTGGTATATTTTGATGAGAAATGTTTGAGTTCATTTTGAGATCTTTTGATTGCAGACGTTGGTATCTTGACAAGATTGTTGAGATCTCTTCTGAAACTCCAGAAGAGACATGTGAGATTAATGTGGTCTCACAGTAAAGAAATTAAAAGGTGATCCATGTAATATTCTGTATTTTTTTTTTTTAATTAAGATGTTAAAATGTTGTTTCTTGCTCCAAATTAATGTAAAGAGGAGCCTAAGATAGGCAATCTGTTGGTTGATTTCTTGTAAACTTGTAAACACTGATTCTGTGGTGCTTTTTAAAACAAAAAAGCTGTTTTTTAAGTGTCTGAGTCACCTGACACCAGAACATTGAGTCCACCAATGGTGTACGTTTGGGGGCGGGACTATCTGTTTGAGTGACCTCTGGCAGATGGGGGAGTGTTCATGCGCAGTCATTATTTTGGTATCACTTAACAATAAGTTCCCATTAGTTAGAGTTTAGAGTAAACTAAAATATTAAATGGTACAACTTTTGATTTTAGTAATGTATTAGCAAATGTTTAACTTTAACTAATATTAAAGGGGGGCATTCTGACTTATTTACACTGTTAAAGAGTTGGATTCTCATGCTTAACATGACCCAAATAAATAAATAAAAATTAGTTGGACATATGATTATTTCTGTGCCAAATACACTCCTTCAGGATTCGAAATAATCAAAATAATCTGTTTTCTGTTTGAATTAAGAATATTTTGCTTACTCATTAGGAGATTATTTTGCTAATTTTAAGCAAAAACTCACTTAATTTTGAGTTGTTTTCCCCCAAAACAAGACAATAACTTTTGCTTGTCTAGTAAATGCTTTTAGTTTTAATAATTGTTAGATGATTGGACTAGAAACAAGACAACAATACTAAGTAAGAAAAGCTTTTTTTGCAGTGTATAATGTAAACAACATGAATGTATATGAATCGTAGTGAATCGAAAGTTATCCAGAGATAATGCCAAGGTGTGTGTGTGTGTGTGTGTGTGTGTGTGTGTGTGTGTGTGTGTGTGTGTGTGTGTGTGTGTGTGTGTGTGTGTGTGTGTGTGTGTGTGTGTGTGTGTGTGTGTGTGTGTGTGTGTGTGTGTGTGTGTGTGTGTGTTCCCCATAAGGATATAAAACCAGCCAGCGGTCCCTACTTTTCAAAAGGCTTATAAATGAGAAAGTAAAAATGCAGAATGTTTCCTGTGATGGGTAGGTTTAGGGGCAGGGGCAGTGTAGGGGGATAGAATGTACAGTATAAAAACCATTACGTCTATGGAGAGTCCCCACAAAGATAGTGAACCAGACGTGTGTGTGTGTGTGTGTGTGTGTGTGTGTGTGTGTGTGTGTGTGTGTGTGTGTGTGTGTGTGTGTGTGTGTGTGTGTGTGTGTGTGTGTGTGTGTGTGTGTGTGTGTGTGTGTGTGTGTGTGTGTGTGTGTGTGTGTGTGTGTGTGTGTGTGTGTGTGAGGTGAGGTGTTTATTCTGGAGGTGGCATGCACCTTCGACTCTAGCATGGAGGAAGCCTTTATGACCAAGGTCATTAAATACCAGCCACTCTTAAACACCATCTCAGAGATCGGTTATCGGACCAGACTACTCGTGTTTATATTCGGCAGCTTAGGACACACACATAGGCTGGTGGTAAGAGGGCTTCAACAACTTAGGATGCCCAAAAAGAGGGCCAAACGGCTAGCGAAGTACTGTGCCCTGTCTGCTATCATAGGCAGCCGCCACATATGGAGGAGACGCTGCTATTTATACCAATAACACCTGAGAGATGTGCTTTTGTGAAGATCTGTGTATGCCACTAGTCAATGAGTTTGTACATGTATTTTAACTGCACCTATAATGTTTATGTCCCCGTAAATCATTTCTCTTAAGTGGACTGAAATAAATTGTTAAAATGTGTGTGTGTGTGTGTGTGTGTGTGTGTGTGTGTGTGTGTGTGTGTGTGTGTGTGTGTGTGTGTGTGTGTGTGTGTGTGTGTGTGTGTGTGTGTGTGTGTGTGTGTGTGTGTGTGTGTGTGCATCCACGAGTTGGTACAGCGTATCTTTTATAAGACTCTTCTGGATGCATTTAATGAATGCTTTACAAGTATCTGTATTATTAGCTTGTGTTAAATTATTATGTAGTTACTTAATGTTAACAAATGGAACCTTATTGTAAAGTGTTTCTGCAGTTCTGATAGTGGTATAGAAATGACACACTTCAGCTCTCATGAAAGTCTCCATTTGCTCTCAGTGCTGTCTAGAAGAAATAATTAAGAAATGTCAAGATCTCCTTTGTGCTTTTTACATGACTATGAAAAATGCCAGTCGCAGGTTGTTTTAGGCAGTCATGAAGTTTCTCCCAAGCTCAATCAGACAGTCAATAGACTAATTTAGTGAGCCGATAAAGCCTCCCTCCTTTGAGACTGAAGAAGTGACAAAAACAGCAGGCAGAGATAAACAGATGTTTCTATACAGGTCTGAAGACATTTATGGAAATCTACGTGGGCAATGTGACCTTGATGGCAATCCGCCTGTGTCTCTTCGTGTGGTTTAATTGTTAAACAAAAATGGAAAGCAGGTGATTTGGTTACAAGAGTTGGTGTATCATCAGGCTACTCGTGACTTCATCCTGAATTGTAAAGAGAACTCATCTGAGCACCAGACATATGGCTGCTGTCTTTTCCTGCCCCACTTTTTAATTGAATTTTCCACTAAGGTTGAGGCTGGCAATGGCTTACCTGTGGTCTTCACAGATGGGCTGCTAATGGCTTTAATTTTCAGTGTCACCTCTCTCAAACTAATTTCTTATCTGATTTTGTCCCTCTCTCTTTCCAACTATTTGTCTCTCTGTCTTGTCTGTCCACCTATCCGTCTGTCTATCTAAATAATTATCATTTTTATTTATTTTTGTTACATTTTGTCTTGTCCTTTTTTTTTTCTCAATGCCTCAATTTGTGCTCCATTCTTCCTTTGTCACTTCCCTTTGCTGAAATCTTGCTGTCACTTTGACAGATCTATGTTGTGATGGATTTGCGTGTGTATCCATCTATACAGCCATAAAATATTTGTGCGTCCATTTTATGGCTCCGAGGGTCATGAATTTGCAATGGGCCCATCGGTGCTTTGTTCAGATCCGTTGAGAGAGAAGAATGCAGTGTGCATTTGTGACAAGACCATGTGATTCCTATGTTACAAGTGCACAACTGCACATTAGTGACAGAAGATTGAATGAGTGTGTTGTGGACTGGAGTGTGTTGTGAGGGTTAAAGCCCATTGCATGATTCATAATTAATACTATTGTTTTCATAATTTATATGAATGGGTACAGTAGTTGGGGGCACTTAGTAATCACATTTTTGCTGGGTAATTATGTTAATTTCATTTGAAAAGGGGCAGGAACGGTACCAAACAGATGCACACTGGTCTTTTGAAAGTTTAAAATTTGAATGTAATTGGAGTTTATTTTTGATCTCAGAGGAAGCATTTATGCTGTTATTGTCCACAATGATTTCAATTGTGCTGTTGAATTAAACGTTGAATGTGTTGCCGTGTTGTGATCATCTCTGGCTCCTCGCTTGGGTTGTTCCATTTAATAATTAAGGGATGTAATTATAATTAAGGTTATGTTTCAAAGACTTTTCCAAACAACAGTTTTCCTCTGGGAAAAGCATTGATTTTGTCTGGGAAGGAGATTCAGGTGAAGTTTTTTTTATAAATTCCTATTTGAAATGGGTGTATGAGAGAGACTAAAGTCTGCATGCATGTTTGTGAGAGCGAGCGCGACTGTGTTGTTTCCTCTCCGCGGAAATCAATCCAAACATGGAGTGCCGGAGCACTCATTGCTATTCACATGCGTGTCTGTCTGTATCATATCTTTAAATCTGCTAATTAACCTCATTACGACGCTCAGCCTGCAGGGGATCCAGTGTAAACCAAAGCAGACGCTCATACACACATAGATTCCACATAAAAACTCCACAAACTCGATGCAGGCAGCTTCTCCAGTTTAATTATGAAAAGCCCATGATTGAATAATTAATACTGTTGGGTCGCCCTCAGCATCTCACTAAGCAGAGGCCAAGTGGTCATTGTGGTTCAGATAGACATGTGCTAAATAATCCAAACAGACACAGACCTCTGTAAATTGTCACCTGCCAAAAACATGACCCATGCTATTCCCTTCACCACACAAAGCACTTTCAAGCCTTCTGTATAGGTTTACACACAACCTAAATGTAAATCATTACCAAACCATCTGCTCTCATTTATCAACTGTGCGTAGAAAACGTTTCTATATTTTGTCTTACGAATGAAATTTAGAATGTACCTAAGTACATAAAAATCTGTATTTATCAATCTTGTGCACACAGTTCTTATGCACAAGAGTAAGCAATTATTGTTGATGAATCCCGCATGTGCTTAAGTAGCATGGGCGTTCACGTTCACGGTCATTAACATCCGGAAACGCCTCCAATGAACTATATATGGTGACATCACTTCCCTTTAAAAATCACGTGATTGTGTTTTTTCCTCACCGCAATAATGGCTAAGGGAGCAAAGAAGATGAACTTCACAAACAGTCGCACAATGACGTTTAACAACAACAAATTTGCATCACGAATGATTTGCATGTTAACAGAATGAAACCCTTTTCTATTTACATCATTAAATTTGTTGGTTGATAGTGCTTTTATGGCGATGTGGGTGCAGTCTATGGCTCCAATTATGTTTGGGAATCTGGGGATAGCATGAAAGCCCCATTTTATTTCGGCTTATTGAGGATTTCGGTAAGTTGGGGCCAAGGAAATAATTGCATCCAACATTTGTCAACATTTGTCACAGCTGTCTTTTATAGGGTTTGGCACCAATTACGCATCAGTTTAAAATGACAAAAATGATAAATTGAGTGTTTTATAATTAAAGGAAACAGGACATATGTGGATTGCTTAATGCATACTGTGACACTCTTAATGTTTTTTATGTGTTCAATTCAGAATTCAACCTCTAAAATTACAAAATCTGGTCTAGTAAACCTGTTTGTTTTTTTGTATGCCACAATGATGGTGGTCTTCCATGCAGCTTTGGTGGCTTTGTATATAATCATATCAATATCAGATATATGGATAAAGACATGGCAAATTTGGTATGATTAAACCAAACAGCGGTTGCTCTGTTAGTGAGGTTAATTTTATTAAATGTGAGCGCTGCCATCCGAACCCTGGTGCGCAACAAACAAGCTTCCCAATGTTCTTAGAAATATGAATGCAACACGGACCAAAGACATCTAAACGATCCAAAAACAGGACGTGATTTCACATGATGCGAGCCTAAAAAGAACAGAGCGCTGAAGCATACCTGTTTTTTGTCGTCATAGGAGTTACGTTGCCCATTACAGTTTGGTTCAGGCGTAAGAATGTTGTATCCTTGCAGCAGATCTTCGTTTGTGTGCGACAGAGAAATTCCTGGTGGTGTTTGGACTCTTTACACATTTTATAAATTCTTCACAAGTTCTCAGCTGGTCAATATGGCATCATACGTATACGCACAATGAGTACATTTATTCCAGCATTTATTGTTCTGTAAGTTCCGTTGAAAAATATGTTTTATTAATTTATTTCAGATTCTGTCTTAAAAATGACAGAGTGTGAACGCTAAGGACTAAATGTATTATTTTCTTTTTGTTGGTCCGGGTCAAAATAACCAGCCAAACTACAAATGTGAATACCTTAAGGATGCTTTCATGCTTGCTTCGATTTCTTGTCCTGTACAAAAGTTTGATTGCTCCCCCCTTCCCTTTCCCTCTCTGGTCTCTGTTTAAATGATTTTTTTTGGGTCTGAACCACAGTATGCTTGCATCATCAAGCTGTGGAGGTGCCAAAATGGAAAGAGTTAATTGCATCACTTTTGTTGTAATTTTTATTTTTTTTTACTTTGGTTTTGTTTCCAAAGCGTCAGCACATAACGACACTTTTGCACTTTCCACCGCAAATGTAGGCTACTACAAATTCTCTAAAGAATACGGGAGTCCATTTCTTATGAAGGCAAGTAGAAATGAGATATACATTCTGCTTGTTGAGTGTCAGACTGTCAGTCACGCCTGTCAGGAAAGTGAGTGAGGACACACACAAACTCACAGTTTTTGAATCATACATCATCACTTTTACAATTTTGTATGATTGTGTTTCACCAGCGAACTATACGGTTCATGGTGGAGTGCACCAGAGATTGGAAACCAGCGTTAACCTCATCTAAATGACCTCTGACTTCAATCAAAGCCAGGTGCTCACCAAATGTACTAGTGTGAAAGCACCTTAAATTAGCATTTTAAAGAAAAGCGGTGATAGCTGCAAGCTTTCTGGGCATAATTTTGTTCCTCATTTCTGTGATTACAAATATATTTCTAACTAACTGAAAGAAACAATGAAAAAGGATATATTCTTGTAGTGTTTTGGTAATGGTTGTGATTTTGATTATCAGGGAACTCAGATACTGATAAAAGAATATCTTGAATGTGTTACCACTTTTATTACAAGTACAAGATTCATGCGAGACAGTATGACAGATGTGTTAACAAATAAATCCATGTTTGCTGTTGATAAGTTATACAATGTGCAGTCAGAGGACTGAAGCCCATGGGTGAGCATTATGGTAGTTTGTGCTTCTCCAGTCGCTTGGTTTATTTGATCACTGATTTGATTTGCTACACACTTGAAGGTTCCTGGTATCAGGCATCATATGAGAGGTTCTCAGCATCTGCTGTGCAAAAACAAATTGTTTGTGAGCGAGAATGATTAACAGTAGACACATCTAAAGCAGTGCAGTGTGTTCGACATTTCCGTTCGCTTCAGTTGGTTCCTCACTGTTAAAAACATATTGTTAAATTTGCTGTAAAAAAAACAAGCAGCCTTAAATTCACCATACAAAATATGGTTTCAGGTATTACAGGATGGCATAATGGTGTCTATATATTGTACAGATAATAACAATATGTTTCAGTGATATAATGTTAATATACTAAACTACTTGAACTGCTGAATCAGTCATGAGTTGTTACTGTTTTTCCACTGTAAATGATATGTTAATTCATAGTTTATACTCTCAAGAAAACATAATTTTGACAGTATTTAAGAGTAAATATTTACAGTTTTTGTACCACACATAACGTAACAATTGTTACTGTAGCATTTTCATAGTTTTTTACAGTGATGCACTGGTGGTGCTGTAATGCACTGGTAGATTTATCCACTTTTAGAGGAATCTTTTATAAGAAAAATTCTTTATTGAAAAGCATAGACAGGGATGTGACTAAAATGCAACAATTAGATAATTACATATCAGAAGCTGTGAAAGTAATGTGTTTATTTTTTTATTACACCATAATGTGTAGAAATTGTACCTTTTAGCTGCATATTAGCACCTTAAGTTGTTTTTTAATATTAGAAGTCTTCTTTTTTCATCCAATTTTTCACCGTGCAGTGACTTCTTGATTATAATGGAAGCAATTGTGTTGCATCACATTGCTCACTTACCATGCAGACCGTTATTATGCACCTTTTAGAGGTAGATAAGGTATAGGGGAGTATCTTTCAGGGTACACCTATGACAAGTGGTTGTAAAATGTATGCACACTTTTTTCCTTTTATATGTTTTTGAGATGCATTTCTGTGTCGTAAGATTGATCACATCTAGAATGCAACATACACATCTACAAGTTAACATATAGGTTGCCATTTTCTAAAGTTGACTTTTTAACATACTAAATGAATGTTTCAGACTAGACACTAGTATTTCCGTTGTTTGATCTCAAAGCTGTGGAACTTCCGATGGAGAGGTCCAGGACTTTGTGAAACTATATGAAGTTGTGCTAGAGTCTGAGAACTTCAGAGATAATCCTACAGTGATGCTATAGAGACATCAAAGGACTGACAGCAGCTGGTCAAAGTGTCTGAAGCATCTGAAGTTTGGCAGAGATTGAGTGTCCACATTGGCACTGAGGATTTTTAGAAGCAACCTAGGACATCACATGAGCTGTTAATATTCTGGTAGGCCTGCAACATAGTAAACCCCAAAAAAAGTTTGTAAAAAAAAAAAAGACGCAATCAGTTACATTACGTTTTTTTTTTTTTTAAGTTAAGAAATTCAACGTTTAAGTAAGCAGAACTTGTAGATTTATTTTGTATTCATACATTTTAATTGTTCTTAACTTCAAATATTTGAGTAAGCTAATTCATACATTTAAAGGGGTAATTCAGCGCTGGGAATGAGAAATAATTTTTTAATTTGGTCCCTTCTAGACTGAGAAAACACAGAAAATGTATTTTTGTCTCATAGGGATGAAAGACAACAATTCCCAGAATGCACTGCTTCGCTGCCCTACTCTAGGCATGGCTACTGGATTACTGGATCACTTGCCCACTGCGTTCATTTTCATAAAATCAGATCAGTTAGAGACGCTACAATTAAACTGAACGTGTCTGTTCAATATATTATGAGTGAGTCGATTGAGTCTCACGGCTGTCACTGCACAAATGCAGCAGGATCGGATTATATTCATCACATGAGCTGAGGTAACAGCGGGATTTGCGGCCGCATTCACAGCACGTGAACAGTCTGGCGCATTTTCAGATCATGTTTTGGAAGCTTAACTTTCATAGGAATTAATTTGAACAGTTGAAACACTCACTGAATCTCCGCAGCTCCTCAGCCGAGTGCTGTGAGTGCGATGTTTAAAACATAGCGCCTCCTGCTGGCTGTAGTCTTTAGCATCTGGACAAAAACTCCTCAGATGACACAAAATGACGATATTTGTGTCATCGGAGGAATTTTTCCAGAAATAAAATACACAATTCTCTTGTGTCAGGGTCATATGAGGGGGGAAAGTACGATAATTTGAATATAATCCCAGGTTTCTACTGATACAAATCTTAATGCTAATCGCTGAAGTAACCCTTTAAATTAAAATGATCAATTTGAATATTTTTAGTAGTGGAAACTTGGCTAGCTTTAACTAGCTAATCCCCCCCTCCCCTCAAAAAACACAACATAACAAAAACTTTTCTAAACTAGAAAAACATTGAACACTACTAAATATCCATTTTAGCATTAATATTGCACAAAAATCATAATATAATACTTAATTTTAGCATTTATTCTCCCTTTTGGGTGTTATGGCAAAGCATGCTGGGAAATATAAATCCCAGCCCAATTTCAGATAAATTTAAGTTTGTCTATAAATTAAAAGAAACAAGTTCATAAAACTCAAAACAATGCAACAACTCAGAATAGTTCAAATGTGTCAGTTTTGTGAGCTTTTATGATACTCATAAAAGTTAATTTGATTGAACTCATTTTTTTATTTGAGTTTGCTCTACTCAAACCAATTCATTATTTTGACCTTTAGAGTTTACAGTGCATTTTATTTCATTTTATTTTATTCCTGAGCATGTAGATACATCTTTGTATTCCTGTACCTGTCACTATACGATCAGAAGGACCGCTTCCAAATCTGTCAGTGCTAACACACTGTCTTATCTTTCATAAACCCGCAGCGTTCACAGATAAAACAAGAAAGCATTACAAGGTTAAAGTGTCGACATTTGTCTGAAAGTTTTTCTCTGTTGTTTAAAATGAGAGTTGAGACAGTGACTCTAGATCTCATAGATCCTGAGCCCAGTTTTCAGCCTCGCGGCTAAGAATCACAATGGGACTATGAAGAACAGATGAAAGAAAAGACAATCAAAGGCAACTCAAAAACATGTTGAGTTTGCTTTAAGTGAATCACTTTGAAACCCACTTCCCGGTCTGTTTTTTATGCAGAATCTCTCATTAGTGTGGCACGCATGAAAACAGTATTTCAATCTGTGTGAAAATTAGCTCAAAGACTAATAGACTTTCTTTCTTCCTCTGTCTCTTCAGTTCTACAGCAGTAAGTCTTTGCAGTTTGTCCAATATTTCATTGAATGACTGATGCTGTCACTGAAGTCCTCAACATAGCAGTTTGCTTTCATCTCAGCTATAGGAGAAGGCATTTCTGATGCACTTGAACAAGGTCCAATATTAGATTTTTGATGCACTAGCCAATGGTGGGTAAATATACTGGCCATAAATCTTCCTTACTGGCCACAAAATTGTATTTTACATCATTTTTAATATTAAAGCTATATTTTCTTCCCTTAGGCGATGCAATTTTTCCACTGTTTTCTCCGGTGAATGTTACCATGTGACTCGCAACATCATATACGAGATCTTTACTGAAACTACATCAGATACATGATTGTGTTGCATATATATTTTTATGTTGGTGGTTTAACCATTTGTTTGGTCTTAAAGCAGGTACATTATTTTATCTTTATTTTATTGCTAATTATTTTTTATTATTATTAATAATAATTTTGCACAATATTACATTACTGACAACAACAACAACAATAATTATAGTTATTTTATTATTAAAATAATAATGATTATAAAAAGTTATTGTTAGAAGACTTAGAAGTCCTGGCATGTTTTCTTTAGTAGAAAGAAGTCCTTTTTATTTTATTTTTTTTATTTATTTTTTTGTCATTCACATCGGTGTCAGACTATCAATTGGAACAATTTTAATTAAACCATGTATTATTTGGAGTTTCTATTAAAGTGACCGGTTGATTGAAGAGTAACTTTTTGCTAATTTTACTCGCATTTGGTCCCTAGTGAATGCAAATTTTGGACTCTGAACTTTCTGATATGTAGTGGACTGTATTGAAGCCTGAAAGCCAATCTCAAAGCCCTTGCATGTGTCTGTAATTGCAATCACTCAATTTTTCATATATACTTTACCAATTAAAGGTCTACACCTCATCCTATTTAAGTCCTTGCCGTCTCCAGCCACCAAGGAAATTACAAGAACAGACGTTCAATCCAGTAGCTGCACACAGCTCTCATTTGAACCCTATATAAAGTACGTTTTATTGATTCTTTCATTTCCACTTGGCTTCATAAGTGTATTTGCGACAGTTTCCAGCTGAGCTGGACCTGGTTTGGCCATATATAGCTGCCATATGGTTCCTGCTGCAGAGCTTGGGTCCACAGCAGGGTCTGTGTCCTAATTGAACTGTAATTGACTCCGCAGCAGGGAAGGTCAGTTTGTCACCTAGCACTGCATACAGTGTGCCGTCGAGCCTGTTACCTGATCCGTCCAGTAATGACTCATGCCACAGACCCTTTTTACATGATAAAATAGGAAATTGATGCACATATTTATGAACGCACACACTGAAGCACCATATCAAGTGAACTAGAGAAAATGTACACACTCGGTGATATGTGCATTAACAGTGACACTAAAGTAATTACCTAATGTAGTTGATGCCATTGACTCTTGAGTGTCTGTTTTCTAATGTGATTTACTCTCCTCACAATTGCACATATGTTCTGGCTGGGGCGGGACAGACATTTATTTAAATTGTATTTCATTTCATTAATATTTTAAATATATTTATTATTATTTAATTTATTTAAATGTATTTTTAAAGAAATTAATACTCATCAAGAATGCATTAAAGGTGAATTGAGAAATCAACTTTCCCTTGAGCTTTTGATATATAAAAGGTCATGGTAATCTAAGAATATCCTGTAAGTTTCAGAGCTGAAAACTTTCTTGTTAGTCATTGAAAAGCTTTTATAGGCACCAGGCCCAGAAAACGATCGATCTCAGAATATGCCGACCCTTGACGTCATCGTGTGGTGAAACACCGCCTCAACATAAAATGAAGCAACACATTTAAGATAGCCCATCGGCAGGCCAGGCTTAAATGTGAGTAAATGTGAAACATGTTTTTTATATGTGATAGTATTGCATTGTTACAGATCGTTTGATATAAGGTCCTTCTCAAAAAAGTTCATTATTTTCCATAATGTAATGATAAAAATTAAACTTTCATATATTTTAGATTCATTGCACACCAACTGAAATATTTCAGGCCTTTTATTGTTTTAATACGGATGATTTTGGCATACAGCTCATGAAAACCCTTAAAAATACTTAAAGCAGCACTAGGTAGGTTTTGCTCTTGGGGTCCCCCTACAGTTGGGAAACAGTATTGTCCTCTACTACTGTCGTAAACTGTCATCCTACATCAGGGGATGCGCACGTGCATTTGTTGACATGACAACCATGATAGCCCTGAACACTGCAGGAGGAGTTCACATGCAGGTGTTCTGCTTGCTTCGCGTGTGAAATGTCTTCATCCCAGGTACAGTGGCATATGTTTCAGCATGTCATATGAATATAATTTCATGGGTTTTATTTTTTTCAAACGCCAAAATGATCGCAATGCTCACGTTTACAAGCCAGCGTCATTATAGTAGCCTAGTCTATTGGTTACCGTTTTACAGAATCTATATGATATTTCAATTCAATGTTTGAGTGGTAGGTAATAACCATATATCGTCAATATTATAATATCAAGTTACCATAGATGAATCTGCACATTTGAAAAATCTATTTGCATTATAGCTTGAGGCAAGATAAATAAACAAATATCACAGACATGTTTAGGTATCCTAAAATATGATTTTGTACGCATGACAGCCAAGTCATTATCGGTTGGGCACCCCTCCTCCTCCTTCAGCTCACGCCATAGAGCAAACGCTGGCCCAATGTTGATCCTCGTCCTGCCTTTAATGCGATCACTTTCTCGTTTCCTCTTTTTGCTTTCCTCCGACAAAACCTTTGCTTTCTTGTTTTTCTGTGCTGCTTCGGCCATGACTATAACATCCGGCAAACAAACGATGGGGACGCAGCCTCGCACGTCCGAATTTAAGGAAGTGGAGGTAGTGGTGGAAGTGACGTATGCCGTAAAGGAGTCGAATTTTGTAGTTCTTTTTGTTCTCGGGTTACCCGAAACCCGAAGTTTAAAAGTACGATTAAAAACGATAAAGTCATTCAACCTATTGTAAGTCGATGTATCATCACAAGAGTCTTGAAAATATATTATGAAAGTTGAAAAGTTACCTAGTGCTGCTTTAAGTAGTGAAATAACTCCTTTCTTGATGTGCATTGGTCAAGTAATAAAAAAAAATAAATTCCAATCATTCGTGGGTGAATGGCAGATGAATCATTGTGTTTGATAAAGATATTTTGCGAGCCCTGTGGGTGATTAATTCCGGTTAATTCCCAGCTGAATCTCATTAAATATGCAAATCTCATCCAATCCTATCCGTGGGCATTTACCTTTAAAAACCACCCAAACGTCATAAGTTGACCTCAGACAACAGTATATAAAAAATAAACAAGCCAGTTCATGACACCTTTAAAACAGTAAAAACATTTAAAAACATGTCTACATTTCTTTTGCTATTCATCAGAGAATCCTGAAATAAATGTATCAAGGTTTCAGCGCAACTGATAAAAATAAGAAAACTGGAGTAATGCCTGCTGAAAATTCAGCTTTGCTATGACAGGAATAAATTACATTTTAAAATAGAAAACAGTCATTTTCAAACAGTAATGATATTTTACAATATTTCTGTTCTTTTTTTGGATAAAATAAATCAAGAACTTCTGACACGACACGACAGTTACAATACTCGACAAGAGACAATCGAAACATATGGACTAACTATTCACAGTATTTATTTATACACTAATGACCAAACAAGGAATATCTGTGAACAATCAAGACAGAACCAATGAGAACACAAGACATGATCACATGATGGGAAGGGAATCACATGACAAGAAATAGGAAATATGACTAAGTAAGCTACAAAATAAAAGATCTAGAAACAAGAACATGAAACACAAAAACTCAAAACCCAATGTGACAATCATTCCAACCCCAAGCCTTTGAACGGTATCGTGAAAATTCCAAACTGATCTGTACATACAGTTGCATAAACATGGCACATTTGAAAATATGAAAAATGGACTTCTGTTATTTGGTTCAGACTTAAAACAAGCATCATTAAACATGCGCTACAAAATATTTCTTTTAACAGTGCAATTCAATACATAATCAATGTGTTTGCACGGTGTGAAAGAGCATTGTTGAATGCCAAACTTGAAAGTTCTTCTGGAAGTTGCTCTCTTCATTATTATACCCTATGCGTTTACTCGTTAATTATCTTGATTGAGAAAATAAGATCTCCGATTCATAAAGAGTCAACATCTGTGAGAGCAGCCGCTGCAATAACGCAAGATTAGCTCAGTTGTCCTCTGGGTTAATTACTACAATACTGTTGAAGTAAAGGTTAAACAAAGGTGAGCCGTGTTGGCATTTAACTTGGATATCTGAGTTCCTCCACACCTGAAGCGTGAACATTTGAGTCAACTCTAAAGCTCAAGCGTGGGAGACATTATGGGTGAATTTTAACACGGGAGTTAAATGTTTTAAATGAGAAGGCACTCCGAGGCTGGCATTATGAAAATGTCATAGCACTTCTAGCGGGTGAAAAGGGATTTCAAGGGGTGAGACGTCCTGCAAACCCAGCTGAAAATTGCCATGGAAATTAATGTGGTTGTTATTGCTATGATTAAAGCTGAAAAAAGACTTCTAAATGCATGCATTTATATTAAAACGGCTGAAACAGACTGCCTAGAATAGGCCTCTTATATTAGGAAGGGTGTATTTGTGTACTTCCTGTGGGCTTAATGATGCCTGTATGCTGGAGATTAAGATACATTTGTTCATTATTCGTTTCTTTACACCCTCTCGACCCTCAAAACAGAACTGAAGATTTCTAGGTTTAATGAAAAGGATGCACCCATTTAATCAGCCAAACAAACTATTTAATTAAACTTTTCAGTTAGCCCCGCAATTCCTCAAATCAGTCCACCCCTCTTGAAAAAGGAGTGTTTTAATCAGGCAGTCATTTATAGATCTTCTACTTTGTGTGTGTGTGTGTGTGTGTGTGTGTGTGTGTGTGTGTGTGTGTGTGTGTGTGTGTGTGTGTGTGTGTGTGTGTGTGTGTGTGTGTGTGTGTGTGTGTGTGTGTGTGTGTGTGTGTGTGTGTGTGTGTGTGTGTGTGTGTGTGTGTGCGGATGCATTGGAGTCTGCACATGCATGAGAGCCTGTGAGTGAATGGAGCCCTGTCGAAACTGATTAGCTTTGTAATTACTCTCCGGTCAGCGCTAACAGACATGTTTAATGCCATGCGTCAATCTACAGTCTCACGATGGAACGAGCAGGGAATTTTAAGATAACAGCACTTGGAGAAAAGGAGCGCCGAACTGTGTTGCGAAGCTCACTTCAGTTGTGACAGGCCTTTCAAACTGTATGACAAAGCCAAGGCAGCTAACCAAACATTTGATGCAGATCCAGTCAGTGTTGTGCTGAATGGAATTTGATTTACATTTCTGGATGGTAATTGGAGTGATATGGGGATTATGACAAAGGGAAGAGACAGATGTGGAGGAATTATCTCCCAGAAACATCAGGGGAAATGCAGTGGAAATGTACAGAGGCTAGTAAAGAGTCTTGGAAGCAGAAATAAGAGCTGTTTGTAGACAATTGCAGCTTTAGTGAACCTTCAGTAAAATCACAATCAATGGGTGTTTCCTTTAATGCGGGAGTGTGTGTGTGTGTGTGTGTGTGTGTGTGTGTATTATGTCTCAGTCTCAGCTCTAATTCATCCCAAAGGTGTTCTATCGAGTTGAGGTTGGGACTGTCAAGTTCCTCCACACCAAACTCGCTCATCCATGTCTTTTATGGACCTTGCTTTGTGCAATGGTGCACAGTCATGTTGGAACAGGAAGGGGCCGTTCCCACAAAGTTGGGAGCAAGAAATTGTCCAAAATGTCTTGGTATGCTGAAGCATTAAGAGTTCCTTTTTCTGAAACTAAGGGGCCAACCCCAACCCCTGAAAAACAACCAACACCATAATCCTCTCTCCACCAAACTTTACACTTGGCACAATGCATTCAAGCAAGTACTGTTTTCCTGCCAACTGCCAAACCCAGACTTGTCCATCGGAATGCCAGCGTCTCCACTGCTCTAGAGTCCAGTGGCGGCATGCTTTACACCACTGCATCCGACCCTTTGCAATGCAATTCTGTGATATAAGGCTTGGATGCTGCTGATTCCAAAGAAAATTAATTTAACTTTAAAATTTTACTAAAAATGTGTTATTAATCTAGTCTTCTGTATCACACGATCTTTTAGAAATAATCTGATTTGGTGCTGAAGAAGCATTTCTTATTATTATCAATGTTGAAAATGGCTGTGCTGTTTAATATGTTTAATTGAAACTGATCCATTTCAGTATTTTTTGTTGAATAGAAAGCTCAAAAGAAAAGCACTTATTTAAAATAGAAATCAGAAACAGAAGACAGGCCCCATAATGTAGAAATAATCTAATATATATTACAAAATATATCATTTTGAAAATATTCTCTAAACTCTTATTCACCATACCATAGCATGCATGGCAAACAATACTGTTCTATTCCAAATGGTATTATCCAATACCATACAAACTTGTTGAGGTATTGATGGAGAAATACTCAAACAGAAAGAAACAAACAGTTTTTAGGCCCACTCTGAGATCCTTCATAACGAGTTAATTGACTTTTGCTTGCCTGAAACAGATGTTACAGTGGAGATCCACAATTAGTAAGTGGCTCTTTGGACTTTATTACCTCTGTAATTTAGTCATTCGGCTAAAGAAGTTCTACTGATCATTAAAAAAGAATCTCTATGCAGTATTTTGTCACCTTATCTTCTGCTCTCCTTTACCTTCTGTCTGTTCTCTCTTTCCCACCTCTTCTTTTCTACCTTTCTTCTCTCCTCTAAGTAACGAATTTGACATGGCGGGAATGTGGCAGACGTAATTTAGCTGAGTGGAATCAGCCACGGTTCTTTGTGTCCTGTTCATCTCTTTAAATGTTCTCCTTGAGCAGAGCACAGGCTTCATCCAGTCAGCTCTAACGAGCACCAATGAATTCCCTTCAAGAGAATGCATGGATATTTCTCCCCCTCAGGAAGGTGTTTATATCTGCCTTAGAGACAGAAGAATAAAACGAGATAAAGAGGGAGAGAAACAGATACAGAGGAAGGATTTCACAGGTTTAGCTTTCGTGTAAATGTGTTCAGTGTCTCCAGGGAGGTATTCTTCACTAGCAGATCCTAGATTACTTCTCACTTCCTCTGATTGATCGTGCTAAAACTTCTATACAGAAAGATTTAAACCAACATCTAGGTAATGAAACACATCTGGATCTGTGGCTGGAAGTTAATTTGTACTAATCAGTAAAATAGAAGCTGAAGCACTTTGTTCTGTTGTGTGCTTGACCGATTTTATATATTTGAAAATATCATTGCATATTTTTTGATTATTTATATCATTTTGACTCATTTCAATGCCAGGTTTTGTCTGGCTAACTACATTATTTTCTTGATCAAGTTTTTTGCTTGTTTTTTTTTTTTTGTTTTTGTATGTTTTCTGTGCAGAGGTTGCACATATTTTCAATAAAAAATGTTGAAAAAATATGCTTACAATAATCTGTACAAAATGTTCACCAGAAGAAAATAACATGCTGGTTAGTTGACAGAACTTTTGCAGACGAGCAAAATACAAAATGTAACAGATTACTACAAATTTTGTCCAGTAAGCAATCACTTCACAACACCCTATAATCTGCATAGCAACTTGCAAAAAAGTATTTTTCAGAAAATATAAAATTACGAATGTTATTTTTGTATCTGATGGCTAATTTTTAATGAAACGGTTTATAAGATGTCTTAACTTTCTAGAACTAACTATAGTGACTTTTGTAACTTGCTAATGTGTGTATTTCTGTTGCAGGTTAGATGCCAACAGGCTGACAGAAGATGGCATTTCTGAGGCATGAGATTACCATTGTGTTCTCCCTATGGGCTTCCCTCCTTTATGTAGCACTAATGTCTCTTCCACTGAGGGCAGAAGCACCAAAAAGAAGCCAGTACATCTGGAAAATAGGTGGGTTGCCAATATTTCCTCATATATGTTTTCTCTTGGGAAGACAATTCATTTAGTCTGTCCCTGGCTGAATAGCTGAATAATGAGTATTTTTCCAGCATGATTATTTGCCATCATTTACTCACTGTAATGTTGTTACAAACCTGTATGACCTTCTTTCTTCTGTAGAACACAAAAAGGGTTTTAATATGGGCAAAAGTCCATATCAAAAGAACTATTCGTTCAGTTACTACACTCCTGAATGTGCCATAGCTAAGGTTTTCAATTAATAACAATCTATCATTTCAAGACTTGGTATAAATTACACTGCACAAGATACTTTTATGGTGCATTTTTGGATCTTGACACTACCAGTCCTCATTTGCTTTGAGAATGACCAAGAGTCCTTTAAGGGATAGCTCACCCTAAAATTAAAATGAAGTCATAACTTACTCACCCTGGTGTTGTTCTAATGCAGTATGTCCTTTTTGTCTTTTATGGACCACAAAAGGAGAATAAAAATCGTTCGCTCATACAATGGTAGTGAATAGCAACTTTTAAAAGTAAACTTTAAACTTAAAAAAAAAAAAAATTAGCAGCCTTTTAAAAAAAGATGCAAAAGTATCACAGAATGATCCCATGTGACACGTGCTGTATATTCCAAGTGTTCTGGGGGTGTACAATAGGGTTTAGGGAAAAACAAATTGAGATGTAATGCATTATTCAACAAAATTCTTGACCTTGTCCGTTGGTCTTCTGAGCACAGCTGCACAACATGCGCGTTCGTTCGATTCTGTTAAGTGTTCGCAAATTTACTCCATCTTGCCCAGAAAAGGCACACAAGTTGTGAGAAATCAAGATAAACAAAAACACAACATGAAATTCAACCCATATATCTTCTGCTCTGAGGTGAATATATCCAGTGTTTTTGTCGTAATAAGCAGTTATTACGTTCACAACATGTGTCAACTGTCATCAGAGTACCGGTCCAGTGTTATTTGACTAACCACACAGATTCTTTTTTGGGGTTTCTTGTTGATGCTTGATGCTAGTCACTATTCGCTTATTATATGAATGAATGCATACAAGCAGGACTTTTTTTTTTTTAATTTTCCTTTTATGGCCCATAAAAGTAAGAAGGGTATACGGCATTAGAACAACACCAGGGTGAATACATGTAAATGTTACTCAACTAACCCTTTAAAAAAAAAAACTTTTAAAAATAAGTCATCCTATATTTTTAACAGAATGAGGGTTTGTAGCTACATTTTTTGACATATAGTAATTAGGGTGCGTTCACACTTGTCATGTTTGGTTAGATTAAAACGAACCCTGGTGTGATTGTTCGGTTAGTGTGGTTCATTTGAACATATGTGAACGCTGGTTTGTACCACACAAGCCGACCGAGGCCGCTAAAAAGATGGGTCTCGGTCCGCTTCCAAACGAACTCTGGTGCGGTTCGATTGATATATGAACGCAACACGGACCAAAGACATGTGAGCGAACCAAAAACAGGACGTGATGTCACAAGATGCGACGCTACAAGTCAGCTGATTTGACGATGCAGAAAGATCGCTGTACCTGGTTCTTCTCATCAAAGGACCTGTTTTGCCCATTAGTCGGCACAGACGACGGAACTGCCGTCTCTTTGCAGCAGATTTTCGTTTTTGCATACAACGGAGGAAATCCTGGTGCTGTTTTGAATGTTTTGAACATTTTATGAGCTCTTCATGAGTTAAAACCATATGTACATGCAGTAAAGGTATCGTTTTCAAAAGCTTGCGTTTGCAGGCCCCCAAAATGCAGTTGTCGTGTAAATAAATGGCCAAAATGCATAAATAGTTTTTTGTTTTCAATTAAAAACTGTATTGTATAAATGTACCCTCAGTGGGATATTTTACACAGAAACGAAATGCATCTGTTAGGGTTTTCAGAAATGCTAAACACACAGCCTGAGCCAGTAAATTCTGACACTGTGGTCAGATCCAGTTGGAGAAGTTACATATTGGGATTGCATAATCAAATGTGTGAATGACCGTTTTTGGTACAGTACAGTCAGTCAAGAAACAAGGTAATGCAAATTTCGATTCTGCATTTGATAGAAAAAGTGGTCCAGTTTGGATATTGATCCTTGTTGTCGCAGATCTTGGAACAGCAGGCATGTATGTACGGCAGTTCAGAAAACTGTGAGACCATCTGCCTGTTATCTGTGAAGTCTGATCAATTTTATATCCAGCTGGAGTTGCACTGAGAATTCCTCATGTCGCCATGGCAACAATTGTTAAGCATGAGATTGACAGCTCACAAAGAACAGAAGATTATTACTTGGCCTATTAATGCCGTCCAAGCTACTGTGAGCTTATTTTAAGATTCCACAATTAAGCACTTCTGTAGAACTTGTAACAAAACATCAAACATTTGGATATGAAGACCTCAGGCAGGGGGTGCATGTCAGGCAACTGCCTTTGCCGTAAATAAACACGGAAATCATGGCATCATTCAATTTCCTTGACTAGATGCAGGGACCAAATTGTGGGGGTTTGAAATATCTGAACACTCTTGTTTAAGGGAATAGTCCACCCAGTAAAAATTCAGATTAATTTATTGCACAAGCTAAAGTGTCTAGTAACAGGGAGGTTATATGGAAAAATATAGCAGTATTCGGATGGATCATGGGATCTGAACCTCATAAGATGCAAGTGCTTCTTGCTTACACTTCTTGTAAGTGTTATCTTAATATTTATTTACTAATTATTTCTTTATGTGTAAAAACTTTTGGTTAGACTTTATTTTAAGGTGTCTTTGTATAATTAAACAATTACGTATATTGATTAACTATGTGTACTTACTATAGGATTAGGTCTGTTGTAGGGTTAGTTGCATGTAAGTAAGGAATAATTGATGACGGGACATTGAATTATTGGTGGTAATACGGTCACGACGCAAATTATTTTTCAGTAATTCAACGGCCCGGAGTCAATTATTTCACTTATGGTTACCACACCTCAAAATATTGTTCAGATTATGTATTTCTAGACATTTGTGACCCTGGACCACAAAAACAGTCACAAGTTGCTCAAGTACATTTGTAGCAATTTTTTTTTTCTTTTATGCAAAAAATAACTGAAAAATAACCGCATTACAGTTCCATATCAATGATTTCACCTGCCTTAAATTACTTTAGCTGTGCGTTTCCCTAAAAATAATCAGATTCAAGCATTCAACAGCCCCGTAGTATAAGTATTCATAATTTAGCTATTACTACAGTAACTACAGTAACAAGGACACAGTAAAATAAAGTGTTACCAAACTTCATAATCATAATAGAGCATTTTTACATATTGTTCACAAGTTTGGGTTCTGTAAGATATTTTTTTCTTTTGTTTTTTTTTATACATTTCAATAAATTGCTCAATAAAATTAAATACTTTTATTGAGCAAAGATGCATTAAATTGATCAAAAGTGACAGCAAAGACATTTACATTGATAAAATTGTATATGAAAAAAAAAATGTATATGATAATAATATTTAAAAGTTTCATAGAATGATTTCAGAAGGATCATGCGACACTGAAGACTGGAGTAATGATGCTGAAAATTCAGAGGAATAAATTACAAAGATATTCAAAGACAAATATTTTTATTTTTAATTTTATTGTAATTAGATTGTAATTAGACAAAAAAAGTCACTAAATGCTCAGTCAATAATTGGATCATTATTGCAGAGATTATTATGTTTCTAGCATGCTTTTTTTGCATTGCCAATACAAGATCTTGTCCAACAATATTGTTATTTCCATCAAGATGTGCATTTTTTTTAATCTTTTGCCATTTTTGGTCAATGCAAAGCAGGGGACACTTAATAAGTACTGTAATAATTATCCAATCATAGACTCCTTTGCCTCATAAGCATTTGCCTACGTATTTAAATTCAAAATGTTTGTTTTGGCCGGGCAGTGTATTTCACAATATTACACATTTTTACCATATTTGGATAAAAAAAAATGCATCCTTGGTAATTTAGTATCATTGTCGGACAAATCATAGCTACTTTTTTTTGTTTTTGTTTTTTTTGAATTTGTAATCAATTGACGTAAAATATCACAGATTTGTTTTAAAAATAGACATTTCAATAATTGATTTAGGGGGCACCAAAACATAGTGTCAGTTTAAAGTTTCTTTTAAAAAGCTGACTCCTTTAAATGTTATGTTAAAATTCGCACTGACTGATGGCTGGATGGACATATCAACAGGTGCTAATGAAGGCAACTGTGAGAACGCTTTATAGATGAAGGATGATATGAGGACGTTGAAGTGTTTCTTTGAAGCAGTGGTCAGTTCTCATAGGTTCTGAGGCAGTTTCCTTCCGTGCTGTGTGTGGATTGAAGAGCAGCTCTGCAGGTCCACAGGGGTGATGATTCCTAGAATGTAAAATCAATACTGGAATCATCCTGAAGGTGTCTGTCCATTTTAGTTCTGTCTATGAAGCGCTCATTTGTGCACCTGCATTCAAGGTCTAATTTTCTTGAGCTTTTTTGTGCTTAATTTTGTTCAGTTTACCTGGAAATGAGAAAAATATGTGGAGACAGGAGAGCAAATTCTTGAGTTTGTGTCTTAAAAGCACTTGAAAGGCTCGAAAACCTCATTTTGAACCAGTCTCCCTGGACTTCCTCTATCTGATGTCACAAGCTGGCTGAATGAAAATGACTGTGAAGGTGAAAATTAACCTTCAAGAGACTGATGGGGACTACTTCATTCTGGGCACATATATCTTCTCATATATTTTATTTTGTCAGCTTTTATGAGTACGCTAGCATAAAGATGGTCTCAAAGCGAACATTGAATGTTTTAAAAGCTATTTTGATTTTACTTTGATTGAGCATTTAATGATTCTTTAACATTTCTCTTGACATTTTGTAAGTGATTTAATCCACTACATAAGTTCTTGCATCGGCCACACTCTGTTTCAGCTACGAGAACATGTATTCATACATAATATGTGGTTCACTCGTGTGTTCAAATACAATTATTGGGGTACTACTGTAGAAATGATTTTGGGTGTAACTTCCGGTGAGATAGCGGAAGTAGCAGTAAGCTAAGTTGTCCCAGTGGCTATAGGGTGCGTGGCTATAACTGCAATTTAATAAATACTGTTTGTGTTTTACATATATTGTTTATATTCACTCCGTTGAATAAAACACAACCGGCTTATTACTGTGGAAGCACTGATAAGCCTCAGAGCTTAGATTGTTCTTCACTTCACCGTCCATAGCAATGGAGTCAATAATGTAGCTAAATATATTAGAGTAAGTTATCTGAGACACTTCTTCGGGTTGTCCTCTAAACCCTTTATAGTAGAAGGAATAGGTGTGTATTATCACATTATTCTGTTTGAGGGGTACAGGTTGTGTTCCCATCATAAGCAGAATTTGGGGTGGGACATGTCTCCACCATGCACTTTTTGCCAGGGTCGATATTGTCCACAACACTTTTTGAAACATCTTGCAGCACAGATGAACTTTTCAAAACAAAGTTACTCCACTGGTTTCCACATGTTTTAGTTCCCAAGCATCTCAGTCAGCTCCCTAGCTTCCTAGGTCGTGAATCAGTATATTGTATACATGAATGTGACCGACTCCCTGATCAGTGCCCTGACTACTGAACTAGGGAGCTGATTGAGACGTACCCTAGAAAGAGGATATGCGTACCATTATAGGCTTTTTATGTCCATTACCATGTAAAACGCTGGTTCCGGTTCAATGACGTCTGTAATTCACTCAAGTAATCATGGGAGCTAGGAATAAAGTGGATTCGGATAGGGCCATGTCTTCTCATGAATAATTCATTGAAGGTACTCCGACATCACTGTTGTAAATGTGCACAATATTCTTCAAAATAATGCAATACATAATAGATTTATTAAGAGAAAAAGAGCACAAAATATATTTTATTTATTTTCCATGGAATAAGCAGGAACAAAAATGAAGCTGTGTGACTGCCAATATGATAGGACCGTGATGATCCTTCATAGTATAATATGTGATGAGATATTAGTACAATTCACATTCTTTCCTTTTCGAAATACTATTTTTTTCTGTTTGTATATATAAATGAAAAGCCCACATAAAAGAAGTGAGCAATTCTTCAGCAGTGAATATTGACCATCTATTATCTGTTTGTCTTTTGTTTTCTGTTCCGTTCATTAGTTGTGCACTAATTTCTTTCTCTGTGTTTGATTTATTACTGTGGAGGGAACGAGGAGAAATCAGTACTGAGGTGCGTACATCACATACAGATGTGCGCACAGTTGCACACACACACACACATACAGCCTTTCACAAAATCATAGTTGGTTTTCATTAGATGATTCGTGTTAAATCAGAAGTCATTGTTCTTTATATAGTAGTTCTAGTTCACAAAAGACTTCCGCAAATGTTGAAATTATCTAATGACTGGGATGGATAATTGCAAATCTTGAAAATCATTCAACATCCACAAAACATTTTCATTGCACAAAGGTACCTTATAGTAGAAAAAGTTACTTCAGACTAAGAAAAAATATGGTTGGGGAATCAAAAATGGTTCTTCTATGAAATCGCTACAAAAAAAAAAATATTTGGGAACCTTTATTTTTAATTGTACTTATATATACACTTTATTGCAAAAAGTATTGGGACAGTCCTCCAAATCATTAAATTCAGGTGTTTCAATGACTTCCATGGCTACAGGTGTATAAAATCAAGCACCTAGGCATGCAGACGCTTCTACAAACATTTGTGAAAGAATGGGTCGCTCTCAGGAGCTCAGTGATCTCAAGCGTGGTACCGTGATAGCTTGCTACCTGTCCATTTGTGAAATTTCCTTTTAAATATTCTATGGTCAACTGTTAGTGGTTTTATAACAAATTGGAAGCAATTGGGAACATCAGCCTCAAAGTGAAAGTCCCCACGTAAAATCAGTGGGGTCAGCACATGCTGAGGCGCACAGTCCGCAGAAGTCCGCAGGTGTCAATAGTTACAGACCTCCAAACGTTGTGTGGCCTACAGATTAGCTCAAGAACAGTGCGTAGAGAGTTTATGGAATGGGTTTCCATGGCCGAGCAGCTGCATCCAAGCCTTAAGAGCCTCACAATGGATGAGTCAGGCTTTGGCGGTTACAAGGAGAACAGTACTTGCCTGATTGCATTATGCCAAGTGCAAAGTTCGGTAGAGAGGGGATTATGGTGTGGGTTGTTTTTCAGGGGTTGGGCTTGGTTCCAGTAAAAGGAACTCTTAATGCTCCAGCATACCAGGATATTTTGGACAATTTCTTGCTCCCAACTTTGTGGGAACAGTTTGGGGATGGCCCCTTTCTGTTCCAACATGACTGCGAACCAGTGCACAAAGCAAGGTCCGTAAAGACATGGATGAGTGAGTTTGGTGTGGAGGAACTTGACTGGCCTGCACAGAGTCCTGACCTCAACCCGACAGAACACCTTTGGGATGAATTAGAGCGGAGACATGCCTTCTCATCCAACATCTGCGGTTACTCACCTGTGTAAACTTGACAGTAAACCCACATCATACATTCATATCACCTTATGACTAGTGTTTTACAGAGAACTAAACCAAAATACACTGCAACATCATTGATTTCCAGAGCAGCACCCCAAGTCTTTTGCATTTAAGACATCAAAATCGACCAGTCCTCAGCTCAATCTCCAACCGAATCGTGACAGCAAAAACGGCTCCATTTCCTTTGCTAAACTGTCTGTGATAGGCAGAAAAGCACTGTAATTGCATCTGTGACCATCAGCGAGTAATTAATCTGTCATGTGCCCTATTGTTTCACCCAGGATGCATCCAAAAGTGTGTGTGTCAGACTAGAACATTTCTTCATGCTGTTGAGAGGGAGGAGGCTGTCCGTCTCTAGAGACCTCTGTGTCAAGAAAATTATTATGATTATTTTTTATGTGTAAATAACACTAATGTTCCTGATACTTTCAGACATCATAAATTCATAATTCGATTTATTTAGACTTAAACAAGTTTTTTTTGTTGTTGTTGTCATAAATAGCAAAATAGCATCAAAATTCCTGTACCCGCGTTAGTTAATGGTTTTTTACACATAAAATTGTTCACTTTATTTTCCAGTGTTTTCACTGTTATATGGTTGGGAGTGATATTACGCATGTTCTGAAATAGTACAGAATCTCCAGATCAAAAGACATGAAGAAGAAGCGGAAACAAGCGATAGCATATGTAAAATAACATGATCAACAACATTAAACAGCATATAAATCAAAACTTCTTGGTGTTACTGATTGAAATGTCAACCCAGGACGAGCTATAGGACTGTGAAGCTTTGGGGGAGTTGATGGACTTGATCTACTCCATCTATGTTCATCGTTCTAAATCCCATCCAGACATATGGGATTCTCAGCTTTTGGCTTAAAATGGCTTTTTTATGAAACTTATTCACAGTCCATTTTTGATTTAAAGGGATAGTTCACCCAAAAATGAAAATTCTGTCGTCATTTACTCACCCTCAAGTTCTTCCAAACCTGTTACCAAGCAGAGAGAGCAACCATTGACTACCATAGTATTTTTTTGAACAACTTGAGGGTGAGTAAATGATGACAGAATTTTCATTTTTGGGTGTACTATCCCTTTGAAAATGCAGGAATCTAGAATAAAACTTATTTAAAATGTAATTTGAAAAAAATAATTGCATACCTTTTTTTAGCAAGGATGCATTTAATTGATCAAAAGTGACAATACAGATGTATAATGATACAAACGTACAAATTTTAATTTCTATTTATTAAGGAAATCTGAAGGGTCATGTGACTGTGACTGAAGACTGAAGACTGGCATAATGGCTACTGAAAACTTTATATTTGATCATATTTAATAAAACAGAAAATATGTATTTTAAATTATAATAATATTTCACAATGTTACAGTTTCAAATGTATTTTTGGTCAAATAAATGCAGCCTTGGTGAGGATATGAGACTTTTTTTTCTTTAAAAAACGTTTAGTCTACTAAAACTTATAGTGTATATTTAAAATATGAAAGATGCTATATGTGTGGCTGTTTGCATCTATATGATTCATTTGAAAGGTGCTCAGAGCCTTAGGGTCACGTAATGTGAGCAGAGTGCTTAAGATCTTGTTGATTATAATGAGCGCTAATCATTTCTATGAATAAGTGTGATGTAATTTAGTATACATGCTAAACACGGGTGTACTGAAGCACTAAAGAACTTTCCCTAGCTGTTAGCTAGATATTTTTTTAGGCTGGTAAAGATTTGCCACGGTCACTGGTTAGATTGCTAGGGATGTGCTGATGAAAATGTTGTTAATGTTGTTTTGGAAAGAAAGTATCTGTCAGATGCATAAAATGTTTTGAAAATGAGCTCTGTTTTCAACGTGAGGTGATGAGGTGGTATAGCAAGCCGTATAGCGCTAGTGCTCTTGTTTGCACCCGCAGTCTCGCTGACGGTCTTCATAATGGAAGTACAGCCACTGAGGAATCCCACCATAGAGGGAACTCTGGGAGGCTTGTGGGTTGTGGGTGATTAAAGCTTTTGAAAGCCTGAATAGCGGAAAATAACCTGTCTCAGGTGTGTTTGAACCAAAGCCGCTGATTGTTGCTAATGAAATATTTTCAGCTGTGGAGGCCAATGGGTTTTGCCTGAGGAAAAACCTCCGGGAATTTGAATTTTTCACTCAAAATTTGCATTTTGGAAGTAAATAGAAATTGATAATGTGGATTCTACCAGATAAGATATCCTATTTCAATCTGTACGTCTGCCTTTGTGCTGCCAAAATTGAGTAAAAACACTCACAATCTTACCGACAGTGAATTTGCTTCCGTTCCGATGCCCTTGGGGTGACCTCATCCTATCTCGCAGCATTAAGCTTCTGTGACACCATGGGACAGGGTCCTGCTCGTATCTCAGTTCTGTTTCTCTCCGCCTGCCTGCTGCATTTCAGTGATGGCCACATGAGAGACAGAGGGAGAGGATCAACTCCCTGTGAGACATACAAGTCGGTTTGAAAGTTGGAAGGAGCTTGTCATGGCTGTGAGGGTGATTGTGAGTCTCTGTGTGCATTTTTGAATATTTGAGGGCACAAAAATGTATTATGACATGGGTATTACAACGTAACACAGGAAGTTATGAGGACACTCCCTGTGTTATCGTAAACTAAACGGCTTAAAAAAGATACTAAACTGTGTTTTTGAAATTCAAAAAATGTCAAAATATTTCTGTGATGGGTAGAAAACCATTATGTCCATGGAAAGTCCCCGTAAACTGTGTGTGCGTGTGTGTTCATGTTTTTCTATCCCAGTGGGGACTTCAACCTGAATGCACACTGATTCATGGGAACTTGTTTCACTGTGAAGGACCTAAATTGAGGTTCCCATGAGGAAACAAGCTTATAAATCATACAGAATGAGTATTTATTGAAAATGTAAAAATGCTGAAAGTTTTGTGTGATGGTAGGTTTAGGGGTAGGGTTAGTGTAAGGGGGTAGAATATACAGTTTGTACAGTATAAAAACCATTAGATTCCCAGAAAGATCATAAACCAGATATGTGTATGCGTGTGGCCTGCGAAACCCTACCCTACACAAGGATTGCAATATCCAAGTCCTTATGAGGACAATTTTTGGTTTTCCTCCCCATGAGGAAAACCGCTTATAAATCACAAAAGCAAAGTGATGTTTTTTGAAAATTATAAAAATGCAGAAATATTTATGTGATGGGTAGGTTTAGGGGTAGGAGAATATACAATTTGTACAGTATAAAAATCATTATGCTTGCAATCCCATTGTTCTATGTATGGGACTGATTGGTTACTGATTGGTTTTGGATCATTAGCCATTGAGCTCGCTGCTCAACCTTCAAATACGTGTTCACTGCTATAGCAGTGCAGCTTGCTTTCAGAAAACCTCCACCATCCCCAGCTCCACCTGTCTAGATCTGCTACGGGTAATTCATGTACGCTATATTGCACAGCAGCAGCATGACTAACTTGCTCACAGCAGCGTGTTATGTATGTATTAGCAGTACCAAGTCCTTTAGTTGCTTTGCAGCCACAGATCTATTCCACCAAGACCGAACATATCCATTACTATGCCAAACACATATCCATTACTATGCCAAAAATGCTGTTCTTTTGAACTTTCTATTGAATGCTAATGTATATACAGTAAGTAACTGCAGCCAAATCAATGTATAATTTTCATAACAATATGAAAAAAAAATCAATGGATATAGAGCTGCATTTCTGATAACATGGTTTCCACAAAATTCCACTAGCAGAAAAGCATAAATGTGCCTCACTTCAAGGTTGAAATTTTCACATTATTCCTGTTTTTCTATTTTCCTCCCCAAGACTGTCTGTTCAGATAGAGAAAAGCACAACCACAACAACAATCTCTTTGCTGATGGTGTTTCTCACATTGCTTTTGTTCAAAGTGATTATTCCCACATCTAGTCTTTAATCAGCATGCCATCCATCAGAATGCTGATTAGCCGGGAAATCTCTGTAGGACAGGCCTCTGTGTGGTTAAAGTCTTACCTGAACCCCCTGCCTCTGAGTAAATTGATATTTGAATAAGGAGGAAGAGCGCACGAGCAGTAATTAGCAAGCTGTAAAGACCTACAGTCTGTGTGTTCGGCTCTGACTAGAGGGTTTTGGCTGACCTCAGTGCTCATACAGTAATGATGTCATCCCATATGGCTCACTTTCTCTGTCACATGGTTTTGGTCTGCTCTGTTGTGCATTAGGTGGCATTTGGAGGATGGTAGGTCTCTTTAGTGACCTCACCGATGGCTTGATGAAGGGAACATGGCCTTTGACATCCCCTGAGGAATGATAGCAATGATGTCAGACTTTCACTGTCTGCTTGAAGCATCTGTCCCCCTCTGCCTTTTTGTGTCTCCTCTCCCTGTTCCCATCGTTTCTCTATTCTTTCTGCTTCCTTATTTCTAATAGGGGATAATTGAAACGATTTCAAAAGAGCTTTTGAGTTTAAGCAATTATAACTAAAAGTTGTCAGCTAAAAGTTAAAATAAATGATCTACAGCCAAGATTTTAACATGGCTGTGAGGTCAGAAAGTCCTGTGAAGTCTTCTCACCAGGGGATCCTTTTAAATAGACAATATTCCCAACCACTTATAGAAATATTAAACGATATTTTTTTTGGTGTGTTTAAACATTGGTATTACTTTGGGATGTGTTCTTTTTAAGATACAGTAAGGTACAGGAATATAATAATTATTATTTCATTATATTAATTATATTATATTATATTATTATGGGGCCAGATCAAGGCTTTATTTATTTGGTAAAACACTAATTTTGTGAAAAATAATTTGTTTAAATAGAATTTCAAAAGAGTAATTGTTTGAAATGGAAATTTTCTGTGGCATTATAAATGTTGTTACTGTCACTTTTTATCAATTTAATGCATCCATACAGAATAAAAGTACAAATTTCTTACCGACCTGAAACGTTTGAACGATTATGTTATGTTATATATTATGTTATATGTTATATTATATGTTGTTATCCCAAACTTTTGAATGGTTATTATATTATATTAATTATTTTATATATATATATATATATATATATATATATATATACAGTATATGAATACTGTACTCTACTGTTACAAAAGATGGCAGGTGGATTTACAATAGCCTGTGAGAAAATGTAAAAAATGTTTCAATTGTTCCCTTCTCTGAGATTCTTTTCTGGTACGATCCAGATTTTGTCAGTGTTGCTTCTCTTCTCTCCAGCTCATTGTTCTGCTGTTCTAAAGTAATTAAAGATGATTATCTGTCTTGGCCTGCTGAATCCACATGTACCTGTACAGTATTTCTGTGCCAAAGTGAGCTGAATTGAGGCTCATCACTCTGCCGGTTTTGGGCTTCAATAGACAGTTTACAATAGAAATATATTTCACTTCATATCCTGTGTGTGTCTCTCTTATTTCCTGTAGGGGTATGGGGCGTATGTGTGGCCAATGATTGTGGTTCTGTCGGGCTCCAGAGTCGCTCTGTTTGGTGTGTCCATTCTGAAGGCTGGAGCACGCATCAGTCCAATTGCTTTCCGTCTGATCGCCCACCGCACCAGCGAGTGTGTGTGAAGATGTGCGAATGGCAAAAGGATCTGTTTGAGTGGCACTTGTCTCCTTGGGGTCCCTGCACCCCGAGTCCTCTCCTCCCAGCCAATCGATGTGTGACCGCTCAGTGTGGAGTACAAAAGCGAGATGTGGTGTGTGTGAAGCGTACTAACAGCACCAAGGTGAGCCTGAATGTGTGTGAAGCGTTTTCTTCACCTCCAGAAGGAGAGCAGGCGTGTTTGTTACCCTGCCCAATAGACTGCGTTGTCTCCGCCTTCACACACTGGTCCACCTGCAGCCGCACCTGCGGGTCGGCACTCCAACAGCGCACAAGGCATGTGCTGGCAACACCCCTGTATGGAGGAGCAGACTGCCCCAGCCTCACCCAGACACGTCCCTGTAACCATGACAACGCCCACCCTGCCCTCTGTCCCTCTGACCAACAGGAATACAGTTACAGTTTGTGGGTGGGGCCCTGGAGCCCTTGCAGACTTAAAGGGACGGCGCCTATTGGGAAGACAACGGTGGACTTCAATTTTGGGCTTGATGGGAAAAAAACAGTCAAAGCTTCATACACGATCAAACGCCACACCGAGAGCATTCACCACCGAAATCATTATGATGAAAGTGGCCACAAAGTTTCCTGGGAAATCACCATTGGCTATCAGACTAGGCAACTGCGCTGTACGAGGAGTGATGGGAAGAATGCCATGCTAAGGTGGGCATCCATTCTATGATCTAATGAGTTAATGAGTGAATATGTTTCTAAATCCATCCATCTATTCATCTATTCACCCACCCATATACCAATCAAGCAAATCAATCTGTCCATCCATTATCACATCCATCACTCCACAGATTGATCAGTAACTGTACATTTATTATTTTACTTTAATTTTATTTTTATATATTATATATATATATTTTTTTTTGTTTGTTTATCCTATTTTATATTTATTTTTTATTAAAAAAGTATAATTCTTTTTTATATATTTTTTGTTTTGATATATTTTTTAGTAAAATGAAGTGAAGTGAAACTCAACCCAGACAGTGTAATCCAGAACCCACAGTTACTTCCTGAAAAATGGCACTAAAATATTGATTTCAGTTTAAATTATTTTATATAAGAAAAAGGAATTAGAACTAGCACCACTAAAATTGTTGGCACCCCTGGTAAATATGATCAAATATGGCTGTAAAAAATAAATCTGCATTGTTTATCCTTTTGATCTTTGAAATTCACAAAAATCCAACCTTTCATTGAAGTAAATGAATTGAAATAGGGGGTAAATCACATTATGAAATAAATGCTTGAATTTTTTAATATAAGATCAAAAGGATAAACAATGCAGATTTATTTTTTACAGCCATATTTGATCATATTTGCCAGGGGTGCCAACAATTTTGACCACCACTGTATTTACAAAATTACAAAATGACCAGAATAAACAGAGAGTTGTGCAATAAAAGCTTTTAAAGAACTGTTGTAGATGTAGTCAGAATTGACTGCGGTCAAATTGAGGTGCAATGAATACTCAATACTGATCTGACCATAAATAAATGATACAGGCCTATTAGCACACAGTTATGCAACAATGTTATGCAATAAATGTACCCTTTTTTTTATTAAATGCCACTCCACAGCGAGGATTTTAGAGTCTGCTGTCGTAAGCTCTGCTATCCTCTTAGTGCAGATGGTCCTGTTATTCCTCCCATTGTACCATGATACTGTTTACATCAGAGAACATGCTTTTATTTATGAATGCAGGTTTCACTGTCAAATAACAGAATCGGAATTTTACCTTCTGTTGTGGCCTTTTCACCTGTTCTTTTTTCAGCTCAGGGAAGATGCTAAGCTTGCTGGTTTGAATTTTTCATTAGATTTTAATGGAAATAGTACTTGGGCGTTCCTAGAAAACTATAATAATGAGAGAGAGAGAGAGAGAGAGAGAGGTAAAACATTTTTTTTGAAAAAAATTTATGAAAAATTAAGAAACAGCTCTGAAACCCACATTATGCTATAGAACAGCAGAAGTCTAATGAGACAAGTAAGTTTTGCTTTTTGATTTGCTTCACATACTGTATCTTCAAGTTCTGTGTTGTTCTCATACCATCTATCCGGGAACGTTCTGAATCTGGATCTATTGACAAAATGCCTCAGCTCAAGGGGAAAAAAAGAAAAGGTGGTCTGCAAAATATTTGATGTGGGGAAAGTTTATTTTTTTAGCACATCTAACAGCATGTGACAGTTTAAAATTGTGCATATAAATCTCAATTTAAATATTCTATCTGAGTTGGATGATTTGAAGTATTTTTAATTCTCATTAACAAGTTAAATTTTAACAGTGTTTCACACTTGCGCATCAAACTCATTATCCCAATGAAACATTCCCCTGGTTTCACAGTCAAGGCTCAAGCCCAATCTCAGCCTAAAATGCATGTTTAAGCCATTCGAACTGAAAAAGTAACTTGCATATCTTAAAATATGTGACCCTATATGACTATACATTTTAAATAGTTTACTGAAGATTAGCACGTTTTTTGTATTTCATTGTGCATCTCTGTTTGTGGTCCTTAATTCAATAACCCACTCATATTTATTCAATGCCAATTCCACGGTCAAACAAGCACGCTTTGCAATCAATACTTTGCAAGCAATGTTTTGTTGTCTATGCTATGCTGCAAGCATCAATATTGTTACCGACAATAAGATGCTAATGCCAGTCTTTATTTGAACCACTCGTTTAGGCACTGCATAATAAATTAACATCATTTTATGCCTGCAGATTACAAGATTTCCCTTGCGGCTTGCAAACTTTTTTGCATTCGTATTAAGCCAGACTAAACTTCGGAATAAATTGAACACCCACGGACCAACCCATCTCTCTCTCTCGCAGGATTTCATAGTTTGCTTTAGCTTGTTTTGTATGCCAATATATTCAGTAAGAATCAGCAGCAACGCTAAAACCTTGGAGAGTTCAAGAGACAGCTTGAAAAATGTTCTGTTTATGTTGCTACCTTTTTTTGTCATTGTATCCAAAGGCTAAATACCTGCCGACAGCTTCAAAACAGGCAGATGAAATATATATATATATATATTTTTTTTTACATAAGGCAATAAACAAACATGAGACCCTTTGAAACTAACTAAACAGTGTATTTAGTTTTTTGTAATTGTAATCTGTAGGTTTGTATTATTTATTATGACTATATGATTATTTTTATTTTAAGTGTGTGTGTGTGTGTGTGTGTGTGTGTGTGTGTGTGTGTGTGTGTGTGTGTGTGTGTGTGTGTGTGTGGCGTGCGTCGCGTATGCGTGCGTGCGTGCGTGCGTGCGTGCGTCGCGTCGCGTCGCGTGCGCGTGCGTGCGTGCGTGTGTGTGTGTGTGTGTGAGATCAGGCATAACATATGACCTAATATTGTGTTGGTCCCCTTTTGCTGCCAAAACAGCCCTGACCAACAGCGCATGGACTCCACTAGACCCCTGAAGTGGTATCTTGCACCAAGATGTTTTAAGTAGCAGATCCTTTAAGTCCTGTAAGTTGCAGGTGAGGCCTCCATGGACCGGACTTTTTTGTTCAGCACATCCCACAGATGCTCGATTTGAGATCTGGGCAATTTGAAGGCCAAGTCCACACCTCAAACTCATTGTGCTCCTCAAACCATACTTGAACCATTTTTGCAATGTGGCAGGTTGCATTATCCTGCTGAAAGAGGCCACAGCCACCAGGGAATACCATTCCTGAATACCAATTAAAGGGTGTACATGGTCTGCAACAATGCTTAAGTAGGTGGTACGTGTCAAAGTAACATCCACATGGATGGCAGGACCCAAGGCTTCCCAGCAGAACATTGCCCAAAGCATCACACTGCCTCTGCCGGCTTGCCTTCTTCCCATAGTGCATCCTGGTGCCATGTGTTCCCCGGGTAAGCGAAGACATCTATGTGATGTAAAAGAAACCGTGATTCATCAGACCAGGCCACATTCTTCCATTTCTCCGTGGTCCAGTTTGATGCTCACTTGCCCGATGTTGGCGCATTCGGTGGTGGACAGGGGTCAGCATGGGCACCCTGACTGGTCTGCGGCTATGCAGCTCCATACACAACAAATTGCAATGCACTGTGTATTCTGACACCTTTCTATCAGATTCAGAACCAGAATTAACTTCTTGATCAAATTGAGTTACAGTAGCTTGTCTGTTTGATTGGACCACACAGGCCAGCCTTTGCTCCCCACGTGCATCAATGAGCCTTGGCCGCCCATGACCCTGTCGCCGGTTCACCACTGTTCCTTCCTTGGACCACTTTTGATAGACACTGACCACTGCAGACCAGGAAAACCCCACAAGAGCTGCAGTTTTGGAGATGCTCTGACCTAGTCATGTAGTCATCACAATTTATCCCTTGTGAAACTCGCTCAAATCCTTACGCTTGCCCATTTTTCCTGCTTGTAAAAGATCAACTTTGAGGACAAAATGTTCACTTGCAGCCTAATATATCCCACCCACTAACAGGTGCCGTGATGAAGAGATAATCTGTGTTATTCACTTCACCGGTGGTCATAATGTTTTATATATATATATATATATATATATGTATATATATATACAGGTCCTTCTCAAAAAATTAGACCTGTATAGACATTAGCATTATATAACACATAATACAACTATATAACATTAGATAACATTTATGACTGGTGAAGTGAATATATATATATTATTTATTTATTTATTAAAATTTACTGTACATTTGACACTGTAAATTTCCCTCTCACCTCCAGCCTTTGCGACCATGACAACAGCCCGGTAAACTTTCGTTCATGTGTGATGCCCAGAGACTGTAAAGTGTCTGATTGGTCACAATGGAGTTTGTGTTCGAAGACGTGTCGGACATCTGACCAGTCACCTGGCTTCAGAAGCAGGAGCCAAAGCATGAAGAGAGCAGCCATTGGTGGAGGAGAGCCATGCCCCGCCCTGGAAGAAAAAGCAAACTGTAATATTCTGGAAGACACACTGCCACTGTGCCCAAGGTGAAGAGATGGCATTGCCAAAATTGTGCATCCAAATCTTTTTTGATTCCCTCTAGACACATTAGTTCTTAAAGTCTGCTAGAAATTATAATTCAGCCCATCTATTTCTCATCTGTTGCATCTGCACAAACAAACCCTGCAAGCTCATATTCAGAAGTGCCTCCATCTAATCAACAACTGATGGATTTGTTTTTTCTTTTTTTAATAATCTGTTTCACGTGTCGTCACAATATGGAGAAAATATATTTTGCTACGTTTTATTGCAGAAGACTGAACAGATATGACTCTCTAATTTGACTTGAATTGTCTTGTTTGTATTTTAATTGGCTGGAAAACAGGTATGAGTGGAGGGTGACCAATTGGAATCCATGCCAGGTGACCCCTCTTTTGAGTCAGCAGGACCATCGCCATAGCAATACCAGTGTCCTGTGCGGAGGTGGGATTCGGACACGAGAGGCATATTGTGTCAGGATCCATGATGGCACAGTACCATCCCAGAGTGAGAACACTATGGATTATTATTTTTTTCAAACAACACTGTTTTTAGTACCATGGTAGTATCTGTGTCAGTATTTTTTTTAAAATATAATTTTATGTGAGTATGGTAATCATTCAGAAGTTCAGTATATCAGAAGACCATATGGAGTGAAGCCAAGCTGACACTGCTCTTCACAATGCACTTCACATGAAGAGCCTATGAAGAGAGATCCAAGTCATTTATCAGCCATTGCAGTAAGGATGCTGCCTTAAAAGACCTGTGATATGGGATCCCGTTGCTGATAAAATGTCCATCTCTCAGTACAATAAGCAAATGTGATTAACTCGAATTGAGAGAACATTAACGGCATAAACATTGAGGGATGAAAAAAAATTCTAGATTGCTTTCATTTTATTTAATCCTTCATAGGCTGTTTAGACTCAGGGCAGAACACTTAGGGGGAGATTTAGTTTCCTCTGTGTTTCTATTTTTTGATTTAAATGGTAATCTGTGGCCACACAGTGAGAAGGACGGATTTGAATTACATTTATTTTTGTGCAAGCTTCTATAAGATCTGCAAAAATGCTTCTTAAACAGTTATCTCCAATGGACGTTCATGGCAAATCTGAAACTGTCTCTGTTTTTTCATCATTAGTCAATCGGCCTGTTGGCAGGAACTTGTGCACTGGGCCTTTACCACCATTGGCTGAGTCTTGCTTCATTCCCTGTCAGAAACATTGTCCCTTCACGCCTTGGTCACCCTGGGGACCCTGTCTCCATGACAACTGTTTCGAACCCCAGGGGAGAAGAGGTGAGAGACAAAAACATCCCATAAAACCAGATTGCACACATCCGATTCACACCCACTGTCCTTGGTTTCTCCTCTATGTAATGAAAAAAGTGTATGAATCTCAGAACGGGGTGTATATCTGACCCTTAACTGTGGTTCCGCCCACTTATTGATGCGACAGTGACAGGACAGATGTATTCCTTTATTTCTTACACTCGCTTTAACGTGTTTCACTTTATATCTATTTCTATTTCTTCTCTCCTCTTCGTTAATGCGCATATATATTTGGCCAAGGTATTTAGCTGTTACAGCCCTTAGTTTGCCAGAATGTGGGAACAGTATCTGCTAAGATGTTGGCATTGAACGCGTTTCTGTTTGAGTCATCGCTGATGTTTTTTTTTCCTTGTTATTTTGTATGCACCTCATTTTCAGGTTTCAGAATGAGAACTCGTTCTGTAATTACCGAGTCTTGGGTGGAGTCCGACAGTTGCCCTCACGTCAACGAAGCGATGATCTGCGATGACCCCGTCTGCTTCCAGTGGCAAGTGACATCACAGGGGCCCTGTGTTCCACGAAATGGATCATGTGGCCCAGGATCCCAAGAACAGACTCTGGAGTGTTTTTCCACTACAGGTATGCATCTCACTCCACTAATAGTTTGCCTAAAAATTGAAAAATGTTGTTCCAAAACCATATGACTTACTTTCTTCTGTGGAATATGAAAGAAGTTATAAAGTGGTACAGGTATGACATCAGAGCCTGGAAGACTAGGGGTTTCCTATAGGGTTTTAGAATGGGGGTTTTCTAAATTTATGTGTAAAATAAAGCCTGTGGTAAACAGTATCAGAATGATTTCTGAAGGATCATGTGACACTGAAGACATTTGAATGGTAGTGTATTCATTTTCAGTGAATGGAAAACAGCAACCAAAGTATTCTGTAAAATATCTCCTTCCATGGCATAAAATCAGCCAAAAAAAAAGCATGAACGTGATTAAATGATGGGTTTACATAACTATCCCTTTAATAATCTTTCTTAATCCCATCATTCTTCTCCTTCATCCCTCTAATTACTTTCAACCTTCTGTTATCCCCATCCTCAAACTCTTCCACGATTAGTTATTTTTACTCGCATTAAGCAAATGATCAGCTATCTTTTAATCTCCTCTCATCTCTCCTCTCCTCCCAGCAGCTGTGTGGCATATTTCTTATCTGTCTTCTGCGCTTCTCATTGAGATGAGTTTAAGATCAGAACAGACAGACAGATCCATGTCACAGTGTTGCACTGCAGTTTTGACACACAATTGACAGAGACGCTAAGGTCTTCCATTGTAATGTCACTCATCCATGTCAAGTGCCATTGCATGTGTTGTCCATCAGCAATAAGTATATGAGCGCTCTTAAGGGTTTATTTATTTATAGCTTATTTGATAGGGACAGAAACAGTAACCATAGATTATCTTCTTTAAGCAATCCCATGTCAGTATCATAGTGTTTATAGCCAAAGGCTAATTTGTAACACCTGTACCTAGAAGGGCTTTTTATATTTTACACTAGATGGAAATTAAAAAGAAAGAAGAGTAGAAGAGAAAAAGCAATAGATTGAATACAATGAAATGAACACATATTTTGACATGTGTTGATCACACATGGTTACACTCTTGTTGCTGTACGAGCCAAGATTTTGTCTCTTTTTTATGTATATAGTTTAGTTAGAGTCTTTACCTCAGCAGGGAGAGAGTTCCATTGGATAGCTCCTTTCACAGAAAAAAAACAGTCTGAGCAAAAGATGTTCTACAAATTTGAACTTTACAGTCTCCACATGTGGCTTCTCTCATAGATCTAAGGGTTTGAAAGTTGCTCTGGGGCAAGTCTATTCAAACATTTAAACACAAGCTTTATATAGCTAAAATTACAAAGAAATTATACATTTTGTGTTTATTTTTGGGTTCGGTTTGTCTGAGACCATACAGTGGTGCAGTACGACAGAATCATTGTGTTTAAAAAAACACATAAGCACATTCAAATGTTAAGAAATTCCTGATCGTCCTGAAAGTATTTATACTGGCCTTCATTTTTAAAGATAGCTTTTTAATGTGACTTTTAAAATTTCTAATATAACTCCTAAATATTTCTCTTGTTCGACTTGCTCAATGATTTCACCTTTCTTTGCAATGCTTAATTTATTTGTTGTTGATGTCTTTTTTATAGAAAAGCATTTGAATTTGGTTTTATTTGTATTCAGTGTCATACAGGATTTGTTTAGCCAAATTGACACTTTCTCAAGACTTTGTGTTAATTTACTGCCGATTACAGCAGGGTTCTTGCCTGCCACAGTGTCATCGGTGTACATCCGAAAGCTAATCTCAGGACAGACTTCAGTAAGTTCATTCATGTACAGTGACTGGGCAGGGTGGAGTTGGAATTTTACATCTGACACACACATGTGCATTAAACCTGACAGCATTATGTTCCCAGCATGCACTTAGAATGTTCTACAAAAGGCAAAGTGAAGCTGAAATGCCAAAGCCATTAAAGTTGAAGTGCAGTTGACTTAAAGTGATCATCTATTCTTGCTGGAGATTTGAGTTAAAGTCATCTTATCTAACTGTCGCATTACAGCACTACATTACGTCCCAGCATGTTCAATGAGTACACTAGATTTTTACACATTCTGAAGAGAACATAAGTGGTTTTCCCTATCGTCATAAATACATTTTTAAAAAATGTAAATTTAAAAAAAATATTTTTAAAATACACAAAAAGTCCAAAAAATGTAGCACATTACTATGGTATTTTGAATGGTTGCTAGGCCCTAGCAAAGAGCCTGTTGTTAAATACTCAGTGCTTCTCTCTGTGTGTTTGTCTGTATGATGATGCTGCACTATTTGGCTCTGGAGTTTTTTCTCTGGACAATGGTTAATTTGCTAAAGTTATCCCTTCAATTTTAGTGAGCTGGCCAAATGTTTGATGTTTATGAAGTAGCGTGCTATTGAATCCTGCTGTCTATCAACAGTCCTGCAGTTCTGATGCACTATAATGCACTTTTTAATGCTCTAGGTATATAATCACTCTGGGAAATTGCTTCTTCCAACAGTGCAAATAGGAGAAAAAAATCTCTTGTCTGTCAAATGAAAAGAAAATGAAATGAACCCTTATAACACAACAGGAAAGATGGTGATTACAGAGGTCATAAAAATACATTTTAAGAGCTGTGCATCTTCAGATTGAAAAAAAAAATGCTCCTTTTGTACATTTATATCTTAGGCAACGAATAAAATTCAGAGAGATTGATTTTTAGGGGCTAACATCAATTTGAGAAATGTTGCCCTTCTTGCATCTGATATGTAATGAAGAAATGAACTATTGCGCCTCAATATCTGATTCTCAAGAGGAGAGTCTGTCCAGGTTTATTACTCGCCTTTAATCTTTGTTCTTTTATCTCACAAACAACCTGAAAAGCATCTTCTAGTTGATTCTGTGCTTGTGTATATGTGTCTATTGTTCATTCGAATCTCACAAATAAAAAGATCCTCTGCGAGATTGCTTTTCTATATGTGAGCTGATCTTTTTCATAGTTATGATTAAAACAAGAACTGAATTTACTGAAACATATTGAATTTATTAATAACCCTTGTAATTGTTCTTGTTTTAAGCAGAAAACTAACAACTTGTAGTGAGGTTAATGATTAAAAAAAGTGACAATGAATATTGTTTTAATTATTTAAAAAAAAATTCTGAAGCATTTACAACACACTTCAGAGTCTTTTCCAAACTGAACTGAGTGGAGTTTAACATTGATATTTTACTTCAGCATTCATTAGCATTCGCGTTATTTTCAAGCTGTCTGTTAATTAAAAAGGTACCTTAATGTTGACCATTCATGTTCTTTGAGGAAAGAATAGAGCAACCGGGTTGCTATTAAACATCTTATTTGAATATTATTCTAATTTATTTAAAGAAAAGTGGTTGTTAGGTGCTAGATAAGAGAACAAACCATGATAATTATTTCAATGCTCTATCTTTGTTTCTTGGCAATGAATTTAATTGCATATTTTCTTGTGTTGTATAAGAATAAGATGTTAATTGAAAATGCTTGTTTATTGGAAACGAATATGTCATTTAAGAAGGAAAGTGAGAAAAGATAAACATATGTTGATATAAATAAAGAAAATAAGAAAAAGATAGTACTCTAAATGGGCAGGCTAATAGGTCCTTAATACAATATGCTTGCAATCACATCATTCTCTATAGGGCACAATTGATTGGTTCCTGATCGGTTTTGGATCAGTAGCCAATGAACTTGCACACTCAACCTTCCAATACTTGGTCAGCATTTGCTATAGCAGTGCAGCGAGCTTTCAGAAACCCTCCACCTTCCCCAGCTCCACCTGTCTAGATCCGCTACGAGTTATTCATGTACGCTATATTGCACAGCAGCAGCATGACTAACTTGCTCACAGCAGCGTGGTGTGTATGTATTATATTGTAAAAGCATCAGCAACATACCAGATCTATTCCGAAAGACCAAACTTATAAACATTGTCATATCCATTACCATTGTCATGACAGAACTAATGATAACTAATGTTACCCCTTTTTCTGATTGGAATCATTTAATCAAACTTTCCACCTTCCTCTTTGCATTACAGGTGAGCCAGTCGCTAGTGATCAGTGCCCAGGAGATCCTCCTCCATTCTGGCAGCCATGCGAGATGCCCTGTCCTGGGGACTGTGTGCTGGGACACTGGGGTTCCTGGACATCCTGTTCCCAATCCTGCTCCAGTAAACACCAAGAGGGGAAACAAAGTCGTTCACGTCTTGTTCTGGCTCTTCCTGGGGAGTGTGAGTTCAGTAAGATTAAACATTTGGAGTGTCTATTCATGCACAGAGGCAATTTTACACTAACTCCGCCCACTATTGTCTGATTGTGCCAGACAAAATTACAAAAGAAACCCATCTTATAATGGGATCAATGGTGTGGAGTGAAAGCTGCTTTCATCCAGCGACTTTGTCGCTGCATGTTGCCAGTGGCTGGCTGTGAGGTCGCTTGTGGGTGTTCCCACTACTGGTTGCCTGGTAATGTTTGTGTTTGGCATTTACTAATGTTCCTCATATTTTAGACTACGAATCACTGATGTTGTTTTCTTGATGCTACAAACAAATGTTTTGGAAGGAACTAATTATAAATTAAATCAGTACATAAAATGCTTAAAGGTTTAGTTCACCCAAAAATGTTGTCAAATTCTGTCATTAATTACTCACCCTCATGTCGTTCCAAGCCCGTAAGACCTTTGTTCATCTTTGGAACACAAATTAAGATATTTTTGATGAAATTGTCGAGCTTTCAAGGCCCATGAAGGTAGAAAAGACATAATTAAAGTAGTCCATGTTATTACAGTGGTTCAACCTTAATTTTATGAAGCCACAAAAATACTTATTGTTCGCAAATACGGCGAACGGCGGCTCACCATTGGCCGATGCTGTTCACGTGAGCACAACGGATGTGAGTAATTAATGACATAAATAAACTCTTTTGGTGAACTTTAATATTGAAGATGGACGAGAAACCACGAGTGCTCTTTGCAGAGTCAGCATGACGAGTACACAGAGACATATCATAAATGATAAGAAAGTTACTGACTAAAATGGATTTCCCCAGACTCGACACTCCACTACTATTAGTTGTCGCTAAAGATGAAGTTATGGTGATGTGTCTTATGAAATAATATTGTGAGCACTCCAAGTGAATAAATAGCAAACACACAATGCAAAAGATACATGTATGAAAACATGTTGGAAACGTTATGTTTGTTGGAATTGTTGCTGGAAAGAAAACGCCGCTCTCGTATACTGGGCTTTATTAAAGCCCTTTTTTGAGATTCTTTCAGTTTAATTATTCACAATGCCTTTTTTAAACTCTAGACTCTGATTTACTCTGAGTCCAAATCTCTAATCCCCATTTCAAAACGTTGTTCTATTAGTCTTTGTCCTGTCATCCCAGGCATGTTTCTTTTATGCAAGTCCCTATAAATCAGCTCTTTTCCATGAATTATACATTCTTTCTTTATGACACACTCATCAAGGACATACCCCCTATTTGACCCCTCAAGCACATGGTCCTTTGTCCTTAAATATGTACATGTGTAATATGTGTGTGTGTGTGTGTTTGTGGTGCAGGTATATACACTACCCATAGTTATGGGGACAAAATGTCCTCATAAAGATGGCAATATCCGAAATCTTGTCCGTGTGGGGAATTTTTTTGGTTCCCATGAGGGAAACTGCAGTATAAATCATACTAATTTGTGTTTTTTTTGAAAATGTAAAAATGCAGAAATTCATTCATAAGAATTCTGGCGGAAAAATATTTTTCAAGTTATTTTAAACTGTAATAATATTTCACAACATAACTGTTTTACTGTAGGTTTGATTAAATAAATGCAGCCTTGGTGAGTAAAGGAGACCTCTTTTTCAGATATATAAAAAAATGTAATCGCAAACTTATACCCCATATATATACTGACTCATATATATACTATACCCCTGAAATACCCAGGCAAACACACATTGATGTAATTTAAATATGATGTGCATTTATATGCAGAATAATATATGAATATTGTGAATATGCACATCTAATAATTTAGATTTATAACATATATGCAATATTACAGTTGCAGTTATACATAGCTTAGGATTCTTTTTTTATATCCCATACCTATTTTGTTTGGTCGTAGATGGAAAGCCATGTCCTCTGGCTCCTGAGCTGGAGCAGTGGAGACCCTGCGGCACGCACCCATGCACAGTGTACTACTGGGATACTTCACCTTGGCATCCCTGTATGCCAAACACCATCACAGACGAGAGTGACGGTAACAGCACAACCCAGATGGAGAATGATGCCACCTGCAGTACAGGGGTACAGATGCGCCAAGTCATGTGCAGGAGAACAGGGAACGGACTCGTACTGCCAAAACGGTAATGAAACAGAATCTTTCATCCAGAATTCTGTGTGGACTTCTATGATGATAATCTCCATTTCCATCATGCCTTGACTGTACTTCAGGTGTCCTGAATCCTCCCGTCCTGACTCGATACGGTCTTGCCCTTTACCCTGCAAAACTGACTGCATCGTCACACCTTTTAGTGAATGGAGCGCCTGTCCCTCTTCCTGTTTATCAGGTAAGCACATATTCCGCTAACACTAACTACATGTCCTAACCATGCATAACTTGAAAAGCTTTATGTATTTTTCCTATACTGTTATCATCTTTGCTTCTTTAGTGAATGCTACTGGCCCAAACCAGTCCCGTCATAGGATCATTATCCAGAGACCGGCTAACGGAGGTCAAGAGTGCCCAGACACTCTTTATGAAGAGAGAGAATGTGATCCATCTCCTCTGTGCCCAACTTACAGGTAAAGAGAGAAATGGTTTCATCTTTTAAATAGTACAAATTCAACTAGGCCAGTTATTTTGGAATGTATAGACACAAAATTAAATTAATTGAATTAAATACCCAAATGCTGATCGTATAGTGATGACATTTCAAAAGTCTCTTATGCTTACTAAGGCTGCATTTATTTCATCAGACATACAGTACAATCTGTAATATTGTGAAATATTATTACAACTTAAAATAACTGTTTTCTATTTGAATATATGTAAAATGTATCCTGTATTCCAGTCTTCAGTGTCACATGATGTGACACGCTTGAGTTCACTGAGCTCCTGAGAGCGACCCATTCTTTCACAAATGTTTGTAGAAGCGTCTGAATGCCTAGATGCTTGATTTTATACACCTGTGGCCATGGAAGTGATTGAAACACCTTTTATTTGGAGGGGTGTCCTTATGCCAATATAGTGTATAAGTATCTGATACAGGTTCTTCATTCTTCAGTTCAATCATATATTCATGGGGAAACTTTAGTCTGTCATAATTAACTTGATATCAACTTGAATACATAAATGCCAACTAAACTCGCAATTGCATTTTTTTTTTTTAGGAATAAGAATTTTCCTGATTTAAAAATATTATATTTATAAATATAGAAATGAATAAATTTAAATCTTTACAACGTACCCTTTAAAACTAGTTTAAAGTAAACTTTTTAAGACAAATAGTAAATTAAAATAAAACCATGTGCAACATGTGGTTCACTCCATTAAAACGTGCTAATGTGTATACCTACTAAATGTGCCAAGAAATTTAGAAACAAATTTTATAAGATGTAATTGAATATAAGCCAGACACTGCAACATGTTTTGTGTGCACGGATGTTTCCTGGCAGATGGCAGATCCACCGCTGGCATCAGTGCGTTCTGGTACCTGATTCGGTGAGGCAGGCTGTGGGTGGGCCCGCAGAGGCATGCGGTATTGGCCTAGAGAGAAGAGGTAAGTGACAGATTAGGATCTCTGTATGATTGAACGTTTTATTAGGAAAGTTCTGCAAAACCGGGGTTACTGTAGGACGATAACTTATCTTAGCTATTCAGAGGGACTTCTGGGCTGCCTGAAGGTTTCTTCCTGGCTATTTTCCTCATATGCCCGTCTTATAGAAAGTTGTCAAAATGTCAGAGAGGACACACAGCGTAGTGTGACATATGACATCTGTGTCTCCGAGCCGTTTTAAAATGCCCTGCTGGTGCTTCATGTAAATTTAATGGCAAGTGCTGGCCTATCAAGACTCAGCAGGGTTCCTTTCAAAGTGCGGTTTACAGTGTACGAGAACAAATTCTGTCACTTTTGAAAAGGGATCTGTACACTTTTTGGCTTTATTTTCTCACCCTTATATCATTCAAAATATTTTTTTTCTATGGCGCACAAAAAAATATTTTGACCGTACAATGTCCATAACAAAACAACACTGGACCCCTTTTGACTTTCAATTCAAGGACGAAAAACCGACATTTTTCAAAATATCTTCTTTTGTGTTTCATGGAAGAAAGAAAGAGAGTGAGTAAATGATGACAAAATCATCATAATATTATAGTTAACAGAAACTAAAACCATAGAAAATATTTTTGTTGCTTTACATAAATGTTTAAAATAAATATGAAAAAAATTAACGTATTTTCATTTAGTTTAACTTAAACTACTGAAATAACTAGAGCTAAAACTGAAACGACAAAAGCACACAACAAAGTTGCTAAAACTTACTACTAACACTAAAATACAAGTGGAAAATATAGAAATAAAAACTCAAATTCAAAAGTCCCCCCCTAGTTAATAATTGTATGCCTTAAAACTCATCTTTGAGCACCAAAATGACAGTTAACATTTCTTTCCTGTAAAAATATTTTTAATGCCTTAAAATAGCTTGAATATAACTACACCCTTGCTTCATGCATTATACGCGGATACATTAATATGCAAATTAGCCCCTCCTCCACTCACTCAGATCATAGCTGATCTACTCTGTAAACGTTACTGTAATAAGCGCTACTACACAATGGCAAGTGGAATTAATTCAGCTATATATGTGGCTTTTCTCAACGTCAAACACATCAATCTTATTAATATGATTAGCCTATGACTGTTATCAAAATTGCTAAATGTACCTGATTTTTCATATCAACAGAAAAATACACCTAGATAACCTGGCTTGTCTTGAGTCTCAACATAGTTAATGATATGCAAAAGCATGCCCACACGTTGTTGAGATTGGTTACCGGGGTTTTGAGAGTGTCTTTGCTAAATTGCAGTTTTAAGGAGAAAATCCTCAATGCATGTGTTGTTGAATTTGCCTTTCTCTTTTTGCTCTTTGTCATGTTTGCAGAGGTGTTGTGTGTTGGTGCAGATGATTCTCCAGCAGACATGACAGACTGCATGAGGTGGGCAGAAGTGATGCCCGTACCTGTGAGGGAGTGCCGTGTGCCATGTAGAGATGAATGTAGCTTCACAACCTGGAGCAGATTCAGCCAGTGTCAAGGCTGTGGAAGTTGGCGCACTCGAACCCGATCTCTGATAGGTAATGTGTTACTTGACTGCATTCTGATTATCACAATGTTTTCTGAAAGCACACACAGCATCCGAGCTCCCTTTCCGTCCAAACTCTCAGGTCGCAGTAAGAAGCGCTGGCGATGCCAACAGGAGGAGTTGTTTCCTCTCCTTGAGAAAGAAGCTTGTCCTTGTTCTGAATTTCACACCAAGCCTCAAGGTCCCTGGTCTACTTGTTTGCTCTCACCAGCAAAGAATATTGCTAGCCATCCTTTCATCCAAGGAGTTTCCCACCAAAGCCAAAAGACAGTCCAGGACTGGCGAGCTCAGAGGAAGAACAGCGACTGTGGGCACGGGAAGCGCTACAGAGCTCTTGCCTGTCTGGATCATCTGGGAAAACTGGTGGAGCCAGATCTCTGTAGCAGCCCTGGTGATGTGCTCTTCAAAAAACATTTTAAAAAAATTATATTGTGTGTGTGTGTCTGTGTGTGTGTGTCTGTGTGTGTGTGTCTGTGTGTGTGTGTGTGTGTGTGTGTGTGTGTGTGTGTGTGTGTGTGTGTGTGTGTGTGTGTGTGTGTGTGTGTGTGTGTGTGTGGGGGCATGTTTTTGTGAAATATCAGGACACAAATGTGTATAATGACATGGGTATGACATAGGTATTACAAAAAGAGGGTAAAATATGAGGACGTTCCCCATGTCCACACTTTTCAAAATGCTTATAAATGACACAGGATGAGGTTTTTTTCACAGAAAGTAAACTGCGCAGTCTCCTGTGATGGGTAGGTTTAGGGGCAGGGGCAGTGTAGGGGGATAGAAAATACGGTTTGTACAGTATAAAATGCATTACGCCTATGGAATGTCCCCACATTTCACAAAAACAAACGTGTGTGTGTGTGTGTGTGTGTGTGTGTGTGTGTGTGTGTGTGTGTGTGTGTGTGTGTGTGTGTGTGTGTGTAATTATAAAAACAAATGTAGTGTTACACACACTAATTTTATTTTTAAATTAATATTTCAAACTAATATTAAAATTTTTTTATTGTTTTATTGCCCTGTTGATTCAAAAATATTATGTATATATATATATATATATATATATATATATATATATATATATATATATATATATATATATATATATATATATATATATATATATATATATATATATATATATATATATATATTTTACAAACACACACACACACAGATATATATATATATATATATATATATATATATATATATATATATATATATATATATATATATATTGATCAGGCAAAACATTATGACCACCTTCCTAATATTGTGTTGGTCCCCCTTTTGCTACCAAAACAGCCCTGACCCATCAAACAACCTTATGCAACAAACTGCGATGCACTGTTTATTCTGACACCTTTCTATCAGGTAGTCTGATCAGACCACACGGGCCAGTCTTCGCTCCACACGTGCATCAATGAGCCTTGGCCGCCCATGACCCTGTCGCCGGTTCACAACTGTTCCTTCCTTGGAGCACTTTTGATAGATACTGACCACTGCAGACCAGGAACACCCCACAAGAGCTGCAGTTTTACAGATGCTCTGACCCAGTCATCTAGCCGTCACAATCATATCAGGGCCCTTATCAAACTCGCTCAAATCCTTACGCTCGCCCATTTTTCCTACTTCTAACACATCAAAATGTTCACTTGCCACCTAATATATCCCACCCACTAACATGATGAAGAGATGTTATTCACTTCAGCTGTCAGTGGTCATAATGTTATGCCTGATTGATGTGTGTGTGTATATATATATATATATATATATATATATATATATATATATATATATATATTTTTTTTTTTTTTTTTTTTTTTTTACTAATATTAAGTGTCATGAATGCTGTTACAGGTTATGAAGAGGAAGTGTGTCATGTGCCCTGTTTTACGGACTGTAAGCTGAGTGAGTGGTCAGATTGGTCCGCCTGCAGTGCCTCCTGTGGTGGGGGTGTAAAAGTTCGCTCTCAGTGGCTACGAGAAAAACCTTTCAATGGAGGTCGACCCTGCCCAAAACTCAATTACAAAAATCAGGTGAGAATGATTTTTCACTTCAATTTTTTTATTTTTTATTGGGAGGTTACTTTTCTTTTACATTATTGATATTGTAGTCCAAATAAGGCAAGAGTTGTTCTGATAACTAGCTTTAGACTTACAACTGACAATGACAATAGAGCCGTTCAGTCCATTTAAACTAGCCTCAAGAAAAAATCACATGCTGTACACATGCACACACGCGTATGCTTAAATTATATACGTTCATATATTCATGAGTCACAGAGGACCAGACTGTGTGTGTGTGTGTAAACCTACTGTATAATTTATTATTCATCTGGCCCGTCTTTGGTGGTCTTCCCCAGCCTGTCCACTTTCAGCTGTTTCCGCAGTGTTTCTCAACTACACAAGACAAGACTGGAGAGGATCAAGACCTCCGGGGACTGAACCTCTTATCCCCCCAGCTTTTTGCTCTTGCTTCCTTTTATTTCACTCTCTTTATTTTATATTCCATCAGGGCAGGTCAAGCAGCATTAAAGTTTCATGGATCTGAACTGGAGTCAGCAAGCATTTCCTTCAGCTCAGTTTCCCTCATAGAAATGAACCACTAAATAACAAATCTACGGTGGAGGCACACATCTTTCAATAGAAACTAATAGAAATTCTTTCCTTTTCTTTCCCTTTCCTTTCCCGTTTTTCTATTCCTTCTTCCTTTCCCAATGACGTTCCTCTTCCTTCTTCCTTTTATTTTCCTTTTCCCATTCTTTTAATTATATATATAAATATCTATTTTTTTATTTTTATCTAATTATTTTCCAATTTCCTGTTCCTTTACCCTTTTTCCTTCATTTCCAAATTAATCACCTCTTCCTCTTCCTTTCATATCCTTTTCTAATGCATTTGCTTCATTCCCCTTTCTTTCCATTTACTTTCCTTCCCCGTTAATTTCATATTTTTTTCATTTATTATCCTTTTTCCCATGTTTTACATTTCCTTTCTTTTATTTCCTTTCTTTCCTGTTTTCATTTCCTCTCACCATTAATTTCCTCTTCCTTTCATATCATTTTCTTTCCATTTAATTTCCTTTTCTGTTTCCTTCCTCATTCATTTAATTTTTTTTCTTTATTTCCCTTTTTTAAATGTTTTAAAATGTATTTTCTTTTCTTTTCCTATGCTTTGCTTTCTTATTTTGGTACTTTGCTTTCCTCTTCCTTGCTCTTTTCTCTCTTCTTTCTTTTCCTTTTACCCTCTCCATTAATTTCCTTTCTCTCATATCCTTTTCTTTATGCATTTTTCATTTTCCAATGCATTTGAATTATTTTCATTTTCCCTTTACCCATTATTTCTATTGCCTTTGTTTTCCTTTATTTTTATTCCCTTTCTTTACTGATTCTTTTCTCTATTTTTCCTTCCCATTCCCCTTTCCTATCCCCTTTTATATCCTCTTCCTTTCCCCCCTTCATTCCTCTTTCTTTCTTGTGGTTTTGCTGCTGGTCATGTTCTGCTGATATGAAAATCTACAAAGGCTCAGGTGAGTACCCTAGATAATTGTTTGTATGTAAGATTTTGTCCTTAAAAGTGTGTGTGTGTGCCCGCTTGTATAAATATTAGCATGTTATCTTTTATTCTGTACATACTTTGTATACACAGAGATGCACAAAACCTGTGTGCATGCTGTCATAACTAAAGTAAAGCTATCTTGTGTGATCAGGTGTCTGAGGTACTGCCCTGTTACTCTGACTGCAGTCATTATGTGTGGGAAGTGGAGTCCTGGTCCATGTGCATCATAAAGCCACCACACAATCTCACGAACACTGTCTCTGGATCAACCCACCCTTCCTGCGGAGAGGGTTTCCGGACCTGCAAAATCCAGTGAGCTTATCACAGTTAGTCTTTTAATGAGCAAATTATCTCTTTAAAAGTCTCATTAAAACGAATTTGTGTCTCGTACTTAGAATGTCTTTTTAAAATGTCCCCATTCTGCCACAATACAGCAGCACAATATATTGTGTCTTACACAGTACAATAATAAAACCTGTGTGCGTCACACAGCAAAATTGTCTCATAAGTCAGCGTTCAAAACCGAGGAGAGGTCACGACTGTGCCAAACATATTCATGGGGTCATAACTCTGCTTCTTAAAGATAAGTGAGGTCGTAACTCTGCCCTTCAGACTAAAGTGAGGTCAGAGGGGATGATGGGATATTGTATGTAATGTAATAACTAAACACAACAATGTTTTCTGGTTGTATTTGTGCTCTCACCATGACTAGCTAACATTTTCTTTGCATTAGAGGTGCCACAACCATCCTAGACATCGCCTGCATTTTAGGCTCTTTATAGATTCATTTGAAATACAAAAATAACTTTTATTTGTCTCTTGACTGAAAGCTGCTTGAAAAAGGGAGGAGAAGACCAGGATGAGCTTGTGGATGACTCACTGTGTGCCCAGGAGGAACAGCCAATCACAGCGGAGACCTGTCAACTGCCGTGCCCCGCCCACTGTGTGACATCAGAGTGGAGCCAGTGGACCAAATGTACCGTGGTCAGTTTGACTGATGGATGAATAGATGGAGGGGCTGATAAATGGATAAGAAAATGTCAGTAAGGAGGGAAGCTTGTCATGATGGGATGACAATAGCGAAGCCTTTATTACTTTAGTAAATATATTCCTGTATAAAAATATTCTTTAACAAGTAAATGATAATTAATATCTAAAAATGTCAAATTGTGTATTGACTGGAATGTGCGTGTTTAGCACTTAATTTGTGGAATTATGTTGATTATCACTGAAAATTATTGTGTCATGTCCCTAAATTAGCAAAAAGAAGCAAAATGCATACAGTAATGCATCTGAATAAACAATAAAATCCACACGCAGTTAATGAGAAGTCCCCATTAGGATATGCAAGATTGTTTACTGGTGTGATTGATGTCTGCATTCCTCCAGGATTGTAGTGATGGTGATATGAGGTGGAGGAGTAGAAGTGTTTTAAGATGGCCAGAAGGAGATCACACCTGCCCTGATCTAAACCAGACTCAACCCTGTATCAATATGACCTGTCTCAAATACTCCTACGTTTACTCAGGTACTGTAACAAACGTTCACACCAGTGGCGAGGCCAGACATTTTAAAGTGAGTTGACCTCAGCTCAGTGCCTAATCTCAACATGACGTGTAGATCTTGAGAGAATCCTCATACAGTGGCGATGATGCTGTGTTTTCTAACGTCATTTGACAACGCCAGTAAGGTCAACGAATGGAAACTTCTCAGTATGGGATTTCGGACGCAGTGTAAATGTCAGGTATGGAGGGTGGGTATATTAGATAGGGACGATGAGGAAAGACCAATCGGGGACCGTTATACACCGGAAGCTCTTTTAAATGGGATTGATCACTCATATTGACAGCTCTTGTATTTAACATTTGTCATGTATGCAGGATTTTTCTTCTTTCCCACCAAAAAACTATGTTGTCTCATTTAATTGGGTGGACCAGCCATCAATCTGAGTGGGCCAGTGCCCTAATGTAGCCTCGCCACTGGTTCACACTATCACAATTTACAGATTGTCAAAGTGTTCTGTCCACATTATGGAGTGCTGTGTGTGTGTGTGTGTGTGTGTGTGTGTGTGTGTGTGTGTGTGTGTGTGTGTGTGTGTGTGTGTGTGTGTGTGTGTGTGTGTGGACTGGTAATCCCTACGGTATGGGGACAAAATGTCCCCACAAAGATGGCAATATCCAAATTTTTGTCCTTGTGGGGACATTTTTTGGTCCCCATGAGGAAAACATCTTATAAATCACACTAAGTGATGTTTTTGAAAAAGTAAAAATGCAGCATGTCTCCTGTGATGGGTAGGTTTAGGGGCAGGGCAGTGTAGGGGATAGAAAATATGGTTTGTACAGTATAAAATGCATTACGCCTATGGAATGTCCCCATAAAACATGGAAACACAACATGTGTGTGTGTGTGTGTGTGTGTGTGTGTGTGTGTGTGTGTGTGTGTGTGTGTGTGTGTGTGTGTGTGTGTGTGTGTGTGTGTGTGTGTGTGTGTGTGTGTGTGTGTGTGTGTGTGTGTGTGTGTGTGTGTGTGTGTGTGTTGAAGACTGGAGTAGCTGTCAGCTCAGTGAAGACGCAGTATGTGGCCGGGGGATTAAGACACGTCTCCTGAACTGTGTCCGCAGCGATGGGAAGCTGGTGGAACTGAGCATGTGCAAAGAGGTGACTATTCTTTTCTCTCTGGAATTCTTTCACAATAAAAGCTCTAATAGGAATCCAGTGATTTAATTGTCGTCTTCTCTTTTCTAGTTGGGTCCTTCACGTGGAAAGCTCTCTGCCCCCTGTGAGGTGGGCTGCCCTGTTAATTGCCTGATTACAGAGTGGTCCACTTGGTCAGAATGTTCACACACCTGTGGAAGCCAAAGTAAGATCTCCAATTGATATAATAATAATGTTATTATTATATAAATCATTATTATTATAATAAATAAGTAGCTTTTTATAATATAAAACATTATACCAACTTTTTTTGTTTATTTTTTTTAAGAAAACAAGTGGTGCTTTCGTTCTCAATACTGGCCAATAAAATTTAAATAATTATTATTAGTAGTAGTAATTCATATTAGTTATTAATAATACATTTTGATTGATTTTGATACTTGATTTCTATCTCCATTTCTGTTTTGTTTTTCCCTACTCCTTTCTTCTTTATTTTTATTGTATTGTAAAGCACTTGTGTTATATACTTGTGTTGTGCTCTATAAATAAAACTTGACTATAATTAATACATAATTATTTAATATTAATATATATTTAGAATTATTTTATCATATATTTTTTATGAAGAGTAAAATGAAATGGTGCTTTCCTTTTCAAAACAAGCCAATAAAATCAACAACAGCAATAATAATAATAATAATAATACTATTTGATTATTTAATAAATTCATATTTAATATTATATATTTGTTTTTGATGAAAACATAAGTGGTGCTTTTTGTTATGAATCTAGAATCTTTGGAAAGATAGCACACACCTGTATGTTTACACCCTTGAGAGTTCAGTCATGCTTCCTTGAACTCTGCTATTGTTAGGGGCTTAATTAAAATCTATTATCAGTCTCATTTATCTTCATTCAAGGCTCTGCAAGTCCCGTGAGGAAACTCTTCCCAGAGCGCTTATTACATTTCAGCATGCAAACAGTGGACTTCAGGTCCTGATTCCACGTGTTTGTGTCTTGTTGCATGTGTATGTGTATGAATTTTCCAGGTCAAATGACACGTTCCAGGGTCGTTCTGCAGCCTGCCAATGAGGGAGGTCGTCCCTGTCCATCTCAACTCTCCCAGACTCGTCCCTGTCCCATTAGGCCCTGCTACAGCTGGAGGCTGGGGGACTGGAGACCATGCAGGGTTGAGGTAGTACTGATGCAGTGCACCTCAAACACAACTGCTGCTGCCGCTGAGATATTGTCCTTTGTTAGCACAAATGAACAGACTAAAGATGTAGATGTTCACGTAGCTAAAGGCTACCGCTTTCCATTAAACTGTCAAAGTCTGCACATCATAACACAGTTTCCCCTGAGCTTATATGAGATCAAATCATCCTCGCTGTGCCGTTATAAACAGCTCTGACAGAATTCTGGCTCATTCTTAGATCTTTATGTTAAATGATCGGCAGAGGTGCGGCATCACATAAAAATAAATCAAAACCTATTCAGCAGCTGAAAGTATATAGATGCAAAAATGGATCAAAACTGACAGTAAAGACATTTTATTTTTTAAACGTTTCAATATGTTTCTATTTTAAATAATTGTCCTTTTCATCAAAGAATCCTTAAAAAAATATTAAGCAGCACAACTGTTTTCAACACTCATTATAAGGAATGTTGATCCTGAGCATCAAATTAGTATATTAGAATGATTTCTGAAGGATCATGTGACTGGAGTAATGATGAAAATATTACAGTTTTACTGTATTTTTGATCAAATAAATGCAGCCTTGGTGAGGCTTTTTTTAAAAACCTTTTTAAAAAATCTTACCAACCCTATTCTTTTGAACAGGTAGTGTATGTCAAAAGTAAAATGATGTCAACTAATTTTTTTTATATAAAAGTAAAGGTAATTTTAGGTCTAAAAAAGTATATAATTTTAGGTGTAAACACTAAAAATTTAACTGCTACTAAAAAATGTTTTATAATTGGGGTGTAAAATACATCATTAAAAAATGATTGAAAAAATGTAAATTCTTTGTCCCAGGTTCCTCTCTGGTAGAATAAAGGCTATCAATTAAAGGTGCCTTGTTATACAAATCACTGAAATAGGTGTCCTCCTGAGCAATCAAATGTTTCTCTTTGACAGACGTAGGTAAGCAGCAAAAAAAAAAAAATTAGTCCGACACGCTTTTTTAGCCAATAAGAACACCGAAAGATCAGAAACACTCTCTGGCTGTGAATCATTTCGCGTGTTGGACACAAGCCCATGCGGAGGCCACATTATGGTGTTATGAGCCAATTATATTATGGCTAAATCTAGAGTGGTTTCTTTCTACCCCCACTTTCTAAATAACAGAACTCTAGAAAAAAATGACCTGAAGTATTTCAGCAGCACACTGAAAAGACTTGATACATCTAAACTGTTCAATATAACATCAAGAACATGACAGATCTGCTGTCTGTAATCTCTCTCTCTCTCTCTCTCTCTCTCTCTCTCTTTGCAGGGGGCCGACTGTGGCGAGGGAGCGAGTCGGAGGGAAATATCCTGTGTGGTGCACTGGGGTTCTCTCTCAGGTCCTCCTCAGCCCGTTCCGGTAGATGATAAGATGTGTGTAGGAAATTCACAGAGCAAAGTCAGTGAGATTGAGTTACTGCAACCCTGCACAATCCCTTGTCCAGGTTTGTATCTCTAGCACAAATACCACACTCAAAAGTTTGGAATAAAGATTTTTCAAATAGTTTTTAAAGAAACTCACCATGGCTGCATTTATTTGATTTTTATCAAATAAATGCAGCCTTGGTGAGTTTCTTTCAAAAATATTTGAAAGATCTTTATTCCAAACTTTTTTGGAATATACGGTAAAGACAGTAATATTGTGAAATATTATTACAATTTGAAATAAAGGTAATAAAATGTATTTTATAAGCTCTTTGCAACCACTCATTGGCTGCAATATCTCTCTGGTACATCAGGAGAATGTCACCTAACCAAGTGGTCACCATGGAGTTCATGTCAGCTGCTGTGTTTGGATGGGAGGAGTTTTGAGACGTGGGGTCGGCAGGCTCGTTCTAGAGCCGTAGTCACACAAGTCCCGGAAAATCAGGACTCCTGCCCCAGCCAGATGTATGAGGCACGGCCATGCCGAGGTTTGTGGGAAGCCATAGGGCCCTATCATATTCCGCCGCAATCAATCATATACATGTAAAAGTGTCGTTTGCTAGTTTCAGCCCGACGCAGTTATTCATTTGTGCCCATTTGTGCTCCCATGGGCGTGCTGGTCTGAAAACGAGGTGTGTTCAGGTGCATTGTTGGTTGCTATTTTGAGGCAACTGAAAATGACTACGCCATTGACCAACAAAAACCTGGTCTAAAGTCAATAGTGCAGTATGTTTTGTGTTATTTACAGGAAGCGTTAGTAATGTGCACCTATAGGCAGGTGCACAACACACATACACTGTTTATTACACACACAGGGATGCACAGCACTACATTAACATTTTTAAATATGAAAAATTAAAGGAATTTAATGTAAAAGATTATTATTGTGAACATAAATATAAAAATGCCAACATGTCATAATGGATAGTCATTGCATGTATCAGAATTAGCCTACCTATTTACAGTAATGACGACCAAGCAGGCATCATTGGATGAGCGAATGGAAAATAGTCAAAAGTCTTGTGGAAACAAATCTATTGTGTGTTTTGAGGCCTTAATTCAGTGACTTGAATTTTTTCCAAAACCCACGTTATTCTCTTAAAAATACAAGCTTGTACATACATGTTGCTCGCATATTATGGTAGCCCAGTTTGATGCTAAATACATTGACAATACAATTTTGTCATTAATATGTTTATAAGCAACTGAAAAAAGCACAAATGTCCAGCATGTCAAAACTTCTAAAGGGCTCTAAAAACTGCCCTCATGTAGGAGGTTCAGGGAATGGGAGATGAGACTCTGATTCCAGGCTGTTGTTTTTCATAGCTGTTATTTCCTCCCTGGCTGTGTGAGAAAATAACTCTTAGGCTGAGAAGTGATAAACAGGAAGTGTTGTTCAGCCACTAAACCAGAAAAGCACTCTACTGTGTTTTCGTCTGTTCTTACAGGAGGAACGTGTCTTAGTTATGAATGGATGACCGGTGAGTGGAGGCATAACCGTAGGCTGGTGTGGTGCCAGCGCTCTGATGGAGTCAACGTCACAGGTGCGCACTATTAATGCATTCATTCGCGAAGTAGTATAAGAAAACAAATACATGTCTCATTTCATACCTTTTTTAGTATTGGAAAGCACTAGGAAAAAACAACCATTAATTTTCATTTTGGCTTAATGTAATCAGTGTTCCTCTACATTAGGAGGCTGCATCTCTCAGAACCAGCCATCTGCAGTACGACAGTGTCACCCTCCCTGCACCAAACCCTTCTCCTTCTGCACACAGGTAACACAGAACACTGTGAACATGAATCTCACAAAGAACATGCTCCTATTTCATCCCCAAACTAAAAGGAACAAAGTAACAGTATTTTATTTTTATTTTTTAAGAAGAAGAAAGAAATGAAGCACATTTTCCTCTCCTTCCTTCTCATTGTTATTGTTACCTAAAACTAAAACCAATGTTTTTTGGTTAATTAAAACAAAAAAATGATACACATTTAATCACAATTAATTTTTTAAAACTATTTTATAAATAAAAATATTTTTTTTATAAAATATAATTTTATAATTAAAGCTATATAAAATATTAAAAACTTAAATAATACTTGTAATACTTAACCCTTTAAAAAGGTTTTCTTACCGTTTTGAATATTTCTTCATCACAGTAATGGAAATGTGGGGGTGGTTTTGATAGAAATAATAATTATTATTAATATAAGTATAAAAACTATAATAATGTTTTATATGTTTTATTAATGATTATTTTACTTTAACAAATACAATGGATAATTAATTAATTGTTTTGTTTATATTTAAAATATACAAATAAATCAAAATGTTTTATTGTTATTGTCAATATATTTTAACCATAGGGTTATGGTTATGGTTAACAATTTAACAGAAAAAATGGTAATACAACTGCTGTAGCTTTGGATCTTCGTTCCAGCACTGAATGATATTCTTTTTTATAAGGAAATGAGCTTTGACAGATGCTGAGTTTACGAAGTGTGGTATCATTTGACTCACGACAGTGTCTCACTCTGTTGTGATGAGATGTAAAACTCTTCATTATCATACATCACAACTTCATCTCACCCACTAATGCTGTGCAATTAACAGCTGTATGTCTCCATATGTAGAACGTAGCACATTGCAATATCCAGCTGGCCCCACACTACCCCATCACTCTTTACAAGGATCTCTGTCTTGTTGTCAGAATGGAGTCTGTGGTTGTGAGAAGGGCTTCACAGAGGTCATGACCTCTCATGGGTTCCTTGACTACTGTACCAGAACCCCAGGGTTGGACCATAAGAAGGCAGATGTGAAAACCACCGCAGGCCGTCTAAGACCAGAGCACGTTTGGAACAAGAACCACGTCAAGGACTGGGCGCTACAGCCTCTTGGACCTGGTACAACAACCATATGCTTTATGAGTGATGCAGTGATGATGTATTTTTGTAGGCCTACCCAGAAGTTAGCATCACCCCGGTTCCCTCAACAAAAACCCAATAGGATTTTTCCAATGGCTTTTGAATTATTGCAGGAGAATACGTTCTGTTTTACTATCAAATTGTTTTTTTGGCAAGAAACATTTTCCCTGAAAGTTTAAAGTCGGTGTGATGGCGTTTGACGTCTCAACAACCACTATAGTCCCATTAAGACACTTGTTAGCAAACGCCTTTTTCAAGACAAGTAAAGTGTTTAAAGGGTTAGTTCACCCAAAAATGAAATTCTGTCAATAATTTCAAACCTGTAAGACCCGTAAGACCTTTGTTCATCTTCGGAACACAAATTAATATATTTTGATGATATCCAAGAGCCCCTCTATAGACAGCAGTTTAATTACCACTTTCAAGGCCGAGAAAGGTAGTAAAGACATCATTAAAATCGTCCATGTGACTCCAGTAGTTCAACCTTAATGTTATAAAGTGACGAGAATACTTTTTGTGCGCAAAACCAAACAAAAATAACTTTATTCAACAATTTCTTCTAGCCTGTGTCAGACTCTTATGTGGTTGACGCAGTGTAAACAGTGCAGCGCTTCCAGAACGCCGGCTTGCCATTGGCCGACGCTGTTCACATGAGCACCGCGACGCATACGCACGTTCTGCTGTATAGCTAGGAAGGGCGTCACTGTTTACACTGTCATCAGCGTAAGAGTCTGACACAGACTAGATTGTTAAATAAAGTCGATATTTTAGTTTTTTTTGCGCACAAAAAGTCACTTCATAAATTTAAGATTGAACCACTGGAGTCACATGGACTATTTTAGCAATGTTTTTTTCTACCTTTCTGGACCTTGAAAGTGTTAATTACATTGCTGTCTATGGAGGGGACTGAGAGCTCTCAGATTTCATCAAAAATATCTTCATTTCTGTTCCGAAGATGAACGAAGGTCTTACGGGTTTGGAACGACATGAGGGTGAATAATTAATGACAGATTTTTTGGGGGTGAACTAGCCCTTTAAGCTTGTGTTAACCACAGACCTTATTTCAAGCATTTAACCAATAACTCTATTGGATGGATTGTTTGATAGACAGCTAGTGGTCGAGAGCTTTTCTCAACTAGAATGCTTTGATTGAGCAAAAATGTTAATGTTTATTTTGACTGACAGATGGGCGTGTCAAGTTGTGGGTATATGGGCTGATGGCGGCCGGGTTTGTTGTGATCCTCCTCCTCATCATGATGTCCTTCCTACTGTGGTGAGGACTGATTTTTTTTGTGCTAGTTTAATGTGCTTCATATCACTCCATGATTTCTTTATTCTCACATAATTAAACAGTCGGGGTCCTAATCACCCTCCCACCCTCAGTTTATTTTCCAATAATGACTGCCTGAATGAACATTGTTCCTAAATAAACAAATCATTTACGATATCATAGATAAAACATGTATGTTCTGCTCTCTAGTGGTGATAATTTAAACTGCAATAAATCATGATGCAAATAGTTTTTTAGGTGGTTGTGAGTTTATACACATTTAAACATGTTTTGCGTTTCAGTAGGAACCCAGAGGGCAGTCCCAGCAGCAGTCCACAGAAAGCACTGGCTCTGGCATATGATGGGGACATGGATATGTGAGTCCACTATGCATATACAATGCTAAAACAGACGTCTGCATCATTCAGGCACTGCATGAACTTTGACAGCAGCACACAAGCGGAGCATGACAAAGAGCCAGACCAGAGATGGTGTTGACTGGAGAACTAAACGGGAGGCTGCATGTCGGGAGAACATGGAAAATGTCATACAGCTGAAACGGGATGTGACATCACGCCTACAGTACCATAGCGTGAGTGTGTGTATGTTTGTGCGTGTGTTTGTTCATGAGCGCGTGCAAAGATCTGTGCGTGCAGTTTGTTTAATGCCCATTATGAGGAAATTGTTCTGTACGTGTTAAAGGAATCGTTCACTCATAAAGGAGTTTCTCATGTCGTCCCAAACCCTTATTTATATCTATCTTCTGTGAAACACAAAAAGAGAATTTCTAACGAATATCTGCGCCACTCTTTTTAATATAATCAGTCGTATGAACTAGTTTTATAAAGCTTTTGCTTCTATTTTTTCCGATGCTTGAAAGCTTTGTTACTATTCAGTGCATGAAAAAGAGCTACCAGAACATTCTTAAAAACATTTCATTAAAATTCCTTTGTTCCACAGAAGAAAGTCGGTTATATGAGTTTGAAACTTAGATTGGCAGAATTTTCATTTTTGGGTGAACTATCCCTTTAAAGATCCCCCTTAAAAAGGGATGTTTTCTGATGCACTACATTAGTGCCATCTTAAGTGCCATATTTAGTCATTTATTTACATTTTAAAACTTATATAGCCTTTAAAGATTGCCTCCCTCTTTTGGTCATTTAGGTGTTAAACAACAATCTTTTGATTTTACCCTGATCAGCTTTGAAGGATTTAAAATGCTTTGTTACCCCCTGACATGGTTGTAACATGTTCTTTTGTAATGTGTGTACTGTAATGTGAATATTTTCTATCTGTGTCTTCTAGTGGTTTATAAATAAATCTGAATCGCAGAGAGAGTGTTATATTTAAATAAGCACTGTTTCCTGCTGTAGGACCTTCATATTTCTGCTGTGTTTGCGCTCTTTTAGATTGATCTCTGTCTTTGCGGTTCTGGAACAGTGCTGCTGTCATTTCTGATCAGTATCAATACACTGAGCCAACTTCTATGGGTCAAGCCCAGATTGTCATATTTCTCTCATGAATTGTAATTAGACTGTGAATTAGTTAGAACAGATGAGATCAAATGAGGAAAACGCAGGTGCTACACAGCTGCATGTATTCGCAAGGGCCTGTAGATGGCAGTAGGATACTATGATTGAAAACCCAATTGTCTGAAGTTTTTGGTTCTTGTATGCTGATATAATGCTCCGTAAGCATTCAATACAATATCAAGGACATCCCAAGAGAGCATCTGAATTTTAAGCATTAGTAACCGTGTATATATATTTCAGAAGTTTGAAGAATCACTGTTTTAAAAAAAAGATCCCATTTAAAAAAATGCCTGTTTATTTTTATGCAGCTTACTGCTTTTATTTATTGGAGCTTACAGTTTTCAGATCAACTTATGGTAAATGATATCAATAAAGGTGTAATATAGTTTCAAACCTATGTGATTTCCATGGATCAAAAGAATGAGAAGTCTAGCAGAATGTTTGAGTTGCTACCATACAATGATTTGTCAATCTTACTCGTTCATATTCACAATTATCAGACATGTCCTGATGGGTATTACATCAGTGACAACAAATCTAAATGGTTGTTTAACGTTTTAATAATGCACAGGTTTTCATGTTTAAGCAATCTGTACCTTTAAGGGTGCTTGCGAGAGCCAAAGGTAATAAAAAAAAGTAAAAAACCCTGCAATCTTTTTAGCATCTGCATGCTGTTAAATACTCACAAGTTGGCATAAATGCATGACAAAAAATTCAATCAGCAATTGTGATTGATTTGGAGAAGTTTTGATCGAGCGCAAGGCATTTGAGTGAGTTTTCTTCACACCTCGCTTTGCATCAGGTCACTGATAAGGTTTTCCAACAGCCCAGATTTCGAAATTGGATTCATTGATTTACGAGAGGAGGTAAACGACTTTTAACTACTCTCAAAGGAAAATATTGTAGGTTATTTGGACCTTGAATTATTTTCTGTCTAGCTAAATTCAGCCAAAGATGATCAAATTACCCATTATAGGCAAATGGGCGGCCCACAGCAGCAGTCTTTTTGCATCAAAATGTATTTTGTCTCTCACAATCTGGTTACTGTTGAAGGACGACATTAATTTTACATGTCCGTTTTTGCAACAGTGGATCAGCCTTTTGTGTAGATATGTGGTTGTTTAAGACAGAGTTTACTCATTTAATTTAGTTTTCGGTCAAACAGAAGACCTCTCATCTCCTCAATCCTCCACTCTCGTACCTTCTTCTCCCCTCCCCTCCCCTTCGCTCCTGTATCAGTGAAGAAGTGCATTAGAGAGCTCTCGTTCTCGCTCGTGTCTCTGTGTGCCTTATCAGATGAGATAAGCTTGAGTGCTAAGGTTCTAATAGGGTTCCAGCCCAGTGGGATTCTCCTCACGTGCCCAGAGAACAACAAACACATACATCACTGCACCCCGAGATCAGCTCCACTCCACGACAACACAGACGCTGCCCAAATCAACCACATTCTGAACCATCAAGATCCCAGTTTACTGAAAGCACCTGAGATCGCCAAGAGTTTGCACTTAAAGGTACAGTTCACCCTAATATGTTTTTCTTTCTTTAACACACCTTATTTGAATATATTTAAACATGAATGTGTTGAATATAGTGGAATATATTACATGATTTGGGGGAATAAATCAAACTGCTATTTTTTCCTGATAAAAACTGCAATTTGGATTTAAAATGCAATTTAAAAAACTGTGCTTGTATATAGGGGTGCACAAAAATAATCATTTGTCATTGAAACATATTCCCGCCCCCAAACTCATGCAATTGGTTAACTCGTGTTAACCTGGACATAATGCACATAATGTTTTGAAGAAGCTACAGTAGGGAAAAGTGTTTTACATCCAAAACATTGACAGGATTACAGTCTCATCATGCTTATAATAAAACACAAAAAAGTCTGCCTCAGCAACAAGCTTTGTCAGGCACTTTCGAGGGCAGCTCACCTTCCAAATATTAGTAAACGATTATTAAACACAAACATTAAGTGGAAGGCCAGTAATGAGAAAGATAAAGGAAAGTGGCAATGAAGAAAAAGAAGAGTGTTGGAGGAGATAACTCCCGTCTCTTCATTACTCCCTTCTCTCTTCCATTAAAAGCTTTTTCCAGCTCCTCTGCCCCCGGCTGAAGACTCTGAAGAGAAAGTGTAATTGTGCATGGGAAATTAAGTCTGCGACTTGCGACACTATTTAAAATACTGAGTCCCCAAGGGTGAGGAAGTCTGCTATATAATGAAAACCAGTGTTGAGGAAGCTACTTTAAAACTCTAGCTTGTCAAGCTTCAAGATCCTCATGACTTATTAATAAAGGAGTAGTTCACTTAAATGAATATTCTTTCATTATTTACTTAACCTTATTTTGTTGCATTCCTGGCTTTCTTCCATGGATGGATATTATGGCAACAAGGAAAAAAAGTGTAAAAGTGGTCCATATGACTCGTGAAGTATATACACTGCAGCATAAGTCTTTTGAAGTCAAATGATAATCTTGATATCTGCATAGATCTCCCAACTCATGAGAGAAATAACATTGAACCATTTGCAAATGTGGCATTCTTTTGAGTTAGACCATTTCAATGAATCCGTTGATCTATTTTACAAAACCGGTCTATATGATAAACTTGTGAAACGTTATAATCCCATTACCAAGTTCTCATGAGTTTACTAAACAACCGTAACAAAGAACGAAACATTCTTCTGATGTAGATCTGTTCAATGATGCAGTTGAAACCGCCTGAATTATTTGTTCATTAATTAAACTCACGAACGTCCGAATTCACAGCACTCATAAGAGAGGGAAAAAAGTACCCGTATGACCTACTACTTCCAGTGAGTATATACTTCAAGTGTGTATACAATGAACACTTAACTATTCCATGACGAGGCCACGGGAGAGGATTTGTGATTGGCATTGAAGTGACGCTGGTAGGTCACATGACAGTGACAACATGACAAATGTAGTACACACTCTTAGAAATACTTTGGTCGCAAAATAATAATTATTCAAAATAAGTACCTATTCAGAGAGAATTAGATTTTGGACACAGCCCATGTCACAATATCGGTCTAAATTACACAATCCTGAATCAAACCGATCATCACTTGACTTGAGAAAAATATCAGTGAAGAAATTGCTCTTTTGAGTTAGAATCATTCTTTTGATTCAAAGTTTTCTAATGAATCAGTTGATCTATGTAATATCCAAGGGGGTAATCCAGCCCCTGGAAAGTGTTCCTTCCATAGGGGCAGCCAATGCTAACCAAGCCATCACCTGCTGTTAGCATCCCATTGACTCCCATTCATTTTGGCATCACTTTTTTCAACGAACAACTTTAAATCTGAGGCGTGTAAAGACTCCATTTGTCCATTGTTTATTTCTAAAGAAACACGACAATGTATAAAAGGCTACATTACCTTGTATCTTACAATATCGCCCGTAGTGTTTTTGTAAAAATAGGCAAACGAGAGAAATTTTCCCACGGAGAAATTACCGTATAGACAGGAGGAGAAGCTCGCAGGCAATCTTTTACTGTCTACTATGAGGCAATCGGGGGGACGTGGAGGCATTAAGTCCAGTAAAATCAAGGGAGAAACCCATAGAGAGCCAAAAGCAATGGGACAAAATATTTCAACAACGTGATTCAGATTTCACTCTGCACAACTACTAGAAGACTTACAACAGTCAGACAGGTTGCTCACGTCACATCTACGTCGTCAAGCTCAGTCGGAGTCTGCGCAGTACGATCAGGAAGTGAGTGCTTCTATCTGACTTCACTTTTCTCCGTCGAAGTCTATGGGGTCGCTGTGTCCATTTCTTTTATGGTAATGTCAGTCTGAATGATAAATTCATGAATCGGTCTGATCCGGTTCACTGACTTCGCCATTTCTCTCATGAGAAACAGATCAAAGAACAAATCATTCTTTTGATATTTTCAATCAAATGGTTAATCAACTGCTCAAAGCTAGTCTGGATGATTTTTTTACACATTAAACTCATCCATTTGAGTTCAACTTAGACTGTTATTCTCTCATTAATCATTTGTTTGTGTCAAATCTTTTCGATGAACAAATCAATCCACTGTACTGAATGACACATCCACAAATTGGATTTACCGGATCTCTGGTTCAACTCACTGTTTTAATCTGCAACACCAGTAACAAAAAAGCCTACTGGAAGGGAAGATTGTCATATGACTTGGAATAACCTTTTGTGACACTTTATAGAGGAACTAGTTATAGTCTACTCTTCTTACTAACATGTTTTGTTTTTTCTGACCGCTTGACCTTTGTCCAAGCCACTGATGGGCCTTTTAAACACAAAGCCAGCTTTTTTCTCTATAGTTTTAGTTTTTCTCGATTGTGACTCATGAAGCATGAGTAAGAAACCTCTTATCTTGATGAGAGATTGTTTTAAAACTGCTGTGTTTTCTCCTCCAATCAAATCTTGCATTTGTTCACTGCGGTAATTTTAATCAGTTAGTCTGGCAGAGTGCACAAGCCAACATTTTCCCCTTGGGATCAATAATTGTATTGATGACAGTCCCGATAGAGGCAGTTCAAGCAACCCGTCTCTGCAGAGTCACATCGATTTAATTTTCTGCAATCCATTCGAATCAGGTGGCTGCCAAACGCCATTGTGTTTCACCTCGCACCGGACAGGCATTATCAATCACACACAGAGAATGGCCTGTCCGATCAGGCCAGAGTTATGTGCAGTCGGTCTTTCTCAGGGACATTGTCCCTGGCCTCCGCTCTTGAGAGATGAGGTTCACTCAGGTGCTTTACACAAATGCCGACAGGTTGCAGTGCAGCTGTTGTGCGTTGGCCATAGGCAGAAGTGTTCAATCTTTCGATGTCAGACTTATGCAACATGTGACGGTTGCAGAAGCTTTTTTGGCTTGTTTGGAAGCTCTACCTGTGCTAATCAGATTTAACTGGAGATAAGGGTATTTGTTGACTTAAAGGGTTAGTTCACCCAAAAATGAAAATTCTGTCATCAATGACTCGTTCCAAAACCCGTAAGACCTCCGTTCATCTCCGGAACACAGTTTAAGATATTTTTGATTTAGTCCGAGAGCTTTCTGTCCTTCCATTGAAAGTGTATGCACACTCTACAGTCCGTGTCCAGAAAGGAAATAAAAACATCATCAAAGTAGTCCATGTGACATCAGTGTTACTCTTTTGAAGCATCGACAATACATTTTGGTCCAAAAATAACAAAAACTACGACTTTATTCAGCATTGTATTCTCTTCCACGTTTGTTTGAATCCCGCTGCTGACGTGTTAGCTGGTGCGCCAGAGCTTCCATGTAGTCTGAGGGAGACGTCACTGTGGACTCGTGAACGCGGACAATGCTGAATAAAGTCGTAGTTTTTGTTATTTTTGGACCAAAATGTATTGTCGATGCTTCAAAAGAGTCTAGCTAACCCACTGATGTAACATGGACTACTTTGATGATGTTTTTCATACCTTTCTTCTTACCTTTTGGGACACGGACTGTAGAGTGTGCTTACACTTTCAATGTATGGACCGAAAGCTCTCTGACTAAATCTAAAATATCTTAAACTGTGTTCCGGAGATGAACGGAGGTATTATGGGTTTGGAACGACATTAGGGTGAGTCATTAATGACAGAATTTTCATTTGTGGATGCTCTTATGGTCGTGGCTCGCAGCATGTGAGAGGAAGTACGAGACGAGACGAGCACGTTACGAGCACCTCCCGACCTCACGATAATTTTTAAACATGTTTAAAAAATTCAGGGAGTCGGCCCAATTTTCACCATGCAGCGTATGGCTGTCCCCTATTGCCAAATCATGCACAACCTCGTCACATAGGCTAGATCTATGAGTATTATTAGGCTATATCTCAGTGGCTGCAACCAAACAGCGTACACACACACTCGCACGCGCCCTCCCTTTCTCTCTCTCTCTCTCTCTCTCTCTCTCTCTCTCTCTCTCTCTTTCTGGTTGTTTCTGTTAAAAGGAATGGCTGCTGTTCTCTGCTTTTCAACAAATCATTTGCACACATAATTTCTCTTTATTTTTTCTATCTGAAGCTATAGCAGCAACATTAAAAGCCCCAGCCTCTGTGTTTAACGCGAAAACTTGTGTGATTGCCGCCGGCTCGCTGTGCAGTGCAGTCGTGTCGTGTACCAGCTGCTTTAATGCGATTATAAAGTTAACTGACTCGTAGCATGTGCAATATCTCACAACCTCCCGAGTGTCCGAATTCGCACAGTGTACGCCCGCCTTTATATTTTCATTTTAATATTAGAAGTAATTGTAATGTACTTCATTTTTTTTATTTCAGTTTTAGTAATTTTAGTACTTTTAATCAGTTATTTTAGTATAATTGATACTTTTATAGTTTGTTAATATTGTGAATTTTTATATTTTCTGGTTTTATTTTAATTTTAAAGTTTAAGTAATTTTGTTGTTTATTTTTGTCCTTTTTATTTTTAAAGTTGAATTACTTTTTTCTTTTTCTTTTTTTGCTTTTAAATATGTCTATAGTTTTAGTACTTAAACTAAATGAAAATGAGAACAGTTGTTTGGTACATTAAATAAAGTTTAAGTGTTCCATCTAAAAGTTATGTTTTGTTTCAGATTGTATATTATATTTGTTTTACTTTTAGATATAACAACGTTTCATGCCACTGTATTTTTTATTTATGTCACCAATGCAGTCAGTGTTTTGCAGTCAGATGTTGTTTTCACTAATTGGAAAAAAATATTGTTTGTTGTGCAACATCAGTTATATGTTATGAATCCATTTTTCTCTGTTTCTGTACCACTAAATCTGGACATCAATGAGGTTATTTTTCAAACATATACACTCAAACCCTAAACTATTTGCAACATATTTTGAACAAAATAAATTATTTATTTGTACTATCTACTTTCCGAAATATGATTTTTCATATTTCTCTTATCATTTTTGGTTTAACTTCAGACATGATGATAAAGCTGTCTTCTGATCCTTATTAATGGACGTTCTGCGGTATCACAGCCGCTAGGCAACAGAGGGAACTCAGACGCAGCACTCAATGCCACGTGAAGTGTTTCACGTATAAAATGTATCGCTGGACTGCCTCTTTGTCAATAATACCTGCCAATGTGAATGTCAGGGCGACACATGAGAATCCATTAGACACGGCAGCAGTAGCCTGACCTGTGGCGTCGCATTCAGTCACTGTAGCCTACTGTCATTTCTTTTGGGTCTCCAAAGAGATATTCAGAATGGAGTGTTAACCCTGGATCATAAAACACAAGAGACTGCCATGGGCCATTTTGACATCAGCCTCTGATAAAGCTCCTCAGACACGTGTAGCTATTGTGAAAGCTCACAATCTGCTGTGAAATGAAAAAATCTGGTCATTTTGAGGTGTGCTATTCTAACGAAACCTTTTCAAGAACATCACGTTCAGGTCATATATCACCCCAAAATGACAAAACATAATTTAAAAAATGATCTTGCATAAAACAAATAATAGTATCTCAATTATAATAAAATTGTATATATGCTAATTATAAATTCTGTATTACAGTAATAAGAATCTTATGAGAATCAACATTGAGAATAAATGTCCAGACACAGTACAGTGTGTAATTGTCATTGAAAATGTCCCAATCTTTTTTCTTTTTTTTTTTCATTTACTTAATTTACTTGATTTTGGGATGAAATGTGGCCTGGACAGGTTGTCTTGTGATTCACCTTAAAATGCTTTCGTTCTGCTGCTGGGAGTTTGACGTGAGAGCTGTAGCCTAATCTTAATTAAAGGGCTTGATGGCAAAAGGCAGGGCTGAAAAATCCTGCAAAAACAGATTCGTTCACAAGGAGAGAGGGAGGGAGAGAGAGAAAAGAGAGAGAGACAATAGGTTTCTAAATCCCATGCCGGATTGATCTTCCAGCTTGTGGTGTTGGGAGTTCTGTAATTATGGCTGAACTGAGTCCTTGACCCACTTTTGCACTCTTATCTCTCTCCCTCTTTCTCATTTTCTTTCTTTCTATCTGTCTTTCTCTCACTTCGTCTCTCACTCCGTATTTTTCCTCTCTCTCATGCCGTCTTTCTCCTGCTTGCTAAACTGGTGAAGAAGTGCATGCGAGTAGAAACGGCCGTGTAGATGCTGTTATGTGAGACGGAGATGGCCGAGTGCCTGGGGTGTTTAAACTGTGAGAGTTCGCTCCAGCGGGGAGAATTACTCTCCTTCTTTCTCTCAACACCACATTTGGCACCTGAGGCCTGCCCTGGCAAAGCACCTCATCATCCCCACCCCTCCCCAACCCAGACACAATTCAGCATGGCACCGCAATCCGCTCAGTATTGCGGGACCTCGACCAAAGCTGGCTGCAGGGAACTGTTGGCCATCTAATATTTCATTTCATCCATTTCTTCCTAGAGATGAGAGTCGATAGTCTTGCTCGGGGTGATGTTTGGTGGTAAAGATGTTCTCTTTAATACTACACGGCAAATGTGCCGAGACAGAAGACTCAGCTCATCCTTATTCCGGCCAAAGCAGGCTAAAGGAGTGAAACGGTTGAGTTTAACTGTCAACCTCATTTCACGTGTCATACTGGAACATTTTTATAGCATTGCAGAGTTTATGATTCAGAACAGAGTTGGAAAAAGCTTTATAAAAGATCAAGCTGTCCCACTGTCTTCATGTTTAATTTTTAGTGAATCCATAGTACCAGTTTGAACTTTCTCCCCGGATTATTTTTGATTTTATTTTTTTACATATGATAAATAGCATTACAATTAGCATATTAAATATTATAATATTTGAATTATATTTAGCATTGAGAGCAGTCTTATTGGTCTTTTTTTAAGCAAAATATAATTTCTTGTTTCTTTTCTTTTTGATTTTGTGATGAAAATCCCCCTGGACGTGTTTTTGACAGATTTCACCTGTAAACATTATTCAGTTATGTATAAAACATCTGTGTATTTTTCACTCTAGAGCATTCTAACTAACAGATTCAGCAGAGATTCTGCATTCAAGTTGCCAAGGTAATCAACAGACGAAGACTGCTCAGCTCCAGGACCCATACATCACTGTCACCCCACCACTCCTTTTCATGACAGCCACTCTAAAGCACAACCACGGCTCCTCAACCAGGATGCTAATCACATCTACATCCTCCCTCTACACATCCTGAAAAAATGGTGATAAATGCACTAACACATTATGCATTAATGTATGCATTAACACATCTGTGGTATCTCAAAGACATGGAACTGCTAGTGTCTAACCTTTTTTTGTTTAGTCCCTCTATCAGGGTTGTTTGCTTATAATTTTATTTCTGTCAGGACCACTATCATCAAAGATGATTGACAAAAGCCACGCTAAATCTTGCAAAAAAATCCCTTAATCCTTTAAAAAAGTGTTTATGCTAGCTTGAGGTGGTTTTTGACTTGTGCGAAAAAGAGTTAATGGGAGATGGAAATGCATTTGCCGAATAAATTCTGATGTAGCGAACATTAAACCCAGATGACTAATCGGCTGTTCCCCCTGATTGGGACAATCTAAAACGCTTAATGTGGCTTAACGTACTAAGAAAGTGATATTTGAAGACCAAACTCAGTAAACACAATTATAATGTGCAGAAAAACAGATGAGCCCAGAATATGACAAAGAACACAAATTTACTTCTCTCTGTGTTTATAACAATCTAAGTGTAAGTAAAGATGTATTTTGCAAATCACTAAACCTGCCTGTGTTTTATTAATAATGTATAACGTATTTTGTCTTTTTTATAATAGGAATAATTTCTATGGGAGAAAAACGCTTAACGTGTAATTAAGCGTGTTGCGTTCATATTCTGTACATATATTTTCTGTGCATATAGTATGTTTTATTAGTTTGGTGTTTACCGAGTTTGGTCTTTTAATACCACTTTCTTAAGCCACGTTTAGGTTAAGGAAAGAGTTTCATGCATCGGACCAGCAATGTTCAAGTTTATTTAAATAATTTATTAATTATTATTGAGCTTCTTGTGGGAAATGCACTGTAATTCTAAATCAATCAGAGCATCAAGGAAATGCCACTTAATTAATCTTTCCGCTTCATTAGATGTTCATATTTTGGACTAATTTGCTTTTCAGTACATATATATTATGATTTATTAGTTTGGTGTTTACGGAGTTCGGTCTTTTAATACCACTTTCTTAAGCCACTTTATGCGTTTTTCAAGTTAAGGTTAAGCTGAGGGAGTTTTATTTACTGTTGGGTACTAGGTTACCAATACCACCGTCATCCGCTCGAACAACTTGATGGGCACGCACCTAATTCGCATTTGTTTGTTTTTTTGGTTTTTTTGTTCGTAAACTTTTGAGATTTGCTTCACGTAATCAACCCAGCTAATTAGCATACAGTTTGGATTGGCGTTATGGTTCTGTTCTGTGCAAGAACTCCCTGCCCTTTCCCATGCTAGGCATGCTAGCACCCCCACCCCACCACCCACTCTTTATAGGGTAAACAGAACCAACATAAATGTATTGCAGATATCATTAATGTTTAATAATTGAATGTAAAACATAATTCAAGAAACATTTCTCTGATTCGAAGAGGAATATCAGAAGGTCCTGACTGGAGAGGAGGAGCTAGGGATGGAGGAGGGTAATTAGCTCCTGACCAATGCTGTTGATAATACTGAATGGGCCTGTTATATGCTGTGATAGGCGTCGTAATCCTATCTTTGTACCATTTTTTTACCCCTAAAGGTTCATTGTAGTACCTTAAGGTACATATGGCTACTCTAAGGTACATATGGCTACTCTAAGGTACTAATATGCACCTTTTAAGGGTGAAAAAGAAGAGTCAGCTGATGCGAGCTTGACTGACATGACCTGCCAGAACTAACGCTATGCTTGATCTCACTTTTTTTTTATTCTATAGTACCTTGAACCAGCTGCAAAATGAGAGCCAGTCATAATAAATGGTTGGAGTACTTCCCATCATCTTACCTCATGTCTTGCATAATGTTGGCTGGGTCCATGTTGATTTTATGATAAATTGCTTGCAGTGTTCCTCATTTGTAAGTTGCTTATCATCTGCAAAATGAATAAATGTAAATGTAAATAGCAATACTTGTCGTTCTCTCTTCATCCATTGGGTCTCATGACAGCTTAAATGTTGTTCAAACAGCATTGGCAAGAAAAAACACCTTGCGGTTTCCTCTGTGTGGACACTGACAGGACCATTTATTCTCGTCTGATCATGCTGATACGAAGCCTGATGTTAGTGCTGTTTTCAAGGCATCATGCAAAATTCCTTTGCTAAAGCACCTTGGAGTGCAAGTCCGTCTGGAGAGATAAAGATGCCTGGGCTGTGGGGGAGACATTTTCAAAGTCAGTTACATTGACTATTGGTTTTAAAGGGTTAGTTCACTCAAAAATGAAAATTCTGTCATACATTACTCATCCTCATGTCGTTCCAAAACTGTAAAACCTTCGTTCATCTTTGGAACACAAAGATATTTTTGAGATATCAAATGAAACCTCAATAGACAGCAAAGTAATTAACACTGTCATGGTCCAGTAAGGTAGTAAAGACATCGTTAAACTAGTCAATGTGACTCCAGTGGTTCAACCTTAATGTTATGAAGTGACGAGAATTCTTTTTATGCACAAAAAACAAACAAAAATAGCTTTTTTGTATTCAACAATTTCTTCTTATCTGTGCCAGTCTCCTACGCTGCTGACATAGTAAACACAGTGCAGCGCTTTCAAAGTGCCACGTCCGAATGATGGCTTTATGCCGTTGGTGTAACGCTTTATGCCTTCATTTGTGTTCCGAAGATGACCAAAGGTCTTACGGCTTTGTAACGACATGAGGGTGAGGAATTATTGACAGAAATTTTGGGTGAACTAACCCTTTAATTACATTTTTTAGTGACTACCACAAACCAACAAAGACATACTAACCATTCTGGTAAATTTATTGGCTGTTTCTTTCTTTATTGGCATGTTGCTCTTTATTGATCAATTTAGAAGATCTAGATCTATAGTTATGAAAACAGCTTTACACTGTATTGTCATGTTGGTGAGAAAGAAACTGCTAAAAATATACTCTAATTGTTAGACAATTGTAAGTGAGTCTAATTGTAGTCTTTTTTACTTTTAATAAAATTACAATCACATTTTAAGAGCACTTCTGACAACAATTTCATTTTCTATTTCACAGCGAGGCTTGTATTGAATTGATAAAGTTTATTTAAATAATTTATAAATGATTATTGAGCTTGTGGAAATACACTGTAATCCTAAATCAATCAGAGCATCAAGGAAATGCCACTTAATTAATCTTTTCGCTTCATTAGATTTTCCAATCATAATTAAATGATTAGTAGATATGAACTTTGTATTCAAGCATTCCACTTCTCCTCGCTGACATGATCTTATGTGATTGGAGGGCGATTGAGAACAAGAGCTGGAGTGTTTCCTGAAATAATATTAGATGAAATGCATAAATGTGGGTGTGTGTTTTGTGTGCAAGCGCACAGATGGAGTAAGTGTCATATTCTCTTAAAATTTCAGAGAATATTGCAGGGAATCTCACCAGCCTGGTGCTTTGCAGCCCCCTGCGAACAATTCTGCTCTCTCCACAGAGACACTCTTAGCTTTTCCCGTTCATCTTGCAGGGTTTCATGCGCACCGGAGTGTGCCCTGCAGCCGCGGTGTCTTAATGTCACAGGAAAATTAAAAAACTTCTACCTTTGCCAAGGGCCTGAATCTTAATATAGACCCTTGCTAAATCCAATACACTGGTGATTATGACCAGGTGACAGGGTCAGTAAGTACTGATTAAAACTGAGGTCAGTAAAAGGTAGCCTTTGAAAAAGAGTGAAGAAGGCGAACAAAATACTCTTCAGAGGTGCTCTTTCAACAAACGATTAAGGCTGCTCTTATGTGAAGCTTGCATTTCATTTATTTTTCACGCAACCCAGACCTGTAATAATTCCTGACATAATTTGATGTCCTCTCTGGTTATGTTGTTAAAAAGCATTTTGATATTGCTAAAATATTGTGGGGAATGAATCATTAATTGAGTGGTATAGTAGAAGCTAGGCTCTTAGCGTTTCCTTCTAGGACAAATATCGGATGATGTTTATATGGCTTAAGGGCTCAATAAGGAAAACACACAATTTAAATATTTTCAAAGCAGTCAAATTAGGCATTGCTTGTGACATTGTCAATAAGTATTGCTGTTAGCATAGTTTACACGTTTTAGAGTAAAGATTAGTGTAATGATTACCTGTCAAAAGTCACTGATGGCTAATGACCTTCCATAAAGAGACAATCCACAAACACACAAGGGTGCAATTTCCTCCCAGTCAGATATACAATCCTACTGCTTTTGTTGAGTTTACAGTGGTCTGAAAATAAAAGAACAAGGTGAAGAAAACAGATTACATTTAGATATTTGTAATAGGGTCACTGACAAATAAAACCCCTGATATTTATAAAAATGTGTTTCTTTCAAAGGTTTCAAACCTAAAATGATGCCATAGTTTTTAGTTTTTAATTTCTCCATTATTTAGACACCATTTTAAATAGTTTTCTGTTCATTTGTCTGTTCGGACAGTTGCACCATCTGACCCTTTTGGAGCTTAAGATAACAAAACAAAATAATGTGTATCATTATTTTAAATGTACTAAAAATGTATTCAAACTAAATAGGTTTTATAGAATAAAGAAAAATGTCATTCATTTATCAAATTATTTTAAAAGGAAATGATTCACTTGGACAAGAATATGCACATTGTCATTGACCCATAAACATTAATCAACAGCATTACTTATAATGCTTTACTGATTATTGCGTTCAATAGTTTGAAATACCATAACTTTCTACACTTTCATCTGGGTTTTATTAAAGCCACAATATGTCATTTTTCGCAGCTAGAGGTCACTTTTCAAAACAAATGTGTAGCTTGATGACGCCTGGATTTTGGGCTGTACAACGATGATTAGTTTTCTGCCAATAAAATGTATCCAAACAGTTGATCAGCTGTCTAATAAAACACATAATATATTAAAGCGTAGACAATTTGGTGTTTCCATGTTTTCTACAAAATAAAACTAGAAATCAACACAGTCCTTGTCCTGGTTAAAATTGCTTATTTTTGCTCTGGATTTAAACATTCTTGGAAACATTTGGGATAATGTAAGTCAACAAAATATATAACATTGTATATATAGTGATGTGTTTAACTATTATGAATGTATATTGGTCAAGCTCAGGGACTCAAAAAATAATAATTATGGGTAGCTTGTTCAGACACTAGCCGTGAAGGTATTCCACTCTGTTAGGGGTATAGGGACATTTAAATGTAAATTTTACACAATATTGAGCTTTTCTTGGATAGTATATGTCCCTTATGCCTTCATAGTATTTTTTATTCTTGAAACAATAGCAAAAAAAATATTGATGAATAGAACTTGATTATTAAGAACAGGTACTTTTTTTGTTCCTATTTTTGCCAACAGGATGGTAAAAAATTATTTTTTAAAAATTGCTCAAAAACATATAGTCATGTGAAAATGTTAGCCACCCTATTGAATTCCATGGTGTTCTGTATCAGGACATAATAAAACATCTGGTCCTTGGCAGGTCTTCATTTAGAAAATACAACCTCAGATGAACAACAACACATGACATATTACTTATTTATTTAGCAAAAAAAAGCAAAAATGGAAAAGCCATGGGTGACAAAGTTAGGACACTGTTAACATAGGAATTAAGAGGGTAAGTAACGGTCAGGAACAGCTAATCAAATGTCACCAGAAAGAGTGATCACTTCTTTAAAAGCAGTTGTCGTCAGTTTGCTGGTCTGGTGCATTAAGGTGTGTGTTAACACAATGCCAAGGAGGAAAGACATCAGCAATGATCTTTAGGGAAGCAATTGTTGCTGCTATCAATATGCAAAGGGTTACAAGGCTATTTCCAAACAATTTGAAGTTAGACACTGTAAATTAGACACCAATCTTCCCATGAGTGGATGTCCCTGCAAATTTACCCCAAGATCAGACTGTGTAATGCTCAGAAAAATTGCAGACAACCCAAGAACTACACCTCACACTCTACAGGCCTCAGTTTACATATTAAATGTTAAAGTTCATGACAGTACAATTAGAAAAAGATGGGTCAGGTATGGCATTTACGGAAGGGACGCCAGGAGAAAGCCTCTTCTCTCTAAAAAAACATGGCAGCAAGGCTTAGGTTTGCAAAGTTGCATCTGAACAAACTATAAGACTTCTAGAGCAATGCCCTTTGGACAGACGAGACCAAAGTGGAGATGTTTGGCCATAATGCACAGTGACCAAACCCAAAAGACCATATCAGCACAAACAGTGTGTGTGTATATATATATATATATATATATATATATATATATATATATATATATATATATATATATATATATATACATATAATATTTATGTAAACATATATACTGTATGTATATAGAATTTGCAATATACTTTAAATACAGTTTATTCTATTAGATTTCCATCCTGTTAGGTTTATAGACCTAACAGGGTGGTCCATTTTGAGCTAAGTTAGCTGTAGCTCTTTGAGTGATGAACATTTAGCTTCCACAGATAAACAGAACTTCTATGTCAGATACGTTTTTAAATTTTTTGGCTGGAAAAACATTCTCCATAACACAGCCTCACAGGGTGGAACTTTAAGAGTGTGACAAGCAGGACAACATTTAGTTTATACAGTTGAATTCCAGCAAGAAAAATAACTGGTCATTTTCTAAAAATGGTCTTAATGGAATTAAAAGGGTGGAAGATGACATGGTAAATGAAGGAAATTGTATAAAAAAATATATGTTAGCCAGTCTATTCTAAGATAATTTAAAAATATTTTGAGGTTATCATTGCATGGTTTATATGATTACTTTGCACTGAGGACATGATACAATTGAATGCATATATCAATAAAAAGGTGTGTAAAATACAAAATAGTATGTTTAATGTCTATTATAACTGTTTAAGTGATACAGAAGACCTAAATATATAATTTAAGCCATCTCTTATAAATATGTGACTCATTTTATAGAAAATATGAGTAAGTAAATCATAGTCACTGTATAACAGTACCAACTCATACTAGTTAGTATAATCATGGATGGTAACGCGGAGATAACCTGTAGCCTACCTGTATATATCTAGTCCTATGATCAAAGTTAAACAGCTCAGCAATTAGCCTACTTTTTTAACAATTATTATTTATTAAGACTAACTAACTGGAGACTAACTAACAAACCATAGAAAATAACGATGAATAAAAAAATATGTGATTGTTGTTTGATGACTAACTGTTTAGACCCTCAAATTAGCCTTGTTTGTTGCCAAAGTAGTTTTCACCTCAGATCACAGGGAGGCTTGTGCAGTAAAACAGCTTTTCATTCACTCCCTCCCTCACGAGCCCGTGAAACATGCGTTTCGCTCAGTGGTTTCTCATTCCAAAAACACAAATTTAGATATAAGTACAAAAAGAGCTTTAAACCGTGCTGTCAACGGCTGAGATGAAAGGGAGTAAAGCGTCGGAAGCCTGTCAAACCGTTGACATTCCCGCGTTATCTGCACAGCGCGAGCTGCTGGAAGCGCGGGAATCGCGTGTCTGCTGACCGATTCGCCGCCTCGCGCTCCCCTCCTTTCTGTCCTTTCTTCTGACAAGCAGTGGGAGAGAAAGGAGGAACAGACAGGCGATGATGTGTTTTTCTTCTTTTTCTATTTCTAAAGCGAAATAAGGATAATTTCTTGGAAACCCAAGACAAACAATGTGGTTTTGTGCCGCGCTGTGTGTCTGTACATTTTCTCTGAGGCCTTATCATTAAGGCTAATGTTGATTAACTTCTAACAGCTCTCTTTCTCTCTCTTAAGCTGTGTGTTTGGAGTTTGGCAATACATTTCTCCTAATTAAACCAATGTCTGACGCTTTTGTGCTTTTGTTGATAATTATGTGTTTTTGAAATAGCCAGCCAGCCAGAAGTCTATGAAATATCTCTATGCAGACAGGCTTGAAAATGCTATACTATCTCTCTCTCTCTCTCTCTCTCTCTCTCTCTCTCAAAATGGGATAGCACAGCTGCTGTATGCTGAAGACTGGTGAAGCATTAAACCAACCTTTATAAACTGTTATATCACTGCACACATTCCTGGTACTTTTCACCTCAATACATTTTCAATGGTCACATAAAGGTGCCGGCACAGGTCATCTCCTGAATGAGTGATCTGACTTAAAATGAAATTGTGTACATGCACATTCCTTTTTAATAACCCTTGGGGAATTTTTGCTGACCTACACACATGTAAACATGCACTAACATATCATACACAAACCTTCATGCATAAAACTACAGTATATCTCAAACATGCACATATGAGTCTTCTATTGATCAAAAGTTTGGAATAATATATTTTTTAAATGTTTAATACAGTAAAATTAATATTATGAAATATTACATTTTAAAATGTAATTTAATCCTGTAATGGCAACACTGAATTTTTAGCATCATTATTCCAGTCTTCAGTGTCACATCTCACATGATCCTTCAGAAATCATTCTAAAATGCTGATTTACTGCTCAAGAAACATTGCTTATTATCAATGTTGAAAAAGTTTTTTGCTACAGAGTTATATAATATTATTGTGGAAACCTATATATATATATATATAGGTATATATATATATATATATATATATATATATATATATATATATATATATATATATATATATATATATATATATAATAATAATGTTTGATTTAATAAATACAGCCTTGCATATTAGAGATCTTTCAAAAACATGAAAATATTGTATCCCAGATTTTTTACATACAAGTAGTTGTACTACATACCCAATAAAATAACAATATCCAATACATTTTTTGCAGAAAATGTGTATTTTTATGTTTACATATAAGTCCAATCATAACCATTACGCCACCATTACATCTCCATCAAGGAACACTGTCTTGGTTAGCGATTTAAGCTTAGCAATTTTTCAAATACTACAGGGTAATTTAAGAGAGGATCCTGTTTTTGTGATATATAATAATTCAACATTTGGTTACACTTTATTTTAAGGTGACGTAGTTACATTGTACTTACTCAGATAAGTACTGAGTAAAAGGCACAGTATGTAAGTTTCACCCCTAGAGGTGGCTTGTTGCGTGAATGGGCATGGAATCATGGGAGTTGTAGTCTTGACTTTTCACCTGGTACTGGTACTAGCAATTTGCAGTAATCGAGATCGATATTAGAATAAACTTTTTATATTATTATTACTTGACAAAATAGTGTTGTAAGGCATGGTAAAACATTACTTGAAGTGAATCAAGAAAATAAAGGATTCAAATGATAAGACTAACTGTTGCGCTGTATAACAATGATTCGTTTTCTGTTAATAAATGTATCCAAAACAATTGCTCTCCCCTCTAATAAAATACATACTATATGAAAGCGTCTTTGGTGTTTCCATAGTTTCTATGGAAATTATGGCTGGGATATGATGGCGCGGTGTAAAGGTGTTAGGGTTACACTGTAAAAAAAAAAAAAGTTGCTGCCTTAAATTAAGTACAATCAACTTGGAATTTTAAGTAATTTCAACTTAAATTACATTGAACTGACAAAAAACAATTTGTTGAATCTTAACTTAACTTTGCTTGACTTTGATGAGTTAAAGCAATGTAAAAACATGTTTTTTTTAACTAACTGATCATTATATATATATATATATATATATATATATATATATATATATATATATATATATATATATATATATATAATGATCAGTTAGTTAAAAACATGTTTTTACATATATATATATATATATATATATATATTTATTTATTTTTTTTTTTTTTTTTACAGTGTAGGGTTAGTTACTTGTAATTACGCATAACGTGTAAATACTTAAGTTAAAGTGTTACCCGCAGCATTTATCTGTCTTCCTTTTTTTTTTTTTTTTTACTGATTTAGAGTTCTATTTATGTTTATAGCCCTGTGATCATGTTGTGAAACTTGAAACTAAAGTAAAAATGACATGAATCTTTCGCTACAGTGTAGCCTGTGTGGTTTGACTTTGTGGAATCCCTCTTGTAGACCGGGTGTTAATCACTTTTCTCTCTCTATCCTTTCCCCCCATCTCTCTCCATCCTTCTCTCTGTTGCCAAAGGTTTTAAAACTCATTACTATTACCCAGATTAGAATTCAGAACTCAAACAATGAAGTTAATTACGACAGATGATTACTGCTGTAAGAGCTCTGGAGTTCTTATAAGACATTAGTTGCCATGGGGGTACTTTGTAGGAGTGTGCTGAAAGTGAAACCAGCTCAGCTAAACCTATAAGCTGAACTATTTTGTTTTTTGTCAAATCAGAAGAAGAAAAAACATTTAGTAGCTAGTAGTGCTTAATTTAAAAAAATATTTATTCACCATTAAAAAGAAGTCTGGAAAAATAGGCTCAGTGGATCCAGAAATTGGTCATGTCTAAAATCTAATTCACTTTGGTTTTATTCCCAGTCACTGGGAATTAAAAAAAATTATAATAATTGGCCTGTTTTATATTCCACCAAATTATTCAAATACATTTTTGGAATAGCAGTAGAAATGCTTACGTCCACATGCACCTCTCATAATAAGAAAAACATGTATGAAATCCATGTCTGCATCCTAGCCAAAATGCCCTGTTTGATGCAGCATTTCATCTTTTCATTCTAATGAAACTGTCCAACAGCAGTTTCTCAGTGTGCGAACACCAGTGTTTTTGTCATCAAAGAAAAGTCTCAATTACTGTATGATAGAAACTTTTAAACTCTAATATTAACAACACTGATGCTGAAAAAACATGATCAAGCATCATTCCTTTCAGTCTATGTGTCTCACTACCTGACAGGAAATTTCTGTCTCATAATTGGGAAAGCCAGAGGGGTAAACTCAACACACTGTGCTGGAACACCATCTTTCTTTCTTTTTGCCTCTCTTTCCCTACCATTTTATGTTTCTTCCTTCATTTCTTTTTCATTTTAAATTTATCTGGGGGAAAAAACTGGCAGATGTGCTTGAGAAAAAGATTATCAAAATTCAAAATTATATAGTGACATTTCAGGTATTTTGGAAAACATTTTGCTGCATATGCAGTTCATAACCATATATATATTATTAACTGATAGCGATAATAAAACCAACCTACTTAAACTACTACATTCTGCTTTATAGCCTTAATAAAACTTTCACGTCACATTTTAGTATTGTCTTTTAGTTTTGTTTTTTTAAATATATCTATTTTAAAGTCACCCTGAAATAAAAGTAGTTCCATATTGTGACACATTAAAGTGTAATGGATTATCTTAAAAGAAAAAATGTAGGGCGGGGACTTGGTTTTATCCAGTGGTTGTTGACTGGAGTTTGAGATGTGGACGTTGCACTCAAAAAGGGAAGCAGATGAATGTGAACAGGGTTGGGTTTACAGAGACTAAGGGTTTGTTTAGACGCCAACCATAGACTGTAAACAAAGATGGACGACGCCCCTTCACTATCTTCTATTGGAGAAAAGTGAAGCTGCCAATATCCAAATATTGACACCTTGCACTAATTTGAAGTCTGAGTCTGCACATAAAGAACAGGAAGCAGAGCCGTGATATCAAAACTCGCCCACACTCCTGTAGTATCTGTTAGTTTACTGCACAACAAATCATTATGTTGGTGTAAAATAAACAGTTACGGCTTACGGACAGCTCGGATTTCCTCCCGAAAATCCTGAAAAAAAGTCGAGTTGACTAGTCGATGATGATGTCATTAATGAACAAATAAGCCTGAACCTCGAGCTGAGACTCGAAGACGTTTTTTTTTTTTGTGCACAGCTGATATGACACAGATATGCCCAAAAGGTTATTGCTCCTACATAACAGCTTTAATTTATCAATTATTTTGTCTTTGGGTCGTAGATGTTTCGCAGATTTCTGCTCGCTCTGAATCAGATACAGATAAAGTCGCCCAGTAAAGATTAGGCTACATTTATGGAATGAATTGGAGAGAGAGCAATTGCGTGTGAATTAAAGGGTAACTAAACCCATGTTCACAGCCTAACTCCACCCACTGGCAATATTTGAAAAATGCTGTAAAAGTGGGCAGAGCCCCGATGAGACAGAGGGGGCAAACCGAGGGTGATTTTACACCATATTTTATAGAATTAAAAAACTTTATACTCAAATGTCAAAACTCTTACTTGAATCAATAAACAGCATTAATAAAGCCCCAGTCTTGCATATCATCATCAACTAAAAAAAGTTGTTCTATGGTTTATTTACCCTTTAATTATACCTGGCAGTGTCTCTCTACTAATAGTGAAGCTGTGGGTTTTTCATTTTCTAATGATAAATCACATAAATAGTGTTGACAATGACAATATATTTCGCGCCACCGAGTGATTCTGTGTGGCTCGCGCGATATCCTCGTGATGTGCGAGCTATGTGTGTGTTAGTTTAGAACTGCGATTAACTTAAAACCTGCATTCTCCCGATCAATTTAAGCATCCAGATGGCATAATCGAACATATTGTGGAGAGCTCTCTGAGTATGCGTTAATTTGTCATTTTAATTGTTGAAAATCAGGAACTGGCCATCAGGAAAAATCAGGTTGGTATCAGGAAATGGCTTATCCTGTTGCGCCCTCTATAGGCCGGCGACTAGTCGACATCAACCTTCATGGCAGAGCATTAGTCGACTAGTCTGTGCAACCAGTGTGATATAAACTACCTAAAATGACAGAAACAGTTGAAGTGTAATTTGATTGTTTAGTTTGCCTCGCGCCCATAGACTGTAGCTCGCGCCCCATTAGAATACACTGAGGAGGCGGGGTTTATGTACTGTATGTATGATATACTGGGGCCAACCACCTGGGGGCGATCGAGACGCTTTGGCTTCACTTTTCAGGACGTGTGCAGCACACTTGAAGACAAAAATGTTTTTCCTTCGTATTTTTGAAAAGTTTTGCATGCAGATGACAACGTTGTCAAAGGATAACCCATTCAGCAGAAAATCGAGTTATGATATTTTGATTAAAAATGACAAGTTAAAAAAGTATTACAAAAGCATGCTTGAATAAATTATTCACTATAATATTATTAATATACATTTATAAAAGAGACAGGGTGAAGTTTCATTTCATATTGAATTATCTGTCATTTAAAAGGATTTATACATGCAAAAAAATACTCATACAGATTCTAGTCAGAATATGAGTCTGATACTGCTCCATTGGGCTGTGATTATGTGTGTTTCAACCAAACCATTAATTGGATAGACCTACAACCAATCAGAGCAACGGAGTAAGTGAAGTATATTGAGCGAAGCATAGTTGTCAACAGAACTCGACTGCACGCACACACTCTGGAAGAAGTAGAAGAAGAAGATGAATGTAGAAGATGAAAGCCCGCCCTGACAATTTGATTGGTCCGAACAGCTCTGGTTCAAGCATAGTTTCTCCACAAAGGATCAAGTCCAGACCGAACTTCCTGACCTCAAATGCTGTGGGCGGGGCTAAATTTGGCTGGCATCCAGACTAAGATAAAGGGTTAGTTCACCCAAAACATTTATTTCTGTCATTAATTACTTGTTTAAAACCCGTAAGACCTTCGTTCATCTTCAGAACACATATGAAGATATTTTGTGATGAAATCCAAGAGCTCTCTGACCCCTCCATAGACAGCATTTTAATGAACACTTTCAAGGTCCAGAAATGTAGAAAAAACCTTGTTAAAATATTCCATGTGACTCCAGTGGTTCAACCTTAATTTTATGAAGCTACAAGAATACTTTTTGTGTGCAAAAAACACACAAAAATAACTTTATTCAACTATTTCATTCTAGCCTGTGTCTCCTACACAGTTTATATTGTAAATGTGAAGGTCTTATGGGTTTGGAACGACATGAGGGTGAGTAATTAATGACAGAATTTTCATTCTTGGGTGAACTAACCCTTACGCTGTAAAAGAATGATTGTTGGTTTAACTTAAAAGTAAGTAACCTGGACCTGAAGTTCATTGAAACTCAAAATTTGAGTTAATACAAAGAGACTAGTTTATTCAACAGAAACTCAAAATAGTGTGTTATCTTAGCAAGATCAGTGAATCTAAGTTGATTTGACAAGAGAAAAAAGTTGTGATTAATCACAAAAATGAACAGATTTTTTAATTTTACGAACATTTTATGGTGTAAACCAATATCATCTTAACTCAAAGTAGCAAGGCTTTGTAGTTGTTTATTAAAAGCCCCTTTGTATTTTTCAATATAATGATTTGTATGCAGGGATGTTATACAATCCAGATCTACATTTTACCACTGATACATTTATACCACTGATATTATAAAAGCCTTTTATTAAACTTTGGTCGGCGTTTGATAATAGAATATTTTTGCACACAAATACTGGTTCATCCACTCTCATCTTTTTCATTTAGTTGATAATCCTCTTACTTTCAAACACAGATAGTGCCATGCAGCAGGTCACAGGGCATTGAGACTCAGGTTTTGTCATGGTAATGAAGCAAGTGAGACAGCTTTTAATTCACAGACGATGAGCTCACATCAGAAATAAAAGAGTTTTTTTTTTTTAAATCATTTAAATTGGCAAGTCACTTTTTCATCTGTTATTATTTCCATGTATATCTCCCCTGGCTTAAAAGAACTGCCTTTCATATTTCATTGAGTGATAGCCTGGATTTGTCGAGGATCATTACCATTACAACAGCCCCTGCAAAAATACTGTTATCTTCTCCTGTGATATCAAACGATGATATATATTGTGAGGCATCTCATTCAGTCTCACAGACGTGATAGCGATCAGCGTGCCAAGAGTATATAATGATGAAGTAGGAGAAAATATCATTTGAGTCAGCCTCAGTGACACTTCAGTCCCATTTGGTTATGTGGTGAAGGGGGAACTGGATAGTCATGCCTTTTTCCAGTCATATATATATATATATATATATATATATATATATATATATATATATATATATATATATATATATATATATATATATATATATATATATATATATATATATATATATATATATATATATATATATACTAGGCCTATACATCACTAAAAAAGTAACTTTATTTTGTCATACAAATCCCAAGAATATTTGTTAGGTAAAGTTTCTAGACTGTATGTTACAAAACGGCTACTTAGACAACATGGAGTATATAATATATCATATTACATATCATGTGTGTGATGAAGTACCTATCAATGTATTATAGATTCACTCTATTATCTTCATGTTATAATTTTCGCCCCCACTACATGAAAACTGCTGTTTTAGCAGCTGAGAGTAAGTTTGGAGTGCATCATAAAATGTAGGCTACTAATGTAGGTGCATGTTTTATTAAAGTAATGGCAGCCAAACTAATTAAAAACAACCGCGATAATTACTCCATCAGTAGTTTTGCATTTCTAGCCATTCGAATTTAGTGTACGTTGCTAACTAACTGTGCTTGTTATTAGAACAGATGGTTTGAGAGGAAGTTATGTGCGCATGCGCAGTGCGCCTGCACAGAGCTGAAGCGCAGGCAGCGCTATGAGAGACACAGAGAGAAAAACACCCCTTATCTGTAGAGAAAGGCTCAAAAGTTCACTCGTTTCGCACAAAATTCTTTCTACGACTCACTCAGGTCACATATCGTACCGTGTTTCTATGTCTGTGATGCGGAGTGTCTAAGAGGTTTGTAAAATTATTTTTTCTTGTATTTTAACCACCGCTCTGCGCACTGACACAAAGACAGATGCTTACTCGATCTACACCATTATGTGCTGCTTTGGGACAAACAAATCAGATACGTGCGGGGTTTAGTAGAATGATCGTTCTTTGTTTCGGCCTTAAAGCAACATTGTTGGCTGGGCTTTGTTATGGTTCTGTCTCTTGTTTGGGCCGTGCATGAAATTTAGGCCAAACGAGACGAGCCGTGGTCGGCTAACTTGGTTTCCTTGACTCTTTTTCTCTTCGTTTTCCGCATCAGTTGTACAGCGAGCGGATATAACAGAAACACGACAAGTGTTCGGTGCTCATATGTATGTACAAACTTGTTCGAACGCGGTAAGAAACACGGTTATCGATTTATAACAAAAACTTGGGGCGGATGGGGCTGATTTAGTAGCGCATTACAGCGATATCCGATTCGCGAACGAACGAATCGTTATTTGGAGTCGAATCTTCTCGGTGAATTGATTGATTTGGTTCACAAAACCTGTTTGAACGATTTGTTCGCCATTCCCAATCGGTTCTCAACAACTCATTCGTAATGAGCGCATTAAAGGGATAGTTCCCCCCAAAATAAAAATTCTGTGAGCAGTTACTCACCCTCATGTCATTCCAAACTCGTAAGACTTTCGTTCATCTTCAGAACTCAAATTAAGATATTTTGTAATGAAATCTGTGCAGTTTCTGTCCTTCCATTGACAGCTATGCAACTACCACTTTGACACTTCAAAAAGTTAATAAAGACATTGTAAAACTAATCCATATGAATTGAGTGGTTTAGTCAAAATTTTCTGAAGAGGCTTGATCACTTCATATGACGAACAGAATGAATTTCTGCCGTTTATTCACATATAACATTGATCAGCGAACATAAACAGAAGCTCAACCGAACCTGCTTGTTGCGTGAGAACAAACTGATTGCGGAAACTCAAACAACATGAGAATGAACCTCATTGGTTCTCACTCGTTGAGCGAACATGCTTGAGCTTCGGTTTACCAGATCTGTGTGCGTTGATGAATGTTTATTAGTGAATAAAATCCTAAATTCAATCGCGACTCTTCAGAAAATTTGGACTAAACTGCTCAATTCATATGGATCAGTTTTATGATTTACAAAAGTTTCAAACTGTAAACTCGATAGTTGTTTAGCGTTCAATGGATAAACAGAAATCACTCAGATTTCATTAAAAATGATTTCATTTGTGTTCCGAAGATGAATGAAAGTCTTACAGGCTTGGAACAACATGAGGGTGAGTAAATGATGACAGAATTTAAATTTTGGTTGAACTAACACTTTAACAATCGTGAACCGACTCTTTCGGACTTGCTGGCTTCCAGGGATTTAGATTGACAACTCAACGACTCATGAAATCTAGAACATCTCTTTTAGATATTCATTGTTATTATATTATGACATTTAAAATAGTTTATTTGACATGTTATTAGAAAAAAGTAAAACAACTGCTAAATAAAGGCTTTTTCCCTAACAATTTCTAGAGCGTTGGCCGAAGGCTGGCATTTTTTTGATCATTTACGGTACTTTGGCCAATATCCAGGTCCACTTGACCAATAAGCAAAAGTTGTTCTTGTTTGTTTGGCGTTAAGTTCCTTATTAGTGTAAAAACAGACCAATTTCTTTCATCCACATTTTTTAATATTCTGTAAAATACATGTTAATGTTCTACCTAAAAGTATGTGCGTCTCATTGTACCACCATTATATCTGTTGTCACTCTTTCCGCTGCCTCTTGTTGACCATGAGGGCAGTGCACCGTTTTTAAAAAGTAGTTTTCAGAAAGTTCTTTCCTTAACTTTATTTTCTGTATGTTTTTCATTTCATGCAATTGGCTTGTGTGTGTTCCTGTCCTCTGCATCGGTTATCAAACATTATAATGCACTTTACGTTTATCGCTACCTTTTATAGGGGTTGTGCGTTTCACTTGTCGACAGAACATTCCCAAACACAACTCGTTTTTAAAAAATAGTTCTAAATGGTCTCGTTCACCCGACTCAAAGCTGCCCATATCAGCATTATGATGTCAATAGTCTATAGTAAGAAATGTGAGCTGCAAAGCAATTGGGACCGAACTTGATGCAGTGCCAGTGTAGATGTTGTGTTAAAATCCAGTTATTCCTGCCAGGGTTCATTGAGTCTCTGCTGAGAGTGGCATCCCACTGAACCGCCCTCATCTGCCAAGCCTTCCGCTCTGGAAGGCTCGCAAAACTCCCACAAGTGAGATTCAGCATTCTTACTGAGGTGAGTGTGCGTGTGTGTTTTCATAAGGTCAGTTGTGATGTGTAGATGAGTTAAATGCAGACTTGATTGTAGAGAATGGTGAATTCTGATTTGTCATATACAGCTTGCACATTGATACGTTTCATCCAAAACAAGCTTAGCTCAGTTGACACGATTTGTAGCTTATTGCTGATTGCCACAGTAAATAATCTATAAATAACTCAATGGAAGTAAACAGGGCCAGGAAATAAATATTAAAAATGTTTATAGCCTCAATATATTATACATAATAGTGATACAGTTGCTCCCTGACCTTGCCTGTGTACTAGTTATATCCAATTTTGTTTTGTTTTGTCATAGTGATGTCAAGGCCAATCATAATCTGATGAAGAAAAACAGCCAGAAATCGTTCTTCTTTATTGACACCTGTTCAAATTCTGGCAACATTCAAAGATTTTACTTGGGTGACTAATAACTAGCAGTACATTCATTTAGAAAAGTAAAGCCAATAAATATATGTACATGTATACAAAGAATACATGTTTTTGTGGAAGAATTAAAGTTTTAACAAAAATATTACCCTCGGGATGCTGGCATTTCTTGCATTTCTTTCTCTATCTGCGATTTTTGCTAACTAATGGACGTTTTTTGCAAACTAATGGACGTGTTGTGTGTGTGTGTGTGTGAGAGAGAATCAACATTATGCAACAATTGATTTTTCGAATGATTTTGTACTGAGTATTTTGGAAGTACTGTATGTTCTTTTGTTTTTCACTCTAAGTTAAATGGTATATTACAGTTTTGCTGATTTTCATGACATGGATGCATGTGAGGTTAAATTTGTGTCTGTGTGTTTAGGATGGCTTGTTTAGAGGCTGAGGTCAGTATGCACTGCTAGTCATTGTTTCCAGTGTCTCTGACGGCTGTGTCTCTGAGCTTGAGCCCAGGGATGACATGGAAACACAACCTGCTGATCTCTGAACACAAGGTATTATTTGACTTTATACATTCTCAGTGACTTCCTGTATTGCTCAGTTTTTGCCATTACTGTTGGTTGAGTATTTCAGGTACTATTGGTTCTTTTTCAAAGCCCCTAACCATAAGTATTAAACGCCATCTACACTACTGTTTAAAAGTTTGGGGTCAGCAAGATATTTTTTTTGCAAAGATGCATTAAATTGATCAAATTTGACACTGGACTTGTTGCAAAAAAATCTATTTAAAAATAAATGCTGTTCTTTTGAACTTTCTCTTCATCAAAGAATCCTGAAAAGTTTGAAAAATGCCCTCCACAAAAATGTTAAGCAGCACAACCGTTTTCAACATGTTTCTTGAGCATCAAATCAGCGTATTAGACTGGTTTCTGAAGGGTCATGTGACACTGAAGACACTGAAGAAAAATTCAGCTTTGCATCAAAGGAATAAATTATATTTTAAAAAACGACTTTCTATTTTAATTGTAGTAATATTACTGTTTTACTGTATTTTTCATTAAATAACTGCAGCATTGGTGAGCATAAGATACTTCTTAATATAAAATACAGACCGCAAACTTTTGAATAGTATTACATTTTGATAAAATGGTCAATGGTCAGTTATATCCAATTTTGTCTAGTTTCTTAGTAGAATAGAAACTTAACTATGTTTGGATGCTTTATATGTTAGCAACCACTAAATATAAACTTTGACCTATGGTGTACCTCAGTTGTGATTATTTATAGAGCTGCCTTGTGATTGTAACCAGTTCTCGTATTGGGAAATCATATTGACTTGTTTAGACTACAGTTTTGTCTTGATTTTGTGTGTAGGCTGAGCAGTAAGCTAAATCAGGGACGTGGAAGGGTAAAAGCAGGCCATGTCACGGGTTCCCACACCCCCTCCCCCAGGGGAAATGACATCAGGACCTGTGGCGGAGAGCTGGTGTTATACACAGGTGAGGGAGACTGAGCGAATGGAAAGAGAACCGTTCTGAGTTGAGAACGTGAGTCCTAAATGTCCCTCTGTGTTTTTTTAATTTCTATCGACAGGTAAAAGTCGTGAAGTTTTCTTACATGTGGACGATAAACAACTTCAGCTTCTGTCGGGAGGAGATGGGAGAAGTTGTGAGGAGCTCGACCTTCTCCTCGGGCCCCAACGATAAGATGAAATGGTATGTTTCACCGCGTTCTGAGTGTTGTCGACAGATCTCAAGTGGCCTCTTAATTCTTCTCTCTAATGCCCTGTCGTCCTGCCCAAACCAAACACAATCACATACACAGCTTTGACCTTTCCAAATATCATTGTCTGTGGAACCATTGTGGCCCATTTTGATTTAGTTTGGGTTTACACTGAGCCGTTTGGGACACATTTTGTGGATCGCAAAATATTTTTTTTGTCACGACAGTTGATTAATTGCTTTTATGATGAATCCAAGTCTACGATGAAGTTCTGACAATATCGCCATTTTTAAGCACAGTCCTGCAGTGTGACTGCTTCTACGATTGCTATTTCAACACAAAAACAGACATTAAAATTACACATTTAAATAATATAACTTATTTTAGGGCGTTTACACAACAACATGTTAAAAACTGAAGTTTCAATGGATCCGCAAAAACAATAAAAAATGCTGAATAATGCTGCCGGCCCAATCATTGGCGATGTCACTTTGTAAATGAAAACTACGCGCTTATAGTCTGAACTAGGGCTGGGCTGTACATCGAGTTTGTACGATATATTGTTATATTTTTAAGAAACTATATGGCAATATCGGTTATATTGATAAAAAGTAGTTTTATATGAGCTCATTTGAAAAATAGCATTTGAGTGCATAATCCAATTTGCCCTAAACATGACGCATACTTTATATTAAGGGCTTAAAAATAACTGGTAAGATATACACAGATAAATACTCACACTGTTTAATGCGTTCGAGATGTGGTGCATTCCTCAGTGCATAACTTACATTTCGCAGGTATATTCTCCATCTTTAAATGTTAGAAAATGCAAATATGTCCAATTTGCTGCCAGGAGGGGACGAGCCTTCTGCAAGTGAATCACTGCTTAAATTCAGGCTTCCTTGAACGAGCGCCGTCACGCACATGCGCACCAAACAGACGGAGCACAATAGAATAAGAGCGCGATAATTCTGACTAAAATATACATATTGCTCAAATATTTATTGTTGGACAATACATGTGCCTAATGTGAAATTTTAAAGTATATTTTTATGAAAGTGAACATTATAATGGGGTAATAAAATGTAGGCTATTATAATTAGTCTTTGTTTTTTTTTTTCATTTTTAGTTTAGTGAATTTAAAAAATAAAAATTGATTTCTGTATTAAAATTGATAGAATAGAAAACAACAGAATGTTTGAATGTAATGTGATGTTTCACCATCTTTTTGCACATAATATATTGCATAGCCTACATTTATTACATTCACTATATTTGTTTTTATAGCCTTCAAAATCAACATTGTTTTTAGGATAAGATTGTGTGATATATATATATATATATATATATATATATATATATATATATATATATATATATATATATATATATATATATATATATATATATATAAATAGAAAATACAGAGAAATGTACCGTATATCACCATTTAACCAAAAAATACAGAGATATGATTTTAAGGCCATATCGCCCAGCCCTAGACTGATCACATAATACCAATGTGCAGTTTTCACAAACTTGAAACTACAAACTACACAGAGACAATAACGGTAGCATTTTCAAAAGTTAATTTTTTTCATCAGGCATCCAAAACGCTGTTGTTGTGTAATTGAAAGGCCAAAAATCATAAGTTTTCTGCTGTTGTGTAAACGGACAAATTACAGAATTGTGTGGATATACAGCAGGTGGTTGTTCAGAAGCAATGTTGCCATGCAACTGAATTGGTTTAAAAAATAAATCTACAAGTGAGATTTTTTTATATTGGCGTTTGACTGCATATTTTATTTTTTCAAATTTTGTTTTTAAACTGACATTTATTTAATAATTTTTTATTTATTATATAAATATATACACACACACACATTTTTAAAACATTTTTTCTATTTATTTTTTTTCTGTAGGTGTTTGCGAGTGAACCCAAAGGGTCTGGATGATGAGAGTAAAGATTATCTCTCTCTGTACTTATTGCTTGTCAGTTGCCCAAAAAGTGAAGTGAGAGCAAAGTTCAAGTTTTCTTTATTGAACGCCAAAAGAGAAGAAACTAAAGCCATGGGTAAGCGTTTTCTGGACGCTCAGAGGACCGAGTTTGAGTCTGTAGAGTAACTAAATGTTTTTATATGTGCTTCTGTATTCTCCCCACACTTTCAGAAAGCCAAAGAGCCTACCGCTTCGTCCAGGGAAAGGACTGGGGCTTCAAGAAGTTCATCAGGAGAGATTTCTTGCTGGATGAAGCTAACGGACTACTTCCTGATGACAAGCTTACTCTGTTCTGTGAGGTACCGTAACATGCACCGTTTCATGTATACGAAATGTTTTAGTGTGATGATGTCCTTGCTTCAAACCAATGACTCATTTGTTTAGGTGAGTGTGGTTCAGGACTCCGTAAACATCTCTGGCCAGTCCAACACAAACATGCTGAAGGTTCCGGAGTGTCAGCTTTCTGACGATCTGGGTAACCTGTGGGAAGGCTCTAGGTTCACGGACTGCAGCTTGTTCGTAGGAGGGCAAGAGTTCAAAGCGCACAAATCCATACTGGCAGGTGAGCTTAGTCATCCTAACCCAGCATTGACAGACGCTTGGGGTAGACCCAGATTTTGCCTTGCTAAAAAGACAAGCTGCACAGACAATAGAGAATGTTCAGTGAAATGATAATGAGGCACGGGATGAATTTGGCAGTACTTAACACGCATATGATTCACTTGAAACTGATGATTCATGTTTCCTTTGACAGCGAGGTCGCCAGTATTCAATGCCATGTTTGAACACAAAATGGAGGAGAGTAAAAAAGTAAGTGAAATGATGACACACCTACTCTCGATTCTTTAGAAAGACTATTTACCACATTTTAGAATAACAGTAGTTTTAGTTTATTTGTGTATATATACATACACATGAATTCATATAATATAATTTTAAGCTATTATTTTAGGTCATTTATTTAAATATTTTAAATAAAATTGGTATAAAACATTGTGAATGAATATAAAATATAATATTATACATAAACAAAATGTTGCATATATTATTTTCATTTTTTTATATAACATTTGTTTGATCAAATAAAAATAGTATAGTATTACATATTCTATTTAAATATAATATTTTGTAACAGATATTTTTGTCACTTTTGATCAATTTAATGCATCCTTGCTGAATAAATTATAAATTAATTTCTAGAATTATTAATTTCTTTAAGTTCTCCCCCCCCCCCAAAAAAAAACTTTTGAATGGTACAAAGTTGCAAAAGCTTTCTATTCCAGATAATTTTGAAGTTTCTATTCATCAAAAAATCCCAAAAAATGTTTTACACAAATGTTTTCAACATTGATAATAATCATAAATGGTTCTCGTGCAGCAAATCAGCATATTAGAATGATTACTGAAGGATCATGTGACACTGAAGACAACGCATAGAAAACAGTTATTTTACTAATATTTCAAAAAGTAGTTTTAATAAAATAAATGCAGCCTTGTTCAGCATTAAGGACTTCTAAAAACATAACAAATCTTACCGATCAAAAACATTATATATATTTACTAATCTTTTTAGATGATTTTATTAAACAAAATTTTTATAAAACTTCCCATGTTTACCATGATTTTTCTTTATCTTTTGTAATATTTTGTACAATGTAATTCTAATCCAGATTTTTAGTTCATTAAGTTTTAAATGTTCTCAACCCTATTGCAGAACCGTGTGGACATCAGTGATGTGGAACCGGATGTATTTAGGGAAATGATGGTATTTATTTACACTGGTAAAGCTCCTAATCTGGAGAAAATGGCCGACAACCTGTTAGCTGCTGCAGACAAGGTAAGAGACTCTTGTGTTTCCTGCTCTGAAGGACGGGTGCTTTTTGTTTTGTGTTCATGCTGTCTGCTACCTGCTGTCTGTTTCTCTTTCTCTTTAGTATGCTCTGGAAAGATTAAAGGTATTATGTGAGGAAGCTCTCTGTAACAGTTTGTCTGTAGAGAATGTGGCCGACATCCTCATTCTGGCTGACCTGCACAGCGCAGAGCAGCTGAAAGCACAAGCCATAGACTTCATTAATAGGCAAGTACAAACACTCAGTTCATAATCTTTTTATCTTTAAAAAAAATAATCCTCTGTACACTTTACTATTGAAGTTTACTGAACACTTAAAGGTAGGGTAGGAAAGAATTATCTGAAGCACTTTTGCCCAAATTTTTTTAAACTTTCTTTATATGTCATTACATAATTAAAATGTAAGTACTCTGAAAAAGAGAGTATAAAAATCGAGTGACTAGACTTTTTAATCTGCAATAAACACCGCTCATTATTTTCGTTCGGGACGAAACAAGTGATTAACTTGTGCGACTGTCACTCTCTCTCACTACCATGGCTACCACCCCTTTTCCTGGAGCCGACGATGCGGTACTTGTCTCCGGAGTGTAGTCCTCATCAGAGTCAACAATGCTTTCATTATGGAAACTCTTACATGCAAAACACCGTATATGTTATGAATCTTAGACGAAATTCATCCTCATCACAGTACAACTGATGTTATTGGAAAAACATGTATCAATGCTTTGACTTATAGATATAACTAGCTCGTTACCGAATCAAACAAAAATATATTTGAAACTTTACCAGTATCGGTATTCTAGCTTGATAGTGAGTGCTAAAAGGCATCTTATTTGTTTATATTCATAATGATAAAGTTCGATTTTATTTTTTTCATTACATGTGATTCTGACATGATGTCACTACATGCACTCCGCTCCTTCTTCTCCGCTCGTCTCAGGTAAATAATGCGTTTTCAGCTGACGCTTTCGCTGAGCGGTCCATGTGTTTTGTGGCTTTGGAAAGAGCCCAGAAGGGAGAAGGTGGAGTGAATGGAAATAATGAGCTTTCTTTAAAACAGTCGTGAGAGGTTTACAGACATTTTTATACTTTCTTTTTCAGAGTACTTACATTTTAATTATGTATTGACATATAAAGAAAGTTTAAACAAATTTGGAAAAAAGTTTTTTAACCAATTCTTACCTACTCTACCTTTAAAGACCCTGTAAAGTAAATTCTGAGATTTGTTTCTAAACACATTAGAAATGTTAGAAATGTATTGTTGAAACACATTACAAAGAAGTTAGACCGTTAAGAAGTTTTTCACCATTGTTGTGTTCCGGATTTTTTGGGCGGGGTTAAAACGGTGGCTCGATGACGCACTGGAGCCACTGAGCATATGGCCCCTCCCCCATAACTAGAGTACAGTCGCAATTTCGCATCAGTGCACCCGCTAGATTGCGAGTTACTGCCAGTACCGTTAGTTACTACAGCTACAACTTACAAAACAGCCTACAAAACAAAAAAAGACGATCTCAAGAAGAGATTAATTTGTGAACAGCTACCTTGATGGAGTGCTGACGATCACCACCAACACCTGCCTCTGCAGTGTCTTTACACCGGATAGTTTTACAAACTTTCATCGGCAACAACTGGGATTCACTGATAATCCGCTGCAGAATGGGGCCGAACCGACTATCTCCCGCCCCGACCTTCATCCTCCCGTCTCTGTCCCACCAACATCTGGTGTCGTTGTGACTCGTGAGCAGCAGCTTTCCCGCGAGTGGGCGTGGTTTCGGCGCCGAAAATGAACACGCCCCCAGCGTTTGAGAGCAGAATTTATGTACTTGGCGGATTTTTTTATGATTCAAATTTGGCTAGGTGGTTAATAATACATTTATCTGTGGTTTGAGCAACTCAGAACACATGTTTAATTTTGATCATTATTGTATTATTGTACCTTTAAACATTGTGGCAAATATTTGCCAATTTAATGGCCCATGAGTTTAATTGGGCTTAAAATGATGCATGATGGGAGAATAAGCAAAAATAAAATACTTATATTATAAAAACAATCTTCAATGTTTAAAGGTTTAAAAAGTGTACAATCTAAGATGGACCATAATATTTAAAATAATGATGATAAATAACAATAATAAATATTATTATTATCTTTCGTCAAAGAATCCTTTTTGGCTTATTATTATTATCTTCCTTCAAAGCCTTCAGAGAAATCATACATTTTATTGTGTGGTTCCAATTTCACTTTGAATAAATGACTGATTAAAAGCAAAGCGGATAGCTATATTAATTGCAATTATTTGTATGACGCTAAATCCTAATTTGTCCTAATAGTGACTGCCATAGCTGCAGTGCATTCTGGGAACTCTGTGTGAATTCTGCTCTGTGCTCTTTCCTCAGATGCAGTGTTCTCAGACAGCTGGGCTGTAAAGATGGGAAGAACTGGAATAGCAAGTATGTGTGCCAACATGTTACTATCTCCCATAGTCCTTTGCAAATAAAAAGCACTCAACACATCTGTATATAGCAGGAAGCTCTAGTTTGCACAGTAATTATGTAACTAAGATACCGGTAAACCAAAGGAGAGGGTTTTTTTTTTTTAAGTTACCTTGCACAAAAACACACGACAACTCTTAAATGAATGCACCACATTTGAAAGGGATAATCTGGGTTCATTGATATCTAAGCGCTATCAACAGCATCTGTGGCATATTTTTTATTACTTTGGAAAATACCTTCAGGAAGAACTTTGGTAATCCATAAACAGAATTTCAACCACTTGTAACAGTAATCTCACCACTTAGACAACATTACAGATTAAAGGGATAGTTCACCCAAAAATGAAAATTCTGTCATTAATTCCTCACCCTCGTGTCGTTCCAAACCCATAAGACCTCTGTTCATCTTCAGAACAGAAAAATCTGAGAGCTCTGACCCCTCCTTAGACAGGGTAATTAACACGTTCAAGAAAGGAAGTAAAGACATTGTTAAAATAGTCCATGTGACTAGCTAGTTCAGCTAATTTTATGAATCGACGATTCATTGGCGATTTTTGTGTGCAAAAACAAACAAAAATAACAACTTTATTCAACAATTTCGTTCTAGCTTGTTTCCTACAGTTAAATACAGTGCTGCTCCTGCGTCAGGGTGCTCACGTGAACCGCATCGGCTGCTGTAGAACTCGAAAGCGCAGCATTGTTTACAACATGAACTGACAGGCTAGAACAAAATAGTTGGATAAAGTCATTGGGCCTCATTCATGAAACTTTCGTAAATATATGAGCAAATTCTGAGTAATTTGCGAGTGAAATGGACCTTTACGGAAACTCTCCTCCACATTCACAAATGCTTCGTATACCATGGATCGTTAGTTAAACGTGTGTATGTTAATGAATTCCAAACATGCGTAAAATGGGACATACGTGCACGCTTATTCATAATTATCACAATCCCCGCCCATAAGTTACAATTGCAAATGACATGGCCAGTTGACTCTTCTGGAATTGTTTTTCAGGTTTGGATCCAGTATTTTGTATAAATACTAGAGACTAATTGGCCATATGACTAGCAATATTAAATTATCATTATTTAGCTGGCTAAAAAATGCCTGGTGCTCTTCTGAAAATGGCCAGCTAGTGGCGCTTGAAATCGCTTTGGAAATCTTTGGTTGCTATGATACAGAAGATCCATGGCTATGTAACAGTAATGTGTAACTAGTATCTCATTTTGAAGAATATTACTGAATTGAATAATGCAGTTTTAACCTCTCCATTATTGTTGTTCAGTCGGTGTACAAGTGGGATGATTGGTTGGTGTAGTTTTTGTCCCGCCCCTCCTCCACTGTGATTGGACTGCCTGGTAAAAAATGACAGCGCTGAGCACTGCCTATTACCCAACGTTAAACAGTAAAAAAAAAAAAGACTGTGCAAATCACCTCTTGAAATATTATGGTAGGCCTGCCCTGCATAGTGCATCAAAATGCAGTCATCAGTTTGCCTAAATTAGAACACCGAACGTTCAAATGTGTTACGCACCATTTACTCGTGGTAGGGAGCAGGTGTACATTTCTACAACTATCATTTTGAAAATACGAACATTTTCGTGAATCTGAACATTTTCGTCAGAGCGGCTTTACAAACGATTTACACACAAATTTGTTCTGCTCCTGTTTCATGAATGTGGCCCATTTTTGTTTTTGTGCACAAAAAGTATTCTCGTCGCGTCTTAATATTAAGGTTGAACCACTGGAGTCACATGGATGATTTTAACAATGTCTTATTTCTGGACCTAGTAAGTGTTAATTACATTCCTGTATATCGAGGGGACCGAGAGCTCTCGGATTTCATCAAAAATATCTTCATATGTTTTTCAAGATGAACGAAGGTCTTATGGGTTTGGAACGACATGAGGGAGAGTAATTAATGACAGAATTTTCATTTCTGGGTGAACTAACCCTTTAAACGATAATAACATAAGCCACAAGTCATAGGAGGCTAGTGTGAATTAAGCATTTTTATGCATATATTTTAATGAAAATCATTTTGTTTTAATTTCAGTTATTTATTTGACAACTGTTCAAAAGTTTTTTTTTTTTTTTTTAAGTATCTCAAGTCATTTATTTTATAAAAACAATACATTAAAACTGTAATATTGTGAAATATAATATTAGAATTTAAAATAACTTTTCTATTTGAATATATTTAAAAATGTTATTTATTCCTGTGATCAAAGCTGAATTTTCAGCATCATTACTCCAGTCTTCAGTGTCACATGATCCTTCAGAAATCATTCTAATATGCTGATTTGTTTTTTGTTTTTAACATTTCTAATCAATGTTGAAAACAGTTGTGCTGATTAATTTCAGGACACAAATTCCGAATTCTGACTAAAGTTAAAAGAACAACATTAATTTGAATCTCTTTGCTGTCAGCATCCTTGCCGCATTACTGTACTTTAGATGTGATATTATATATTTTTCCAAAGCGCATGCCACAGATGCTGTGGATAGAGCTAAACTTGTTTTAAACCCAGAACATTCCTTTAATTAGCATGATTTCACTGAATTAATAAAAATCCCAGATTATTTTTTTACTCATTTCATCAGTGTATAATGAATGTTATGTCATTTATAGATAAGAACCTTGAGGCTTGTTTTTGCTCTTTTGCAGTCATGCTGCAGACATAATGGAGACTGCAGGTTGGAAAGCGATGATTCAGTCCCATCCTCACTTAGTGGCCGAGGCATTCCGCGCTCTCGCATCAGCCCAGTGCACCCCTTTTGGTCTGCCTAGGAAACGGCTAAAACAGTCCTGACCTTTGCCCTCAGACTGCTTAGAACAAAACGCATGAGGAGGCAACTACCCCACCGAGTCCTACTTCCCCCTCCTTTTTGCCCCCCTCTTCACTCGCCCTTACCAGAGACACGATGGAGGAGCTAGATCAAACCGCAGTGCTTAAGAAGAAAATGGACTTCACCATGCTGTTTACTTTGAGTGTCATTTGAGAAATGGCCTCAAAGGATCTGCCCCTCCGCTCCTTTGTATCTCTATGTGTAGCTACGTGCCTGCTGCGACTGATCCCAGACCTGTCTGAATTGCACTAGCTCCCACATAATGCAGTAGTTTTAACATGGTGGTGTTTAGGACCTTGTATGTTACATGTTCTTGAGGGGGGGAGGGTTGCGTTAGCCCTTCTTATGAACTCGTGGTCTGATGTTTCAAAAAACCAAGTATACACTCACTAAACGCATACCCACGCACACCCATCAAGTGCAAAGATCGTCTCCACTGACACTTTTAAAGTGATGATGTTGCCTATGTTGCTGGCAGAACGTCGCATTGTATGTTTATCATCATTCAATTTGGCGTAAGTATTAACTGAGGTCGTGCTGTAGAATACTTGGGTGAAATGAGATTCAATTCACATTGAGTATTACACGAAAACAGCTAAAGATGTCGATATTTTGCACCAACCTAAACTATTGGTAAATATGAATATTTGTTTACCGTGCTGTTTACAGAAATCGTTATCCCTTTTTCGCACAGAGTTAGTTCTGACTTTAGTTGAAGTTATTTTCCATGGTTCAACGTACTCTATGGATAAGGAGAGGTCTTTGTGTTGGAAAAAAATTTATTGTGGTTCAAATTAACTTTGATTTATTGCTTTGGAAATAAAATGGAGAAAAAACAAATTAAATGTGTTTTTTCTTTTTTTTACAAAATGTTTTTAAAGTCAACTTTAACTTAACTTTAATTTAGCTGATTTCTCAATTTATGTCCCTAATCTTATTTTAAATGTAACTTTACTTTTTAATTTAACTCCAATTAAATGGGATTTAATATTGTTTTTTTGCAGCTTTGTCCTCATTAGCATTTGTCAACAAATTATATATATTTTTTTAAAAGTGAAAAATTTCAAATGTTCATCCCTATTGTAATAGTTGTAAAATAATTGTAATGCCTTATGGTTCATATATAATGGACACTAGCATGTTGTAAACACTCCATGTTCTCTTTGGTCTGTGGCTTTAAAAGTGATTTGAATGAACTTCTTCCCTTCTTTTACTCTTTAAACATCTGGAGACGACTTAAGCTGAGATCAAAGCCAGCATGCTGCAAATCCTCGAACGCCCTATTCATCAGGCCGTGCGATTACAAACACTCAAACTGACATTGTTTATATTTTTCAAATCAGTGTCTGCATATATGATCAGACCTTTGCAAATGAAAGGTTTTTCTGCTGATGTGAAACAATGTTGTCTTTTTCTTTTCAAATGGCAGAATTTACAGACATTAAACGGTCAAAGTGGCAGTTCTGTACTGAGATTCTCCTCCGGTAACAGGGATGTTAACGCTTGTAAAAAGATTTATTAGAAAATGTAGTATAGATTTAACTTCCAATGCTTTGTTTGAATTAACCACAATTTTTCTTTGTTTATACACCTCACCTCCTGAAATATATAAATTGTAAATGATCTTGAAAGTATAAGCAGCTGAACAATTTTAGATATCTGCCTTGTAAACTCAGCCTAATTAATGTCATTAGCATGAAAAAAAGAGCATCAGTCAATGTCCAAATTTCGAGAATGCCAAACGGTGATAATTGCTTAGAGTTCCAATTATTTGCAGTACTCCGATTCTCTGTCACAAGGAAAAGTGCATTCGTCTGCTTAGACCCTGGCGTGGTGCATAGCACTTTTCCACGTCAAAGACCGTTTTTATAAAAATGGACAGTGATGTTTTTTTTTTTCAAATCTGTGCAAATGCACGTTTTATAAATGAGGTCTTGGGAGTAAATAAAGAAAATACACAAGGGAGGGTTCTGGAAACTCAAATAGCAATTTTTCTTTAATAACGAAACAAAATACAAAATAATTTAGGATACAGTAGAACACATGGCTTCAACATTAATCTGTTATTGACTTTCTGTGAACACAAAAACATGAAAACGAGGGCACCACAAATGGCTGCAACACAAGATGTTTTGTATTTTTTTTGTTCTGTTCTTGAATCTCAGCTTGTGTTGATTGGGAAATTTTTGTATATATATTTTTTTTAAACTTCACACTGATGACATCACAACAGTCACTGATAAAGGGTTAGGGGGTCACTGTGGAAACCGTAGATGTGTTGGACTGGTCCAAGCACAAGTGTAACGCCTTAAGGAAATCCGGTCTTAAGTGATTAGTTCACCCAAAAATAAAAATTCTGTCATTCATTTACTCACCCTCATGTCGTTCCAAACTCGTAAGACTTTCTATCATCTTTGGAAAACAAATTAAGATCTTTTTGATGAAATTTGAGATCTTTCTGTCCCTCCGTTGACAGTCTACGCAACTACCTCTTCGTTGCTTCTAAAAGTTCATAGAGAAATCATAAAACGCCAAATGAATTGAGTGGTCTAGTCAATTTTCTGAACAGACACGATCACTTTATATGATGGACAGATTGAAATTAGGCTGGTTATTATACAGGTCATTCTCAAAAAATTAGCATATTGTGATAAAAGTTCATTATTTTCCATAATGTAATGATACAATTCAAATTTCATATATTTTAGATTCATTGCACACCAACTGAAATATTTCAGGTCTTTTATTGTTTTAATACTGATGATTTTGGTATACAGCTCATGAAAACCCAAAATCTCAAAAAATTAGCATATTTCATCCGACCAATAAAAGAAAAGTGTTTTTAATACAAAAAAAGTCAACCTTCAAATAATTATGTTCAGTTATGCACTCAATACTTGGTCGGGAATCCTTTTGCAGAAATGACTGCTTCAATGCGGCGTGGCATGGAGGCAATCAGCCTGTGGCACTGCTGAGGTGTTATGGAGGCCCAGGATGCTTCGATAGCGGCCTTAAGCTCATCCAGAGTGTTGGGTCTTGCGTCTCTCAACTTTCTCTTCACAATATCCACAGATTCTCTATGGGGTTCAGGTCAGGAGAGTTGGCAGGCCAATTGAGCACAGTAATACCATGGTCAGTAAACCATTTACCAGTGGTTTTGGCACTGTGAGCAGGTGCCAGGTCGTGCTGAAAAACGAAATCTTCATCTCCATAAAGCTTTTCAGCAGATGGAATCATGAAGTGCTCCAAAATCTCCTGATAGCTAGCTGCATTGACCCTGCCCTTGATAAAACACAGTGGACCAACACCAGCAGCTGACATGGCACCCCAGACCATCACTGACTGTGGGTACTTGACACTGGACTTCAGGCATTTTGGCATTTCCTTCTCCCCAGTCTTCCTCCAGACTCTGGCACCTTGATTTCCGAATGACATGCAAAATTTGAGCGACAGTCCAGTGCTGCTTCTCTGTAGCCCAGGTCAGGCGCTTCTGCCGCTGTTTCTGCTTCAAAAGTGGCTTGACCTGGGGAATGCGGCACCTGTAGCCCATTTCCTGCACAAGCCTGTGCACGGTGGCTCTGGATGTTTCTACTCCAGACTCAGTCCACTGCTTCCACAGGTCTCCCAAGGTCTGGAATCGGTCCTTCTCCACAATCTTCCTCAGGGTCCGGTCACCTCTTCTCGTTGTGCAGCGTTTTTTGCCACACTTTTTCCTTCCCACAGACTTCCCACTGAGGTGCCTTGATACAGCACTCTGGGAACAGCCTATTCGTTCAGAAATTTCTTTCTGTGTCTTACCCTCTCGCTTGAGGGTGTCAATGATGGCCTTCTGGACAGAAGTCAGGTCGGCAGTCTTACCCATGATTGCGGTTTTGAGTAATGAACCAGGCTGGGAGTTTTTAAAAGCCTCAGGAATCTTTTGCAGGTGTTTAGAGTTAATTAGTTGATTCAGATGATTAGGTTAATAGCTCGTTTAGAGAACCTTTTCATGATATGCTAATTTTTTTAGATAGGAATTTTGGGTTTTCATGAGCTGTATGCCAAAATCATCAGTTTTAAAACAATAAAAGACCTGAAATATTTCAGTTGGTGTGCAATGAATCTAAAATATATGAAATTGTATCATTACATTATGGAAAAGAATGAACTTTTATCGCAATATGCTAATTTTTTGAGAAGGACCTGTAGATTGACAAACAGAAGCTCAACTGAACCTGCTTAACTCGCAAGAACCAATCTCATTGGTTCTTGCAGAAGCTTAAACGTTCTGCGTAACACGAGAATGAACCTCACTGGTTCTCGCACGTCAAGTTAACATGCTTGAGCTTCTGTTTACCACAACTGCTGAGTTAATGACACATGTTCATATGTGACTAAAAGCCTAATTTCAATCAGTTTCAATCAGAAAATTTTGACTAAATCACTCAAATCATATGGATTAGTTTTACAATCTCTTTTGAAGCGTCAAAATGGTAGGTGTGTAGCTATCAATGGATTGACAGAAGTCACTCAAATTTAATTAAAAAGACCTTCATTTGTGTTCTGAAGATGAACGAAAGTCTTACGGGTTTAGAACGACGAGTAATTATTGACAGAATTTTTGGGTGAACTATCCCTTTAAGACTGGGCTAAGCTTGGGTTAGTTCACCCAAAAAATAAATTTCTGTCATAATGTGCCCTCATTTTGTTTGACTGACTTTCTTCTGTAGAACAGAAGAATAAATTGTGAAAATGATGGCAGAAATAAACAAGTTTAGTTTTGGGTGAACTATTCCTGTCATCAAGTGCCCTATAAGAAGTCAGGCGGAATAGAAAGAATGGTTCCTCATCTGACCTTGCTTCCATTTATCCAGTTCTTTGTGGAACAGATCAAGGAAACTACAGGCCAGAGAGGCTATAACACTGAGATGACGCCTCAGATACCTCAACACATCCAATCTAGACTGTGCTATCCTACAGAGGTATAGGGAGTGTCACTGTGGTAGTTGTAGTCTGGGCAGACCTTCTGTACTAGCTTGTAGTCTGCACTGAAGAAGTCAATGTAGATGCAGATGACCTTGAAGGGCTTGGAGCAAAGCCAGGAGACATGGCTTTGGGTCTGCTCCTGGAAGCATACCCTGTTCGGGAAGTCGCTGCAAACAGATGTTCTCTTGCTGCGGTCCGTCTTCTCGTATTCCACTCGACAATTGAAGGCTTTATTGTCTTTGGGTACCTCTATGGTTTCCTGTTGAGTGATCTCAAAATCGACAGCCTTGGAGGGCGGGACCAGACTGACGGACACATTGCCCAGGCCGGTGGAATTGTGGCGGAAATAGACGCTGAAGGTTCCGTTGCCGTGGTCAACGATCTTTCCAGTAATGAGAAGGTTGAGCTTGACTGTTTTGATGTTTGAATGGAAGTCGCCCCAACCGAACATCTTCTTAAACTTGCCTGTTTTCACATAGGGACGACGCTTGGCCCTCGAGAGGGTTCCTTCAGTATCAGTGTGGTTGGATAACCAAGTCCACAGATCCAGTGCCCCAGGGTCCAGAGCAGTTTCACGGCTCTGGCTGTTAGATTGGGACGTGTGAGAGAAAAGCCGCAGGGATTTGAGAATCCCCGAACGAGAGCCGTAAGGGGAGACACTTTCCTCTTTATCACTCTCTCCCCAACCCAGAGGACTGAGCTCAGCGCCATATGTCACCTTCAAAGACAAAATCAGGAAGAGGACTGTTAACCGCAAAGGTTGTAGATGCTAATGTATATTGAGAAAAATAAAGATTCCAATCCAAATCAGTGGTTTATCTTAAAGTATATATGAAATGACATTCAAAACCCACTCTATTTCCATAAGGTGACCTATTTCTGTGGGTCTTTATCAATTGAGAATTAATTGACATTTCAGGAACATTTGGCGTTTCTTAGTTTGCTAACCTAGTGGAACCCTGTGAAGAACTGCTAGGAAACCTTTTGAAGGTGCTTCAAATATCCTAGTAAGGAACTATACCTTAAGATGAGGTTGCTGCGGGTACCAATGATAGTGTTTACAATTCTTGCAGGAACTGGTTTCTATTTTAAAGGTTCCTAAGAGAACTGCCCTTTTCAAAGGGGTGACTTCCAGAGGGTTCTGCCAATGTAGCAATCCGAGGAACCCTAAATAACGCCTCAAGCATCTTAACACAAAAAGTGATCATTTCATACCACACTGTAAAAATAAAAAGATACTTAAAGGGATCATTGCGTCAAACCAGAAAACAATGCTCTAGGAAATTTGGTGGCGATTTGGGGGTCAAAAAAAGCTTTTTAGGGTGCCTCGAATATCCAGACCAGAAATCTGTATTAAAAACGAAATTGAGTTTTGATCTGATTTTGGAAGAGTTGCATATAAGATTAAAAAAAATATTTAGATTCAGTGTACATTCATATTAGGTTATAAGGATTTAAAACTTCCTGAAATACTATAACCTAATGTGCATGTCCACATTTAAACCTCGGATGCAAAATGATACGTGAATATCTACTACAGTATAACATGAATAAAATTACAGCTAGTACGAGATGCATCACTACATACATAAATAATCAAAACATAAAGGATGAGAAACTGAAAGCTACATCCGCCTTGTTTTAATGATGCAAACAGGATGAAACATCTTCAGACGATGAAACTGTTCAATGCAATGCGAGTTTACTACTGACACAATATACACCATCTACCTAAAGCCTAAGACCCAGCAAAACTGGTTCTTAAAAACAACCATGACTCCTAACTCTTTTAATCTAGTCTCATATTAGCACTACAGCCAATCAGTGTGTTTACTTAGTTTGTACTGTAGGCATGGTGAAATATGAATATGAACCAAAGGAGGAAAATCAGGAAGATCTCCTGTTCTCTATCTCTCTATCTTTCAGCAAAGCTCAAAAGACTCTCTCACACATACTTTCAAAGGTATAATTTGATAGAATGAAAGAGTGTATATATGTCCCACAAGGCTGTTTATCTCCCCAAGAATATATTCAGCTTTCTCCAGCATATCTCTTTCATTTTCAGATAAAGAACCAAAGCGGGTAGATATTTAGGAGACACATAAGTTTTGTACACCTCACAATTCAAAACCATGATGGTGAATGAGAACTAAAACCTGTACATTAAAAAAAAAGTATTTATCAACTTCAATATAGTGCATATTCATGATCCACAAAAAAAAAAAAAAGAAACAAACCTACCCACATTCTCTGGCGGATTTTAATTTAGGTTCACAAGAAATCACCACATGATCATAAATCTCAGTGGAATCAGTTTTAGACTTATATAGTAAATACATTTTATTACAGTTCAAAGATGAAAATAAGTTAAAGGAAATAAACATGATTCAAATCTGTCTTAGTGATGGCAATGAAAGAAAAGTCTCTTGAGAGAGGACTTAAGGCTGAGCATTCACACAGGTTGTCGTTTCATCTTAAACTGGCTTAAACTGGTTTCGGGGCTAAAGCCGTAAATTAAACTCTGCGTTGGCTTTGTGAAGTCAATTCATATGCATTCAAATTAATCTGTGAAAAATAAAAAAAACAATCACGCACACATTTTGTTCTCCTTTGAGAAATAAATACAACTGATGGATTAAGGGCCCTGCGGAAACTGGATTATTTGAAGTTTAATACAGGAAATGAGACAAAAAACCACAGCATATTCTAAAGGCATATTTGGATTATCCAAACCGTTGTGTCTCTTTCCATTAAAAATAATCTACAATAAACCTCAATAATATATTATTAAAATTATAAATTTATATCTATTTATTTTTGGATTAATACCTACCCGATTTCTCAAAACAAAAATAAAATACTTCCAAAAAATAGCTCAACACTGACAACGACAAATAGTTATAGAGATATAAGTTGCAGTAATAATAATAATAAAGAAAAGATTCATTAACTTTGGCAAACCAAAAACTGCAATAGTCATATCTAAGAGTTTGCTTTAATTGATACGATTGAAATAAAACTCATACCATGTGTAAGCAGACCATAATCAGGGCACAGTAACACTGGCACATCTTTATGTAATTTATGAGTCCAGATCTGGGTTAGTAAAGATCCACTCGTGGCAAGGTCTTGTCAGTATGCCTAAAAACACAAAAAAACATCATGCTTAAATAAACAAGGAAATATATAAAATTTTTGTTAACAACAAAAAACAGATAACAAGAAATGCTCAAACTTTACACTACATACTCATGTACATAATGTAATGGTGTAATTATTTTAGCATGTCATTAACAAATAACGGGTTAAAATGTATATGAATGTATAAAAGAACGCACACATAATAACCAGTCAAGTTTACTGGTACTAGTACAGCCATTTTACCACATTTTAACTTTGCTTGCAAATATTGTGGTGTGAAAAATGAATTCCAAAAAAATTACAAACACACGAAGTAGTCAAATACAATGAGGTCATAAATCAGGCTTGATAAAATTACAATAATGTTGTTTAAATTATGACACTGCAGGAAATAACTACTGGGCAATATTAACGAACAATAAGCTATTTTGAAAAGATGCTTGTGGTTACTCAATGTTATTGAAATGACATGAAATGGCTGTAAAGTGTGAGAAAAAAAAAGCTAATTGTCAGTTTTAGTATAACTCACCCTTCTACTGTAGAGTTGGACCCATAGTCTCATCTCTGTGCGGTGAGCATCCTTTCAGTATCGTTCACAGATTGCATAAAGAGAGTATGAAGATGAGCATCACTCCTCGACAGTCCAAACTCAAAGTGACCAGCAATAAAAACTTTTTCACATTTGATTAAAACAATATAATCTTCTTCTTTACTCAGCGTGGCTGTCCAGCTGCATTAAATCCTCTTAGCTCTGCTCATCTGGCTGCATGCCTTTCCTCTGCAACACTCACATATCCTAACACGATTATGTGTGGATCTGATTGTCCATCCAAAAGAAAAACAAATAATAAAACTGCTCTCTAAGCAGTCCCCAGGGTAAAAGTCCGGTTTTGCTGCATTCTTGTCCGCTCGCTCTTCCTAAACTGATGTTGTGTGATGGATCAGTGCGCTTTTGGTTTGTGACAGTGGAGTCACTGAGCCCAACCCCTCAACATCAGCACCAATAACAGCACACATTATCGTTTCAAGCTTTTTTTAATGTATGTAAACCCATTTAAAACCACTAAGTGTAAATTCAGGGTTAAGAAGCACTTTGTTGGTTCATAAAACAGCTGAAGACTTGCCTTGAGGACAGATTTTATATTTTTGTGATAAAAGTGCTATTCAGAAGCATTGGTCTAATTTTTGTCATGAGACTGCAAATTTTTTTTATATATATTTGTATATATTTCTCTGGCTTTTATTTTGATAACCATTTTTATCTTGGTAATAAAAAGCTATTAAACATTTAACCCAAAATAAAAAAATAAAACGTTTACCTTATTCCACATAGCATGCTACTAGGTCAGGTTCTCACTATATATGTGAAGTTAATACCAATAATATACACATACATATATATATATATATATATATATATATATAATTAAATAAAATACACCAAATATGTCAAAGGTAACATACACGCATTAAACCATTGTTTTTTCCGAACAAATATTGCTATTAATGACTCATATACAGATTCAAAACATTTAAATTGTAGAAAAACTTGCCCCAACCTTTATGGAAATGACCAGTTAAATTACTTTTTTGTGCCGTTTTGTTTTATTCAACAGCTATAACAAAAATATTATACTGGAATTAGATTTAAGGAGGTGGAATTGCTAATGAAAACACACATTTGTATAATTTTACCTTTACCTTTATTATATTATATATATTATCAAATCAGCCACAACTCAAATAAATTGCTGGGTCTAAAGGATACGTATCCATTTAAAACTACTGCGTTTTGGTTGATTCACTGAAAAACAAAACATCCTGCATTTTGCACAAAATCATGCTATATGTCAAAACATCATGTTTGGCCAATGTGATAAGTGAATTTGTTAAAAAGAAAAAGAAGAAAACAGTTGTAACAATTAAAATGGTTCAAACAAAACCAAGTGCACATGCAAGTTTGCTTGGAAACAGCGCCGCTCTGTGGTTATTACAGCGACTGCAGTTCAAGCCACTGTGGCGTTAACAGCACAGACAAACAGATGTGTTGGTGAAAGATTTATTTAGTCATGCAAATGCCGAGGTTAGAACACAAATAAAGGAGCAATACAATAAATATCAACTGGGTTTTTTTTTTTCAGAGATCACAATTTAAAATAACAGTAACAGAAGAAACAAAACTTGATAGCAGCAATGCATGTCTCTTCAATGATACAAAACAACTACTAGAACTCAATTACTACTAATTACAGAACTAATAAGAACCAACTCCCATAGACACTCATTTGCAGGACTCTTTAATAATCTGGTTCTGAGATTTCACTAGTGTGGCTATTAACATGGACTTGAAGTTGGGCTTCTGTTCAGCCAGGTTTGTATCACCTGAGGCTGACACTTTCTTCTGGTTCCCTCGCTTAATCGTATGCTTCATGCTGATGAGATCTGTGGGTGTCCTGAACCCATCCGAATACTCAGACAACTCTTCCTGTTGCTCATACTGGAAACCACTGTGGTCTTCACGAATCTCTCCGCGTTTATGCTGCTGCCGAGGGCTTCTCCTTTGCCTCACCATTTCCACAGCAACAGTTTCAGGCGTGTCATCAAACTTCAGCACCCGCCGCGTTCCGTCTATGCCATCAGACACTTCCTGCTTGTTCAATTTGCCCCGGACATTAGTCCTCCTTGGTTTGCTGGAGGCATCTGAGTTCTGCTTGTGATAAGCATTTAATCTTGAAATCTGGTCATCTACGAGCAGTTTCTCCTCATGTGTCACATTGACACTGAGGTTGAGTGGATAAAGCTGCTGAGAAAATGTGTCATTTATGGAAGATTTTCTTTTCGCCGAATATTTCCACCCTCCAACGGGTGGCCAGACCACAGCTCGTGACCTCTTACGATGCCGTGGCTTTGCTTTGGTAATAGACAGGTCCGTCTGAATGGAGGTCAGAGACTTGCAGCGACGCAAACTCCTAAACATACGCACAGAAAATGATTTTACTTACTCCTAATGAAATCATAGTACTGGGGTATTCACATCTTTGAATGTTCCCATTGTAAGTTACATTGTGCTCACATAAAAACAGAAAAAGTTGGATGAAGTTATGTGAGGCACTTTTAATGTGCATCCAGGTTGAATTGATTATCACATTCGCTTATTAGAATGATTTTTGATGGATCATGCGACACTGAAGACTGGAGCATGACTGATGAAAATTCAGCTTTGCAATCACAGGAATGAATCACATTTTAAAAGATTACAATTCCTTTCTATTTTAATATAATATTTCACAATATTACTGTTTTTACTGTATGTTTGATCAAGTAAATACAGTCTTTGTTGAGCGAGAAAAAAATATCATACATAACTTTTGAACGGTAGTATATACTGTATTCATTTATTCAAAAAATAATTTAAATTAAATTATAAAAATTCTAAATAATGCTACTAATAATAATCAACGATTATTAGAAAAAAATAAACAGAAAGTAGGTGCAGTCATCCATCGCTGAAGTGGACCACAATGAGATCTTAGCCCGTTTTCAAGATCGGCTGTTTTAGTGATCCTGATAATAAATGACATTGACTCACCTCCACTGAAACACGTGAGGTCTGGAGCAGTTCACTTGAGTTGTGTTGATGGCTGCAGAATCGGAGCCTTGTGCTGACAGCATCCTGATGCGACTCAGGCTTCTCCACAATAATCTGAAGATCAACATTCACACAATTCACATTCAACAGGATTACTAAAGGGGTAAATCACCACTTGTAAGGTGGGCTTTTAATAAAACCTGGCAGTCTAAGCAGCATGTAGGACCCATTTTTTTCAAGTGGTGCTCACTGCAGAGTCAAATGACGTCCAGCTCCATTTTTCTGGACGTCTAACGGGGTGGAAGGATAGAGTTGTGGGAAGGGTTAGGGTATGGTTGGATATTCTAGCTCTACCCATTAGGCCAAAATCATTATGCCATCTTTTAGTTTGTCAAGAGATTTATATCACCGTTTTTGAAGAGTGTGCAGTGCATGTGTACATGCTCTAGTACGTAAAAACGAGCCTATAGTTGAATCTGAAAATAGAGCAAAATAACAGAGAAATGAGAATTAGTCCTCAGATGCCATGCCATAGCAAAAAGCGGTTGAATGACATATTTGTGGTTTCGGGAAAAAGTTGTGACTAGCTAGTTAATTTCTTCAAAGATGCGTCGTACTATAGTAGTTAAACAGTTAAGACGTTGTTCGGGAAACATACCCCTGGTAAGTTTGTGATTAGTTTGAGCAAACTTTTTTCAGGCTCAAGAAAGTGGATCGGTTTTTAGCAGGTTCGCAATGTTAACTTATGCTGCACGGCTAACCTGCTCCGGAGCAGGTTTTATTCTGGGTTAGAGATTGCAGACCAAAACTGGATCAATCAGTAGTGAGTAAATGTATCTGATACAATAAGCCACTCTCCCTGTATATCTGTATCTGCTCTAAATTAAAGCAGTTTCACGAGAATGAATTTAAAAGAGTTCGGTTAAAAAGTGTGTAGATATATATATATATATATATATATATATATATATATAAAATTTCTTTTTATGACCAGTCATTTTGCTAGATAAGACCCTATTCCTCGTCTGGGATCGTGCAGAGCCCTTTAAAGCCTTCGAAGTGCTTTGAAATTGCATTGATTTGGACCTTCAACTCGTTGGTTGCCATTGAAGTCCATTATGTGGAGAAAAATTATGTTTTCCTCAAAAAACTTAATTTCTTTTCAACTGAAGAAAGAAAGAAAGAAATGAAAATCTTGGATGAGATGGGGGTGAGTAAAATATCAGGAAATGTTCATTTTGAAGTGAACTAATCCTTTAATCTTCTGCAGAGAAGTGAATCAAACTGAGGCTCTCCATGTTCCGTGTGATTGGCTTGGTTTGCTGCACGTGTCACACTTTCAGCTGCACGAGCTTCAGAGTTAATTGCATACTCTGGATTAAACCTCATTGTGAGCCCGTTGAAACTGATCAAAACCAGGTTGGATTTATATGGATTTGTCACCTCTAAACTTACTCTGAAACTTGTTTGTCAGCCAAAATTATTTAATTTCATTAAGGCATTGTCCACATATACACAAGTATTTTTATAAACATGGGTTTTTCTTCCTTTAAATAAAAAAAATAATAATAATAAATCACGTCCACATGAAAACGCAAAAACAAGCTATTAACATTGTCAAGACGGACCAAAACCAACAGGTGCCAATATAACCCTATCCGTAAAGCCATGTTGACCAATCAGAAGTCTGGAAAAAAGGTTATTGCTGGTTCCAGTTTTGACCAAACGGTAACCTCCCGCGTCTATCTTGAAGCCAATACGGAAGCAGGGCTCTAGAGTGCGAATAATTTGGTCACACATGTGCCCAAAATTCGTAAGGGTGCACCTAAAATATTTCCTAGGTCGCACCGGTGCTAACGTCATTGCATCCGCTCATCTGCCTCCACGAACGAAGCGTTTTTTCTCCTTTGACGGAACTCACATACTCATGGTTGGATCATGTCGTGGTCTAAACCAATCAGAAACATAGATGGGGCGGGACTTTGCCTCTGATTGGCTGTGGTCCAGACTCCAGATATTCCTGCTCAGTGCTGTGTGATTTGAAATTGCGACCTGAGCCGCATTAGAGAGTCAAACAGCATCAGCAAACTAAACGCGACGTTTGTGAGTCAATTTTACTGAGTGTGTGTGTGTGTGTGTGTGTGTGTGTGTGTGTGTGTGTGTGTGTGTGTGTGTGTGTGTGTGTGTGTGTGTGTGTGTGTGTGTGTGTGTGTGTGTGTGTGTGTGTGTGTGAGAGAGAGCCTAAACTACTTCATTGTCATGACAACTGCCTGTCGGTGTCAGCTGAGCTCAGGCGGTGCGAGAATCAAAACATCTAGGAATAGATGTTAACATTAAAGTAAAAGAGTCCTCTACTCACATCGTCAAGCAAACCACAAAAACAAAATACTCGTTTGTAATCATTTGGCGTTCGCCGCTTGTAATCTTTCTTTGAACGCGCTGCAACATTTCCCTCAGATGCAGTAATGCTTAACGTTAACCCAGTCGGCGTCATTACTGTGGCTGTGCATTGTTATAGTATAACTTACTCCAAATATAATCTCTTTGAGAATGATATTTGCTGATATATCTACTGTCCTACTTTAAACGCTAACGTTTAGTATCATTGATAATTTGTTTTGCCTGCTGTAATGTTACTTTCTGGCTCTTTGAAAAAAACTTTAGACCACTTTTAATCCTGTGGTGATCTACCCGTAATAACTCATAATTTCATCATAGCATTTGTTCCAGCTGTCGCAATTTTATTAAGAATTATTTAAAAAAAAAACTAGTCTACCGTAGCCTCCAATATCCCTCTGTAACATTACCACATAATTATGACAATCGTCAAAGTGGGATATATATATATATATATATATATATATATATATATATATATATATATATATATATATATATATATATATATATATATATATACACACACACATTTAAAGAAAATCCGTATTTTTACTTATTATGATTTTATTTCATTTCAACACTTGGTTAAAACTGTAGTTTAAAATATTAGGCTAATCATTGTCAAAGCATTGTTTTCCTTGATTTCAATTCCTGTGTAACTGCATATATTATGTTGTCATTTAACATACTATATATGAATGTATATGAAGTGTGATAAAAAAGTGACCTTTAAATTGGCGTTAAAGGCGGTGCGAGCCGGGGAAATTTGTGGGTGCACCTAGATTTTGTGCTGGTGCACCTAAATAAAAAAGTTAGGCGCACCAGTGCAACCAAGGCAAAAAGTTAGCCTGGAGCCCTGGGAAGTGACTTAAACTGCAATTCATCGAATGGCCACTAGAGACAGGCTCCAGAAGGGAGCAGAATCTCATTGAGCCCCATGTTAAAATGCCCAACTTTACAGCAGAATAAAACATGTTTACAGCCTGGTACAAATTGTGGTTTTGGTCTTTATATCTAATTTTGCCCTTCATGACAACTGTGAGGGGGGTGAATTTTTTTATAACTAATTTGTTTACTTTAAAGTTCTGCATAATTGAGGGTGTGGCCGCTTTGAGTGACAGGTGGATTGCCAGTTATCTGCTGTCTGTTAGTCATCACGTCACCTTTGCTCCAGCAACGTCCCGCCTCTTCGCCCATTTTCTGTTATCTGGGAGTGATGAGCTGCCAAGATGGCAACGGCCAGCTCGTCTCTACTTTACGCTTCAAAACTGCTCTTCAGAATCCTATGGGTGACGTCATGGACACTACGTCCATATTTTTATACAGTTTATGGTTTTAATGTAACAAGCCAAAATCTCCGGTTTCACTGTAGACACAATAACACTGCAACCGGAGTTTCTAAAAATTTTTACCCTGGCAGGAGCTTTCAAAAAAGTTTGGTTTCAGTGTTTGGAAACTTAATTTGCGTGTGAACGAACAACCATACCGCATAGAAAAAGATCCCGTGTTCATGTGGACAGGGCCTAAGTTTGCATTACCATCTATCTGTTTCCTTTCTCATGTGCAACTTTGTAGACAATGGAGCTAAGACAAAGGACGCGTCTAACCTGTCAGGTTACAAAGGAAGCATCAGACCTAAGTTGTGACTAACATGACAATTTGATTAAGGATAGTCACTACACACTACACTTTAAACTATATGATTAAAGAAAACAGAGTACTGTGACATTCTCTTTTGCAAAATAGATAGAGAAACTTTAAAAATCTTGTCTTTTAAAACGCCTGAATGACTTTTGACTGGGACATTTCTTGACAATTCTCTGTAATGTAAATAGGCTTTTGCTCTCTGCTTGTCAAGTCTTTTAGATGTTAAAAATCTCATAGTCGTTGTTCTGGGAAAACCCAAAACCAGCCTTTCTATAATAAACATAGCTCTGTCTTTTTAATTGTAGTGTGATATTAATTTAAAACATAACATACCCCTTCTCCCGATTGGGTCTCTGAGGGTGCCACTTCTTAAGCAGAATCCACTCATCACAAGATAAAGATGCTGGATCTAACACACAAAGAAAACAAATATTGGTAATACAATAACAGGCACTTTATATTACACATTAATCTCAACACATCCGAAATGCTTACTCCTGTCTCTGCTTTTTTTGGGGGGGGTCAGCTGTCTTCTCATTTTGGCGAAAAGACTCCTGCATTCTTTGCACCTTATGATATCAACAGCATGACAGGGCGAGCTGGGACCCGATTCCACCGTAAAATCAGTACTGGATTCATCCAATACAGACTCCCCTCGAGACTCAACAGGGCTTCTAGGCCTCAGCTCAGAGGTGTTAGCCATCAACCTGAGTTTCCCTAGAGTGTCCTCAGCCATTGCACCTGGAGCCAGGGAGATCTTCTGAACTCTTCCATATTGTGGTTCCACAATGGAAAGCGGAGTCTCATCTTCTTTACTCAATAGGCATGATGCACCAGCTCTACTCTTCTTTTTTGGATGCTTCATATCATGAATAACAGACACATTTATATCTTCAACAATGTCTGATTGGCTAGAATTGGTGTCACTCAACACTACAGAGATGTTCTCGAAGACCTTCTCATGCTCTCGCTGTTGCTGTCGACCTCTCAAGGCTGTTTTGCGCCGCAGTTTCATAGAGGCAGATTTTTTTATTTCTTCAACACTGTCTGATTGGTTAGAGTTGGTGTCACTCAACACCACAGAGATGTTATCGGTGACCTTCTCATGTTCTCGCCGTTGCTGTCGACCTCTCGGGGCTGTTTTGCGCCGCAGTTTCATAGTGACAGATTTGGTAGTGACCTCACTGAGAACCAAGATATTCACCTGAGATAAAGTAAAATCAAGTAACAAGTTAACAACTTAAACAACATTTTCTGACATAATATACAAGTAAACAACTCTTCCAGGTAATAGTTTCTAACTAATTAGGGTGAGTTCTACCTCACTGTAGCATCCTGACTCTTGTCTTTGAGGAAAGTTAGTGAGGAAGTAGTAGCATGCCCTGAAAACAATAGTCATCAGTGACTAAAACACAGCTTGTTTTATCACTAACACGTTTTGTGTGACTGCAAATCCAAACACCATACAAGTTGCACATTTGATTGACTAATGCCCCAATACGTTGTTGGGAAACATTGTGTAACTTACTGTATATACAGTAAAATTTACATAAAATACCTTAATTTAAGTAACTGTACATGTACTCTTTTAATAAAGCACAATCACCCCACCTCACCAATAAATATTTTCTCAAAACTCTTAATAAAACATTGTTATTTGTACGTAAAGTTCAGGTTTTGGTTTACGTTACTTGACTGTCTCGTGAAGTTTTGGTACTAAAAATCGAACATATTCCTTACTCTCTCTCGACTTGTTCAAACATGTCCATCGCTGAAAAAACGATTTCTTATCGGATTGATTTGACGCAAAAACGCAGTTTTCCTGTTTACCTCAGAACTGGCTGGGCTGTTCGCGCGCGATTACTTTCAAGCCTCGCGCGACTTGTCATCATCAACCGGAAGCTGCAGTTCAATGAGGTCGGCCATAGGAGGGCGCTGCAGGCTATTTTTAAATGATAATGGTTTGAGAAAGTATAGTTACAAATATTATCACAATAAGGTATTTAATTCACATACTGCTTAGCTTTTTAAGATAATATATATTTTTAAATAAGTAAATACTCTTAACTTCTTATATTCCTGGGGAAAAAAAAGAGTCCTACGATTCATTAGAACATTCTTAAACATTATAACCAGAAAAATCCACAACATACAGCCAGAAAAAGTCATAGTTAGATGTCATTAGATTTTATTTGTCTGTGGTCATACAAATGCTAAAATACAGTAATTTCCTTCAAAAGCAGTAATTCTACATAAACACAAATAAATCGGACAAAACTCACACACATCTCCTCCCAGTGCCCATGAAGAAGAAAACTACAAATGCCCTTTTGCTTTTTAAATGTTACAAGTATGAACATACAACAAAACCTTAAACATTGTTTCCTAATGAAATTGAATCCATCATATTACTCATGACTTTCTCCAAAAACTGCCCCCCAATGAAATTAATGAAAAAACATTTGTGATATCAACCTATATTAACCTATGTTTTCAGGTATTACATGCATTTGTATTTGTAATGCCTGTATGTTTACTATTTGTTTCTTTGAGTAAGAAGCACATGTTAAACAACACATTACAGAGTATAATGTAATAAATAACAGGCTATAAGATATTGTTATGAGGAAAACACAGTTTTTAAAGCTAACAGTAATACAAGACAGTTTTTTTATTTAACTAGAGACAGAGTACAGATCACCGGACAATTAAGTGCCATACAATTTAAGCTATGATTTAAATAAAATACACATTTCTATGAACATAAAATTATACATTCTTTAAAATTAGTTAGCAAACCAACCAAAAAAAAAACCACTTAAAATTACATAAAGATTTTCAGTCATGTAAGGGTTTAAATTAATTATATATTAATTATTTATTAGCATTATTAAGTTAAGTTATTAAGTTAATAGCATTTTACAGTTCTTAAATGGAATTGTACACTTCAAACACAGAACAGAACAGTGCAGTCTGTTAGTTTCCAAAAACATATCCTGTGGCATTTTAGTGGCTTCCCTGTTGATGCTTGTCCTTTGCTACTGAACTGGGGTCAACTGATTTTTTTTTTCACTGTTAGATTTAATGAAACTGGTCATAGATCAGTCCTGAGGGTCACAGATTTTCTGGGAATGCAGTCGTTACTGCATTAGACAGCTGCTGCTTGGCAGGAAGTCTTGAACATATGTGACCACAGCCTTGGAAAGATAAGTCATCGTACCATAGCTGCCGCTAGGAGCACTGTCATAAAAGAAGTTGCAGATTCCTGTGGCAGGATCTTTCTCCAAGAAATACTCATTGGCCCCGTTGGATCTCTGCAATAAAAACACATATGCAACAATGTCCAGATTGTGCAAAGCTGGAATCTAGATCAAAAAAGGCCACTTTAATGAAGCTAAAATATAAGAAAACTATTTTTTTTATTTTTTTTTTACATAATTACCATTATTTCACTTGTGTTATTTCACAGTTGACATTAAGAGGGACCTATTATTTCCCCTTTCAAAGTCTTGATTTCTGTTTACGGGGTTCTCTAGAGTAGGTTTTCATGTTTGAATAAAAAAAAAACATTATTTTTCCACATATTTGACATTGTTGCAGCACCTCTCTTCCCAAAGCTCCGTTTAGTTCCGGTCTCTATGAAACCCATCTGTCCAAAAAACACAATGTGTTCTGATTGGTCAGCTGGACCAGTGTTGTGATTGTTCATCTGCTTTGAGCGCGTTTCATTTTATTTTTTCCCCTTTATTTTCCGTATGCTTTGGGTGGGAATTATTTAAAATTAGGAATATTGTGACGTGTACATTTCCAGAAGAAAACTCAAGACTACAATCCAGGCGTTTCAGAAGTTCAGAAACAGTGATTATACTGATATAGAGAATTCTCTCATTGGAATGGACTTTGTGCTTGGTAACGTTGCAGACCTTTTGTAATGCTCAAACAGCAACATTACACACCAAAGAAAGTTAAGAATGTATAGAGCACAATATGACCCCTTTAACATTATGCTATAATATAGAAAATAGTAATAATATCAAACAAGCAGGTGTGTACAAACCAAGCAGCATATAATGTGCATCATACGATTAAAGGTAACAGCATATAAAAAGCATGATGATACCTGATCCTGCTGAAAGAGATCATTGGCCATGTGGACAATGCGGTCGATGTAAATAATTCCACCAATACTGGGAATCTCCATGTCGGCCACAAGCATCAGCACCATAATGGCCTCCACCAGCAGCTGTCTGTACTCAGGCTGTGGGACGTGATTCAGTACAGACTCCACGTGCACTGCAAACTTAATCTCTCCCTCCGTCATCTACAATAATACACACAGACAATAGACAATGTATACAAGGTTATGGGTATTTAAAGGAAAATTCAGGTCCACGTTTCAATATAAAATTATATAGCAATATAAATTATAAATAAATAAAGTATAAATAAAGTTTGAAGTTGGTTAGATATTTTAAATGCTTATGCCAATGACAAAAGCTGCATTAACAGTAATATTGTGAGATATTACTAGATTTCACATAACCGGTTTTTATTTTAATGTTTTTTAAAAACTCATGTGATGGCAAAGCTGAATTTTCAGCATCATTACTCCATTCTTCAGTGTCACATGATCCTTCAGAACTCTAATATGCTGATTTGGTGCATTTCTTATTATTATTAATGTTGAAAATGTTTAACCCTGGAGAACCCAAGAACACTTTTCTTCTTTGGAAAATTATGAACTATGCATTAACTTACTGCTATAAGTTCACTGAACATCACTTTTTCCAATTTTAACCCTTTATTCCCTAATTTAGGATTAGATCCAAATTTGACCCATTGGGCTTTAGGTGAATCATTTCAAAGAATCTATTTTAAATTTAGGAAAATAATCAGTCAACCACACAGCTACACTTAACCATTTTTTGTTGATGCAGAGAGGAACTGCACATTGTTCACAGTGCATTTCAGTTTTGAGGTCCTTTCACACAGCACATCAACATCCTCCTTGAAAAGATATACTACTTTATTAGTCTCTGGCCCTTTACTGCTGAAGTAACTATAACTAGTAACTAAATATATTATACAAATGAATTTATTTCAAGGCTTTAGCCAAATACAGGACTGTCACTATTCTCCATCAAAGTCACTCAAAGAACCAAAGGGTCATTTTTGACCGGACATTTTTTTAACCCATACTCCCAGAAGGTCATTTTTGGCCCATCGTTTTTTGAACTAGCTCAAAGTCACTAATTTATCCAAAAAGAATATAAAACGTACTTCTAGGCATTCTGCAAGCTAATACTAAATAGAATAACAAAAAATACACAATTTTACCAACCACTGGTTTGCTGAGAAGACGATTTTGTGTGGGTAGGTTTCCAGCTCAACAAAACAGCATGTGGTCAGCCATCTTGTTATTACCATTCTGACACTTGTGAGTTCAATATTCATCCACTAGGTGTCTCTATGCAGGGGCCAGAAGTGGCACTCTGGGCTTTCAAAGTTAAATTTGACGAACATTTTTTTGTTTGTTCATTTTGGGTAGCAGCAATTAACAGCGGACAAATTTGACCCTGTGGGTTCTCCAGGGTTCATATTTTTGCAGAAACCTTCTTTCCAGGATTGTTTGATGTTTAGAAAGTTTTTTTTACAGAAATCTTATGTAACATTATAAATGTCTTTACCATTACTTTTGATTAATTTAATGCACCCTTGCTGAAAAAAGTATTAATTAAAAAATACCAAAATTACTGAACGGTAATTAAGAGGCTCAATACATTATATTGTGTATAGTGTGCACAGGCGTATGCACCTCACTGGTGGTGGAGGAAGGCAAGACAAATCCGGCAATGGAGAGGCCGTGACATTTCTGGAGAATCTTCCAGACCTTCTGGTAGAAGCCCATGGGCACCCTGTTTATGGCCCCGTCTAATCTGCGTCTCCTCAGCCACTGGCCCTGGCGCTCCTCCCACTGCAGGTGTGAGTCGCCTGTACCGGTTGGAGACAGGATCCCACTGGGAGTGGAGGGGCTGCTGCATCGCTACAGACACGCATACATTTGCATCATAAGTATATCAAAGATATGTACAAAACAGAGCTAACAATGTGGGTCGTCGGTTTTAAAGTGACGACTCTACTCAGCACATAGTTAAAAACATGCTTCAGGTTTAGTATACAAAGAACTAGGACAAACACAGCAGAAGATGTCAATGTCAGACCATGCTAAGTGAGTGAAATGACCACCACGAGACACCATGTTATGGCTGCAAGACTATCCCATTTCAACTCAAATAACTAATCTGAGGTACATAATTTATTTAAAACCAATTAGTTGAATACACCCCTCCAAGTTGAATTAATCTTGTAAACTAACTGTATTTGATATAGTTGAGAGCAGGGGTTAACGGAGAGGGTTTTGGTAGTTTCTTTGCAAGTTACCGTGGAACGTGGGGATGTAAAATTACTGCTGATGGAATGACTGCTGGTAAAGATCTATGAGGATAAGAGCAGAACATACAAACATTTAAAATGAATATAAGAATGGAAAGTATTACAGACGAATGAACATTTGAGGCATCATACAGAGAGGCTTACAGTCTAATGCTTCAAGATGCGTATGATATGGGTAAACTGAACATTACTCAGAATATTCATGGTCGACAAATGTGCTGTGACATCTAGACGAAATGGGCTCTGTACACAAAAAAGCTCATCTAAATATTAGCACAGCATGCCTTGAAAAAACATTTTACAAACTTAACCCACGCTTATGGGTCTGGAGTCATCAAGCTGAAAACAAAATAATATAAATATTATTTAATGTACACTAATAAAGAAATCTGTTATTTATAATAATTTATGAAACATTAACACAAAAAGACATTTCTACTCTTCTCTCACTCCACCTGTTTGATTTCAGTCTTGAGTTTCCTGATGCCCGTGCGCTCTGTCTTGGTGGCCCCCGTGTGACCGAGCTCATGGATGGAGATGGCAGGACTGGTAGCTGAAGACTGAATCGGACGCACTTTCACACAATACAGGGAAATTATTAAAGAACAGACCAGCAGAATTATTTGCTAGAGTAATTAGCATGAAAATTAAGATTGATTAATACTCACTGCTCCTCTCACGCCAAACTCTTTCCCGCTCAGGATGTGATGTAAGAGATTCTTCATGTCAAATGGACTGAGGCTCATCAGGCTCTCTGACGCCTCCTCGCCTGAAGAGGTCATAAGGACATATTCATTGCAGTGAATGTAAGCGAATGGAAAGATTTTGTATTGTCTGGTTGTACCTGAGCAGTGTAGACTGCGAGCAAGTTCTGTAGCCATCACTTGCATGATGAGCCCGATGCGCAGACGCAGCATATCTCCGAATAGAGATGGCTGAGAGCGCACATACATGGCCAGATACACCATGATCTCCTGAATTTAGAAGTTTAGTAAGTGAATTGAATAAAAATGCAACATTACTTTATAGATTAGGGCTACCTGTGTGAGTACTGCAATGCTGATGTCTTGTCCACTGGCCTCATAGATCAAGCTAATCAGTTCCTCGGGAGGAAGAGGACTACAAATAAGAAAATTGGTTAAGTAATGGGATAATATTAAAATTATTTAAAAAGCAACATCTAAAATGACTAAAGTCACTCACACTGTGATGACCTTCTCTCTGGGCTCGGGAGGAAGACCCACTGTAAGCTGTTTATGATGGGAGATCAGATCTGTGCAGGCCTGTGTGCATATAAACAAACAAACTAACTAAACTATTACAGGCTAAATTATTGGTCATAGTAGAAATAATGCCACTGAAGGTCAAACTGATATAAATCATTTTTACACTTTTTTAGATTATTTTTGTTTTTATTTATGTCTTATAAATGTAATAATTTAAATTGTATGGATTTTCATAGTTTATGTTTAAAAATCATTCACAACTGTTCAAAAATGTGGAATTAATATGAAAGAAAGAAATGAATGAATACTTTTACTCAGTAAATAGGCATTAAATTGACAGTAAAGACATTTATAATATAACATTAAAAATGTTCAAATAAAATAAGTTCTTTTGAACTTTCTATTAATGAAGGAATCCTGAAAAAATGTATCATGGTTTCATAAAAATTGAGCTTTTTTGAACATTAATAATATAACAAATGTTTTTTTTTTTTTGTTGAGCATCAAATCAGCATATTATAATGATTTCTAAAGGATCATGTGACACTGATGACTGGAGTAATGATGCTGGAAATTCAGCTTTGCCATGACAGGAATAATTACATTATAAAATATATTAGAACAGTTATTTTAAATTGTAATAATATTTCACAATATTACTGTATTTTTAATCAAATAAATGCAACCTTGGTGAGCAAAAATGTTTGAAAAAATCTTACTTTTCTAAATTTTTTAATGGCAGCGTTTAAAAAATTATAATTTTTTAAATGTAAAAAGTTAGTGAAACATAAAAGTGCATGTAGCTGACAAAAATGCATTGACATGGGGTCTCACTTCAGCAAGGACTTCCACCCTCTTCTTCAGGATGCCAGAGATGTAGCGGATAAGGCCCCATTCCTTACACAATCCCGCCCGAACATAAAGCTCCTCGAGAAGAGAGCGAACTGTCGCCTCACCTTGTCCTGACAGATTTACCATCCAATCTGGACCCCTAAACACAGAAAACTGAATGATTGATTTCAGTAAAAATGGCTGTGTTAAATAACAAAATATTAGAATATAATAGAATGAATATGCACAGTTGAATTGTATGGATGGTCTCACTTCATAGCATAGAGGACATAGAGGATATCTGCCTGGTCCTGAAGGGTTGGGCAATGTTTTAGCTGTTTGACCAGATGTGCAAAGTCTGTGTTCCCATGAGAATCATGTGGCAAGTGCAGGTCAACGCTATTAGTCTAGAGTGTTTGCAGACAAAACGATGTGTCATACAAGTGCATTCATTTCATTCTCCTCACTTTATGTTTGCTGGAGTGTGTGGACTTGCCTTTATGTGATGAGAAACAGTGTGCTGAGCAACATCCAGCAGGTTGAGAGACTTCCTGTGTTTGCTCATGATGGGGGCAATAGGCAAATACATGGAAGGCTCTGAAAAGCGCATCATTAAATTAGATGGCTAGTCGTCATTCCAACTAGAAAGCATGAAGACAACTTAACAATTAAAGAAAGATCTTGAGGGCTTACTGGGCATGTTGTGGCCCTGAACCTGGGCCATGAAAGAAAGGATGTCCCTGGTGGTGTGTTCAGCGCTGAAAACGTGGTGCTGCCCCCTCTGGATGGGAGGTAGATGGCATTTTGTGGCAGTGCTGTGCAACAAATCTGTGAGATACTGGTCAAACATGTCTCCTGAACCTCCTGTGAGAAAAAAATACAGATAAATAAATTAAATACAAAAAATAAATGAATTTAGGCATCACAACATTATTAACGTACAGTATGAAAAATAGATATTCACTTTGAGATAAAGTAATTTAAAGATTACATTTATCATTGTTAAATTATTAGATTATTGTTAACTTGATAAAAAAAAAATTGTGAGCATCTAAGTTAAAATGTAAAAATAAAATGTTATTTTAGTATTATTTATATACTATAATATTTCATTTTAATTTTAGTTTTTTTGGTAATTTTGTTATGTGCTTTTGTCATTTTTATTAGTTTTTTATTTTAATAATTCATTTTTTTAAGTTTAGGTTTTCCATGTAAACAGATTTAAGAGTTTTAATTAACAACGGACCCTTTTCAAAGACTCTAATGATGCGTTACCATGGTTATCAACAGTAAATGTATGACATTTTTTGAAATGTTCTTTTTCTTAAATCTTACCTTACAAAAAGAAATTCAGTCTTTGAGTCTTTCTAATACCACAGTTGAGGGGAGTGACAGCAAATTTCACAAAAATTTCATTTTTTCTTCTGCTATTGGAGCAAAATGAAAAATATATCTATAGATTTGCTGTCGACTCCCATTCACTACTACAGAAGATAACCAACTATGACAAAAGAGTCCATAACAACACTGCTGATATGGTAGATATATTGTGCATCCCTATAAAAAAACATCCGCTTCAACAGCACTAACCAGAAAAATCCAACCTTGATCCAAAATCAATTAAGATGGTCTTTTCAGCAAGGTATAGATATAGTTTTTGGGGACAGATTCTTTCCAAAGCAGCTGTGTATGAGTCAGTACGGATACCTGAGGGCTCAAAACTCTCTTCCTCTTCCTCCTCATCCTCCTCTAGCAGATTCTCTTCAGAGTCAGCGTCCAAGAAGCTGAGTTGGGTGTGGAAGGAAGTGGTAAGGAACGAGGAAAGGTTTCCCATCTGCACCCTAAAAACAATGGGAATGAACCACATTTGTGCCTTAAACATCATACTATACATATCTATTTTTATTATTATTGTCACAAATTTTCTGACCTTGCTCCCGCAAAGTAGCCATCTTGAAGCTTTCGCAAGGTGGAAAGAATACATGGGTCAATACTGTCGCCATCTTCAACTGGCCCAATAATAGAAACGAAGAAACTGTTAATATTATTTTTTGCAGATTGTAACAATATGTTCTGAGGATACCAACAAGAAGTTGTTTTACCCAGCATGCTCTGTGTGATGGGGAACGTGAGGGTAGGTCTTCCAGTCATCCGCCAGCAGGAAGAGAGGTAAGCAAGCTCTGTCCGCAACATCTCAACAATCATCTGGTTATCCAAGGCCAAGTAGAAGTGATGCTGGTCAATGAACTATGAGAAAAAAATCTAAGTTGTATTGCTTTTATTAGACATGTATAATTATTGTGTGTATGCATTTATTTGCAGTCTGACCTACTGAGGTCTTCTACTTCCTGCCATGTGAGTTTACCTGTGGAGTGAATGTATAAGTACCATTTCTGATCTCATAAAACTTTGAAGTTCCCAGGACACCGATGTGCCTGTATGGTCGCCCGCTCAGATTCAGTTTTTTAGAGTTACCTATGCATTGGAGAAATGGTTTCAAGTTAATTCTGTATCCTAGAACCGTAAAGACCTTCTTCTTAATGCAGTTCTACAGATGCAGCTGTTTATGCCATCTAGCTTTGTCCTCTTAGTCACAGTAGATCTGAACACTTACCCAATTTCACATAAATGTGGCTCAGGATTCGAGCTGGCATGACCCGGATTGGCGAAACATCAGAGACAGTCTGAATCTCAATCCCATGATCCCTCAGAAGCTGCTGGATCTGCACGGACTCAGCCACTACACTCACTAAACAGAACAAATAGAGCTGCTAGCAAAAAGTCAATTTTCTCTGCTCACCAAATTAAGTGTCAAGATTCAAATTTAAAATTCTATTTCATTTAATGAACTAAATCTGCTTCAGCCCAAATCAACCAGCTGGGTCATTCTTACCATGTGGCAGATTTTAAAATAAAAATATTAAATATTAATAAATTATTAAACTTGCACATTTAATAGATGTAAATCATATTATAAAGTTTTCTATTATATCATAATCATATTACATAGTATTAGCAATGAATTTGATAAATGTTATGATATTAGTCTCACTCAAACATTGATCATTGTTCACTTTGTTAGATATCATAGAAATTGGAATAATATCATTTCAAAAGTTAATTCTCAATTGAGCTGTCACTCCCTTACTGAGCACCTTTTGCACTTTATCTCGTTATTTCTTTTTTATCCTGTAGCATTTTATATCTTGTTAATTTTGCTGTAAAACTATTGTGTAAGTAATCAAATTATATTGTAATTAAAAAAGCATTAGCACCAGAGATTAACCAAAATTTCTAAAAATCTTGCATATACTAATTCCTCTAAATTACAGAGGTTTAAAAGGTAATAACAGGAACAAAACTTCTACACAATTTAAGATATTGTACAAATAGGTCTGTGTCTTAATAAGTGCATAACTGTCTATATTCCTTATAAAATAAGAAATAATATTCACAAACCTTGCACAACAACGTCTGGCTTGAATTCTTTAGAAAATCGCCTATTAAGAGGATCAATCTCTCCAGGGGCCAGAAATCCCTAATAAAAAGGAATAATTTGTCAAATAACAGTAAAAGGAGCAGAATAGATAAAACATGAAGGATTGAAGAAACAGAGATTAATATCAGATCGCGCAGTCTGATCCCCTACATTTTTATAGATCAAGAATCAAGAATATCAAATATGGGGGCTTGTCCCCCTTAATGTCTATGGCGGTTAACAACAGTAAAAATTAATTCAATAAATGTTATGATATTAGTTGTTTCATTCAAACACATTGATCATTGTTCACTTTGTTGGATATCATAGAAATTGGTATATCATAATTTAAAAAGTGAATTATTATTTGAGCTGTCACTTCCTTACTGAGCAACCACAACATAATTACTTATTGTGTGTAAAATCAAGCCGATTGACCTCTGCTGATTGCTTACTCAAATTTCAATAGTCTGGTTCAGTGTTGGATGTAAACTGGTCTTACAACATGCTACTAGCCTGGATGGCAGCCGAATTTAGCCCCGCCCACAACATTTTTGCTCAGGGAATTCGGTCTGGACTCGATCCATAGAGGAGTTATTATGCCCGAACAGAAACTATTCGGACCAATGAAATTGTCAGGGCGGGCTTTAGACGATGATGGACAGATGATAAACAGTAACATAATCATACACGTCATCGAAGGCGCTTGGGTTGAATTTACTCTTTTCCTAAACTGAGAACTTGTTCGTATATGCATTCACCTTCACTATTTCTCTCAGAAATGATGATCGTGTTGGTAAGTACTCTGTGTATCCTTAAATTATTTTTTGACAACACCGGCAAAGATCGTTTACACTTTCTTCTAACGTTACTTATTCCAGCGTGTGTGCAGACAGGGTTGCCAAGCTTTTTTGCAATGTCACGCAATTGCTACTCAAAACTATAGTCCAAAACAATAGCTTTATGGGGGGGTTCTCCGGAAAAAAATGGTGTTTCGTTGGCAAAATATGTTATTTTGGCAAGGGTGCCAGCTAAAATTCGGATTCCATAATTGGGGTCGCTTCAACCCGCTGACATGGAGAACAACCCCCGGGACGACCGCGGACTTGGCAACACAGTGCAGTTGAGTTCTGTTGACATTTAACAACTAACGTTACGCGTCGCTCCGTTGCTCTGATTGGTTCTGATCCAATTGAGATCTTTCCTGGTTCGGTTGAAACACTCCCAATGGAGCGGTATCAGACTCATATTCTGACTAGAATTGAGTATGACCACGTCAGGCTAACATGCTACAAGAAGTTCTCTGAAATCCTCCACCTCCCCCAGCTCCATCTGTCTAGATCTGCCTGGGATTTACGTATGTCTATTGATGCAGCAGCACCATATCTTACACACTCACAGCAGCGCGACAGCTGTGTATCAAATAGCAGCAGCAAGTCCATTCTTGCTTATAGCAGGTCTAATATATTAACATTGTCATATTCATTACCATGCCAAAACTACTCTGAGAGTTGTCATCCTGACGTTTCGCATGTGCACTTAATCAACAAAGATACCAAAAGTAGCACTTCAGCACTTGAAATCATATTTCATTAATGTTCAGATTACATATAACATGTTTAATATGTAAGGGCATCCTGTCTTTACATGCTTCCGTACCTCAACCAGTAGACTGCCCAGGATATACAGTGACTGGCCCCACATATGCGGGAGCTGCCCAGCGGCTACACGCTCCACAGAGCGAGGATTTCTGTACTCTTCCTCAATCTGAACAAGAAACAAACACACAGATGAGTAAAAGATTAAAACATTTTACCCAGTATTGTTTTTTGTCACTGTTACTGACCAGAGTACAAACACTCATTCAACTTGAATTGCTTTTCAGAACTGGCACACTTTAGTACATATTTTATGCACAATTGCATCTTTACACAGTAAAAAGGAGAATTTGACAAAATAAATGTAAATGACAGCCCAGTATGATAAATGATCAGACATTTACAAAATGTGTTAACAAGTTTAAACTCACTTTGTCAGCAGGTACAGCGTAGAGTTCAGGCACCAGACGAATTCCGTGTTTGCCCCTGATCAAAACTCCATCAAGAGCCTCTCTGTATTCCTGCACCTATGAGGAATGGCACAACTGTCAATCATTACTACATACTGTCTCTATTAGGCCACAATTCTCATTCATTAGATTTACTACAGCTACTTTCAGAATACAGGTGAGTATTCACAGGATAGCCTGTTCATACCTGCTCATGGTCCTCATTGAAGATGCCATCAAGTATGAGGTAAGTCCAAAATACTGGCCACTCACATTCAATGTTCTCAAAGAGCTTCAGCTCAGCTGGATCATAGTGAAGTCGAGTGGGGTCCTATCACAGTCAAAAAAATATAGAATGCATGCAGTCACATTAATAGAGAACTAACCACAAAATACTTATTTTGTTTCAAATCTGCTTACCTCTTTTGGGGTCCGGTATCCATCCCTGATAAATCGACAACAGCCATGACGTCCCTAAAATGATTAGAATATGCTTAAGCTTGTAATAAATTAATAGCAAATAGGGATGCACTAATATTACATTTTTGTCCGAAACCGATAACGATAATTCTTTATATCTGAAAGCAGATAACCAATATATTTGCAGATAAATCTAAATAAAAAAATGTATATGATTTGAGAGCCTGATTACAAAAACAAAATTCTTATCAATAAAGCACAACATTATAATTTTATATAGCCTTTATGACAGACTTCCACTGCACATGCTGCACTTAACCATATTCTCCTTTTTGAATTGATTTCAACCATATTTCAAGCAATTTAAACCATAATGGCTAACAGTGCGCATCTCTCCTCTAGGAAATAATCCATTATTTATCGGCTTTTATATATCAGCCAAATTTTCTTATAGGGCCGATAATGATAACATAAAAAAATATATATATATATATATATATATATATATATATATATATATATATATATATATATATATATATATATATATATATATATATATATATATATATATATATATATTTATATATATATTGGCCGATGCTAATATGGTGGCCGATAAAGTGTGCATCCCTAATAGCAAACTTTCAAAATTTCCCAAGTCTGAGTTCTTCTGCAAAAGTATTGCGTTCCTCTGAGAAACTTTACACTTGCTCGCAAAAGCACTAAAATCAGCAAATGTTTTCAGAGATAACACAAAGATTCTCCGGGGAACACAAACGTTTTTTGAGAGAACACAAATGAAATAGAATTTTTCCTCCTGTCTCATTTTCTTACATAGGAATACATGGAATACATTTTCTTTCATAGGAAACATGTCTGGCATAGTTTTTTAATTCAATATAATATGTGTGGGTCATGGGTAATTCCATCTCAAGTGGTCCAAAAATGGAAAAGTTAGTTGCTTGATCATTTAACATTTTCCCCCACCAAAGATAATCTTTTTTTTTTTAATGGTACTCTCTCACATTCTCACCCCCATTAAAAAAATGAAGTTACAATTTAAAGGAACAGTAGTTGAAATGTTCTACATGTACACTATACTTGCTAAGGTACCCCTCAGAAAAACATTAAAGCTGAGACTTGAATCCTTCCCATTATAAACTGACCCTTAATGTGGAACCCTGAGCAATCTTCGATAAAAATGGTCCATTAGATCACTTAAGATGGATTGACTCACATAGCCTTTTCCCTAACGTCACAGTACCTGCAGCTTGGTGATGATTTCACCCTTGGTGATGTTGGCCAGATCTGCATCCTCCACTGCAAATGCAGGAAAGGAGATCACAGAGAGCAGACCAGCATCTATCTCTTTAGAGGTGGAAGCTCGAGGCAGCATGGAACACAAGATAGACTAAAAAACACAATAAGAAACTAGATGTTTGACTCAGGAAATCTTATTTATTGAAGAAACATCATTTGAAATGTGAATCCTTCACATTAATTCTTAAGAATAAACCTGGGCTGCATCTCCTAAAATCATTGTAAGCCTAAGAAGATCATAGAAACCATCGACACAAATGGTCTCTATGATCTACTTAGACATATGACACACTAGGGAGATGCCTCCCTGGTCTTTAAAATAATAACCAACTAATAAACTCTGGTTCATTTACCTGACAATGTTCTACTTCATCTGGGAGAACATGAATGACTGATTTTGGGCCTCCGTGAGCTCCAAACAAGTCAAGCTCATCAATGGCCTCCAAAGCTGCCTGAAAACATGAACAGCAAACAAAATCAATATTAACTTCTGAATGAGCAGACAGAATAAATGAGAATAGATGACTCTCCAACCTTAGCCATTCCGACAGAGCTGCCGTTTAGTTCAGGAATTCCCTGATTGGTCTTGTCTCCTCTCTCCCACATCCCATAATCCTGCAGGGGGGAAATGAACAGGACTATGATGCCAGTTCGGCTCTGGTAACCACTTGATAAACCAATGAGAACTTACAGCCACTTTGTACGCTGCCTCGATGTAGAACACCAGGTTCTGGATAAACGCCACCTCGTCCAAATTAGATATAATACGCAGACCTGTGATATGATTTTAACAACAATGAAAACGGTTGCTGAAAACAAGAAACTCTACAGCACAACAAAAAACACACCACAACCATCAAGGGCTAAATTTAAGACTCCATGGAATCAAAGTATTTTGTGTGCATGTGTGTTAGCCTTGAGGCAAATCTATACAAAATTAGTGGACTATTTTCACATTTTCTACCTTAGTTTCTGGGGAAAATCTGCAGAGTTCTGTGGAACAGACTTTTGCTAATTTACAAATTCCAAAAAAGTTGGGACACTGTACAAATTGTGAATAAAAAAGGAATGCAATAATTTACACATTTCATAAACTATTATATTCACAATAGAATATAAATAACATATCAAATGTTGAAACTGAGACATTTTGAAATGTCAGGCCAGATATTGCCTCATTTTGGATTTCATGAGAGCTACACATTCTAAAAAAGTTGGGACAGGTAGCAATAAGAGGCCTACAAAGTTAAATGTACATATGAGAAACAGCTGGAGGACCAATGTGCAACTTATTAGATCAATTGGCAACATGATTGGGTATAAAAAGAGCCTCTCAGAGTGGCAGTGTCTCTCAGAAGTCAAGATGGGCAGAGGATCACCAATTCCCCCAATGCTGCAGTGAAAAATAGTGGCGCAATATCAGAAAGGAGTTTCTCAGAGAAAAATTGCAAAGAGTTTGAAGTTATCATCATCTACACTGCATAATATCACCCAAAGATTCAGAGAATTTGGAACGATCTCTGTGCGTAAGGGTCAAGGCCGGAAAACCATACTGGATGCCAGTGATCTTCGGACCCTTAGACGGCACTGCATCACATACAGGAATGCTACTGTAATGGAAATCACAACATGGTCTCAGGAATACTTCCAGAAAACATTATCGGTGAACACAATCCACCATGCCATTCGCCGTTGCCGAATAAAACTCTATAGGTCAAAAAAAGAAGCCATATCTAAACATGATCCAGAAGTGCAGGCGTTTTCTCTGGGCCAAGGCTCATTTAAAATGGACTGTGGAAAAGTGGAAAACTGTTCTGTGTAAAAAACTGGGACGTCATGTCATCCGGACTAAAGAGGACAAGGACAACCCTTTTTTTGAGATGTGTTGATACCATGAAATTAAAAATCTACTTATTTTGAATGATACATTTTCTCAGTTTAAACATTTGATTTGTCATCTATGTTGTATTCTGAATAAAATATTGAAATTTGAAACTTCCACATCATTGCATTCTGTTTTTATTCACAATTTGTACAGTGTTCCCACTTTTTTAGGAATTGGGTTTGTATGCTAACTATGCTGTGCAGACGAAAACATTTTTAAATGTACCAAAGTAATTAATAAACAAAGGTGTGAAAGATGTGGATATTTTACAAATGATAGCCATTTCAATTCTGCATAATTTTTTTTGCAGAGTTCTGCACGTACAGATTCTTTGAGAGCCTGACTACAAGTAATGCTAAAAAACCACATGTACACATATACATTTACAGTGATTTTTTCAAGAAAGCTTACCCATCTTGATTGCAATACATATTGCTATACATATTTTTGTCTAATCAAATGTTCTCTAGAATGAAAATGCCCCTAAATATATACATTTGAGATTCAAAAGCAAGTATCAAATCCCACCCTGGATTTCATGTTTCATTAGGAAATATGTCAATACAGTAAAGAAAAATGTGCTGATCAAGGAATTTCAATGGGTCTTTAAAGGCAAAGTGCATCTAAAAATTCTGTTATCATTTACTAACTCACCCATGTTGTTTCAAACCTCTATGAGCAAAAAAAAGATATTTTGAGGAATATTGGAAACCAAGCAGTTTTGTGACTATTGACTTCCATTGTATGAAAAAAGAAAGAAGGAAAGAAAGAAAGGCAAACTGGTTTGGAATTACATGAGGGTGAGTAAATGTGTGAATAAATACATTTTCACTATCTTTTCAAGGATCAATTGTTCTTCTCACCTGAGGCGGTCATCTGAGCCAGAATGAGCAGATACAGTGAGGTGGCATCGACCTGAAGGTGCCCCCATTGATCATCTCCAACCACTGTGGCACAGGTGGGTGTGTGATATTTGGCATGCAGGCAGTCCTTTGTGCTCTGTGTGTGTTTGAACTTCTCTACCTTTTCCACCTGCAGTAATATGCACATGCTTAGCCAGGCCAGAGAGGTGTGTGCTCAGATATGTGCAGATATGAGCTCAATAAAGAATCAATGAACTAATGTATAAAATGAAGAATAAAAACTGTATAGCTCAAATGGATGGGTTTAGAATAAAATATGAGCAAGACCACAGACTTAAATGCCGTACCTGTCTCATCATACACTGCAGCAGCCCCTGCATTAGCTTAACCACACTCTGAAAAAAGAACTAAATGTTATTAATAATGCAAGTAGTGATTTTATATGGAAGGAATGAGCAGCACAATATTTTGGATAAATGTACATATTAAAATTATAATCCTTGAAAACGTTAAAAAGTCTTACCGACCCCAAACTTTTAAACCCAAGACTACATAATCAGGTGTTACAATCTCTGGTATGTATAGCGGAAGCAATCATCCAACAACCTGTTATACAGTACTCTGCGAAAAATCTACTACTAAACAATGCTGCAACAGGTGATCATGTTTTAAAGTTCTGGTCACCTGTTCGAGCTCGTACGCTTTAGCTTTGTCCTCATCGCGGTCTGCATTTTTGCGGTAAGCCATGCCAAGCCCCCACACTGCTAAGATGCTGTAAACATTATCTCGGACCCAGGCATCCTTCTGCTGCTCACTAGCTGGCAGTAGACCGGTCACTGGATTCTATATGGAGAGGTCAAACCCATTTTTATTAGATCACACCTTATAATTAAATACAATGATCTATATATATAGATCATTGTATATATATATATATATATATATATATATATATATATATATATATATATATATATATATATATATATATATATATATATATATATATATATATATATATATATATATAGTAAAGTATAGTATAGGAAACACTAAATACCTGCTGTGAAAATGTTAAATCATGTAAAAAATAAAAATGATCAAACATAGTTATGGTGATCACTTGTTATTACGTATGCAGTTATGTTGTGCATAAAGCATCAGCGCTGCTTTTAAAATATTTCAAATGCTACAGATAAAACAAATATTTCCCTCACTCACAGGTTATTTAAAGGTGACCTTTGTTCAAGCCTTATTTATTTTTAGATTCCTGGTGTCAGAATGGCCCCAATGGTACAGAAGAATCTCAACCACAAGAAACTAGACATGCCTGTGTTTCTATTTTAGCTAGATTTTGATTCTCACAAAGTGTTTTACCAATCTTTTAATAATTCGTTTTTGATATAGAATGTTCAGAACAGATTACTGCAGAACAAAATAGAATACTGAAAAAGAGATCAGAATATAATAAATAATGTATAATATACACTACCAGTCAAAAGGTTGGAAACATTAAGGTTTTTTAATGTTTTTGAGGTCTCTTAATCTCATCAAGGCTGCATTTATTAGATCAAAAACACAGCAAAATAACTGTATTATTGTGAAATATTTTTACAATTTAAAATAACTTTTTTATATTTGAATATATTTTAAAATGCAACTTATTTCTGTGATTCAAAGCTGAATTTTCATCATCATTACTCCAGTCTTCAGTGTCACATGATCCTTCAGAAATCATTCTAATATGATGATTTGCTGCTCAAGAAACATTTCTTATTATTATCAATGTTGAAAACAGTATTATTATTATCAATGTTGAAAACAGAATTTGTTTTCAGGATTATTTAATTAAAAGAAAGTTCAAAAGAACAGTATTTATCTGAAATATAAAGCTTTACTGTCACTTGATCAATTTATTGCACCTTTGCTGAATAAATGTATTTATTATTATTATAAATATATTTCATTTATAATACATTTCATTTATTATAAATGAAATTTTTTAAAATATATTCAAATAGAAAACAGTTATTTTACATTTTGATAATATTTAACAATATTATAGATTTTTTTTAAAAATATTTTTAATAATATAAATGCAGTCTTGGTAAACAGAAGAGACTTCTTTAAAACAATAAAAATGCACCGTTCTCAAACTTTTGACCAGTAGTGTAGGTTAGAACAGTAAAGTAAAATGCATTAGTACATAATATAGAACAATAAAGAATAGAATATATAAAAGAACAGAAAAGAACAGAGTATCAAAGAATAACACAATATACAGTATAGCACACTAGAATAGAATAGAATAGAATAGAATAGAATAGAATAGAATAGAATAGAATTGAATAGAATAGAATAGAATAGAATAGAATAGAATAGAATAGAATAGAATAGAATACTCAATCGTGTTTTGAACAAACCTGGTGACATAATATTGTTTCATGGACAAGTCTGGCAAATCCATCCAACCTCACTCCTGAATTACTGCGGCTCCTCATGCTGTCATCTGTTGTTGTTGAGTTTTATGATCTATTTATGATCGTGTCGTGGAATTTCAGAAGAAATCTTGCTAAATAACCTTCTGCTTACAGGAGGAGGAGAGCATGCAACCAGATCTTTACTGACTCATGATTCAGAATTAAGTCGAACCCGCAATGTTGTCTATCCATTACTCCATAATAAAAACGACTGAAATTAACAGGCTCACCACTCAAACAGGCGTTAAACGCCCTTCTCCCATTTTATGGATCTGTTTTAAAGCTCAGCATGTTCTGTAACGTTAAGTGTTGCGCATCCCGCATGAATGTTGACAGCAAACGGTAGCCCGCCCACATGATGACGTACGGCGGGTAGAGTGACAGCAAAACCGTGAAGTTCAATAATCTTTTCGCCAGCATTAAGGCACGGACAGAAGATTTCTAGTTATTTCAAACATTCCAATTCGTAAGAGCTTTCTAATCACATATTCTTCGGGCTAAGCGCTACCAAGACGTTAATTAAAATGTCATGTTTTGGGGTTTAAAACGGAAAAGTCCGTCTATGTTCTCCGTTTGACATTGGGCTCTGCCTACGGTATGCGCGCTGGACCAAAAGCGATTTGTTTGGTTTGTAGAAGCTCGTCTTCTGATTGGTTCACGATGAGTGCACTAAAGTATATTGGGTGCATTGACACTGAAAGCCAACAAGATTCTCTCTAGTTTTGCGAGGCCACTGTGAAGTTAACCTGGGTCATATAAACGTTCAATTATATAAAAGTATATAGCCTATAGCCTACTTGTATCTTGACAAGTGTCATACATTTCTGATTCTTCAATTTCAGAGACTTTGTAAACCAGTGACTAGTCTCATTGACCAATCCAAAGTCCAAAAAAAACAACAACAACAAAAAAAACACGTGTTTAAAGGAGTAATTCACTTTTAAATGAAAATAACCACATGATTTACTAACTCACCCTCAAGCCTTCATGTGTTTATGACTTTCTTCTTTCTAATGAACACCATCAGAGTTATATTAATAAATATCCTGACACTTTCAAGCTTTATAATGACATAATGGGTCCATTGATTTTAAAGCTCAAAATGCACATCCATCCATAATAAACGTGCACGGCTCCAGGAGGTTAATGAAGGCCTTCTGAAGCGAAACCACAGGGTTTTGTAAAAGAAAAAAAATCCATATTAAAAACTTTATAAAGTAAAATATCTAGCCCTGGCAGACCACCTTCCATATTCAACTTACGGAAAAAGTGAAACTGCGCGATGATGACGTTGGACGTAGCGCAAAAGTTTTACTTTATAAAGTTGTAAATATGAATATTTTTCTTACAAAACCCTATGGTTTCGCTTCAGAAGGCCTTCATTAACCCCCTGGAGCCGTGTGGAGTAGGTTTATTATGGATGGATGTGGGTTTTTTATGTTAATTTTTATTTTAAAGTGAAAGACTCCTTAAAGACCCTCAGCCAGATTTCTCAATATGTTGTTCAATTAAGACAAAACTACAGACTGCTGCTTCTATATTACATAATATAGAACAGAAAATAATAAAGTAATGTAGAATAGAACAGCATGATAATACACTAGGGTGGAACAAAATTTATAGAATAGCATAGAATAGAATAGAATAAAATAGAATAAAAAAACCTAGTGACATTGACATAATATTGTATTGAACAAAAAACACAGACATTTCCGTTGTGTTACCACAGCTTGATTTATTGTACTAAAATTTAAGTTTGACAGCAACTATGGAAATAATCATTCAAGTGTCCAACAGCATGTCAAATATTCATATGTATCTTTTTGGTTCTTGGAATTAAATGATTGATTGCAGTACTAATAATAGTCTCAAGATTATTCTTATGTAGGTGAAGAAACGTTCTATATTTCACTATAAGTAAATATTAATCCAAAACAATGGACTCCTTAGCATGTGTTGGATCAAGAGTGCATGTGTTGTGGAACGTGGCATAGATTTATTTTAGATACTTCAGGCCCTTTTTAAGTCAATGGCTTAAAAATTTAACAATGTTTTTAGACATAAAGGTATTCTAAGAGATACAGAATGAATGTGGCAAGTGTATGTGTCAAATTCTTGTACCCCTGAATTAGTGCACTTTTTTTAACCAATGTGCATCTGATAATGATATACAGGAAAAACTCCAGTCTTAACTCTGGTTTAGCACCTTGTGTAGAGGAATATATAAAACAAAAATTCAGCTAGAGGGCATTCAGCATGAAAATACAGAAATAAAAAAAACTAAAATTGCAACGGTCAAAATACCCATTCAGTACATATTCTTTGGAGTGTTAATAGTAACTTGACCTCTTGGTTTTACTGCAGTGTCTTCTTGTACCCAAAACCCATTTCTACTGGTGCATCATTGAGTTCAGGCAAATGACAGTTTCTTAAGTTGTCAGTTCAGCTATGATATGCATAACAAACATTTTTTATCTCTTTTGCCACAATATAATTGCTTAAACTGCATAGATTTAGTGTGTATAAAATGCATCCATTCTACTCTAACCATTGTGCTGAACCCTATGACACACCAATCCCCCCCCCCTTTACTGAAAACCCACCCTACCCCTCAGCAGATCCACCGAACGAATCGCTCAAAAAAGCTGGCTTTGTTCAAACGGGCAAAATCCTGACCCCTGAAAATGGCCGTCTGGTCTCCTAGCGAAAGCTTCGCCAGGATTTCCTTGTCGACATCGCTGCCCATGGCAATCACTGTAGGAACGCCCTCTGCCCTGCGCATCGCACTAATGCCTTCCTCCAGGTTCTTGTTGCTGGTGACCCCATCAGTGATGAAGATGAACGACAGCTCGGCATTTCGTCTAGCCAATCGGGTGCCGCCGCTAGTGACAATGTTGTTGACAGCATAGATAATACCACTTCCCACATTGGAAGTAGAATCCAGGTACCTCATGGTGGCCAGGCCATCAGAGATAACCGTGAAGTTGTTGGTAAGTTTAAAGGCCAGTTCGTGTTGGTTTTCATCGCCAAACTGCAGAAGAGCCACCCTGGCGTTACGTTCATCGTTATCTTTACGGGATAGGGACAGACGGTTGGCGACATTCTCCACGAACTCGCGTGCATAGCGGAAATTCTCCTGACCCATACGCTCTGATCCATCCAGCATAAAGATGAGATCAACAGGCCGCTGGATGCAGTTGGCTACGGCTGGCTCTATAAAATACAAAAACAGCAATGATTTTCTAGGATGTCATGCTTTTGATTTAGGTGGTACTTAAAAAAATACTGAATCGAATCAATACTAATCAAATACTTCGCTATTATATATCATGCGAAAAACGGTATGGCAACAGAGTAGTATGTCCAAATACATAGTTTTCGAAAAACAATAGGCGAAAAGTACCCAGATGACCTACTACTTCTGGCGAGATTCTGAAGTGTGCATTCGATGGACACTTTAATAACCCATGAGGCTACGGGAGAGTATTTATGAATGGCAGTGAAGCGACACAACTGACACTGATAGGTCACGTGATAGTAACAACATGACAGATAGTACATTCAAATTTCATTCATACTCATAATCATACTATATAGAATCACAAAGTATTCACACAAATTCAAATCTCATCCTCATTTTGATTTTGAATGCAATTTAAATAAATTGTACAGGATAAATTGTGTTGAATTGAGATGAAGTTAATTTAAAAGTAAATAAACCTTGAAATATTTTTAATTGCTTAAGATATTTATTTGTTACAAATAATTCAAGTTGCATTTCTTGCAGTCCAAGAGCTTGTGATTTTTTCATTGCACATTTCTGATATACAGTGTCATATATATATATATATATATACTACTTACTACTAAATATACATAATTTTGTATTACCAAGAAAAATCGCGTTGTTTACCATAATGGCAGACTGAAAAAATATTCTCACTGAATTGTGCATAGTCCATATAGCTCAGACATCTTTTTTCACTCACAGATAGTCAATATCAAGATGTACAAGGCTAATTCACATTTATATGTATATCCACCAAAAGAATCACTGAGATAAACATCAATCATGCAATATATGCCACATAAATGGCCATTACGTTTATATAAGGAGGCTACAAAAAGTATGACTTTATTGCTATTGCACATGCATGCTTTTAGAATGGTATACTGTACTCTCTAAAGCTTTTTGTTGCCTAAAATCGAATTAACTCCTAGGGGCAATTATTTAGGAAATATACTTTTTGTTGAAATATTTTTTTTAAGAATAGACCTAAATGCTATAACAGGGGTAAAGGAATTTAGAAAAACAAATCTCAGTTGATCATCATACTAATTATTTGTGTACAATAGTGTCCATTTGAAGATTGACAATGGTAAAGCAGCACTAAAAAAGCTTCATTGACATTTCAACAACCTATGAGAAGCCACTGAACTCAGTCTTAATGTGCAAAGTGCAAAACTGATATGAAGATAGTATCCAAATTAATTGTTCATTAAAGTACAGATGCTTTAAACTAAGGAATAGATCGTCCAAAAATGAAAATTCAAATGACATGTTATTTCAAACCTGTATGACTTTCTTTCCATGAACTACATTAAGACACTTTTATGGAGTTATTTTCCTTTCTGGAGCAATGTGGAAAAGCTCACTTTTTAACAAATGTCTTTTTGTGTTCTATGGAAGAAAGAAAGTCATACAGGTTTGGAACAACATGAGTTTGTGTAAACGATGACACACACACACAAAAATCCCTTCAAATCCTAGAAACCCTGAGGATTCGAGCAAACTAGGGTAAGCTAATGATAGCATGCTATGCAAGCAAAGTGTTGAAAAATCTGTTCATCTGTTCTCTTCATTTGCAAATTTGAATGCAGAAAATTATTACAGAGCAGCAGGCATCAATGTCAAGAGGCAAAGGTTGCCGTTTCACATTATTGTAGCAGGGAATTGCTTTTAGCAGAGGTTAGCAAAGAATTATAAGTTGTTATTAACTGGCCATAATGCTAACATGCTAGTTTCTTGCAAATTGCATCTTTATGAGAGGTATTAGCTACTGCATTCGATTATTGTTAACGCAACAACTACATTCATGCATAGACCAGCTAGCATTTCCTTATTAAGCACAATTCTTATTAAGCCAAGGGCTTGCTACTGTATCCTTTTAGTCAAGCTACCAATTATTATTATTTTTTTTGGAAATGCCCAATCCCATGCTTCCTAACACAAGCCAAGAGCTTTGTTTGGGTCTCCCATCTCAGAATAGATCAATCTAAACGATTCAATGAACAGATCGGTCCATCTCTGTTTGTCAGGTTCAGAGGTCTGTTTAGCCATCTGGGCTGCGTAAGCCAATGTAGCTACAGCCTTGGTGTAGGTATCAGGGTGTTTGGCCTCTTGTAGATTGTTCATTAAGTCTGAGATGTTTAGTACAGTGGTTGGGATGGGACTGTCCTTCCACTCCTCTGCTAGGCCATCATCTGCAAGTGAGTGTTGAAACAATAGTTTTAGGGGCCTCCTAGCAACTGGCTCCCTCTAGATGCTGTTTGATTGATTTGAGATTTTTATTTTGATATTTTGCGCTGATCATTGTGCGTTTAGCTGACACGCTCAAAAGGAAATGTCACTCAATGACTGTTTACACACAACTAAAATGTTCAGATAACATTTCATCATCTTTTAATGTGCTTTCACATGATTTGTTAATGTTTTCCATGAGAAAATCTTTTATATATGATTTTAGTAGCCTGGTAGTAGAAGTACAAATGTGTATGTCATTCATACAGTATATAACTGTAAACAAAAATCCAACTTAACTGATCAAACTGCTTATTTATACAGAAAATGAACAGTAGGTATTGAACATTTGTTCTTGTTTTTGACTTCTTATGCTCACCAGAACTGCATTTATTTGTTAAAAAATACAGTACAAACAGTGATATTATTACAACTGTTTTCTATTGTAATATATTTTAAAAAGTAATTTATTCCTGTGATGGCAAAGCTGAATTTTCAGCATCATTACTCCAGTCTTCAGAGTCACATGATCCTTCAGAAATATTTTAATATGCTGATATTGTGCTCAAGAAACATTCCTTATTATCATCAATGTTGAAAAGAGATTAATATGCTTGAGGAAACCATGATTTCTGAGGATTAACAGAAAGTTCAAAAGAAAAGCAGTTATTTCAAATAGAAATCTTTTGTAACATTATAAATGTCTTTACTGTCATTTTTGATCAATTTAAAGCATCCTTGCCAAATAAAAGTACTAATTTCTTTCTTTCTTTCAAAAAAAAGAAAACCCCAATCCTTCCCAACCCCAATTTCTGAGCATTTGTACAACAGCAACAGCAAGTACTTTCTTTATAGAATCGGAACAAGATGAAAAAGTTTCCACAGCAATGTTTCGTTTATCCAAACGGAGCCACAGTGACATTTCCCTGGTGAGACTGGGCTGGTAATCACACATAACAAATCTTCATTACATATACATTTGAGATGCATAACCTAACAAATGTATAACATTTGTTATGTGCACTGAACCGTTAATGTATAAAAGTGACCTTCATGAATATGTTGATCATTTACTCTGCAAATCTGGACAATTCTGTGCATTGTATTATTCTGCAGGAAAAAAAGGTATATGGCTTCAATAGGCCAAATACAACCGAAAGGGGTTTATTTATATTTGTATAATATAATGGCTGACAATAATTGGCCATGAATAATATTGAATGCATTGTTGTTATTGGTAACTAAAACTATTAAAAAAGTTTTTTTGGTAATTTAAATAAAGCTGAAATAAAATACAAATATTAGATGGAAAAACTTGAAAATGACTACTAAAAATACAAAATCTGAAACTGAATTAAAAAATAAATGATAAGATAATTGAAACGAAAATAGCACAACATTACCAAAACTAAAATTTAAATAAAAAAAACTGAAAAATAATATTAATAAATACTATAATAGTATTAAAATACTAAAATAACACTGATTGTGTGTATAAAGTACTTCGCGTCTACCAATTCAAACCCTGTGAAAAAAGGTGATTCAAAAACAATAATGTAAAGAATAAAAATAATAAAATGTAGGTATTGACGAAAACATTCAGAATGTCTTTGGAAGAATTAGGAGCCTTCATCTTTTGTGAATGGACAAATTAGGAAAGAACACTTACCACTTTTACATGGAAGATCTGGGCACACAATCACTGGATCTAATACAAATAAAGAAAAGAAAAGTAATGAAAAGAAAGCTCTCTTTATATACTTTTGGATATCAAGACCACATGCTAAAAACATTGTAAAGTCAGGCCAGGTCACGAGACTCACCTGGGCAAAGGACGTTTTCAATCCTATCGATGAAATCCTCTGCAACCAGATCGGCGAAACGCCTCATGCCCATGACCCTTCCATCTTTTTTGCAAGCGATGGACTTCAGGCTCTCATTCTCTTCCGGCTGATCGAACATGTCACCAATACCGATGGCATTGACGTCAATGCTGGTGTCTGTGCAGAGGTAATTGAGCAGTTTGTCATCGTCACGGGGGTCATACCGGCCGTCTGTGATCACAACCACTGTGACGTTAGCCTTCGCACGCCGGCTGTCGCGAATCAGGTTATCGTAGGCGAACTTCAGGGCGGAAGGCGTCCACGTTCCTCCAGCGATCCACTCAAGCTTTTTCACAGCTTCTTTGAAGGCGGACATAGAGTCGATCTTGGAGTCGTTGAGGCGAATAGCTTGGAATGTTCCGTTGTGACTGTACTGGACAACGCCGACTCGAGTTCCTGAGAAATTTAGCAAATACAAATTTCGTTAGATTAAATTAAACAACTTCTGCATTGCTCCTAAGAAAAGATATCCTAAAACGAGTTGGCCATACGCGAGTTGAGATCTGGAGAAAGAGTGACCTCTGACCCGACGCATGACGTAGGAGTAGCATAAGCTTATGTGAGAGTAGACGTCACTCACGGTTCAAACAAATAGGGCTCGGCAACAAACTCAAGCTCCTCTTCTCTTATATTGAAATTTCTCTGAAAAAATTCTCAAATTAGACTTTGCTCTATTTGTTTTGCTTCCACGTTCGTCAATACATCGTACGTCGGGTCAGAGGTCACTCTTTTTCCAGAACTTGACTTGCTTATGGCCGTTAACAGAAGCCAGTGATTATACCCTGCTAGAAATTTTACATTCCTAGAACATTCTCAGAACATCCCCGCTGGTGTCAAGGACATCGCCTAGAAAGTTCTGAGACGTCATGATGTGGAGTTCTTTAAAGGGTTTGGGCACGTTATTTGGCGGACCTTCACGGAACATTCAGGATGTTTTTGGGATATTTAGGGGACCATATTTTATTTGGAAATTTGATGTTTCCAGAAAGTTCTCAGTTAGTCCCAGCTGGTGTCAAGGACATCACCTAGTAACGTTCCCAGAATGTTCCGAGAACGGTCATGATGTGGATTTCCTAAAAAGGGTTGGGGGATATTATTTGGCGGACCTTCATGGAACATTAAAGGCGTTCTCAGAATGTTAAGGGGACCATATTTTATTTGGAAATTTTATGTTCCCAAAACGTTCTCAGAATGACCCCGCTGATGTCTAGAGTGTTGCCTGGTAAACTTCCCAGAACGTTTCCGAGATGGTCAAGATGTGGAGTTCTTTTAAGGGTTGGGGGATGTTATTTGGTGGACCTTCAGGAAACATTCAGGATGTTCTGGGAATGTTTAGGGGACCATTACTATAGGTTTAGGGGACCATTACTAGAGCTGTATAGATTACTTTTATGATGGATGGATGTGCTTTTTTGGGCTTCAAAATCTCAGGCTCTATTCACTTCCATTATAAAGCTTGGAAGAGCCTTTATATTTTTTAATATAACTCTGATTGTGTTTGGCTGAAAAAAGAAAGTCATAAGGATGGCTTGAGGGTGTATACATTATGAGATTATTTTCATGTCTGGGTGAACTAACTGGACTGTAATTTTGCCATAAAAGATTATTAAAATTCAGGGCAAACAGAAACACAATGACGTGTTTTTACCTGTATCAGAACTGGGATCTTTTGCTATTGAGCCCAGTCTGTTGATAGTATTGATCACAAAGTTCTTCTCCAGGGTGAAGTTGGTCAACCCTACACTCTCAGAGCTGTCAATCACAAACACAATATCCAGGGCACCGCATCTCTTTTCACAATCTGAAACAAAGAAGAAAACTATGTCACAAAAGCAAATATACTGTAGCAATCCATTCTTTTCTATTGAAAAGTTGTAAGAACCTTACCGCAGCATCCACAGGTCTCTCTGATGTAGTTCATGACATCGCATTCCTGAGAAAATGTATTTAACATTCATCCCTAATGTAATGATGTTCTATTTAATTACAAAAAAAACTGAATTTTAATGCTTACAGTAAGGCCAGGGTCTCCCTCTGGTCCAGGGTCACCCTGTTAAGGACATCATTTAAAATCATTTAATATTAAGTTCACATAATTTGAACTGATGTTACCATTTACTGTTGTCTAAGCTATTTTTTGCGACTGAATAGATTAAAATATTCCATAATTTAAACATCAATATGCACTAAAAAAATAGGCTTACATCTCTTCCTCCATCTCCTCTAGGCCCCCTTGATCCAGGCTCTCCTGAGGGTCCGGGCTCTCCCTGAAACACAATGAAAACAATTATTATTGTTAATAATATTATATATATTACGGAAAAAACGTTGGTTGCAAAAAGAATTTCATGTGGACTTTAAAGTCCCCATAAAATCAAAATGTACATTTGTTTTTATAATAAATAATTTATCAGTGCACATCTTTATTTTTTTTTAAAGTGCCCTCGTAATCTTTAATCAAAATATCTTCTCCCTCTTGAAGCGACATCTCTTCTCTTATGACGCGTTTGCTGGCACGAGGGCGGGACAACCTGTCACTCACATGAAATCGACCAATAGCAAACCACAACCATCCAATCAGTTCTCAAAGGACAAAATGAAGTCCCACCCTACATTTTTTCTTGTTCAAGAAGCCGTTTAACTTGGATATACATCACAATAGAGAAGAAAAGACTATCAAAACTTCCATTTCATGCTGACTTTAAGAAATGTTCTGAACAGCTAACCTGCAGCTAAAATAAGTCAATTGACTTACTGCCTCTCCTGGAGTTCCCTTTGGACCTGGGTCGCCCTTTGGTCCGCAATCTCCTCTACTTCCCCTGGGTCCAGGTGTACCTTTATCACCCCTGTCACCCTGTAGAACAAATATATATTATATCATATATAAATACTTAGCAGACATAATGTTGATATTTTGTAAATGGTTTGTATTATACAAAATCTTAAACTTTAATGTGATCCAAAGGTCTGAACTGTAATAACTTTCAATATAAGTACAAATTTGACTAATTACAGTACCGTAGGTCCTCTTGGTCCAGGATAGCTGAACCCAGGTCTGCCAGAATCACCCTATGGTAAGAGAAACAACACGTTGTTTTAATAATAGACAAGCAAGCACTGTGACATCAACATTTTAAAACCATTCGATTTTATTTTATATTTTTTTCTTTCGTGTGTGATGTACCTGTGGGCCTGGGGGGCCAGGATCACCTCTAGGGCCAGAATCACCTGGGTCGCCTTGGGAACCCTATAATGGAGATAACACGTTCATTACCAATTCTAAATAAGTTCATTATCTGACTAGGCAGTGATGCAACAAGGCTTTGGATTCTGACACTTTCAGCCAATGTGTACTGTGAGACGGCTGGAAAATATAACTGGGCATTATGTATTTTTTTACATTTCTGCCTGATTCTCCAGGAGATCCTGGTGGGCCTCTTGGTCCTGGAAGTCCATTATCACCCTAGAAGTTAGAAACAAAAGAAAAAAATGTTTAATGATGTCCACCTTAAAACAAATAAAAACAATCTTTTTTTTTCCAGTATTTAAGCAGTATATGAATACCTTGGATCCTTTGCTGCCAACTTCCCCTGAAAGACCCCTGGTCCCCTCAGGACCTGGTTCACCCTGTCAAACGTTATACATATTTCAATTTATCATCTAGGACATTGATAAAATAATTATTACATTAAACTAACATTGTCTCCCCACATGCAATCTGAGTTTACAACATTTTAAGTTAATTATAATTTTCAGTGAACGCAAACACTGACCTTGTCTCCTTTTGGCCCATTAGGTCCAGTGCTGCCTTTAGGTCCAAAGTCTCCTCTTCTTCCCTAAAAATGCAGTGGTAAATATTACAATTCTGACGCAGGTCAAACTACTGTAGGTTTTACATGTCAAAAATTATTCCTCACAGCGTCGCCTTTAGGTCCAAGTCCTCCTGATGACCCCTATAAAAAACAAAATTTACTATAATATCAAATCAAAATGGATTTAGAGAGTTAAAATGAAAATAACAAACATTAATCAGAACAAATACTTACAGGAGATCCTTTCTGGCCAGGATTTCCAGGCGATCCAGGGCTTCCTCTCTCTCCCTGTAGGGGGTGTCAGAGAGTACATTACAAAATGTTTGATAGGCAATATTAATGTAACCTCTGTGGTTATGAGATCTTACTTTGGGTCCAGGATCTCCAGCCAGGCCAAGTGGACCTGGTCTTCCTGGACGACCTGGATCACCCTGAGAACAAAGTGAGAAACCATGACACCATACTCCTAATAATTTTTTAAAATGTCAATTTTATTTTTCTCTGCAATTTATCAGGTACCTTTTCTCCTGGAGCCCCTGCAAGACCAGATTCTCCAACATCTCCAGGATATCCATCAGGACCCTGTGAAAGGCACATTCATTAGCTGACATTAAATGACTTGTATAAGTCAAGTAACAGATATTCCAAAGAAAAGACTTGTCACATACCTTGTCACCTGGGTCACCTTTGCAGCCAGGAGCGCCAATCCTGCCAATTTTACCCTGTTAAAAAAGTTTTACATTTACAGTTTTACACAGTTTTTTTATTTAAATTTTGATTATTTCAATGTATATTTTGCCAGTCTAATGATGTGTTATCCAAACTTCACTTTGAGTCTACCCAGTGGCGTAGCGCAAATCCGCGGGCCCCCACGTGAAGTCTGTGGCTCCCCTCGTTAGAAATCTCATTCCGTGGTCCCGGTAGTAATCACGTTCCGGGGAGAGGGGATGTGGTGAGGGGGGTTGGTGGTTGGTCCCCCCCGGTAGAAATTGCGTTCCGGGGTCAGGGTAGAAATCACGTTCCCGGTCCCCCTCGACAGCGGTTATAACAACACACAGGTGCGTGCCCGTCCGCTACGCCACTGAGTCTACCCCACATTTACTATAACTAACCTTCTGTCCATCCGTTCCATTGCGGCCAGGTATTCCTCCAACACCCTATTAAAATAAAAGTATTTTATAAATATTTCAAAATACATGCAGCATGGAAGATTCTGTATTCAGAGAAAATATAAAGTGATAAGTAAATATTATGAGGAATTTACCTTTTTCCCTTGTGCTCCAATTTCTCCCTAAAAACAGATAATTTCCATATAAACAAAAGTAAGTTTTTGGTGCATTATCAATATGCTAACAATATTTATCAGATCTAACTAATAACTTTGTTAGTACCTTTTCTCCTCTGATACCAGTCTCTCCCTAAATTAGAAAAAGAAACAGTAGGGTGGTTACAAGTAGTAAATTGGACATTTTAATTATATAATGCAGATATACATATAATTTAATGACAGCTAATTAGATGTACTCAAATTTTTTAATTAAATGTTGAACTGAGCATTTGACATAATATTTACCGGTACTTAAAAACCCATAAAAATAAATTATATATTGTCAAGGCTGTCTGAGCCTTCCTTTCTTGTAATAAACTAAGCAAATATGGTTATTCGTTAATAAAATATATGTGCAGATTAATTGCTCTAACTGATATATATTGGTCTATGACAAGACATTTCATTGCACATGAGGAATGTGAAGAACTCACTTTAGGTCCAGGATGTCCAATGGGTCCCTCAATACCTGGATCTCCCTGTAGGTTTTGACACAAGTTAACACAAATAGCACTGGTGTAAGATCTTCACTGAATACAAATTGGGTTTAGCATAGTCTTTGTTTGAAGTGCAGTATTTTACCAAATTCTTTCATGAGAACTGGTTTGTACTCACAGGACGTCCTCTTTGACCTTTAGGGCCAGGGTCACCGTTATCTCCTTTAGCTCCCTGAAATAATCAAGGCAGAAGATCAAGTGTTAAACAGCAGTGAAATTGCTTGTTTATTTAAAGGTGCAGTATGTAATATTGACACCTGGTGATTGAAATGGGTACTGAAATATTGGAGAGGGTTGTTTCACCCGCCCCCGCCCCCTCCTCCTCAGACCCGCTCAAACGGGTTGTCAGATTGAGGACACACAACAGGAACGAGCGCAGTTGACAATGGAAGGCAAGGCGACTTACACACTGCAAGTTAATGAGTTGATTTATCCGCGTTTTAATACTCCAGTTCATAGAGATTTTTTGATGGATGCTGAGGCTTTTAAGTCGGGTAATATCTTTGATCTCTGACCCAGCTTGTTTGCTCGCTTACATGGCTCCTGCAATACGCTGTGTTTTCTGCCAAATGGCAACCCGGGGTGTCGAAATACTATTTGGGAAATTGGCAGCGAACGGGATCACACAGACCAAAACAAAAACAGACATTCCGACAAAAAATACACACTTCAAAGTATAATAACAGGCTGTAGCATTGCTTTTCAGAGAGAGAAAAAAAAACAAAGCATGTTTCCTAAATATCTGCAAACATATCATGGCATTTTTATGCTTTAGTACAGTCAATAAATTACATACAGCACCTTTAATATTTCAGTTTTTTTAGATACTCACTTTCTGTCCCCTTTGTCCTGCTGGACCTGGAGGTCCTGAAGTCTCCAAACATTTTGCAGAGTAGCACTGGAAAATGATGATGAAATTGAGTTAGAAATCATGATACAATGTTATTTTCCCCATTTGATGAAGCTACTATAAGGATGACAATAAAGTCCAGAAGCATTAAACTAACTCTATTCGATTTTCTGGGAGAATGACACTCTAAAAATCTTATAATAAATCAATATCCTTTAACATTCATGGAATCTTTCCATTGCACAAAGGGAAAAGGATCTTTAGATCATTAAAATGTTTGGAAAAATATGGTTCTTTGAAGAACTGTTCACTGAAAGGTTCTTTGAGGAACCCAAATACGTTCTTCTATGGCTTCGCTGTAAAAGCCCTTATTAGAAACTTTATTTTTGAGAAGTAGTGACAGCTCTATGAAAGTAATGCAACATGTTGACACTCAATGAGAAACAAATTGAAATCAATAGATCTCAGTACATTCATATGAATCTCACCTCTTGATAAGCCAGATGAAGCTATAAGAGAGAACGAGAGCAAAGGAAGATTATTTCAATTCTAAATCATCTCTAATATTTATGATTTTATCATTAAATGGGACTGAAAATGATCCAGTACCATCATATCAGATTATTATGCCACTAAATACCCAAAAGAAAGGTATAAAAGGCATTGCATTACCATTGTGTCATAAATGCGGTTGATTGTTGATGTCACTAAGAGAGGCCGCACTCCCGTGAGATCAACCGCCATGTATTTATCACGATAAAGTTCAGCGGGCGAGTTAGCGATCTCCTTGAGTCCCACATCCTCCAGGTTCCTGGACGATGCGACAGCGAAGATCTTAATGAACTCTTCACGTGCTCGTTCCGCCGCCACTTTGATCCCACCACATGGGTTTCCTGTCACGTGACCATCGGTGATCACCACGGCAAAGCGCTTGGCATTGGGTTTGGATGGAAAGTCGACAAGTTGTTTGGTCATGTTGGTGATGGCACAGTCAATATAAGTGCCCTTGCCCAGGTATTTGATCGGTTGGAGCAACCTGATGAAATCATTCTTACTGGTGACCTTGCTGATGATTTCCTGCCGCTGGGAGAAGTGAAGACCTCCTACAGACCAGCTGATCTGAACTGAACCTCTGTAATTAACGTCTTCCAGTTTCCTAGCAAAGGCGGCGGTAAACTCTTTGATGCTCTCTACCAAGCTGCCAGGTGGGTTCTCCTGCAGAGCTATAGTCTCAGATGTGTCGATGACAAAGTACAAGTCAATAGGGCATTCAGTTGGTTCTGGAAGGACAGAACACACACAGCAACACAAGTTACTAAAACAACATCAAATAATATTAAATAACTTGTGTAAAACTACCCCTTGAGGTGTACAATTCTGGATAATTTAAGAATCACGTTTTTTTGTTTCAAATAGAAATCACGATTTCCCCACGATTCTGAAACAAAATAACATGTTTAAAGGGGTACTTCACTGGGAAGATGAATGTGTATTTAAATTGGGTCATTTATTTAATATAAATGTGAAATTATTTTAGAAGTTGGTGCCTTCTAGACTGAGAAAAGCCAGAAAATGTATGTTTGGCTCACGTGGATAAAAGACAACAACTCCCAGAATGCACTTGCTTCGCCACTCCCAAGCCACGGCTAACGGTTACATCACTCGTTACATCACTCGGCCCCCACCGTCATTTTTATTTTAACGTTTTTTTAGAAAACGGTTCAGTTAGTTCAGTTAGAAAACAGTCACTACAATTAAAAACTGAATGCGTCTGTTCAATAAAGTGTGAGTGAGCCGAACGAGAGTCACAGCACAAACGCAGCAGGAGTCAGATTTAATTCATCACGAGAGAAAAGAGCTGAGCTGAGCTAAGTGCACCAGTCATTCACGGTGCGTGTCCAGTGTGGCGCATTTTCAGATCATGCCTATGGAAGCTTAACTTTCGTAGGAAATCATTGAAAAGTTGAAACACTCATTTTGCTCCACACCGCTCCGTTATGAATGTCCGTTACATTCTGTGCATGAGATCCCACCCCCTCTATGGGCGGGTTGAAAACATGCAGAACTTACTCCTACTACTGGCTGCACGATCATTCGAATATACTACTGGATCGTTAGAAACAAAGACTCCAGCTTCGATATTTGACCACTGTTTATGATAAAACTGGGTTGCAGTGACATTCATTTCTTAATTTATGTCAGGAGTACAAAATAATATGTAATGTAAGATATTTTGAATAGAATATCACACACATGTGAATTCTCTTTTGTCTGCTGTGGTTTATTTGTGTCCACACAGCTGCACTTAACAGCATTCGCTAGGGCTCTTAGTTCAAAAGTGCGCATATTTGGAGAAATACTGATTTATTATCACGTTTGCTAAATATTTCATCATACACAATATCATTTCTATTCATTCCCACTGAATTGTGCAATCTGAAGTCTCTTCATCCTAATTTGCGTCAAATATGACTCATCGCACGCTCATTTGATCTCTAAAGCTGTCAATCATCTTGCGTGACCATAACTCCAGCCCTTCTGCATGACGCTACTTCCTCATCCAATTCTCAGGGAAGAACGAACTAAAGAAACATTTCTACACATGAAATAAGAAGCTAATAAACACACAATGTGATTTTCATGCGGTTTCGGCTATTTTTATATCAATAATGGATGTTTCCATTATAAATGCTAAGCAGGTGTAGCTATTAGCTCCATATAAAATGCTAAATATAAAATATTTAAACATCATAATAAACTAAAATCCACATTAGATTGCGACCGGAAGGTAATACAAACACTTGAGAGTGGTTTAAAGTGAGTTTTGAGTTAAAGTGTCATTTAAATCTTTGAAATTGTGTTAAGTAGCTTGATGTTAACTGTAGCTGTAATGCACCTGTTGCGTTCTAATGCATCTATTTTGTTACAAAATTTTACATAAGGTCTTTTTTTTTTTAGTTTGGTTGTTTTCTAGAAAGACTTCAGATAATAGGTGGATTGCTGTAGTGTGGTGTTCCTCGGCAAGCCATCATGCCAGAATAAAGGCTATAATGGCTGAATACAAACAAAAGAATAACAATAAAAGAATAATGAAGATTAAGTCTCATACAGACAGAGGTGTAAAACATTTGTCGATTGAGAATAACAGAGTATGTATTGAGCTGTTCTCTTCGCCAGACATTAGACAATGGACTGCACATGTGTGTTTACAAGCCAATAACATATTTAATTAGCATCTTTTATTAGCCTTCTCTAAAAACTCCCCTCACATGGTCTTACAAAATGCTTCATAAAATTCATAATTTTAGAGATATTATCCTCAGATTTTGAATTAAGCATGACCACGCTAGTGGCGTCACTTTAGTTGTGATTATAAGTTGTTATACTACATTCACATAATATTTTCATACATTTAAAAATATATTCTTTTTTATTTATAATATCTTATTTTTTATTTTTGTTTTTATATTTGAGCCTATGTGTACAGTCTGAGTAATTCCGAGTCTTGAGCTGTAAACTCTCAAGTGTTCTGAATAGGCCTGTATGTTGGTTATGTGTCCATTCAAAATGACTCTTGAGCTTTTTTATTTTGGGTGTGTCATATATGCCCCACTTGCCAAAATGGGGGTGTCTGGAAAGGGGTTAAATGAATGATTCACTTATAAATACCTCACTTGTTTCATTACTGGATAAACAGCATTTTTGAATGAATGATTCAATGACAAATAATTTTTTTCACCATCTCGATACAATCGTATTTTGAAGCACCAAGTTACTTTCAAAAGTTGATTTGCTCTATTTTGATCCCACGTGATCAACTGTATTTATGTAACACAGAAATAACACGACTGTGTGTGTTTGAAAAGGAAGCTGTTTCATACCTTTACATGACAACGGCTCTCTCTGGCTGAGCGGAAGTGCAAATGCAGATTTGAATGTCCCGGTGTGTTTTTGTAGACATAGTCGAATCAATGTCGTTTAGGAATAAGATCGCGTTTGTGTCGATAAATCGTGCAGCTCTTACTACCATTCAAAAGTGTGGGGTCAATATGATTTATTTTAAAGAAACTAATACTTTTATTGAGCAAGAATGCATTATACTTGACACATGTAACATTTACAATTCAGAATATATTTTAAAATGTAATTTATTACTGTGGAACCTGTGAAGTTTTTTCCAGGGTTCTTTGATGAAATTCTGATGAAAGTTCAAAAGAACAGCATTTATTTGATATAGAAATGATTGCATATCTAACAAACGTTATAAATGCCACTTTTGATCAATTTAATATATCCATCCATATTGTTAAATACAACATATGTGTAATGAGCAAAGACATAATATAATCATATTATAATAAGGCAGATTAATCGGTTACTAAAGCAAGCATTGACTTACTTGAGCAAGAAGTCTGGCCCTGTGTGTGAATGCCCGCAAACAAGAGGAGGAGGATCGATAGTCTCATCATCCCCATTCTCCTTCCTAAATAGACAAGCAAACAGGATGTTTGACAATGACCTTGATCACAACACAACATTCTCAAACATCCCATCTCTGTGGACATCTGTTATCTTCTTGCTGGACTATTTATACAAGAGGGTAAAATATGTCTCTGCAGTGCCAGAAATTGGGGAATGTGACTGTTTTGCCACTTTAAATTAAAGTACTCTGATGCACATTCATGAAATTATGAACTAACAATCTATATAAATTCACTAAATATAATATAAACGGACCCACTTTATATTAGGTGTCCTTAACTACTATGTACTAAAATTTTAATTCATAATTTGATACATTGCACTTATTGTGTGCATACTTGTACTTACATTTAAAAAAATACCTGTATGTAATTACATCTGTAATTAATTTCTAATGTTATATTTGTAATTACACAGTTGACACTTCCCTTACACCTAACCCTACCCTTAAACTTACCCATCCCACCACACCTGTCCCTAACCCTACCCGTATCCCACCTCAATATCAGCAAAGGTGTTTTGCAACACAATATGAAAACAGTAAGTACATTGTACTTATTTTTTTAATGTAAGTACATAGTAGTTAAGGACACCTAATATAAAGTGGGGCCATATAAACTATATAAACTGTTCCACATAGTGTATCTTTTGCATCAGTCCAGTTGCATTATCCACCAGTACTTATAATAGGGGCATACAAACAGCTAAACTGGTAAATCAAACAATCAATATTTAATTTATTAAGAAATTTATTTATAATTGGATTTCTGTAAAATACATTATAGAAATGCCCTTGAAAATTCTGACAAATGGAAACACTATTTGGTCACACCCACAGATGTGAAGAAATTGAAGAGGCGCCCTGTCCCAAATGGCACCTTAACACTCGTGATCTTCCTACGAGTCCACACTTTTGTGACGTAATGCCGCTTTGACTGTTGGGAAGAAGTCTGCTGTGGAGCTCACTTCACAGCGGGCTCGACAAAAGTGCGCATTTAGGGCATATCGAATGCAAAGAGGGCGCTCGTGAGCACCCTTCTGAAACCTAAAATGACAAATGGGATGCCGTACAGTAACATGAACTTAACGGAGAAGCACATGCGGCAGCCACTATAAGTCCACCAGACTCAAAGTGCATATAAAGTGTGCCATTTGGGACAGGGCCAGGTAATGACATTCTGAGAAATAAAGTGTTCTTCTACAACATTCAATGTTTGACTTGACAAACTCTCCTTTTTCTTGTTAAAAATTACATGTAGGCCTATTGAAACTTTACAAATGTATTATTATTATTATTATTATTCATAATTTAATTTACATTTTAGTTCTAGTACCTGTTTGCTTCGTCAAATTCATTTGGGAAAAAAAACATTTATTTAAATCCCAAGTCAATTTATTTGCTTACAATATATGTAAATATTACTGGAGCCAGAGATCCATCAACTGTCAGCAGAATATGAGCTCGTACATGTTTCTGAATGTTGTCAAATGGCAGAGCTGTTCATTTTGTAGTCCTAAAACCCAGAAGAGAATTAGCATTTTGAGTCATTAAATTTTTCCAATGGAGTTTTAAGTTATAAGTAAAATAAGGGTCATGGTTAACATTATCTGAATAGACGTTCATGTTTTGTTCTACAACATACATAACACACAGCCCTTCCCAAAACTTAGGAAGTTGCTAACAAGTTGCTAAATAATGACTACAACTACCACTAAATTGTGCGTTTACATGCTTGACGAATCAGACAACCATTATAGAACTTATTTAATAACTTGTTAGCAACTTCAAGAGGGGCCCTATCACCAAATGGCACCTTAAACACTTGATATTCCAACGAGTCCACACTTATGATGTAGAAAAAACATGATAGTCTCTTGAAGAAGTTTAGTATATATTGTACAGCAATTGTACAGTATATACTGCATCAGATGTCTCAGAGAAGACAAAATAACTTTCTGAGCCCACATTCGTCCCCTGAAGTAAGACAATTATTGTCTCAGATGGAACAGTTATTTGCTAGTGTTCTGAAAAGATAATCTTTTGATAACTAAGGTTATATTCTCTCTAGACCACATTTGTCAGATGCCAGTTACTAAAAAGCATCATCCATTAAAACAGCTGATTCAAAGTGAGGTTTCAGTTGAAGTATTCCACAATTTGTAAAGTTTTATTTGAAACCATTATCTCATATAGGCCTTCGCGTTTATTCAAATGACTTAAAATAAAATAGGCAACAAAACAGAAATATGGCCTGATTGGCCTCTAGCCACAATGTTATTCTGCTTACATCCAAATAGCACAGGGGATCAAATGACATGATGAATTATCAAGTATTGTACATGTATGATGCATAAAATGATTTATGATGCATAGGCCTATTGCAAATATTATATGCATTACATTTACATTTGTTTTTCAAGGTCTGCTTGTTAATCATACTGATTACACCATAACTTCAGATATTTCAGGCCCATTCGACAATATTAAATATATGTAAAATATATGAGCTAGTCATAATATAAACTCATGTGTCTTTTCATCATACAAAATACGTTTTAAAATCAATCAAACAGAACAGCAACACAAATATGTGATCTACAGGACGATCTACGACATTAAATAACACGAATTAAGTGCATGCAAAACACAAAGTTATAGAATGCAAACCCATCTATTCTTTTCACTAAATTGTCTTTCAGCAAATATAAGAACCAGATGAAAATTTACCGTTCACTGAATAAATTGAACAATGTCCGACAAAGTGATAGCATAAGTGCCTGAGCATTTCCACACTTCCACTCATCAGAGACAGAAACGCACTGCCAAAGTTTCATAAAAATTTGTCTTCACTTACCCACCAAAGATCAGAAAATCTGAAGAACTTTTCGAATGCTGATTTATGTTTAGCGTTATCACGCATACATTCCGAACTAGGAAGAAAGCAGAATTCAGAATAAAGTCCAAAATAAGGGAGTGAGTGAGAAGCCAAGCTGCAGGAGAAGTTTCCTCTGCGCTTCTCCCAGCTTGAACAGAAGTCTGGTCCCTCCTTCATCAGCGCTGATGGACCGAGCATCCGTGCATGACCCATTCTGTCCGCATGGCGGCGCTGTGCATCCACACTGATGGACTACACTCCCACTCCTCAGGATTTTTGATGGATAGCTGGTGATAAGATGAGGGGGGTTGTGGATCACCCACATATGTTCACAAAAAACGGGCTTGAGGACATCTTTTTGAATTGTTTAACTTTTTTTGTTATTGTAGGCTCTATGTACTGTATTAATCTCAAGAACTCCCATATGGCATTTCTTCGGTGGAAGTGCATTAATGTAACGCACATGGCAGCATCTGTCGGCAGAATGACCATTCATTTCCAAAGAAAACAGGCGTTTTGCATCTTTTGAGTTCTATTTGCAGTTTTCTAGAGAATGCAAGGGCAAAACACTGCCAGATGTTATTAAATAGAGACTTTAAATACTCTGTTCTCATTTAGAAAGTTTCATTGAATAACACACACATAGGCCTACACATTAAAAAATGTATTTGTCGACATTATCTCCGCATTCGCAAGGTATTTTGAAAGTCCAAATACCAGTTATTTCCAGTGTATAGCCTAGGTAGGCTTCTTTATAGGCATGGTAGGTGATTTGTTTGTTTTGTGTTGCTGGTTTAAAAGTCGCTTCAGAAGTGGTCTAAATGTATTGGAAGGTCTGTGGAAGGCTTATGTGACCATGAAATGTTCATCCAATCATTTAATTCGGTGTGAATGCAATGATATGATGTCCTACTTACCTGCCTGTCAACTGTGTATTTTCATACCTTGCACAGTTTCTAGACAGAGGTCACCAAGCGCCACAACCGAAACAGCAGTGCACCTTTACAGTCCTGAACTAAAACAACAAGCTTATGCTGCGTTCACACCACAACTAATGTAATTTGACAAACCCGTTAAGTTCTACTCGGAGCAGTTTGTGACTCGAATCTATGGCAACACTATCAACACCAAAATGAATCTGCAGCAGTCAGGTGGTACAGGGCAGTGCTCTTTAAGTTAATGTTCATTATTATTGTATTGTTGTGTGCATGTGCTTTGAGACATGAGGATTAATGGCATCTCGTGAAGCTTTTGTTTGCTCTGGCTGTGTGTGTTGTTCATGTGTTTTGAAGGAGGCGTGGCTTTGGAGATGCTCTGAAGAGAGGGTGGGATCTTATGGTTGTGTGCACACTGCACACCAAAAGCAAAGCGAATATTTGCATCGCGTTTCTCGCTCTAGATTATTCACAGGATTTTCGCTACTTGTTTTTTGCGTCACTCGAGCAAATAAAATATCAAGCAATGAGGAGCAACATCAACAACATTTCATTTTGTCATCAACCATGTTGGAGATAACTACTATTACTGCTCTGTACCTGTAGTGAAGCCCCACATACGCTGGAAAGCCAAATGTCGACATGTTCATAACACCACCAAGAGGCGCACACAACTCAGTGAATTTCACCGATTTCTCCAGGAACTGCCTCTAGATGACAGCCGCGTCCAGCACCACTTGAATATGACAGGTGCCCGGTTTGATAACCTGTCAATAAGATCTTCGCTGATTGGCTTGCGCGACAGAGCACCATGCAATTTTTCCACTCATATTGAAATGTTTCACCTTGCACAGAAGACGCGATTTGCATCGTGATTTTGAGTCTCTGCATTGACTTTTTATGGAATCTACTCACGCAAATAATTCAATTAGCTTTTGGTATGCACAAACCATTATGCTTTCATTGCTAGCTCCTCTGAAAATTGCCTACCCTGCCTTTAACGTGAAAGTTAACGTGAAAAGAGGAATGTTTACAATGTGAATTATTTATCACCATTTTTTTCATAACACTGTAATGAGAATTAAATGATTTTGCATTACAATAAGAAAAATGCTACTTAAAAATAATTAATTTATTATAAAATGTCGGAATGTCAAAAATGTTAATGGTAGGGCCTAATAAAAAATGGGCTTAATTTTCATATACAAGATATACTTTCTTATTAGGTTTTTTTTTCTTTTTTAGTCAGAAATGTGACTTGTACATACTCTTGAGAGGCTTTATGAGCTTCGCCAAGTTAAATTTTTTTTTTTTTTTAAACATTCTGTGTCCATGGTTACAGCCATATTCATTTCCTTACTCAATTATAGCCAAGCATAACAAAGTATTTCCAATTGTAGGCATCTGACAGACCGTGCCATGCAGTCCAGTGAGTCACACACCAAAAGATATCTACATAAACATTCATATTCCAGTAAACTTTCCCATAAACACGAGTAAGTGCACACCCAGTAAATGCACAAACTCACTGCTCAATGCATTTAAACAGAACTGCTTATACAAAAAAATAAGCACACAAAAGTACTATAATTCTTCAAAGCAAACATTCATATGATGCCACATGAGAGGAGGAAATTACTGATCATCTGCCATGTGTCCTGTACTGCTGGGTTTGGGAGAAGGGGGTGGCGGGATTTTGGATTTCCCCTGTGTGGAGAGAGAAAGTTGAACAAGTGAGTGAGAGAGAAAATAATTTATCTTCCACATCCTTTCTAAAGTTCCACATAATTTCATATCACTTGCACAAATATCCCCTTGAACCAAGATTACATAAGATAGTAAAGCAGCACAGAAAGGTCTTTGTATGCAGGAGGAAGAGAGAGGGAAACTGATGGTCTATAATATGAGCAGGATCTTTTATTTTCTGAAGAAAATGTGAGTGGTACTTGCTCATGCAAATCTTACCACCTAATGCTATGAGTGGTTGCTGGGATGACAAAGCGTTAGATACCCTAGATATAGCTTGCTCAATCACATTAAAAAATATAGTTGACCTCTTTTCCAGAAGCTGCATGATTTGAGGTTTGACGCAGGACAAGTTACACATTGAAGTTTGTTCCAATCACCACACTCTAGGTTCCAAAAGCAAGTTTTCACAGCCATGCTTTCCCAAAAAAACATTTTAATAATCTAAATAATAGTTTAGCCCAAAGTATGACCCTAAGTAGCAAGCATCATTATTTAAAGCACAGTTGATTGGTTATCAAGTTTAAATAGCAATAGATTTACACTAGAATTTGCCAACAAGGCTGGCTATTTGCACTTAGGGTCCTATTTTAACGATCTGAGTGCATTGTCTGAAGCACATGGCGCAGGTGGACTTAGGGCGTGTCCGAATTCACTTTTGAATTCCATTCAGTCTGATTGGTTAATGGTAAAACAAATTTGGCTTGCTATCCTCGAAGGAGGCTCGGCTCGAGCTCTGAGTTAAACCCACCTAACAATACAGCGCAGAGGGAGAATAAGAGAGAGGAGGAGATGGAGAGGAGTTGGGATGCTGGAAGAAGTGACTGCTGCTTATAAATCCTTGTAACGGGGATTGACGGGATGTTTAGGCTCCTCCCGAACCTACGTTTGGAACTACATTTAACAACAGAAAAAACGGTTGGCACACCAGACGCATGATCTAAAAGGGTTGTATGTAGTCTCATTATGAGTCATGGGTGTGTTTTGGGTGTAACGTGCAGTAAACCAATCAGAGTCTTAGCTCCCATTCCCTATTTACATGGTGGAATTTGTGAGCGGAAAAACTGAATGCTTCTCCAGAAAGGAATCCTTTTATTTTTAATATTTTAAAATGTTTGTGTGCTGCTGCACCACGTTGTGCACCCGACTATAGGCGCATATTACTAACGTGCCCTTTAATTAACAAAAAATTCTGTGCTATTGACTTAGAGTTTTTGTTGGTCGTTTTCAGTTGCCTCAAAATAGCAACGCGCCAACAATGCGCCTGAACACACCTCGTTTTTGAGACCAGCACCCTGGGTGAACAGATGGACGCGAGTGCATTTGCTATTTAAATAACATTGTGCTGGACATGAAAATGATAACTGCGTCGGGCTGAAACTAGCAAAAATACACATCGTTCCTGGCATCGCATTGCGCCGGTGTATGATAGGGCCCTTAGTGAAAATAGACACTCTGTATTTGGTAACCTCTTCAAATGTAAAAGTATGAATATTATGATTGTTGCTATGGTAGAAAAACACTTTTTTCATACTTTGTGTATTTTCATACTTTTGTTCATAATTTACATAATGTGTCTCAAATGCAAATGTACAAAGATGCCTTCTTTTGTGTTGATTTTTTGTGGAATAAAACGTGGCCATTAAAACCAATTCAAATGGAGCTGTTTTATAAGGCATTTAAGCAAAATAAACATGAAACTGATGCCCGGAGTGAGAGGAGTATTGGGCTGTGATTCCAACTTAGGTCTGCTATTTGTTAGCAAGTCAGAGTCTCAAACAGTAACACACTCGATTAATACACACAAAAACACACTTAAAACACATATATTTCCATGTCACACTCATAAACTCACAGATGTGCATGCACTATCCCCAACCCCACACACACAACACAAGAATAACAACAACTTCCAGCTGGATTTTATCCTTTTTTTGCTACCCTTTCACTTTTAAACACTTCGTGTGTGGCATGTTCGTATGCATGCATACATACAGTCAGTAAACCAGATTGTTATAGTTATTAATGGATTTTTTTCTGAAACGTTGGATGCTTGTCTAACATTTTTTGTAATTGTTAAAGAACATTCAAAAGTAACATTCTCATAATGGTTGCAAAATCACAATGCAGTGTTCCCTTAAGGTTTGTACATAACCAAGCAAAAAAGAGAACATTCAGAAATATGTTTTCACAACGTTATCTAAATGTTTTCTAGAACAGATTTATGTCAGCAAGGTGTGCCGGTGTTGAGAAAATGTTTATCTACAGATTCAGCGCTGCATTCCTTGCTACTATAAAAAAAAATGAACCATCAATAATTATTATCCTAATAGTTAAACACATTTCTTTCCAAATTCTTATTAATGTAAATGATAGTTCAGTTGATTTGTTGTATTGAATTTGTGAATTTCATCTTTAAAATCACGACAATTAATATTTTCATTGCTGTATATTCATAGTAAAAAAATATAATGAAAGGCAAAAAATATTATATCTAGTGGGAATGGGAAATATTAGTATGAATAATGTACACAATAATGTTTTTCGACATCCTGTTTTACATGTAATATGATTTAGGAAGCCCTATAACTATAATCTTTACACACTGTAACATGTTAATAAATATACATGTATAAATAGCATAATATTTACAATGGATAGTATGCAAATTTGAATGGAGGGTCTCCAATCTGACAAACCCATTTTAAATCACGTGCATTAGATTAGCCAGACATTTAAAATGTGCAGAGCTGAAGGAAGATTGATGAACGCAGCTTTGTGAGACAGCCTGGACTCTGGATCCTTATCTGATTAGCTGAAATGTTTCTCTGGAAAAATTCTGATGTCAAGCACCTGTGTGAAGAGACACGCATTAGAGTTAGCACAGAAGAAACATCATTTCAGCTGAACTTCTGCAAAATAATCAGGCTTGTGAAACAACGACGGGTTTGTGTTTTTTCCATGTTTCTTGGCAACGCTTGCATATTTCCTTAAAAAGAAGAGAAAGGAACAGAGGAAAAAATAAGGGGATGGAAGGGGTCTAAATGAGGGGGGACTGAGTCTGTTTTGTCTCAGAAGCACTGGATGACTAACACTGCAAGAATGATTCCATACTTCCCTCCAGTTACAAGCTCACAAACGAAAAACTGCACCAATATCCTGCTGAACAACTCCGCCACAGAATAACCTACACATGATCACATTTCTATACTGTTTTTGAAATCACCAGCTATTTATGAAAGCCAGTTTCTGACACATACGAAAAAAAAAAATGCTTCAAGTCATATATTCAATATATTCATTATGTCATAATTATGACATACAAAGTCAACATCATGAGATACTAAGTCATCATTATGAGATAGAAAGTCAAGATTTTGTCATATGACATAAAAGTCAAAACTATTTTCAAATTATGATACAAAGTAAAAAAATTGACATTGACATTATTGTGAGATTAAATAATACTAAATTTAAATTATGAGACATGATAAAAACGTCAAATTATTACAAAAAAAATCGAAATTATGTTAAAAAGTTAACTAACATAAAAGCTAATATAAAATTTTCAATAAAAAGCATAAAATGATGACACAATTATGAGATAAAAAGACATTATGACGTCATTAAAATAAAAAGTTGAAATTATTACAAACGGTTTGAAATTATGAGATAAAAAGTCAATGACAAAACTCAAAATTGACAAAAAACTATTAGAAATATTATTATATTATGAACATACTAAAAGGTTGAAATTATGATTCAAAACGTTAATATTATGAATTATGAAAATGATGGTTTATAAAGTCATAATTATGACAAAAAAATACAACTTTGGACACGTCATAATTATGACAAAGACTATAACGAGATAAAAGGACATAATTATGACATAACAGTAAAAATTTACAAAAATAAATGACAAAGTTGTAATCATAACAAAAAGTCAAACTTTGAGATAAAAAGTCAATAATGACGTCATAATTATGACATCTAAATCATGAGATAAAATGTAAAATATGCCTTAATTATGGCATAAAAGTAAAAATTGACAAAAAAATCATAATAAAAGTCATAATTATACAAAAAGTCATTACTTTTTCTCATAATTTTTACTTTTACCTCATAATTATGCATAATCATGTTTTTATCTCATATTTATGATTTACAAAAGCAATATTTTTTATTAAAAGGAAAACTGTCTGTCCCCCTGTCTGTCATTCTGAAGAACTCACAAGTACTCTTTCTTCTGAAATGTGAAGCTCCTGCTGATGTGCATCTGAAAAATAAGGGATTAAAGCAATGTTCGTGCAACTGATAATGATGGAGAATATGTGTGCGTGCCATCATTCCTCTCATCACCTGTGCCCTGTGTTTGAATCCAGAGACCCTCTGAAATCTTGGAATTAGCCGCAGAACCAATTTCCTTATTCAAACGAAACCACAGGTTTAGAAAAACAGAAGCACAACATAAAAGAATATCGTCATTTTAGTGCACACTTAGTATGCAGATCTGTTTTTAATGAAAGCAAGGCGTAGCAGCCCAATCATAGTTTACTATGACATTTAGCTTAAGATAACATTTAGTCTGCAGTTCAAAACCAGATATGTGATATTGCAGTTGGCACACAGTACAATTCACAATAATTCCAAGATTTTAGTCAGCATAACCCGTTAGGTAACGCTCTCTCCTTCTCACTAACCAATGACTCGTGCTGGATACAGCTTCAGAACAGTGGATCCCTTTGAGAAGACTGACTTGCCCTAAACAGGGAAAGATTGCCTCAATGGGAACTTAACGTAAAACATATCCACAGAATAGTCCTTATTTAAGTGTGCAGTGTGTGTTGACGGTTCCACTGAGTCATCTACTTATAAATTGTAAACACAGTGTGGTTAGTTAGTCAGTTGGGCTGCTCTCACATCAAGGCCAGGTTAAACAGAGGTGGGTCCAATTTGTAAACCGTCATTTGATTTACATAAAACTGCTGACTGTATTTATGGTTATTGTGTCTCCAATAGGGTCAGAATGTAAAGGGATAGTTCACCCAAAATGAAATTTACCCCATGATTAACTCACCCTCAAGCCATCGTAGGTGTATATGAAATTCTTCTTTCATACGAATACAATCGGGGTTATGTTAAAAACTGTCCTGGCTAATCCATGCTTTATAATGGCAGCCCAAAATTTGAAGCCCAAAAAAGTGCATCCATACATAAAAATAATCCACATGGCTCCAGGGGGTTAATAAAAGCCTTCTGAAGTGAATCCATGGGTTTGTTTAGAAAAAAATACATATTTTACACATTATAAAGTAAAATATCTAGCTTCCGGTGGACTGCCTTCCGTATTCAACTTACGGAAAAAGCGCAACTGATGATGATGTCGGACGAAGTGTAAATGTTTTGAACTGTGAGAGGCGTTACACTTTCTTCATAAGTGTACTTTTGGTGCAATTTGCTTCTCACGATTCTCTGATTCGTGAGAGTTCTTCATGGGTAATACAGTTTTTCCACCAGAAATGTTATGGTTATTTAAAAAATAATGTGAAATAATGCAGTGATGGCTTCAACAAAAACCACCTCATCGCTCAAAGTATATCTGTCTTTAATGGTTTATAAGTTAAAAATGAATGCCCCTGTAGAGAAAATCGATGGAATTTTGCAAGTTACTCCATGAATAGCATCTTAATTTAATCCAACAAGAAAGTAATTAAATCAGCTTGTGAGTTTAAAGGGATAGTTCACCCAAAAATTAAAAAGCTGTCATCACCCTCAAGTTGTTCCAAACCTGTTTCTTTCTTCTGTTGAACACAAAATAAGAATGTTGGTAACCAGACAGTTGACAGTAGCCATTGACTTCCATAGCAAAAATAACAATAAAAAAAAAAAATCATTATAAGTCAATGGCTACCATCAACTGTTTGATTACCGACATTTTTTTAAATATCTTCTTTTGTGTTCAACTGAAGAAAGATACTCATACAGGTTTAGAACAATGTGAGGGTGAAAAGTTTACTGAAAAGTTTACTGAAAAGTTCAGTTTGTTAAATGATTAATTATTGAGAATAGATCACAATATAATGACTCCATTATGTTAGTGATGATCCATGCTTATAATAATATGAAGTGTTTTTTTATTCAAGTGGGTTTCCCCCTCCTCCTCTCCCCTTAATTTAAGCCTGCGATTCAGCTTCTCCTACGGGCTGTAACAAGATTGCGTGTGTCATTTGACTAAGTGTATAACCGTGGTTTTGGTATCCCGGCCCTGTGGTTCACTATTGGCCGGAGTTGGTTTAAACTAAACTAAACTCCCACTATGGAGCTCTCACAGCTCTCATTGCCCAAGCAAATTACAGTGCATTGTGGGATTACCCTGCTACGCCATTCAAGCCAATTCTTTCCTTCCCCTCTCCCACCATTTTTCTCTTATCCTCCCTTTTCTCAACTCCTCCATCATCACAAAGGTTCCTAAACTGTCCCCGTATTAATGCCCTCTTCTTTGAACCAAACATAAACAAAACATACGTTTCAATTTCCTCCCATATTTTTACCTAATCCAGTCTTTTTTAAACATATATCCTCTTTTGTCATCTTTACCTCACCTCGTAGCTTTTTTTCTGCAGGCGACTTGCATCCTTTAACTCTAACAAGATATTTCTGTGACCACATGCCTCCAGATGTTGGCCCTCAGTGTTCAAAGGCAGCTGGGAGACATTAGCTGGGCACATTTTACCAAACCTCCTCTATTTAAACCCCTCCCACACCTCCATACACCCATGGCCACAGTGCTCGTCTGTGTGATTTCAAACAAGGAGGATTTGGTAATTGCCGAATGGGTCTGGCGTGTATGTGGTGCTCTAGGCATGATTTGGCAGAATATTGGGTCCCACTTTATATTAGGTGTCCTTAACTACAATGTACGTACATTTAAATTAATAATCTGAATCAATCCAGTTATTGTGTACATACATGTTTTTAACATGTTTATACAGTCTATGGTTTTTACATTGTAGGCTACTTATATTTAAAAAAATATCTGCATGTAATTAAATCTGTATTTATAATTACACTGTTGACCATAAACCTACCCATACCACCAAACCTGTCCCCAGCCTTACCTGTATCCCAACTCAATAACAGCAAACGTGTTTTGCAATACAATATCAACACAATAAGTACATTGCGCTTAAAATTACATAGTAGCTACAAGACCACCTAATATAAAGTGGGACCGAATTTGTATTAGTAACATATTAAACTTTATATCATTGGGAAGCTCCCAAAGCCACCCACGCTGCACCACTTGTAATATTAAGTGAACTGTAACACCAAATCAGGCAACATGAAGAATTAAATATGCTGAAATCAGTTAAAAGTTTGTTAATTTCAAGGATGAATGTCTTTGTGTTATGAAACTGAAGGTTTGCAAACAATAAAAAAGTAGGTCTGGTTCAGTCAACTATTCAGGCGCTTGCCAAGTTAAGAAAGAATTGTAAAAGGAGGTTGGCCTGATGGGAGTTAAAAAAAGTTGAATTTGAATAGGGTTTGGATGTTTTAGCAGCTGCAGAGTTTTTCCGAGCAAGACTCCAATTGGGAAGGCTTGTTCTTAGGAAAGTGGTCATTGTTTAAAAAAATAATAATCAAAAACTGGATTAAACAAAATTTAATAAAAAAAGGAGGTGGGACAGAATGAAACCTGTTCCCTTTTTAAAATGTAATTTATTCCTGTGATGGCAAAGCCGAATTTTTCAGCATCATTGCCAGTGTTCAGTGTCACATGATCCTTTGGAAATCATTCTAATATGCTGATTGGCTCCTTAAGAAACATTTCTTATTATTTCCAATCCTGAAATCAGTTGTGCTGCTAAATAGTTTTGTTTTGATTCTTTGATGGATAGTAAGTTAAGCATTTTTTAAGAGAAATCTATTGAAACATAAATTTCTTTACTGTCACTTTTGATAAATTTAATGTTGCTGAATAAATGTCCTTATCTGATAAGAAAACAGAAAACGGAAACATTCCTTGTTCATTTCAAAGTTGTGGTCATGACTCATTTTAAAATATATTTTACATGTTTGAAAAAAAAAAAAAAAACTGTTTATTTTAGATAATAGCTTAATGGTTGCTGTGGTTTCATGCTCCCTGGAGTTTGGAAAGGAAATGGACGCCATGGCAAAACCTCAACAGATGAAGGTGAGAGTACACCACTGCTACTGTATCCCTGACCGGAGATGACCTCGTAGCTGGTTATTTTTAAGTTGATTTCTACCCTGTACATACGATTTCGGCGCTCCAACACCACCCAACACTCAACAGACAAAATCGTTATTGTTTTTACTGGCACGTTGTGCTTCTGAAGGATATGGGAGAAGCAGGGAGGTAAAGTTTTTAAATATGGTACTCGGTAATGCGTAAATGTTAAGATTGTGGAAAGATCCAAATCGGTAACAGATTCTGTAGAGAGACCCCCTCATAGACGTGTATGAAATGTTTGTTATTTTAAAGTATTGGTTCATTACCATCTAACAGATGCTAATGATGTACTAAAAGTAGGATGGATAGATGAATGAACGGACAAGGGTGCCAGACATTAAGGAACGCTTGCCAATGCAAATGTTAAGTGCTTTGTTTACCTGAAAGGAATCCAGTGAGACTATTATTTAATGTTTCACAGTTGTTCTTCAATGTCCTTTCATGGGAAAATGAGCATTAATGAGAAACCGTACAATGGCTAAAACGAATCCACATGTGATCTGTTTACAGCTGATGTGAATCACACTACAGCTTCCTCATGCTTCGTCACCTCGGGATACTAAAGAAACTGATCTATAAAACGATCTAACTCACCTGGCTCTTAAAAGACAAGAGATATTCATAGGATGGATAAAATGGAGAACATTAAATACAAGCTTTAAATAAATAATTAAAAGTTTGAGGTCAGAGATGTGATGTGTTTTTAGAATAAAAATAATATTTTTATTCAGCAAGAATGCATTCAGTTCACCCAAATATTAAAATTCTGTTATTAATTACTCACCCTCTTGTCATTCCAAACCCGTAAGACCTTCGTTCATTTTCGGAAGACAAAATATATTTTTTATGAACTCTCTGACCCCTCCATAGACAGCAATTTAATTAACAATTTCAAGGTTCAGAAGCCTAAACAGTGCAGCACTTCCTAGTTCTACAGCAGAACGCATTCCTCGTGGTGCTCACGTGAACATCGTTGGCCAATGGTAAGCCGGCGTTCTGGAAGCAGTGCACTGTTTACACTGTGTCAACAGTGCAAGAGTCTGACACAGGCTAGAAGAAAAGTTGAATAAAGTCGTTATTTTCGCACAAAAAGTATTCTCATCACTTCATACAATTAAGATTGAACCACTGGAGTCTTTTCTAACTTTCTGGACCTTGAAAGTGGTAATTAAATTGTTGCCTATGGAGGGGACAGAAAGCTCTCGGATTTCATAAAACATATCTTAATTTGTGTTAAGAAGATGAATGATGGTTTTACGGGTTTGGAACAACATGAGGGTGAGTAATTTTCATTTTTGGGTGAACTAAACCTTTAAATTGATCAAAAGTGAGTGATGATATCTGAAGCATAATGTAATACTTAAGACTGTCTTCCATCACAGGAATAAATTACATTTCAATATATATATAAACGAAACAGCTATTTTAAAATGTAATAATATATCAAAATATTACTGTATTTTGATCAAATAAATCCAGCCTTTGTCAACATAAATGTGTATCCTGACTCATGAGGCTGGCAAGTGCATTTTTGCCCTGTTTCATGTCTTCTCAAACCAAAAATTGTATGGATAGGTTTAAATGGCCTTGTCAGATGATATCAGCTCTAAGCTGCTTTGGGGTGAGGAAAGCTTTATATCACATAGAAAAACCACAGCCAGATCTCTAATGACATATTGCATGTTGTCAGGGGGTTGTGGTTGTTAACTGGATGTTTTCCATGTGGAGACTTGGCGTTATACATTGTCACGTTGCCGTAGTACAAATGTATAGGCAATCCCATTCACTTTTCAACAAGTGAACAAGCAACAAGTGTTCATCCTCTCCGGGATTTATTTCTAATGGGATAAACAGAATATCTCACATAGTTTTTCAACACTAAAATTATAAGGGACACAAAATACTGAGTGCAAAATTGATTTATTATTGCATAATGTCGGATTTTCAAATATACAGTTGCCATAAATTCATGAAAGATTGTAAAGAAATGGTTTCATGAAGATTTTTGTGGCATATGCAAGGAGATAAATTACTAGGAAAAGCAACTCAAGACATTCTCCTATAACAAATAAATTGACACTGATCGTCCACAGTATCTTGCATCCAGTGGATTGTGTGCATGCAGCTTATTTTCAAGATGGTCAAATGACAGAGGCGTTAGTAGTGGGGTGTAGCATCCTTTATTTCAAATTCCTTTACAATAGCCCCGAGGCTGGTCTCAAATACATTTCCGACATGAGAAACCTATTGGGAAACTTTTTGGCTAAAGGCATAAAGACCTATTTTGAAGAAACCTGCATCTGAAGGAGCTAGTGTAGTGTTTACATTGGTAGCACCAATTTATATTCAAGTTTTAATTTTCATACTAACAATTAAGTGTACCACAGACTGATGCAAATAAAAAACTTACTTGTTGCAAGCAGGGTCCAAAATAAAAATGCAATTGCTTTTGAATTTTCAAATATTACAGTATATTTGGCAATATATATATATATATATATATATATATATATATATATATATATATATAGTCAAATACAGATAGATAGATAGATAGATAGATAGATAGATAGATAGATAGATAGATAGATAGATAGATAGATAGATAGATAGATAGATAGATAGAACATGTTTATTTTAGACCCTGGTTGCTAGATATAGCTGTTTCATTGCATTTTATTAGATACACTCATTATATTTATAAAGAGTTTAAGTCTTCATCATCATAGAAATTTCAGCTCCTGACCACTGAAAGAATACATTTTTCGTGCACTCAATATCATTTAATTTCTAATTTCTGGCAGTTATGGAAAGCAAACTTTAATACAGTCATATAGTCAAAGCACCAGAACTCACTCAAACAATTGACGTAAACTGTGAAATGACTTGATTAATCCCTATACTTTACAAAGACTTAGTGACATAAAACATATTTTTAAGAATTCTGTCTTTTACGAAATGAAACTGAGACTATGAAAAACCTTTTAAGTTCAGATATATCATTCACATGAAAAATAGACAATCAAAAGCTTTTGGTATACTGCCGCCCACCCCCTTTATTCCTGGACCCCTCCCACTACCCAATCACCCCCTTGACTCCAGGGAAATCTTGCGGGAGACAGTTTGGTAAAAGACCCCAGTGACCATTGAGTGGTAGTCGGGCACTTTGAATAGGTGGCGGTAGGCGTACGTGTTGTCGTACGGCCGGCCACGGCTCACCAGGGTGCGCAGGTGCCCCTCGTTCACTTGATTTCCCACGGCCAGCACGTACAGCTCAATGCCCGCGTTGCTCATCTGCTCCACGGCTTTCTCAATCTGGATAGTGTTGACACCTTGGGAACGACCATCCGAAAACACCAGCAGCTTCTTCTTCCTCGTCCGGCCACCCCTGAAGCGCTCGATGGCGAAGTTGAGAGCGTTTGTTACCTGCGTACCTGCATTCTGAAACTTGGCTGCTCCGATTTGAGTGACCACCTGGGTGGCGTTTGAGGAAAATTCAGCCTCCAAGTTGGCATTATTGCTGTACTGGCCAACGCCAACCCGGACCTGGAAGCCTCCTCTTTCTGCTGACAGAAAACGCTTAGCCAGCATCCGTGAGAAGTCCTTGGTCATCTCAAAGTTCTTGGAGCCCACGCTGGCCGAGCTGTCCATCATGATGAGGACATCAGTGTTGTCATTAAATGAAACTGGAGAAGAGGAAAAGGGTGAAACCATTATTATCTAATCGTCAAAATGCTGACAAAAATGCTGTTTTTTGTGTTCTCAATTAAATACTTACTTGGACAGGTATAAGTGGGACACTTTTTGTCTGTGAAAAAAGCACAATATAGTAAATACTTGTTTCTCAAAATCAGATCCAGGACTAACAAAGCACCCTAAATCTGCGGCAGATACCGTATTTAACTTACCTTCACAGATTTTCTCAGTCAGGTTTTGCAGGAAGCTGTCTTCCAAAAGAAGACCAAAGTTGTTCAGGACAAAGGAGAAACCTTGTCTGGGATCATTTTTACACACAACCTCATCAAGCTGTTCTGGATTGGGATTTCTTTCTGCATAATCTGTGACTCCAACGCCACCAACCTGCCAGAAACCAGAAGTGAGTCAAGGTTCCTATACACCAGTAAATCCTTTCTTCATGGGACCTCATTTCATGGGACATACTTGGATCACATGTTCTCCCTAAACATCAAGATGTTGCATCTGCAGCATAATAGATTAATATAATTAAATATTGAATTCATATTCTGTACACTTTATCCTCAAAGATCCACTCAACAATGGACTCTTCCTGAGCATCAGTTGTACCATGTGAGCTACCGAGCAAGTTTAAAAATCCAGAAAAGCCAAACATTTGGAGCTGGTTATGTGAAGCAAATGTCAGATTTATCAGTATACAAATCATGCAGTATGGTAAATGTTTTGAGGCCATACAGTAGGGATGTAATAGTATTCATCCCGAACTGCCATGGGTCAGTCACATGCGATACATACTACAATCCAGAGGGGGAGCGCGCGGTAATACAACACTGTTTGCTAACCGCCACAAGTGGAAAAAGAGCAGAAGAGATGATTTATGCACCAACCCATAACATGAGTTCAGATGGCACACAAGCTTGCTAGTAGCCTATACGCTGAGTTTCGATTATTTTTTGTGCCACTCTCCACAAACTTCACGGAAAGGAAACCAGGATAGCAGAAAGCGCCATCCTTTTTGTTTCCTTTATTTTACAAAAGCACAATTCTTTGTTTTTATTTTGAGTATTTTAAGTTATTTCCACTGTTATAATGAGACAATCATTTGGCATTGTGCTGATTTGTTGTGGGAAGCCTCAGGTGGCGCTTCATTCGCTGTCTCCCCATGGAGAGGTGATGTAGAAAAGGTGGTATCTACATCTGAGTCTACTTCTCGCTTATCTCTCTTTGAACTGCATCCGCCATTGTCACTGCATGTAAATGAACTCTCACATGCAAAGAAAATGACAGCTTAGGCTACACACATCACGTTAATGAATCAAAAATCAAACCAGTAAGTTTGAAAACAGCCGTTGCATTTTACTGCGCAACTGTGGTTAAGTAACAAATCAATAGTTCAACAAATCAGTTTTTTTATCAGCCATACAAAAAACGTATGCAAGCGTGCATTCTGTTAACTGCTTTGTGCTTAATACAGTAAAGGAAGCTGTACTGAACCAACTACCTCGGGGGCACTAAATACCGCTAGGTGGAACAAACTGTAATTTGCACTACTGTCTGTTCAAAATAAATGAAAAGAAACCTAGCATTTGGGGATTTGTTGCTTTTTGCTGTTGCACCAAACTGAGACCCTAAAACTGAGGTATGTACCGAACCGTGACTTCTGTGTTCCGTTACACCGTTATCATATAATTTATAATCTGGCCCGTAATCATAATTTGTGTGAACAGCAATAAAAGTTGTTGGTGTTGTACTCCCACTAGTGTTAATTTCAGCTGGAAACTGCAGTGAATTGTACCGTATACTCGGTGTGTTTTGGAGTAGAGGCACGTTTTTTCTGTGAGCCTAGTTTGACCAAATTCATTAGGTTTACCTTCAGTCCCTTGCCACACAGCACGTTCAGGGGTACTTTGTCCCGCCTGGTGTCAGAGCGTCCATCAGTTAGGACGATGATTACACTCCTCTCCGTCACTAGCTTGTTAATCATGTTGTTTAGCGAGTACTGCAGAGCTTCTCCAGTGTATGTGGCTTCAGCTAACCAGCGCAATTCCTTCACAGCTCTAAAGTGAATGACAGAGATCATTTTTCTTTATTTCTTCAGACACAATACCAGACATACGCACAAAATGCAAGCTAATCTGATGAGGAAACAAATTCCTTCAAGCCACAGAAGCGTTTCTTGAAGCTGTTATTGCCATATTGTGTGCAGATTATTGCTTTTAACAAGAGAACATAAATATTTCATACTGCTTTAGGTCTGTCAGGGTCTTAATGTTGGGGTCACCAAGCTGTACGGCCTCCTGAGCACTAGCACCGCTGTACTGCACCACGCCAATACGAGACTCATTGGCACCAAACTGCAAAGAAGAAATAGGAAACTTAATGCATCTATTATCATTATAATGTGGAATTCATTCAAAAGAGACCATGCATCTAGTATGTAACCACCACATAGTCAAGATTAAAGGGGACCAAATGTAATAATTTAAGAATCAACCATTAAAACTGTAATAGAAAAATGTATTTAATCAATAGAAGAAAATATAATCATTGAGGAGAGTGATTTTAACAATATGTATGAATTTGCTTTAACACATATAATCATTCATTTAGTATGCTTAACATGAAGTTTGTTACATGTCCTTAGAATTGAACTGAGAGGGACAGTTTAAAAAGAATCGATCTGACCCCTAAGGTCAGTGGCTAAAACTGCATTGATCCTTGACAAAGGGACCATGAAAGTTTATTTCTGTGTGTGTGTGCTGAAGCTTTACCATGTGTGGAAGATTACGGAGCACTTGTCTTTGCTTCTGACCTTGTAAATGGTATAAAAGGGAACCTGATTGTTTAGTCTTTAGGCCGCTCTCATACAGTCATCTGTGGCTGTGCGACAGTGTACTCTTTCCTTGCAAGGAAATAAATCATTCTTTATTATATTTAAAGATTTGTCTCTTGTTCAGTGATTGAGTTGAATTATTGCCACGACAGTTTTGGTGTCAGTTAAGTGGGATTCCTTGGATGTGCCTTCTGGACCCGAGCAGATGGTGACTGATCATCCTGGGCGTTAGAGTCACAGCCTTACCCTGACAGATTGAGGAGAAGGGCCGACTGCTCTGGGGGTCTGGAGGGTCCGACCACTGGAATCAGAAAAGCGAACCCGAGGTGTACGGGAGCTTCCTGGTAAGAGACAGATTTTTTTTTAAATTAAGAAATTCAGGGGGAAATGAATGATTGTTGAATTTCTGAATGATTGTTGAATTTCTAATTTCTGAATGATGTGAATGATTGTTGAATTTCTGAATGATTATTGAATTTCTGAATGAATTGAAAATTATTTGGGGAAAAATATTGAAAATATTGAGAGAAAATATTGAGAATGATTTGGGAAAAATATTGAAAATATTGAGAATGATTTGGAAAAAATATTGAAAATATTGAGGGTATTGGAGGAACCATAGCTGACAGCTGACTCTGGGGATACAATTTCTGGAGGAAATTGTGAGAAAAGTTTTCAGGGGAAAAGAGTAAAAGACCAGGCGAGGCCAGGTCGGACCGTGCTGAGAGCAGGTCTTAAAGGATTACAGAGAGGGTAGTCCGCCCGTCCATCTTGGGTGAAAGATTGGGTCTGAGCGGAGGCGTCCGACAGACTAAAAACCTAAGCGCTAGGTGTAGATCCACAGAGACAGACTGTCAGGATGGGGAAGTCAGAGAGCAAGATCAAATATGAAGCACCGTATTTTGTCAAATGAGAAAATTATATGGCCAAAAATGCATGAATTGTAAAATCTGAGCAAGGGGTAGAGAAGTGAAGTAAATATCATGATTGTCCCAAATGAGGCAGCTGAGAGCTGAGTAGCACGGATGGTCAGTTGAAAATAGGAGATAAGGATTGAAGGGCTGTTGTGGGAAATGTGTGTGCGAAATCACGAGTGTTGTGTGAAAGAAGCATAGCAGGGAAAGGAAAATGATGTCTGATCACACAGAAGCCGCAGCTGTTTAAAGATCGCTGGTGAGTATGAACTTTGATTAAGCTATGAATATACAATTTGTGATAACTAAATTATGGCAAATGATTTGAGTGACATGATCAGTAACTTGATCAGTCCGGATAAAGATATTGAGGCGAAAGAGCAAGCGCTGTAAGCAGCTCCGCTCTGAAGCCGCAAGTTAAAGAAATTTGAAGAACTAATGAAGAAAATGGGCAACTCATGTTTTAATTCTGTTTATAAAGTTAAACAGCAACTTAACTGGCTACAAATAAAGAGAGAATAGAGAAAAGATTCAAATTGCTTGTGCTTATTCATGGATTAGTAACTGAGAGATTTTACAATTTGATAAACAAATGTGAGGGTTATGAAAAACAAGATGCAAAACATTTTAGGTTTATTGGACCCTGAGCTCTCTTCTGAGACTGTCCGAGTGTTTGCCACTTTAGGCACTGCCCAGAGACTGGGAACTAGACTGAGATTGGAGAACAGAGGTGTTGCTCCACCAGAGGACAGAGAGTGTTTTAATTGTGGTTTGCGGGGCCATTTTGCATGAAACTGTAACCGCCCACCCATAAGGTGTGGCAAATCAGGCCAACAGGCTAAATCCTGTAAATGAAACCCAGTAAAGAGAAAGAAACAGAGACAAGATTTACACTCTGTCTTAAGAAAATAATTAGATAACAATAAGGTTAAGGAATTCCTTTTGAAGGAAAGATATATAATATTTTAATACAGGCAGATGTACAAATTACAGAATGACAGAAAAACGTGAGTTGAGGATGTATATTTAAATAGTGACTTAGAGAGAGAAAAGAACAAGGAAAAAAAAAAAAAAAGTCTTTAGTGAAGTTTAGTTAATATGAGTTTAAAATTAAAGATAAAGATGATAAAACGTTGAATAGACATATAAATCAGGTTGAGAGGGTTTTAAGATAAACAAACAATTATAAATATGTTCTTGCTCTTCTCACTTTTGCAAAACTCTGAATATTGGGTTGTTGAAATAACTATAGGTTGGAAACCCTTTAAGCTGATGTTTTGGTTTCAAAAGATAAGCTGGTGCTGAGCTATAATAAAACAATTCGCTTATCTGAATCTGGCCCACCATGTCATTTCTGGTGCTGTGGCCTAACTTGAGTAACAGAGACTCAATCTGAGTGGAAATTAATTCAAAATTGATTATAAGGGGCAAAAGACGAATATAAAATTATGATTATTGGAGATGGTGATCACTGTCTAAGGATAGAGTTAAAGGAAAATCTCTGATGTTCATTTGAAAACAATTTTAATTTCTAGCCAGATCAGACACTGAGCTAAAGTGAAGAGTGTCTGTTTATGAATGCAGTTTACCGTCCTGAAGGCCTCAGAGTCGCTCTCTCTTTCGAAACGAGCTCAAAGCTGATATCTGAGCCTGTGTCATATGATAAGATATTTGAAGAAAAAGCACAGGGCATCAGTTGAAAATCATAGACAATGATTGGATAAAAGGATGTTTTAAAATATGGTGACTTTTAAATTAACTGAAGTTTTTACTTTTATGTATTATATGAGCAGGTTGTGTCTAATCTTAGCCTTCACCATGTACAGAACTGATGGCCTTGGTCACAGTGGTAGCAGAACATTAAATTGAATGGAGAGTTGTTCTGGCTAAATTCACTGAGTAATTCACTGATGGATTTTAGTGATTAAGTTGTGTTATGATTAACCTGTCTCCATGTTCTACCTATAGTAAGCAGACTAATTGGCTCTGGTGACTCTTGAATGCACTTTCCCAAGACTCCAGAAAATATTGGATCCTGTTGAGGGTCAAAGAACTCAAGCGATGACCAAGTGGGCACGAGGTGGTTTCCCGAAGACGGGTAAGATTCTCTTTTGGCCAGCGGGGAACAACCCAAGCCAGGGAAATCACGTAAAGTCACTTGGGACCCCAAGTGGGACCCCACTTGGGGTTGTATGTGAGGTGTGTATGAGAGTGGAGCGATGTCTGTGAGGCCAGCAGCATCAGTGAAGGGGAAGCTGTGCTTGTGGGGGCCGAGAGTCCAGACAGGACACAGCAGGGCCCGCCCTAATTATGCTCCTCTATACCGCTCACCAATAACCGCAGAAATTGAGTGCCAGGAAGAAAGATCCTGAAAGAGTTATGATGGTAGGGGCATTCAAGAGCCGGCTGAGACCATGCAGTGCTTGTCATTTAACTTGTGTGGAGACCAGAACAAAATGTATTAATTTGTATCAGTAAAACTGAATTAATGTTATTATGAGTTTACTTCAGCAGGCTTAATTCAGAGACATGGTGATGGCTTTAAGATGAGGACGACTTTTGAAGTTTAGAAGGTCTGAAGGACAAAGGTATTTAAACTAAAGATAACTTGAAACAATTTCATAGTGTAACTTATTGGAGATGTTCTAATTTGAAAGTAAAGGATTAAGGTTAATAAATTTAATATTACATTTTTATAAGTTATAGTCTTAGGAGGCTATTTGGAGAGAGTGAGAGAGAGAGGCTGCAGGGACTGTACTGTGTTATCATCCTGCTAAAGCTGAAACAAAACAAAGCAATGTCAGCTGACTTTTATAAAAACAAATGAATAATGAACAGACATGATCTGAAATTGGTTAAGAGACCATGTAAAAGCAAATTTTGAGAATGAGCAGTTCATATTTACGTGTCCTGATTGAATGTAGGGTGTATTAAACCTCTGGAATGAGTGTTTTATCATTACAGGACGGGTAAAGTCAAGCGACAAACTGATAATTCTGAGAATCTGGTGAAAAGATGATCCAGAACATGGGACAAGCTTTAAGTGGATTGGTATCCAGCTCTGTCCGTTACTGGTAATTATGACTACTTTTGTCATTTAAGATGCTGATGTGAATTAGACTGGATTAGTTAAAATTGTAAACGTGCAGAGAGACAAAGTGACAAATTGGTTAAAGTCACTATTTAAATGATCGAGAGAATCAATCAAATTTATGAAAGGCCAGATGGTGAACAAAGGAATATAACCTTTCAAATGAAAATTTTATTGTGCGTTTTAATCCATTAAATGGAGGTAGGACATTGATTTATATAGAGAACTACAACTAATGTAAGAGAAAAAACAAGAGGCTGTGAGGCTTTCTGTGTGACTGGCATTGAGATATGAAGACAATAATATTTTGGATTTCTGCAGAGCAGTAGAGATAAATAGTATGGAAACAGTGGAACTTGATAGAGGAATAATGTGACCAGAGAAATAGCCACAAATATTAATGTTGTAAAAATAAAATTTCTGACAGGATTTATGAACACCTGAAGTCAAATTAGGTTAAAATATATTGAATTGATGTAATATGGAAGAAATTTATGCGGTCTTGGTAAAATTATGACAATTTTAGTGTAAGTGGCAAAGAAAGGATAGTGAGGATTTGTGTCACTGCCACTGAGGTTAAGGTTTTGGTTGTTTAGAACTTACGCCTAAGAGTACTTTAAACTGTATAACATGACCTGAAAATTAGTGATGTGATTTTGGTAAAGAATATGAAATGTTGAAGAAACAACAGACTGGAGGAAGGTTGATTAGAATATGATGTACAGTGAGAAACTGGAGACATGAAAGCTGAATGTTTTCTAAAGTGTGTTTAGTCTCTGAGTGGTAACTGATGGTCTGGGTGTGTGTGTAATCACTAAGCGGCTTGATAGCAACGAGGTGTCGTGTGTTTGGATTTGGGAGATATCACAAACCTAACATGTCGGGAGAGCAGAAACAGGGTTTTGATCACTTAGATATTAACTTCCAGATGTTAAATATGGATTCGTCTTTAATTCACTGAAACACTAAAGAATCCAGATGAATATTACCTGTGATACTGTACCTCTCCTGAGGGAGAGCACGTTATCATTTGTTTTGAGAAACTCTCTGATTGGAGCTTGTAGCCCTGACAACTGGAAGGGTTTGAAGTCATGTGATAAACTTGATTGGACAGCAGAGGCTAAGAAGGCCTTTGAAAACATGAAAAGACAATTGACTGGGTCCCCAACTTTGGGGTTACTGACACCTGTAAAACTGTTTGTTCAAATGGTAGATGAAAAGAATGGATTTATGACTTCTGTTCTCTTGCAGCATCATGGGGACAGACTGCGACCTGTGGGGTATTTTTCGAGCAAATTGATGTCTGTGAGCAGTAGCAGCTGCAGAATTGGGGGTACTCGCATCGAGGGAATATGTGGGGTATTCTGATTTAACATTGATGGTCCCACATGCAGTGTCAATGATACTGCAAGAGCAGAGAACGTCTCACCTATCTTCGGCCAGATGGCTGAGGTATCACACGATTTTGCTTGATATGCCAAATGTCACTGTTAAGCGTTGTACGGTTTTGAATCCTGCCACTCTCCTCCCGACGGAGGAGGATGGAGGAACATCATTGTTGTGTCACTGCGTTAGAACAGGTGTGTACACGAGACCGGACCTTTTGGACACACCACTCAAAAAAAAATGAAAATGACTAAATCAGAAATGTCTGTTTGTTGATGGCTCTGCAACAAGAGACCCACAAACAGGCCTAAATAAGGTTGGTTACGCTGTAACTACAGAATTTGATGTTTTGACTTCTGGCAGATTGCCAGCAAATTATTCTGCGCAGGGGGCGGAACTCGTGGCTCTAACTGAAGCATGCAAGCTGATGGAGGAAAAGTGTAACGATTTACACAGACTAACGATACGCGTTCGGGGTGGCGCATGATTTTGGGGCCTTATGGAAGCACAGGAAATTTCTAAAGTCTGATGGGCGCCCAATATTAAATGCTTCTTTGGTATCAGCACTTCTAGACGCCATAACCTTGCCAAGGCAAGTTGCTATCTGTAAATGCGCAGCGCATACTAACAAACAAGACCTTGTTTCTACAGGAAACTCCAGAGCCGACGCGGCTGCCAAGATTGTGGCAATGGACGCAATCGAAGGACCAGAATGTCTTTTAATTATCTGAAACAAACACTAATGTTTTATCTTCCATACAGAGTATGCAGACATTTGCGTCAGGAGCAGAAAAGCAGAAATGGAGACAGTGTGGCTGTACTGTCAAGGACGATGTGTGGATGAGTTCAGATGGAAAGCCTTGTTTACCCCACCATTTCTTTATGCATTACGCTAAGCTAACACCGGCAAAGATCACACATCTAAAGTACAGATCATTGCGAAATGAGAGAAAAATGGTTCACAAAAGGGTTCACAGTGATTGCAGAAAATTTCTGTAAAGCGATCGTCATTTGTAACACACACAATGTGGCAAGGGGGGTGAAAATGCCTTTAGCATCTCAACCACCATCATCTGGGCCGTTTGAGTATCTAATGATGGACTTTGTGGAGTTGAGCCCGTGCGGAGAAAGCGGTACTGTTTGGTGATGGTTGACATGTGGTCAAAATGGGTTGAGGCATTCCCAACATCAAAACAAGGCGGGCAGTGGCAAAGGCCCTGCTGACTGAAATTGTTCCCAGATGGGGCATCCACGAAAAATCAGTTCCGACAATGGAACACATTTTGTCAATGATGCGATAAAACAAGTGGTACATTTTTAGGCATCGAATTGAGGCGCATTGCAGCTACCATCCTGCTTGGCAGGTGCGGTTGAACGATGTAATGGCATCATTAAGAACAAATTGGCGAAATGTTGTGAGGAAACTGGGCTAACATGGGTCAAGGCCCTACCAATTGTACTGATGTACATGAGAATGAGAAAAAGGACCAGAGTAAATTTAAGTCCATTTGAAATTGTCTTTGGGCGACTGTTCATGGGAATGGAAGGGGTCAAACAACAGCTTCCATCGACAGAGTTGTATGAACATGATATGCTAAATTACTGCAAAGAAATGTCTTCTCTGTTGTCTAATGTCTGTGTGCAGGTGAAAGCAGCCCAGGGGAAACCAGCAGAAACCCCATTGCACAACATTAAGCCAGGGATTCAGTGGTGATCAAGGACCTGAGGAGGAAAAGCTGGAGGGCAAAAGGTGGCTAGGACCTTTCCTGGTGCTGTTGACTGACACACACCGTGAAGGTCGCTGAAAGGGCTACGTGGGTGCATGCCAGCCATTGCAGAAAGATTCCAACAGCACTTCAGGACGAAGGGAGAGGAGGTCGAAACACATGTCAGTGTGCGCCGAGACCAAGTTTAAACAACAAGTACCACTATCAAGTCAAGAGCAAGGTCACCGTTTCTTCAGAGTGATCAAACAACAAACCTTCAAACTAGAGCCTATCGTGAGATCACAGACAGCAGGCTTTTCTTAAAAAGACGTGAACTGAGAACATTTCAAGAAATACTGATAACAGACTCGAGCATTATCGCTGAACACCAGTATGTGTGCTTAACCGCAGCCCGTAAATTTCAGGGTCGGGAAGGAAAAGGAAGGATTCAGGAAACATCCTGCATTTGAGTGTAAAACAAACCAACGGTATGATCACACAGGAATGATGATTCCGCCTTTGAGAGTGACGCACGTTCAAGGAGATGTGTGTGTGTGCTCACAGGGACAGATGTTGAGATTGAAGGCAGGATGGTCAGACTGCAGAATTAGAATTGACATTTCAAAGGACGCAGAAGGAAACTGCACAACGGACATCAACGGCATTACAATGAACTTTACCTGTCCATTCAGTAGACCAAACGACACTTCACCTGCAGCAGTGTGGGTTTGTGGGGACAGAGCTTATCATTATATGCCAGGGGGTTGGTCAGGATGTTGTTATCGAGCATTGATGAATGTGGGAACTTCTGTGTATGTGCCAGCTAATGATCAGATTAAACCTAGACAGAAGAGATATGTTAAAGATGTGATAGGAAGTCTACCAGGAAGATACAATGGTTATGTTTTATCAGATCCATGGACCTCACCAGGGGCGAAAGTGGGGTGGTCTGTTCTATTAGGGGTGGGAACAGCGGTCAATTAATAAGATCAATGTTCTAGCATGGACTGTACTAGCTATGGCTAACAGGACAGAAAATGCTGTTACAATGGTAAATGAGGAAATGAGGCAAATCAGAGATGCAGTGATCCAAAACAGATTAGTCTTAGACATGCTAACAGCAGAAAAGGGAGGGGTCTGTAAGATGTTAGGACTGTCTTGTTGTTTTGATATTCAAGACTACAGTGATAATATCACCAGCATTATCACTCACATGAGGATGGCTGTGAAAGTACCTGAGAAAGCAGATGATTCATGGTTTGGGTGGTAAAGGAATCTGAAGGGATGGGGATACGGGTTGGGATTTACCGTGGTACCAATTTTGGGAATTGTAGTTGTAATATTAATGTGTATCCCGTGTTTTCTTCAGAACACCAGTATGTCAAATCAGATGGTTAATCTATCTATCTATGACTATGATAATTCGAGAGATGAGTTCAATGATGATGCGATCTGTGGGAGTGACAGAGTTTAAATGATTTTCTTACTTTAAAGAATCTTTAGAGGTTCTATCTATCTATATGTTTTGCTTGCAGTGAAAAAGGGACTATACCCGTAAAAACAGCCTTAGCAATTTTAACTATCTTCCTTCAAGAGTCAAGAGTGATTGTTTATATGAAAATCAGAGATGAAGAGTATAAATGTGATGTAAAGACTTGAATTTTCTTTTTACAAGAATACATTTTTGATTGTGAAGTTATCAATGAATGATAAAAAGGGAGAAATTGTAATAGAAAAATGTATTTAATCAATAGAAGAAAATATAATCATTGAGGAGAGTGATTTTAACAATATGTATGAATTTGCTTTAACACATATAATCATTCATTTAGTATGCTTAACATGAAGTTTGTTACATGTCCTTAGAATTGAACTGAGAGGGACAGTTTAAAAAGAATCGATCTGACCCCTAAGGTCAGTGGCTAAAACTGCATTGATCCTTGACAAAGGGACCATGAAAGTTTATTTCTGTGTGTGTGTGCTGAAGCTTTACCATGTGTGGAAGATTACGGAGCACTTGTCTTTGCTTCTGACCTTGTAAATGGTATAAAAGGGAACCTGATTGTTTAGTCTTTAGGCCGCTCTCATACAGTCATCTGTGGCTGTGCGACAGTGTACTCTTTCCTTGCAAGGAAATAAATCATTCTTTATTATATTTAAAGATTTGTCTCTTGTTCAGTGATTGAGTTGAATTATTGCCACGACAAAAACCAATATTGGTCGACCACTAATCTGAATATGATGGGGAATGTTTCTTTCTCATTGTCTATCATGATTACAGCCCCAATGAATCCTAGTTGACAGTTAGCTAAAGTGTTAATGATTCTCATAGTTATCTAAAACTAAAACTTACCTGTCTTAACTTGAGTCTGTCCATTACTGTCACAATGAAGTCTTTAGCAATGGCAAAGTTGGAAGCTCCAATACTCTCAGAGCTGTCCACAATGAAAGCAATGTCCAGGGGTCCGCATGTGCATTCTTAAACAAAACATGCATATAAAGAAGATGGCATTGCAGAACACTAAATAAAACAGTTTGAATTATTTCCCATATACTTCAAAGTCTTGGGACTTACCACAGCAAGCTGAAAGAAAGAAAGAAAGTGAAAACATTACATTTGTATCAAATCTGACAATATTCAGATCAAAAACGCATGTTCTATCAAAACATTCAAAGTAAGGGATCCACTATTATTTAGCTATTTTACAGATGGAAGAATCTGGTCTGGAAAAAATAAGCGTCTTATTCATTTACGAGTAAAAAAAAGTAGTTCATGCTCTGACCTAAATTCCTGCCCATTTTTTCCCTAATATTTTTTTAAATTTGTAACCCAAAGGGAGAATATCAAGAAGAGCATATCATATTTAATCTGTGGTGACAATGAATAGAACAATGGCCAACATCAGCCTCTTTTATATAATACCGACCAGAACGGTGAAAGTCTGGACAGAACTAGGCATAAGTAATATTATTTTTGGAAGGAAAAATAAATGATAAAACTTTAATAAACACAGAGCAGTCTAATATTAAGTGAATGGTTGGATGTTTGCAATTTATGAAATTAACTGACACAACAACAGTCAAGATTTGTTTTTTTTACAAAAGCAACTCAAGATGAATGCACAGGGCTGAAGCCTAAGGGCCGTACAGGGAGGACAACCTTCACCGGGCCAAAAAAATTTGGCCACATTAAGTAAAACAGCAGCCCACAAAACATGATTCGCTTCTGATTGGTTAATGCTGTCCAATCCTATTCCTTTAAACTGATGTGTACTTTCACACTGAACTTTTGCACACTTCTGTTCAAAGAATCAGTGTTTTCTCTCCAATTGGATTATGTCTTGTTTTCACATGTCCAGATGGCGATATTAAATATCCAAGTTAAGCTTCCAAAACTAATATTTATGATAAAAGTGCACAATTTGAGCATTTAAATTAATCCATTCTGGGTTAAAAGCTATGACTCCAACAAGAGTTATAAAACAAAATAATGAATATCCTTTCAAAAACAACAAACAAATATGATTATGTGCGTAATTTGATTAATTAGAAACTGGCATAATAGTTTGTGCAACTTAATACACATACATATTATATATGAATGCATGATTTTTGAAACCGTGTTTTGGGGGGGAAAGCACATTTACACACACACGCACGCACGCACACACACACACACACACACACAGTATTTTGAAATTTACTTGGCTCAAAAATCTGAATGTGTTGTGTAAGAGTTTGAGGAGGGCCTTAGTACTTAGTACTCATTTCTTTCACTGTGTCATTTTTTTTTTTTTGCATGTTCTCTACTGGCCTGCAAAGTTGTAGGAACCCTGAGCTGGCTTGGTGGATTGCTGTATCATCACTTCATGGCACGAGTCGACATTACGGTGTTAAATCAGTGTGGGCGACAGGCAGGTCACCATTTATGGAGGCAGTGAAACTAAGTAGTGAGTCATGGGTAAATACAAAAACAGGTCTACTCACAGCACATCTTCATGATGATATCCAGAATCTCACATTCCTACAAGAGAGAGAGAGAGAGAGACATTAATGGAGAGAGACTTGCTGCCTCTGCAACTGATTTTCCCTGTCGCCATTTTGTATCACAAAATGGAGCCACAAGTCCATGTTGTTTTAATTACAGGAAATTCTGCACTTTCTGCACAACACTCCCCAGAGACTCAATTGCTGCAAAGACACTTTTTAAAACTGTATTTCCTCTTGTGCTGAATGATGAAAACATACTATGTCATCAATATACACCAAGAGTCCTGATAAAGAGGTCATAACTAATATTAAGAGTAAAATGTAGGGCAGTTCCTGGCTGTGTAGCACCTACAGCTCTGCAGAATATTAAGTTCACTTATCAGTCTGATCTTAACAGTTTATGCGCCACATTTCAGCACAGATTGCTTAGTGGGCCTTTGGAATTACATTGGACTCTATCTGATTTCACATGCAAAAAGGCTGATGTCTTAAAGGAACAGCAGCAAAATATTAGCCTGTTTAATTATATAATGGAGAAAATGGTTAAAATTTCACAAAATAATAAATGTTTTGGGTAAAAAAAAATGGTAGCACTTTATTTTACCTAGACCAGTTTTCCATATAAATACTATGTGCTTATTATAGTTATTACAATAATTGGGAAATAACTAGGTACTAACCCTGAACCTACCCCTAAACCTAACCTTAACCCATGTAGTTACTTTATATTAACTAGTACTTTCTTAGGTAAGTACATGTACTGTAAAATAAAGTGCAACCAAAAAAAACTTTACAGTACACATTACAAGTACCCTTCAGGATAAAATAAATAACCACTTCAAATTCAACCCCTTCACTCTTAAAGACTGCACATCTATAGTGTCATGCATTCATTACTTTGCAGATGCAATTGGAACAAGCCAGCTGTCGTGCGCTATTAAAGGATGCTTTTATTCCAAAAAAGACAAGTCTGGTAAGTGCTTGTGCCATTGGCTTGAGATTACCATAGCTACTTGCTGTCATCGATGTGGAATTCACAAAAATAACGGAAAGTGAATTGTGGAATGTCCAGGATCATTTATTATCAAGAGCACTGTCACCCTCTTTGTCTTTTCATACAGGAAACTGTACTGGAACATTTGCATTATACTATATCCAATAATGTGTGCTTTCTTTGATTTGTGAATTCAGTAAAACCCAGTTTATTCGAATTAAACTCACTCACATCAGCTCCTTGAGGCCCAGGTGGTCCTGGTGGTCCCTGTGCATGAACACAAGACAGATGAAATATACTATACACATGAAGACACATACTGTACTTCTGTAGTATCGAACAACATAAACAGGTCTGTGAAAGGGTCACCGTCTGTTTTGTTACATGCTACACAAATTTAATTCTGCCAGAGCAAAGAAGCTCTGAATCCCTTTCCAAATAAGAGCATTTTTGAGGCAGACAAGTCTCCTCCCCTCTGGATGTCATCCAGTGGCAAAGAGGAACATCACAAAATTGCAGGCTGAGAGAAATTTCCCTTCCCACACACCCATAACTCACGGCTGTTCAATGTCGTTCTACATAACTGAAGATTTGTACACTTAAAAACTTCTCTTGGCTCCTCTAGAGAGTGTAAGAGCCTTGTTGTTTACTTCTGAAAATATAATAGCACCAATCACCTTCTAAATGTATCTGATGAGATTGTTTCTCTTTGTCATTTAAAGAGGTTTAACTGAGTTCACGTCCAGGTTTTCTGGCATGCCATCGGTCAACCGTGGCCAATGTTTTTTTATTATTCTATATCAAGCGAACAATAAAACTTGTTTTTCTAGCTTTTATTTAGCCAGAATTTTGGGGTTAGATTTGTTGATCACATTCCATTGAATTTCTCAACTGAACTTTCTTGCGCCTTTGGATCTCAGACATTCAATCCAACAGCAGATCGGCGCATCTATGTTTCACTTATTCAGAATACAGATACATTATTTAAAATGTGTCAGGATGCTGACATTAGCACATGGTGCAGAATATAATATGGACCCTCATTGGAGAACATTTAATCACAATATGAATAAATATAACCACCTTACATAAACTTCAGTAGGAAATACATTAAACACAGGCTGAATGCATTGAAATGGTGCAATCACACTCACAGATCTTCCTTCAGGTCCTCTGTGACCTTTGGCTCCTTTAGGCCCAGGTGGTCCTGGTCTGTTGTTCTGTGAAAAACAAGATATGAACATTGAGCCTGGAGTAGCTATACCATTTGAACTCTTTCCCAGTGGTGGATTTTTCCATAATTTATGAGAACGCTTCCCCACTATTGACTAAATGTTCTGGCAGTCCATGTTTTCGCTGTTATAAGGTAATGACCGCTATTATGCATCTTCTGAAAGAGTACAAAATCTCTGGATCAAAAAATAAGCGAGAAACAGAAACAAGTGACAGAAGCATTGCTTACATATGAGCTAACGTGATCATCAAACATTAAATGGCAAATAAATCAAAATCGTTACCAAATGAAATGTCAACCCACAAAAAGATATACTGTGCACGCTTTGGGCGTGTTGATGGACTTGAACTACGCAATCTATGTTTTGATCAGCATTTTGAGTCTGATATGGACGTAGAACATGCACAAAAAAAAAAAATTGAGCAAGGAGTGAAAGAAATGAGAAAACACTGAGATATTTTGAAACTTGAGGAATATATTAGGCCCTCTACAAAATCTCACACAGCACGTTCAGATTTTTGAGCCAAGTAGATTTCATATATATATATATATATATATATATATATATATATATACATACTGTATATATGTGCGTCTTGCACACATTTAGGTGTTGATAAAAAATAAAAAATGCATGAGGCTCTGTTCCTTCTTTTGATATATTTTATGTTCAGATATTACAAAAATATTCTGGGGGCCATAAAATTTTTGTGAAAATGATCAAAAATGTTGGTGCTGGCTGAAAAAAAAAACCCTAGCAGTGAAAGAGTTAATATGTTAAAGAGTTTAAAATACATCTACTGTATCTCTCTCTCTCTCTCTCTCTCTCTCTCTCTCTATATATATATATATATATATATATATATATATATATATATATATATTTGGGGATCTCCTCAACCACCACCAATGTGTAGTATCCACCTGGATGATGCGACGGCAGCCATATTGCGCCAGAACACCCACCACACACCAGCTGATTGGTGGAGAGGAGACCGAGTGATGAAGCCAATCAGTATATGGGGATTATTATGAGGCCATGATGGACAGAGGCCAATGGGCAAATTTGGCCAGGATGCCGGGGTTACACACCTACTCTTTTACGAAGGACATCCTGGGATATTTTATGACCAAGGACTTCAGTAAGTTCAGTTTAACATCTCATCCAAATGTAAATTTTATTTACACTAAAATTATATTATTAGTAAAACATTAAAAGAGAAAATAATATATAGTCATTTTAAGTCAATATTACTTCACATGTAATGACAATTTCATCTGTTAATTTCCAGGTTTAAATTAGACTCTTAATTCCAGCCTCAGACTTTTGGACCTCGCTGTAATATCAATACTGAACATCACAATCAGCTTAAAACCCTCCGAGACAACTCTCATATAAACAATTGAAATGGTCTCCATTAATTCAGCTGTCTCTGCACAGTTTTGCCACCAGCCCAGCAGATTCATTCATCCCTTCATATCTGTCTCGTGCCAGATCACGGTCGGGCGGTGAAATAATACTAACCACCTGTCCCTATTACAAGCCGTCTCTCACATGCTGCTTCAATTACCTTCGAATTCCTCACTTCAAAGTCCACAACTGTCACAGACGTTCTCCTAGCAGGCTCACAGTAGGGACAAGGTTAAACGATGCCGTCATGCCAATATTGTTATGGCTCATTGTGATTACCTTGACAGATACTAGACCAAATGTGGGCCCCCGGGTTTGGGAGAGGCCGGAGGAGCCCAATCAATTGTTTACAAGCGCAGAAAAACATTTCCAAACAGTCTTGGCCAGCAGAAAGATGGAGCCAAACACAAGGAGGAGCAAAGCACCTTCACGGCTCATATGGAGCAGATGTGAGGCTCTGAATAATAATGTATACAAAATAACTGCTATATACACACCATTAAATCAAACACTTAAACATAATAAATACATACATTTGGCTAAAAACATAAAATACGTGTTTCACTGCTAATATGAATAATCAACAGAATGCTAATTCTCTAGACAAATGCAGCTAAAGCCATAACAGCACCTGACAGCTGTACTAGGAGAAGCAAAGTAAATTAACATTCCTTTCCCACAAAAAGTAGATCAGGCTTCAAGCTGGTTGTTATAAGGTATTATTTGTTCCAGCCACAGTTAGAACACTAGTTAGCTAGTGCTTCATACTAGCATGTTGCTATGCAGGGTGTTCTGGTGGTGGCTATCATGCTTAACTGATTACAAAGGTATTAGTAAAAAAAAGAAAACTTGATGAGAAATACTGATTGACTTGGCAAACACTTAACATATGTCTTTAGAAACGGTATGTCTTAACCAGAAGGATCACTGTGTAAACAGTTTAAACATCCGAAACATAAATGCTTCAAAATGTTCATATATCATGTAAACATTGTGATTGATTAATAAAGGCCTTTCTGTGGCCCAAACATTTAAGTGTGTGTTCAATCACAGCAGTTAAACTTTACTTTCAGTGTTTGTTTCAGTTTGTTAAAGTGTTCTTCCTGCTGCATGATTTGGGATATTATTCCCTCCAGACCTGATGGTTATTATGAAGAGCTTCTGGCCATTCTTTAAGATTTAGTTGTAAAACACGTGGTAAACATTTTAATTTATGGCCACTGCAATTTTGCTAATGATAACTTTTGGAATTATAGTCAATTGGCTTCTTTTTGATCTTTGCACATTTTCCATTGTAAAGGGAATCTAAATGCATTCTAAATGAATCTTAGTATGGTTAACTACTCAAAACTTTTACAGCGGGTCTTTAGATTTTTGCGAGTAGTTGAAGAGAGTGATAAACACAAGGGTACGGTTCTAATTATCGTAAAGTGTATGTGTGGTTGAACTTTGAGTGTGTCTGTCTAAAGCCATTGCCTTTTCATGTTTTAGGCTCAGTGAACTTTCTTAGATAAACAAGTTTGTTGTCTTCTGAAATGTGTCCAAACACAATTCATAACTGTGGCAAGCAGGACGAGGCTGAGGGAACGTGAGAACGGGCAAGGCCGGTGTAACTGTGTTACAATAACTCCATGCAAGCATTTTCAGCCTTGTCACAAGAGTCAGTAGAGGACATTAACCCTTAAATGCATCAATGTTTCGCCAATCATCTTTACATATTCAGGTCTTTATTGACCCGGATCTATATCTAACACGGATGGATCTCTACCTCTCGCAATAATATAAAACTCTCACGATATTATAGTAACAATAGAATAAAATAAAGCCTATTTTATCTTTTGGAGCTTGGAAGGGTTCAGTTTGAGCAGATGTTTTATACCATCACTGTTCCCAGTCAGAGCTCATTTTCCCAATACATTCAGCATCTGGCTCATATATACGCCATGTCAAACATATTCTCAAAATCACTGACAGCTTCTTCACCAGATCCACCATTAAGTGACAGTGAAACTAATATTTTATTGTGTTCAGTACTTGCTCTGCAGCAAATTGCTGAGCCATTTCAAGTTTTGCTGATGATATACTTCCTATTCTTTTGTTTACTGCCTGCAGTAACTGTGAGTGAAACGTCATCATTGTGTATCAGACAATGCCACCTTGTGGAACAAGGTGAATTGCACTTATTCAGTCAACGCTTCAATTATTGATGTGCAGAAAAAATATACTTGCACTGTTTCACACCTCGGGTCCTTAGCGACCCTATAAAGTTTTAACAAACAAAAAAAATGTCCGGCAAAAGGCATTCTTTTATTATTTTATAATTTTGTCTTGTTATATTGTTTATAATTAAAGGGGTCATGAATTGAGAAATCAACTTTCCCTTGAGCTTTTGACATATAAAAGGTTATGGTAATAAAAGAATATCCTGTAAGTTTCAGAGCTGAAAACGTCCTTGTTAGTCAAAGAAAAGCTTTTATTGACACCAGGCCCAGAAAACGATCGATCTCAGAATATGCCGACCCTTGAAGTCCTAATTACAATTGCTCATCCTTTAACTCTCACTATGGGTTTTGAAAATGTTTAACCAATGAAACGTATTTAACAAAGCTTGTGACTAAACCACTGGATCCTCAAACTGTTGGTAAAACCTCATAACATAGAGTAAGGGAACTTAGCATGAACAGGATTATAGTGTAGCATTTTTTGTTTTTTACAATTAAAATGGCAAAAAAAAAAGAAAAAAAAATTGACAGTCTAAGAAATAGCAATAGTAATGTTTGTCTTGGCAAACACCACCAATATCAGAAATTTTGCAGAAAGGGTATATGTCTTCAGTAGAAATATATACAGAGTAAACAGTTTACACACATCTGGTGCAAAAAATGTATGCCTTGTAAACATCCTGTAAGATTTATGTGGCCTTTCTTTAGCCCAAACATTCGAGTGTGCATTCAATCACTCGCAGCTCAACAAACAAACAAAAACCTGGCACTCTATCCTCTCAATGTGTGAGAGAGACCAACCATTTTAAAATTAGAACATAATTTCTAAAGAAAGAACCATGAACAGCCGAGAGATGAAAAACTATTCTTCCACATATGCACGTCTCCACCACTTCCTTGAAGTTTTTGGTTTTGCATGGACAAAGACAAACACAATGATGAATAGTGAAGCTGTCTGGGCGTTAGATCACCAAAAATCGACTCCAGATGACTGAAGATGAAAGCTTGTGAGCATATGTAGTATTTGTTGCTATTTTGTGTCGGCTTGTACAACCACAATGAAGAGACTCAAGATTGTTTTGATGTAAAAATTAAACATGAGCTCAGGGCTTTGATATAAGCATATGTGATATGTTTACAGCTGACATTCACCTTTTCACTTGACTTACATCCCACACAAGGGTGGGTGCTATGAGCAAAACCTCATATGATGGTTATTTTATTATATATGAGATAATCCACAGCTAGGTGTGCAATGCATGAATTTAATGTACAACGTGGAGGCAAAGAACCACCCAACTCGAAGCGGAGGCAAGTGCATTAAAAACGTGAATTATCCTGATTATACCATGGTCACTTGCCAACACTGACCAGATAAACAGTTATTAAAGTTTACAGGGCAAATCAAGCATTCTGCCTATTTTAAATCAATCAGCGATAAAGTAGTGTGGTAAGATTAGAGTTATTTGACTTATTTATAACATTTATTTGACCTAATTATTGAGAGAGAGAGAGAGAGAGAGAGAGAGACAGTAGATGTGTTTGTGAATTATCTTCGCTCTACTAACAATGAAGCTGTGAGTTTAATTACTTAAAAAACAGCGTATTTGCTGAGAAGTATGATGTAGAGATTCAGTAGTAAAGCTATTTTATTAATAAAAGTCACATTGCATGGCACATTGACAACAAGTTTCTGTGCTCCTCAATGTTTCTGTGTGTGCGCAGCGTGATCTCCAATCTCTGTGTACGAGACGTGTGTGTATGTGTGTGTGTGTGTGTGTGTGTGTGTGTGTGTGTGTGTGCTTTAATGAAAGCATTGTGTTAATACAGAACATTGATTAAACTGACTAGAACTACCCATGGATTAAACCATTTTTAATGCACACCTTCCAGCCAATTAGAATAGAGTTTGACAGACCATGGTATATATTTAATAAAAATAACCACGTGGTAATGTCTATTTTGGTTGATAAATTGAATTCTGTGTTAAAAAAAAACTTAAATTACAAACAAAAGATCAATTGAACAATCTCACATTGTCTCATATAATATACAAACAAGACAAAACAAGACTCAAAACAATAAAACAAATATTATAAAATGGATTTGATTGGTCACATTTGCAAGTCTGCATTCATGTACCAAGTATTAAAAACAATGTAAACTCAACCTAAATGTAACATAAACTCAATTTAAACAAACTATATTGAAATATTTCTACCGACACACTATATATAGCATCCTACTGCCCCAACCACAAATATGTTCCAGATGCAAGGAAGTGATATAATGAAATGGAATCCATAGTGTGATATTACAAAGTTTGCAGTCCATGCTTTTGTCCAGCACATTTGGAAGTTTGGATTCTTGGATTACAAAACAAACAGTTCAAAATCAACCCGCTGATTAGAGCAAATGACAACTGAGTGCTGAAGGAAAATGCTGCAATTTAATTCCAACAGAAGTACAAAGTGGCCAGAACGATCAAAGCACTGAATGTGCAGGACATTTCCTCAAATGTTTTTTCTGAGGAAGTGCACAGCTAGACAATATAAACAACAACAGGAGAAGCAATTAGTCAGTGGAGATGGCGGTATCGCACAAGTGTTAATACAGTACCTCTTTCTGTTTCTGTTGTTCAGATTAATATTTGCTGTTAGGAAGGATTCATTTATTTACTGCTTATTTAAATGTTCTACTTTCATTATAATTTGTATTTTGATGGCACTTATTTGTAATTAGAATAATAGTTGTCGGCCAAGAAATAGCTGTTTGTTATTTGTATTGCTGGATGGGGGAGGTATCCAAAGCACACATCATGGACCTCTCCTCTTCTCCATTTACACTACTTCAATGAGACCCGCCATCATACAGGCACATGGTTTCTGCTGATGACACTCAACTCTTTTCATTTCAACCAGATGATGGAACGATAACTTCACAGATCTCAGACTTCCTGGCGGATGTCTAGGCATGAATAAAATATCTTCACCTGCAGCTCAACCTGGCAAAACAGAGCATCTCGTCTTCCCTGCAACTCTGACTTCACAGACAATAATCTCAGCGAGTTCTTAGGGTAATCTTTGATGACCAGCTGACCTTCAAAGACCACATTACAAAGACAGCTCGATCATGCACTGCACAATATCAGGAAGATCAGGCCCTTTCCAATTGAGCATGCTGCACAACTTCTTGTCAAGGCCCTTGTTATTCTACACTGTCAGAAAAAAAGGTACATTGCTGTCACTGGGGCGGTACCCTAAGGTACAAAACCGAAAAGGATGTACCTTTAAGGTACTAATATGTACCTTTAAGGTACTTAAGGTACTAATATGCACTCTTAAAGTACAGATATGTACCTTTTGAGGTACAAATATGTACCATTTAGGGGTGAGTAAGGTACAAAGATGTACCTTTTCACTTTTGTACCTTAGGGTACCGCCCCAGTGACAGCACTGTACCTTTTTTTCTGAGAGTGTAGGCTGGACTACTGCAATGCTCTTCTGGCTGGACTTCCATCATGGCAAATTAAACCTCAACAACAGTGTTGCTGTACAAGTAGTGATGCTACTAACTTAACTACATTGCGGTAGCTTGACACAAAAGTTCAGTTGCTTTTAAAACGGAGTAGTTTTTCCGGTAACTAACTACTTTTTCCAGCAAGTAGCGGTGTAGCTACATTGCGTTTTGAGCAACCTCCCATAGTTTTCTAATGAACCTAAAAGATCACAAAGGTTGTTGTGTGTTGCGCCATTGCTTTGGAAAAGCATCTGTCAACCGTACAGAAAACAAAATTGCGATATAGCTTAGTGCATTTATCACACGGCAAAGGCTGTGATCTAATGAAATAGGTTGCGGTGGGTTTCAGAGCAAAGCGCAATGTGTTCACGCAAGTAACTCATGATTCGCGTCTCAGAGCGGCTTCGTTCACAGTAAATGCTGCAAGCTCCATCACAGCATGTGCTGAGCATTTAACGTACATTTTTGACTACTGTGTATCCAATTTAAGTTACATACATTTTGTTCTTGCATTGATGTTACATTTGTAGAATGTAGAAATATATATATATATATATTAGAGTATTGTATCTTTGGATAGTTTACAAAATAAAACAATAATCTTTTAAATCATTATTGTATTGCATTGTTTAAAACCCAATATTTTACTTAAAACATTAGGCTTCTGTCACTTTAAGAGCTTATGCACAGATCCAATATACCGTTACACAACATTTACAGTCCATTGTATGAGTCTGCTTCCCACAACAGAAGCCTCCCATCGATAAATGAGCGGCACCTCGTGGTATCATCACAGAGAGGCGCAAAATCACTTTCCAGCACATTCTCATACATTGTTTCCTTGCTGGTGGAATGACCTTTCCAACCCCATCCAGAAAACCAGATCCCTGACAACATTCAAGAGACATCTGAAAACTCATCTCTTCCATGAACACTTAACCGCATACTACTGCATACCAACACAGTGATTTCTACATGTTCCTGAATCAACATCCTTGTTTATTCTGGGACAACATTTCAATCAACCAATCAGATTTGAGGACAGGAATACAGTTAAAGGGATAGTTCAACCAAAAATGCAGATAGAGCAACCATTGACTACCATAGTATTATTCTCTACTAGGGTAGTCAATGGTTGCTCTATGTTCAAACATTCTTCAAAATATCTTCTTTTGTGTTCAGCAGAACAAATAAACTCATAAAGGTTTGGAACAACTTGAGGGAGAGTAGGCAACATTTTTGGGTGAACTTTCCTTTTAATGTCAAGTCTAGGCTTACAACTTTAGGGTTTGGTGCATCTGTTTGTTTGGTGCTTCTTATTCACCTATCATTTCCTTCTGATTTTAGTGATAATTTATGGGTAGAGTTATAGGTTTAGGGGTAGGAATAGGGTTCAAACTATGTTTTTGGACAGGATCGTTGTTCCAGAAACAAAAAAAAGATGTTGATCCGGAAACATGGCTTCCTTGTCAAAATCACAGTGACCAGATAGACAGATCTGTCTATTTTGGGATGAAATCAGAATATTTCCATTTGTAAACATAGACAGGGAAGAGAATGAGTGCATCCTTGAGATGCTCGTACATGTTTGGTATCAACAAGGACGGAAAAAAACACAGTCCAAAGTTGGAACATTTGAGGAATTCTCCTTAAAAAGACGTTCATACTCATAGTTTGTGATTAGCTAAAAAATTTTTTTTTTTTTTGCCATTTTAGTGTGCTACTAGGAGGTTATGAGAGGTTGCCAGGTAGTTTCCCAATCTTTATGACATTCTAGTCCATAGATAAGGCTCAAGTACTATGCATCTCTATGGCATTTTCCCACCTGTTTTATTATATGTCAAGTAAAAATGTTCTGATTGCTTAGGAAAGTAATAGCACACCTTCCTTTCACAAGTCACATGATTTGAGATATTTATGTAGTACATACATACTGTACAAAGCGCTAACATTTAAAACATAGGTTAGGAGTTCAATCTATTTATGAGCAATACTAGCAATCTCCACTAATAAAATGTAGGCTACTAAATGGATGCTGCATTCTCCTAAAATAAGAGATGTTACAGCAGGAGTCCTTATTTAATTGACCTCTTCACCACAATTTCCACCATTTAAATCAATCATCAGGCACAGGAAACAGCACTGTGTCGAAACCTGTGACTGTTCTACAGCATATTGTTTTGTGAGAGTGCTGGAGACCCATCTGTTGGACTGAAAGTGTGTGTGGGGGCTGTCAAAGAATGTAAACCAGCTGGCTTTAGAAAAGTGTAAAACACAAACTTCCCAACAAATTTCTGCTCTAAAGCATTCTTGTTTATCCAAACTGATGTTTAAAATATTAGGCATCTCTAAAAAATGTTTGTTTATTAATGCAAACATTCAAAAGTGATAAATTTGGTTACGCTGTGTAGTTTACCAAAAAATAAAACTTGGCTCTGATGTGATTTTCTCACTAAAAAAAATCAAATCATCTCAAGACTTCCTTTCTAGCTGTTTGAAACTAAGGTAAATAAAGATACAGCCTCTTAATGAACTTTGCTTCCTTGAATCCATGATATACAGACACGGCTGCCTGAAGTCAACGCTAGAAACAGCGACAAAAACGCTGAGAGGCTCCACAAGAGAGCAAGATTTAGAGGCTTGGCAAACAAACACATATTAAAGGAATGTTCAAAGTTAATACTAATCATTTTCCTCTTTAAATTGCAGAAAAAAATAGTTCATTTTGTGAAATTATGTTTTAGTTAAATTTGTATGGTCATAGGGCGGCCATGTTGAAATCACATGATCAAACACTGCTTGTTTTATTTCAGAAACCCCATTATTGGACACTTTCTTTAGCTGAATAAATTTGTAGAACTGTTGCTGACTGTGCCACGTTTCCGCAATGCAATTTTCATGAACCTGAATTTATTTTGCTCAGTATTTTAACCAAGACAAGTGTTGCACAGTTCAAGGTGTGTTCACACTTGGCATGTTTGGTCCGGTTAAAACAAACCCTGGTGTGATTGCTCTGTTAGTGCGGTTCATTTGAATAAGTGTGAACGCTGCCATCCGAACCCTGATGTGCACCAAACAAATGGGCTGAGACTGCTGAAAAGATGTGTCATGGACCGCTTCCAAACGAACTCTGGGGCGTTTTGACTGAAATATGAATGCAACACGGACTAAAGACATGAATGGTAAACAAAAATAGGACATGATGTCTCAAGAAGAGACCCTCAAAAGGACAGAATGCTCACACATACCTGTTTTTTCTTGTCATAGTCGCGATGTTGCCAATCACAGTTCGGTACAGGTATCAGAACCACGTCTCCTTGTAGGAGATCTTCGTTTGTGTGTGTAACGGAGGGATTTCTGATGCTGTTTTGACTCCTTTACACATTTTATAAGCTCTTCACGATTTCTAAGCTGGTAAAAAAATACCATCATATGTAGGCTACGCACATAAAACTAACACATTTATCTTAGCACACAGCATTGTTTTGGATGTTCGGAAACTACAGTTGTGAAATATACGTAATAAGTCGACCAATCAGGTTCACATATCCCTATGCCTTTAGGTTCAGTATCTTTAGATGCTAAATGAACGCTAAGCAGACCAGGACTTCATTTATTTATTTATTTTGGTCTGGACGAAACAAGGGAACCGAACTACAAGTGTGAACACACCCTCAGATTTTAAACCTTTGATGATAGTGCTTTCAATAGTGCTTAACTTGTTTTGAACCCAGAACATTCCTTTAAAAGAGAAGAACTTCATGGAAAAAACTAGGGCTAGGTGCATTAAAAAAGACTCACATCTAATCCAGGGTCACCTGGCTCTCCATCATCTCCCTTGGGTCCAGGGGTTCCTTTTCCACCCTTGAAAGTGAGAAGTTAAAGAAAGTGCAAGAAGAAGGGGTATTAGATCCGAAGAATTATCTTTGCTGTGTCAGCTCATCAACCGTCTCCTCTTAACGTCTGGACTCAGAGTCTCAGTCTAGACGATTTACATCTGCTGGGGATGAGTAAACTCAGCTGTTGTGTGTCTATTGTGATACACAATCCCTGCTGTGAGACACATATGCACTAACCCCTGATGAATCAAGACATTTGTGAATCAACAGTAAGGCATGCTAATAAAACCACTAATAAATCAAATGAATCATTCTCAGTATTAACATCATCTCCATGTGGAGGCTATCTTTTAATTGCTTAATACGTTTAAATTTCAAGATAACCACAGATGTGAATTATATGATAGTGGACTGCAGGGTAAAGGATTTTTCCAAATCATCATTCTCCATAGGGATTTTAAAATAACAGCTCCAAGATAAATGACATTACCATATAAATAAAACAGTTAATTAATAAATAAAATCAAATAAAATAAAGATTAAAAAAATAGATTAGTCTTAATACCTTTGATGAAGGAATAAACTACTCATCCCATAGAGAATTAAGCAATCCAAAAGATTAAATATTTAACAATATTATAGGTTATTAACTAATTCTTAAGTCACTGATGTGCATGAGCATATTTTTAGCAATAACAGCAAATCTGATTAATGGATAGCTCTTCAGGATTATGGTTCTTTACTAGGAATTAGAGTTGTTACGATACTGGAATTTATATATGCAATTCGCAGTCGGAGAGAAGAGAGAGTGAGAATGCGCCGCTGGAATCGTTTTATCGATACTGCAGAAAAGGATGAACCATGTCAGATATTGATACATATCGCAATATCTATATTTTTGACAACCCTACTAAGAATCATTCATTTGTTTGTTTAATTTAAATTACCTATAGCTTTTACAGGAGCATATATCATAATTTAACAAAACAAAATTGTTATTCAATCATTCAATATCAGAAATGAATGGAACACTGGTGCTGGGTTTGAATGAAAGAGATAACCTCTGTAAGGTTTGGGATACTTACAGGTGCTCCTGGATCTCCCCTGGGGCCAGGATAACCCTAAAATGATACAAAACACACACATAAACAATAAAGATAATCTAATAAATATTATTTTTGAGGGCAAGACCATCAAATGAGATGCACTCTACCTGGAAACCATGGCAACCTTCAGTTCCATTTCCTTGTGGTCCATCATCACCCTGAGCAGGTAAAAAATGGTTACAGCAACTGACAACTGCCTTTGGTTAGTTAAAACTAGCTCTGAAGATTAACAGGACTAACTCACCCTCTCTCCTATCAGGCCTCTGTCTCCTGGGGCCCCTTTGATTCCTCTGACCCCTTTAGCTCCCTAAATCACAGAAATTCAACATAGGAAATCAGTCATAGATGCAACAATAGGTCAGGATGACAAGTAATCAGGACTAGTTAATATTACCCACCTCTGGCCCAGCAGGACCCTCATCGCCACGGTAACCGGGTGTCCCTACCCTTCCTGGCTCACCCTGTTGGAAATGGGAAATTATATTCATGAATAAATTTGCATATGTATTCTCTGTTGATGGAAAAACACACTTAAATCAGTCTAAACTAGTATTCTGGTTTTAGCTCAGCTTGGTCTCCTAGTCTTACCAGCTGAAAAACAGCCAACAAAACTGACTGAACACATTTTCTAATTTAATGTGATTTTTTTATATGTATTTGCAAAAATACATACATCTATTTTTTCTATGAACTATTTTTATTTATTTAATTAAATTAATATATTAAAAATTCATTTCAGAGTACAATGCCATTACTGACCTATCAGAATGAACTATTCCTGAAAGCTGTGTAAAGATATAAACTGTAGTAACAGTCTCATTCAAAGGAGGAGAAAAGTCACCTAAGAGTCAAGGGTGTAGACAGACTGAAGACAGAGAGCCATTCACTACAACATGACCACATATTGGAATCATACAGTTATCTAATGTTTAGCTTTTTGCTAGCCTTGGAGATCTGAGTCATCGACTTAAAATATACTTTTGGTAAATGACTCAGTAAAAAATCAAACTTTTTTATTTATTTTTTAATTTTTTTACAGCAGCATTACATTTCCAAGAGCGGAATCTTACACATGGGTGAATTAAATCAGTAAAAAAGCAAGCTTTGAGAGAACAGTGGCTCATGACTTAAAACACATCGAGATTTCCACCTATTTGAACACTTGGTTCTTTCCCATCCCACCCACTCAACTCTACTGGAAAATCCCGCTGCCAGGATAAAACCAATAAAAAAGGAAAAACTCATGATTCACTGGTAAGCACAAAAGCTGCGCATATGGGATAGCGGCGGTTCTTGCTAGCTGCTAATGAAGATTATGTACAATGAAGGGCCTGTACAAACGGCTGTTTTTGAGAAACAACAGATGATGTTGAGAAAACCATGAATCTGATAAACTATTATGCACGCACATGCTCTAAACACTCTCACGTAAAGCTGCACAGGAAATTTAGAGTCCTGAGAGGCATCGGAAATTTGTTCTCCTCGCAATTGGCCTGGTAGTTTACAAGTGCTTTAGAGAGAAGTCAAGTGCTGACAGCACTAGCATGCATGGAGTTCTGTGGTGCAGCTGGTGATGTTGTAAGCCTCAAGAATCCAAGGTCGAAATCTCAGCAGATTAGCTTGTTTCAGCTGGGAAATCTTGAGTCAGCTCTGGCATGTATAATCACTCAACACCTAAAAACGTTTGTTTGAGACTTATGCTGTTAATTTTTTATCTGAACAGGAGATGCTTTAAATAAAATATAAAATATTATAACACTATTGTTAAAGTCTTTATTTTGATTGGTTGAAAATGTCTTGAGATAAACACAATATACACATGTGGTCCCTGCTTAGAAAATAACTACTTTAACTGGTATCACTGACTGGCCAAGCTAGTAGTTTAACTGTATGGCTAGCTCATTTCACAGCTGAAAAGTGGCCAGGCGGGCTAAGACCACCAAAGCAGTTTTTTTTAAGTACCTATGATATTAGTGGAATAGTTGACACTTTTCCCCCCTCACTAATAGAGTAATTTAATAAAAATAGAATCTCAAATTTATCTTATTTTAACTATTTATTTCAGTCAGGGATTAATGCAAAATAATTTAAAATAATATAAGACCCCCCTGCTTTGTGCTGGGGCCCACTTTTTATGTCATATGACATTAATATATTATACTTTCTAAGCTCTTTTCTTTACTATCTACAAGAGGACACATAAAACTATCACTAATGCTCTTTAATTTAAAATAATCTATTCTGTTTTATGTGGTTATGGCCTGGATGTAGGACCTTAATGAGTTTCAGCCACTCAGTCAACCCTACATCCTAAAATGACATCATCTTTTCCTACACAAAGTGTAAGATATTTCTTTCAGGGAAGAACATTTGTATACTTTTAGGTATTGAAATACATCTGTTGAACTGTATCTGCTGCTCAGGTTTGATCTCACCCGGCTGGTCTAACGACGTCCATCTGGAGTCCATCTGACCTTAGGAGCTTATATATCTTTTGTACTTTCTCCTCCCACTGCCCAAACCATCACAAATGGCGGAACCACTAGACGTATGTCTTTGTTGCTCAAGTTACTTTCTAACACAGCCCAGAGGTCCAATGATCTCAGGGATTTCAGAGGGCCTCTCAGAATGCCTGTGTCCTGAGGTCATAAGCTTTCATCCTTGTTCAAGCGCTAGTGGTCTTATGGCTCAAATACTACACAATTCTGCAATGTATAATTCTGAACTAGCGGATAAATGTACAAAGATGATAAAATGATCGAGGTTAGTGATTTGAACTCCTGCAATGACTCAGTTCAGGCAGGGTAATACTAAAGGAGTTTACACAATCTTACATACTCAAAATCAGCTATAAACCACTCATGATGGTTTTCGTCACTCACCGGGTCTCCGTTTGGCCCAGATGATCCCTCACGTCCTTGCTCACCCCGGGGCCCAGGTTCACCCTGTCAGAGTTAAAAGTCCAGATTAACTTAAATTGTATCAATCTTTTAAAGTTTGTTTCATAATTTATGAACTTTGCATGACTGACATTGTAAGTGAGCTAAACACTGAACCGAATAATGACACTATTATCTTCTGTAGAGCTGCTTTACAGCTAAACCTGTGTTTGTTTCATAATTGAAGAACATTACCACTGCTTTTTAAGCTGCTTTGAAAGAATCTGTATTGTATTCAGCACTATATTAACTATTATTTATTCTTGGGTGCATAAACACTAAAGGCTTAAGTTGTCAAAGTAATTTACAGAACAGAACATGCACAGTTGATATCTGATGTTTTTTTTTTTTTGAAAATTATGTACATCTGTGCATATATTATATGTCAGATATGTTTAACTTATGGAAATGTGTATTTGATTAACAAGAGAGTCACCAGAGCCGTTTCACTCATCAGTGAGAATACAGCGTCCTTTAAGTCAACATAAAATCAAAATTGAACTGATTTACTTTATTGTTAGTGATTAATTTCAATGAAATAAAAACTGTGAAAAGATGCCTTTTAACCATGCCTCCAGCTAGTGGCATAATTGTTTATCATTTTCACAAAACTTTCATGATCAGATTCAGAATTATGTTCAAAACCTATGTTCTACTCGCCCTGCCTCAAGCTTCCGACACTGGAGGCAGTGTGTACAAACAAGGACGCTAAAGACCGCGGCCTCTAGCGACAGTCACTAGCGCGCCTCTTGAGACCAGAGGAGTGAGGTTTACTCACACAGCTCTTTACTAGCTAGCCTCCATTACAGATGGACTCAAGAGTAGATTGAGTACATCAACACTCCAATGCTTGCATAGTCCTTTACCTCTTCATGGGTTCAACATTCAATATTATGTGTCATTAATGACGGAAAATCATGTCAATGGTGTGGAAAGTGTTAAAGGGGACGTAAGCGATTTTTGAAAAACGCTGTTGAAAATGTATCAGACCGAACACCACAACAAATTTGTGGCCAATCAGATATTGGAGAAGAGAGAGTGAGAAAGAGGGAGATTTGAAGAAAGATTGTTGAAAGAGAGATGGCTGAGAGACATTACAAAAGAGAAAAGGTCATATCACTGGAAAAGAAGGTTTATGATCAGGCAAGATCTTTAGGACCCGCGTTAATATTAGAAAAGCAGTCCAGCGCTGAAGAGACCTAAGCGGGAGGGCCTAAAAACGGACGCAGAGGTTGCGTTGTTTCTGCTCCATGCGTGAGTAACACTGGTTTTGAGTGTGTGCTATGGGTGACTAACAACAATCTCTGGCTATATACTCATGTACTGTATGTACATTTTTTGTTCCACCTTGTTGTTTATGTTCGGGGGGAAAAATTAAGAGACATCTACTCTTGAATTACATGTTTGTGCATTTTGTTGGGCATTATCGTGCATTTTGAGGGCGAAGCAATGAAGAGAGGGGCGTGTTTGTTTGGGTTGATTTCATACATCAACAGTGTTCAACAATGATTCTCAGGATTCACTTACTGCACCTTTAAGTCAAATGGCTTGCAAATGTCATTTCAAGTTAGGTTTAAATAATTTAACATTAACATTGTGGGACATTTTCTCATATCTACGTTATACCGCAACACACAAGTAAGCTATTTTTTGTACAGCTGAAATAACTAGAAGTGTCAGCGCCTGTTCATACATTAAAAATAAGATGGATACTCACAAGCTCGCCTCTGGGCCCTCTGTTACCACGGGAACCTTGTTCACCTTTTTCACCAGGTGTGCCCTACAACAGAAAAAAAAACATCCGTTCAGACCACCTTCATATTTTTACCCTTACATTACAGACCCATGTTTGCAAACTACATAAAACAAAACCATTCACATGCATTACAAGCTACAAGAACAGAAGTAAATATAAATGTTTGATTACTCTGTCTCCTCTTGGGCCATCTGGTCCTGGTGGTCCCTGAAAACAGTACAGGAAATTGAAGAAACCGTTAGATAGTACTACATTCGCATCTGTCACACATAAATGCATTGCATGTGTAGAATCCCAGACTTTGAAAAGATGAAAAAAGCACGAAAACACTTACATCATCTCCTCTCTCGCCCTTATCACCATTGGCTCCACGAGGACCCCTGTCTCCCTAAAACAACAAGCACTAGGATTGCAGATAGGCCAATATCCTTTGAAAACAAGTTACCGGTATACTGTAAAGACCCATACTGTTTAAAGTCAAACGCACACCAGTGGCAAAACCTATACTTTACCATCCAAGTAAAATCATGACATAAAATACATCAAAATATCAAAATGTTCCTCCATACCTTGGTCCCTGAAGGTCCGTAGTTTCCAGGTCTACCTTCTTCGCCATCTTTGCCAGGATCTCCCTGAAAGCAAGAAACAAACCCAGTATAATATGTTTCTAAGTTTAATTATGTTTCACTGCTGGAAATGACTCATAAGCAAATATCACAAATTATATCTCTCCAAGAGCAAAAGGAGACTCCATCTTCTCAGATGTTTCTTCATATAGCATAATTTCTCATCTAATGCTCCAAAGGCAAGATTTTTAAACTTTTATTTGGCAAGATTGCATTAAATTGATCAAAAGTGACAAGTAAAAACTTGTATAGAACTTTCTCTGTATGGATCAAAGTATTCTGAGAAAAAAGAAAAAAAAATACGGATACGGAAATACGGAAAAAATACACGGATACGGAAATACGGAAAAAATACACGGATAATGGTTTCCACAAAAGGCAGCACAACTGTTTTCATTTATGCTAATAATAAGAAATGTTTCTTGAGCAGCAAATGATCATATTAGAATGATTTCTGAAGGATCATGTGACACTGAAGACTGGAGTAATGAAGCTGAAAATCCAGCCTAAAATATTTTAAAATATTTTAAAACAGAAAACAGTTATTGTAAATTGTACCAATATTTCACAAAATTACTGTTTTCACTGTATGTTTGATCAAATAAATGCAGCCTTGGTGAGCATAAGAGACTTATTTTCATAAACATCAAAGGTAGTTTATACTGCAAATATTGTATTATTTATTTCTATTTTATTTATCCTGAAAATAAATTACCAAGTTTAAGAATAAATTTAATACTTAAATGAAACATATCATGGATATTGATTTTGGTAGGACAGATATTTACCTGAAAAAATATAAAAAATATCTGTCATTAATATACACTGAGAGCTCTTTTTGCTGTCTGATCATACGTTTTAGCATGGTCTAAATTCTTAATCAACATTTTATTTTCATTTTCATTCCTTACTCTTTCTCCTTTGGTTCCATATTGGCCGGGGTCTCCTTTAGGACCTGGTTCTCCTTGCAAACCCTACGATACGAAATAAAAAGGATTACTTATGAATAAAGAAGAAGAACATACAACCATATATCCTACTTTTGGTTTAGTATATTCTTTACTACAGAATGTAAACAAAGTACAAACACTCTTGAGAATTCAGCTTGGATATCAAATTTTGTAAATGTTTGGCTGCTAAAGAGGCAAACATCCCCTTGTCCTGGTCTCCAGATGCAGGCTGGAGTGGAAACAGCTGCTCATAAAACAGATTGACTCATCCGTTGAGCCAATGAAAATTGCTCAAAGGGGCGGGAACATCTGCAGTCCTATTGAGGTGATGTTTAATAGGAGAATGATATCCATCTTCTCATCCAATTAGACTCTGATATCTAAACATTTGGATCTATAACTTGGGACGATCTCAAATGCATCTGGATCAACACAAGCTCAGATGTATCTGGATCAAAGTAATAAAATGCGAACATGCAAACATGCATACAATTCATGCCTTCAGCTGCCTGATATACAGTTATGGGAGTCCATAAATATGCAAAACCCCTGTAAACACTTAACAGTCTCAAGTAAAAAACCTGGCGAAGGATTTCAAGTTCAAGCAGATTTATTAACATACATGTGCAATTGGTAAATCCCCACCCTATGACAAAATAACCATATATGGCACTTACAATGTGTGTTTTTATTATGCATGACCTCATCTACATAAAATCTCCATATGCATATTACCATTAACAAATGTGACACTAACGCAAAACAATAGGAGATAATACATACTGTGCGTGGATGTCAAATATTTTAACGTAATATCATTTTTAACATATTTTTAATGTTATATAATATAGTCGTGAGTAAATGTGGTGTATTAACCATTACTTGACAGCATTTTGAGAGACGGCAGTTATACTTACATCTGGCCCCGGTGACCCTTTGCAACCTGGAAGGCCAGCAAATCCCGGCTCACCCTATGAAATATAATACAAACCCACAAAACATAAACACTCTTCTTCATGGTGGGAGTCAAACACCTTGAACTGCATTTAATTATTTCGAGGGTGACATCACACCAAGAAACAGTGAAGTAATACAGAGCGAAATGATATTTCAAAACAAGACTGCATGCAATAGAGAGACTGAAAATAACAAAGGAAAGAGACAAGTGTTGTAAATCACATCACATGATAAAGTTTTACTGTGAGTTGAGATGTATCAAGTGCGGATGGGGGGATTAAGACAAGAGACAGTGATTTGTTGAGTGGAAAATGCCCTGAGAAGAGTTACAGTACATGTTGAGAACTAATTGAGGAGCAAAACAACCAAAGGAGGAAGACAAAGAGAAGTCAAGGGTCAGAGACACAAGACTAGGCTTTTTGCCAAAAGGGCAGACACACTTAAAAAGAGACAAAAATCAGCAATGGAATAAAATGTCAGACAGACAAGACAGATATTGTATCTTTTGTTCACATACTGTTAACCTGAAATCTGACACAGGATGCCAGAAAAAGCAGCATAGGAAGATAAGAGAAAAATGATGTCACATCTAAAAGTAGTGTATTAAAATTCGGCAGTTACAAAAGGAATATTTCACGTTTAACTTGTACACTTTTGTGGAACACAAAAGGAGATATTTTGCAGAACATTCACGCTTTTCTTGTCTGCACCGTAGCTGTTTCCATCCAAAGTCGCGAAATTAACTTGTGCACAAAATTGGAATATCGCATAAAACATTAGCAAATAAAGCACTGTTTCCATTTAGTGAATCAAAGAAAACAAAATCGTCACTTCCTGATAAACTGCTGATAAATATCTCTAAGAAAAATGGAAATTGATGCAGTAGGAGAAGTCACTGTTTAAAATATAGGTCTATAATATTACACAGAGTGTACAGACAAAGCGCAATAAACACGTTCCTGTTAACTTTCTTTTTGAGGCAGATGCTGCTGTTTGGGAAGGCAGTCGTGTAAGAAAGTTCTGGAAGGTAATTACACTGAAATCTTTGACATCAGTAGCTGCGTTCATATGGACCCTAATAATACGATTCTAATCGGGCTAGTAGCACAGGTAAACACGTCAATCGGATTGAATTGGTAAAATCCGATTGAAATTTAATTTGGATTGTAAGGGGTGGTTTAAACTTTTTATAATCCATTCAATAGGACAAACCGAAACTGGAACGTTGTGCAAAGATAATGGCGTAATGACGTAGGACACATGGAACGAGCTGCTGTTGTTGTTGAATATAGTGTTATAAATGACTGTGGTGTCAATCTATTCTTCTTCCACTCATCGTGTTTTTACTGCTTGATTACCAGCACAGCACAAAGCTTCATCATGTGCTCGTCGTCTCCTAATAAGGACCCGAAATAGATAAACATAACGTCTGATTTTTAAATCAAAGAAAAGACGCAGTGGTAGGGGGATGAGTAGTATGTGCCAACAGCAGGAAACTCATATATGTCATAAGATAAACTCCGATTTGAAGCTTGTGACATAAACGCTCACATGCTATCACTTTTTTAGCGTTCATGTAAACCGTATGTTCGGATTCACCAATTGAAATGACTTAATTCTGACTGAAACAAACGGTGTCCGTGTAAACGTAGCTCTTGTGACCAGTCGCCACTGACGTCAGACCTGCCGAGTGAATTTACATGAACACAAATAACAAATGAGATTTGAAAACTATGGTGGATAGGAATTTTCTGATTTAAATAACCTAATTTCCAGTCATGTCTTTTTAAAATATAGTCACACATTCTTAAAAATAAAGTTGGACCCACTTTATATTAGGTGTCCTTAACTACTATGTACTAACATTTTAATTAATCATTTGATACAATGCACTTTTTGTGAACATACATGTTTTTACATTGTACTTACATTTTTTTAATTACCTGCATGTTATTTAATCTGTAATTAATTTCTGTAGTTACATTTATAATTACACTGTTGACCCATCCTTTACACCTAACTTTACCCGTATTCCACCTCAAGATCAGAAAAAGTGTTTTGAATTACAATATTAACACAATAAGTAGATTGTATTTTTGATAGTACATAGTAGTTCAGGCCACCTAATATAAAGTGGGGCCATAAAGTTTCCTTATTGCCACTGATGGTTCCACGAAGAACCTTTACGAACCTTTCCATTGCACAAAAGGTTCTTTATAGTGGGGAAAGTTTCTTCAGATTATTGAAATTTTCTTCTCACTAAGAAAAAAAATATTATTTTTACGAACTGTTAAAAGAAAAGGTTTTTGGGGTTCTTAGGCATCACTATGAAATCTTTTGGAATCTTTATTCTAAAGACTGTATAGACCACTTTTATAGTGTTTTTTAGTCCTTTTAGAGCTTTGACGGTTCTAAACTCAACAGAACAGAAAATAGCTGCAACATTGTGAAAATGTTCTCCTTTTGTGTTCCATGGAAGATGTGTTCCAAGGGTAAAGAATGAGGAATTTCCCCTTTAAACTGATGATGTGTGTCACATAAGGACATGCGAACTTACCTTACGTCCATCGATGCCATCAAGACCACTGTAACCTTTGTCTCCCTAAAAGAGGATTGGGATTCAATTCAGCATGATATACAACTTATGATTGGCAAGACTACATAATTTAAGAGAATAATAATAATAAGCTCACTTTGAAGCCTTTGTGACCCCTCTCTCCCTGCAGATAAAACAAGAGTGTATTAGTGACGTTTTGCAGTTCTAGAATGAATTATGGGATAAAATAATGGACTGCAGATTTCCATCGAATCAGCAAGGAAGCTCTGTCTCTTTTACCTTATCACCTCTTATCCCTTGGTCTCCCTGGAAGGAAAGGAAAGTAGTATAGATTTTCATTTCAGCAAGAGTGCACAAATCAACTGTAATATAAACACAATGTAAATATTTGAGAGAGAGAGCGGAAGACAGACCTTCATTCCTTGGTAACCGACTGGACCTGGATCACCAGCATTTCCCTAATAGGAGAAGTAGAGGAAAGAAACATCAGAGAGAATGCCAAAACGAGTTTTGCAATGTGGTTGTGGTATAAATAACTAATACAGTGACAATTGGATGCCCCCTCGACCCCTATTAAGATCCCCCCCAAACTCTTAGTGACAATATTAACAGGCCTGAAGTGAGAATAAACAAGGATGAAGGTGGGATAAAGTCATTAAGATAGTATCTTCAAGAAAGAATTCCTGCAGGGGCTTTTACTGTATGCTGTAATTAATGTTTTGTCTACACAATCAGCATTCACTGTAAAATAATAGAATGGCTGGCTCAGTCACCATATGCTGTTTAATAGCTGGATGTTTTCCAGTGTGTGTGTGCTTGTTTTATAATACTTATGAGGGCCAAACATCTGAAAACATCCTTACAAACATAGAAAAACTGTGCATGTGGCAGACAGGAAGTCCACCAGCAAATATATTTTTTGAAAGGTCATTAAAAATTATAACAGCTGCAGAAGATGAAAGACGCTGGACCTCAGGGTCAGTCGAGGGTTTTGCTTTGATTGGATTCTCAACAAAGAGATCCGGAGACACATGGAACATTTATTGGACACAATGATCTCATAGCCATATGAAAAGTATTAATCGGCATGTTGATAGGCACGTACGATTGACTTTTTACCTGAGAACTGTATATTTTGACTTAAGGTGCGGTCACATTTACTGCTCGAAATCTCAATAGAATAATATCTGAATCCACATGATCAGGAATTTTATGTGAGGACGAAAGACACAGTAAAAAACAGTTATTTTTTGTGGCTGACCTTATTGCATGTGTAGGAGTTTCCCTTTCAGACATAGAATTAATGGGAGGAGAGTATTTAAATGAATCACATAACATGATTTACCAAGGTAAGTCAATTTACTGGAATTTGCACCATTATTTAACATTGAAAAAAAGCATGTCTTAACCCATTTTGGACTTGACATGGTTGCATCTGTTCTTAAATTTGCACATTGTCAGTCAATATCATCTCTTAATTTAGCTGCTGTAACTTTAAGACCTGACACACGGAGCTGTTAAACTGTTACACATGCGGTTTTCTTTCTCAACTATTTACACTGACTTAAAACATAACTGATTGTGTTTACATGCTCACCAAGACCTGCACTTTGTCATTATTTTGTGTGTATTTGACTGTTTAAGTAGCCTGGATGGCAGCCGAATTTAGCCCCGCCCACAATTTTTTTTGCTCTGGCAATTTGGTCTGGTCTCGATCCATAGAGGAGTTATTATGCCCTAACAGAAACTGTTCAGACCAATGAAATCATCAGGGCGGGCTTTAGACGATGATGGACAGATGATCAACAGTAACGTAATCATCCACGTCATCGAAGGCGCTTTGGGTTGAATTTGCTCTTATCCTAAACGGAGAACTTGTTCGTATATGCATTCACCTTCACTATTTCTCTCAGAAACGATGATCGTGTTGGTAAGTACTCTGTGTATCCTTAAATTCTTTTATTACAATACTGGCAAAGATCGTTTACACTCATCTTTTTCTTGTAATGTTACTTATTCCAGCGCACGTGCAGACAGGGTTGCCACGTTTTTTTGCAATGTCGCGCACAATTGCTACTCAAAACTATAGCCCAAAACAGTAACAATAACATTTTTAAAAAATGGCGTTTGGTTGGCGAAATATGTTATTTTGGCACGGTTGCCTGCTAAAATTCGCATTCCTGGGTTTATATAATCACATAATTAGGGTCGCTTCAGCCTGCGGACATGGAGAAAAACACGGACTTGACAACACAGTGCAGTTGAGTTCTGTTGACATTTGACAACTAACGTTACGCGTCGCTCCGTTGCTCTGATTGGTTGTGGGTCTATCCAATTGAGGTCTTTCCTGGCTCGGTTGAAAGACGCCCCATAATCAAAGCTCAATGGAGCGGTACCAGACTCATATTCTGACTAGAATTGAGTATGGCCACGCCAGGCTACTGTTTAAGTGTAATAAGCAGCATAAAAAGAACTGAGAGGGAATGAGACAAATTATACAAGCAAACCCACGCCGAAGTTCAAGCTCTGTAACACCAGCAATATTTTTCCAGAGCAAACGAGTGAGTGAGGGGAGACGTTTTGTGTCAGAAAGTGCAGCTGGTATCGTGTACCGTCCGTTTCAGATATGTACCGAAAAATCTATATTTTAGACAACACTATATTGCACTTATTATTTCAGATGCCTTTTTAAAAGACTACTATTGAAAAATGTAAATATTATATATAAAATTCAACCCGCCAACGTGGCTAGTATAGGCGTGACGTCATAACACACCCACTGCTGGAATCCATACGCATTTGGTGGGTGTCAATGTCAAGCCCTGTGTAACAATATAATGACTTGTAAAGCATGACATTAAGTTCTTTTGTATGTCTCTAAATATAGCAGAATGACAATAAAGTGTACTAAAATATATAAAGTACATTAAAGTGTAATAAAATGTATGCCTATAAATAACCACTATCACTTCTAAAAGGGCATTTATCTTGCAAAAGCAGATAGCAAATGCTTACCGGAAAGCCAACATCTCCTTTCTCTCCTGGCATGCCTGGTCTTCCAGTCTCGCCCTGCAGGAAGAGGAAAGGTTAGATATCGAAATATCAATGTTTTTGACAAGACTACACAAACATGATGAGAGTGAATTAACATGAACATTAAACATGAACATTTGTGGATGGATGTAGGCAATTAAGACATAAAAATCAATTTTATTAATACTCACTCTTTGTCCTAGCTCTCCAGGGGGTCCCTGAGGGCCTCCGGGGGCCTGTGAAAATATTGCATGAAAAAGTTAGAAATAGAAAATATCCATACCGATCTGTTAAAATGGATTAGACATGAATATCACTTACGTTGCAGTCAAAGGAGCAGCACTGAAGGAAAAATGTATAAAACAAAATTAATTTTGCAATGTACACAAAAAAGTATTATATAAAAAGTATATATAAATGTGCAAAAGCTATGGCAAAGCAACATACCACATCCTTTGTTTCATTTGTCTAGAATGAAAAGAAAAAAAGTGGGGAGAGGACAACATTAGAAAAATCTACACACACAATTGGCATGTGCTGAAATGTTTTGTTTGCTTTGGCTGCCATTACTGATGGCACACAGATAAAGGAAGTTCAATGGGTCCGAATTCCCTCTCTGCTGAGCTCATGTGTTGAAATAAAGCTATATTAATAAATAAATGCATTGAGCCTATACATTAGAATTGATTTTAGGACTATGCACTCCTGTTCATGGGCCAGTATAATAATTTGTTTTTGAAAGAATTATATCAAAAATACAGATATTGACTGTTTTCTATTTAAATATATTTAAAAATGTAATTCATGTCTGTGATGGAAAAAATGAATTCTCAGCGCCATTACTCCAGGCACATGATACTTCCGAAAAACATTGTTAACGATTATTTGTTCAACAGAAAGTTCAAAACAACAGCATTCATTTAAAATGGAAATATTTTGTAACATTATAAATCTCTTTACTCTCAAATTTGAATCAATTTAATGCAACCTCGCCGAATAAATGTATTAATTTAAAAATGTAAGTTACTGACCCCAAACATTAAACGGTATACTGTATATAGCTCAAGGTACACAAGGTACACACAGATATATGCCAATGCAATTTTTTCTCAAATAAATATTTGATCATGCAATTTTAAGCAGTTTCTTCATTCTTTTTCTTTAGGCAAATCAATTATGATTGTGTTTGGTTCAGTCTGACTCATAAATCCACAGGAAAACCACATAAACATCCTTGTTGTGGTGAGTTTGTGTCACGACACTCACAATCATGTGGATGATGGAGTGTATAGTGCTCAGTTGTGTGGAGCGGGAGTTGTCTGCAGCGGTGAAGTTCTGTCTGTAGTTCGCATCTGTGGCAATGACAGACAGTCTGGTGTCCTGGGAAGAAGACAGTTGAAAGAAAAGGGAAACATTATGGCTTGTACAAAATACATCTGCTTTCTCATAAAAAGCATGAGTTTTTGTTCAAGTCTTATGTGGCCAGACTTTTGACCATTGGCATAAAATCTACTATACATTACTGCTTATTATTGCCGCCCACTTACAAAAGAAGAAGACATTTGATTGCCGTTTTTTAGTATAATATAACATCTGCTAACACTTTCTTTTGGTCCCCCAACAGACTTTCTACTGACTATAAGTAACTTTGCAAGTATTGTCAATTTATTCTACTAACCCTAACCCTGACTTAACAGTCTACTAATTCTCTAATAAGAGTTAGTTGACAACACTGGAAAAAAATGCTTTTCTTAGTTAGTAGTAAGGGATAGTTCACCCAAAAATGAAAATTACCTCATGATTTACTCACCCTCAAGCCATCATAGATGTATATGACATTCTTCTTTCAGACAAATACAATCAGAGTTATATTAATACACATCCTGGCTCTTCCATGCTTTATAATGGCAGCCCAAAATGTAAAGCCTAAAAAGTGTATCCATCTATTATAAAAGTAATCCTGAAGTGAATCGATGGGTTTTTGTAAGACAAATTTCAATATTTAACACGTAATAAAGTAAAATATCTAGCTTCCGGCAGACTGCCTTCCATATTTGAGCCGTGTGGATTACTTTTATAATGGATGGATGCACTTTTTTGAGCTTCAATTTTTGGGCTGCCATTCACTGCCATTATAATGCTTGGATTAGCCAGGACATTTTTTTTTATATAACTCTGATTGTATTTGTCTGAAAGAAAAATGTCATTTACACCTAGGATATAATGAGGGTAAATTATGAGATAATTAATTTTTATTTTTGGGTGAACTATCCCTTTAAAACAAGTAAAAGTATCTGCCAGTGGGGTAAGAAAAAATATCTTAATGCAAACAGAAACAAGATTGTTTTCTTACCTGATTGAATTCATCTTTACCTTAATTAAAAAAAAAAACATTTTAAACAAGACATAATATCTTAAAGTCCCTGTAAAGTCAAAATTAAACATGTGTTCTGAGATTCACACACCACAGATAAATGTGTTATTAACCACCTAGCCAAATTTGAATCATAAAAAAATCCGCTAAGTACATAAAATATCTTATCGAAATCTTGAAAAAATAAGCAGCGTTCTCTGCTCTCAAACGCTGGGGGCGTGTCCGTTGATCGGCGCCGAAACCACGCCCACTCGCGGGAAAGCGGCCGTAAACACACAAAACAACAACAACACTCAAGTACAGCTCACGAGTCACGACGGCACCAGATGTCGGCGGGACGGGAGGATGAAGGCCGGGGCGAGAGATAGTCGGTTCGGCCCCATTCTGCAGCGGATTATCAGTGAATCCCAGTTGTTGCCGATGAAAGTTTGTAAAACTATCCGGTGTAAAGACACTCCATTAAGGCAGCTGTTCACAAAATGTATTTACCTCTTCTTGAGATCGTCTTTTTTTGTTTTGTAGGCTGTTTTGTAAGTTGTAGGCTGTATAACTAACGGTACTGACAGTAACTCGCAATCTAGCGGGTGAACTGATGCGAAATTGCGACTGTACTCTAGTTATGGGGGAGGGGCCATATGCTCAGTGGCTCCAGTGCATCATCGAGCCACCGTTTTAACCCCGCCCAAAATAACCGGAACACAACAATGGTGAAAAACTTCTTAACGGTCTAACTTCTGAATTCAGTACTACATAGTTCACAGTCTTTGTAATGTGTTTCAACAATACATTTCTAACATTTCTAATGTGTTTAGAAACAAATCTCAGAATTGCCTTTACAGGGACTTTAAGGAAGAAAAGCATTTTTCCAGTGTAGTTGCAAGGTTAGGACTATCAAAAAATACTACAAAACTAAAGAGTAAGCAAAATCTTAAATATCTTTCAAACATTAAATGGCATGCACCTTGTAAACTTTGGCAAAAAATGGTAGTCTATGCACTTATTGTAGGAACTATGTGAAGTGCACATTCATTCTCTGAAATTGTAAAGCCAACCAATCAGACTGAAGCATGCCATTTTGAAAGAGCACTTGCCTATTTTGAGTAAAATATTGGAGGATGAGTTTACTTTTCATGCCAAATGGTCTTTAAGTAAAGTCATAGGTTATCTACTTAAGTTTGTATGCATAAATTATATGCATGTCAGAAAACGTAATGCAAAGCACTTCAAGTAGCATTTCTTTTGTGTACAGTACCTCCTGGTCAGGTGAGACGGCCACAGCGAACACTTTGATGGCATGTTGTCGTGCTTCATTGGCAGCCTCCTGGATCCCTCCACATGGCTCCTTGTAGCCGGTCACAGGGTGACCATCCGTGATCACCACAATGTACTTATTCTCATGATAGTGGGAGCCCCTGCAAGCAGATGTATGCATGACATGTGTTTAAGTATGTATTTTAAAATGCATATGCAGTTTCAAATAATGCCAAAATGAACATACGCTCGCAGCAGCTCAGCGATACCCTCCTTGATGGCACAGTCGGTGTACGTTCCTTTGCCTATGTATTTGATTTTGTCTATGGCAGCCTTCAGGTCGTTGCGTTTTGTGTTCAGGTCAACTAATTCCATCACCAGCTCGGTGTCGTCACTGTAGTGCAGCGCTCCTGAGTTCCACGTCACATCACGATCACAAGGCTGTCGCCTGTCAAAAACATTATCAAATTACATTTGTAGCAAAGCATTAAAGTAAAACAATATGTAAATTTATTGTGTTCAACTTGAAGAGGCGCTGTGTCTGTATGACATTAACTCTTTCCCGCCAGCGTTTAAAAAAAAAAGTTGCCAGCCACCACCAGGGTTTTTGACCATTTTCACCAAAATGTAATAGCCCATAGAATATTTTGTTTTATGAATATCTGAGCATGCAACATATCAAAAGAAAGAGCTGACCCTCTTCTTTTAAATAAAAAAAGATTATTATGTTAGCTTCATGCATTCTTTTTTTATCAACACTAGAATATGGGTAAGTTTCATTAAAAAAAAATCAACATTCTGAGCAAAAAGCTGAGAAAATCACGTTTTTGTGAAAGACTACATCCAGATGAGATTCAGAGCGATGATCACACACAGATGGAGGAGATCGAGTCCATCAACACCCCTAATGCTTGCACAGTCCTGTAGCTCGTCCTGGGTCCACATGTCATTCAGTAACATTGGATAGTTTTGATTTATATGATGTTTAATGTTGTCGATCACGTTATTTTTCATATGCATCTGTTTACATGCGATCGCTTGTTTCGTATTCCTCGCGTGTGTTTTGATCTGGAGATTCAGTACTCATTCAGAAGATGCGTAATAGCGGCCCCTAGTGTTGCGTCACGCAAGTGTTTTTTGCTAGTTTCAACCCGACAGTTATCATTTTCAAGTCCGGCACAATGTTGTTTAAATAGCAAATGCACTAGCGTCCGTCTATTCGCCCATGGGCGTGCCTGAAAACGAGGTGTGTTCAGGCGCATTGTTGGTGTGTTGCTATTTTGAAGCAACTGAAAACGACTGCACCATTGACCAACACAAACCTGCACAAAAACGTTTTTAAATATTAAAAATGAAAGGATCCCTCTCTGGAGAAGCTTTCAGTCTTTCCACTCGCAAATTCCGCCATGTAAATAGCGAATCCGCCATGGTGCAAGCGCAAATGGCTTTTAATGGGAATGGGAGATGAGACTCTGATTGGTTTATTGCACGTTACGCCCGAAACACACCCATGACTCATTAAGAGAATAGGTACAACCCTTTTAGACCATGTGCCTGGCACACAGACCTTTTTTTTTTCTGTTGTTAAACTAGCAAAAGTGGATTCGGACACGCCCTAAGTGCACCTGCACTATGCGCTTCAGACCATGCGCTCATATCGTTAAAATATGGCCCCTAATGTCTCTGATTGGTTGGCTGGACAAGTGTGATGTGATTGGTCAACTGCTTAGAGCACATTTCCAAAATGTCAAACCCCATTACCATAACCGCAAGTTTTTTAACACACTACTAACTCAATAAGAATAGGAATAAAACAAGAAGCAAGAATATCGCCCTTTGAAAAGAGTGCAAAGTACTTTGTAACTTTGCAGACTTTTTTTTCATGCTCAAACAGCAACATTACACACACACACACACAAAAAAGTTTAAAATGTAAAAAAAGTATAATAGGACCACTTTAAAAGCATATAGATATGATAAAGAAATGATATGATATATGATCAAATATATGAGAAAAGATAGATATGATACAAATTGATAAAATATCTTATCATGTATATATGTAATTTAAAGATAGCGTACAGGTTTTTCAGCTCATCGATGAACAGCTTAGTGAAGGCCTTGAGTTGGTTGATGTAGAACTCTGGAGGTTTGGCTCTGAGGGCCACACTTTCAGATGTGTCCAACACAAAGAACAAATCCACAGGACACTCTGTAGGAACACAGAAGTACAATCACAAAATCATCTGCGGTTCAAAAATCAGTGCTCGTACTACATGTGTTTTACAGGTCTAGTCTATCAAGTTTACAGTCATGACTTCAGGAAAAGTATCAAATGCTTAAATGTGAGTTTGCATTAAAATACATGTGTAAACTGTACCAATGCATTATCATGTTCACTATGCTATATGCATTATGAGGTAAAATAAAGTACATAAAACATTATATGGTGGGTGTAACTGTAACATCATAAATAAACTTTCAATGTTTACACACTTTTATCTCTACTTCCTAATCGTGATAATTATGGTTAGTTTGGGAAAATAATGAGCTCCCCCTATTGGTGGATGATAAACTTGACGCTCCAACATCAATTTTGGACATGTAAGAAATTGGCATCACCTGACTTAAACCCTGCAGTCATGTGACATTACAGGTAATTTGAATATGATAGTATTTGAGATACAGTATACAGGTATGTATAGATGTACCCAGATGTATGTTGTGTGTAACTGCAACAATGCCATAGTAAACCGTTTGCCTAATCAAATCTTCATATTTTAAAATCCATCTTCTTGGGACATTCCAGCAATTTTCACTTTCTTCAGATTAATATTAAAATAATTATTGAATCTTGTTTTTACCAAATCAAGCAAAGTTTATATAGGAAGAACCCACAAATGTGGCCTAAACAAGGCCTTTCATGCATATAGGGACAAAGTTTATTCAAAAACAAAAGTTGCATATCAACAAATCATCAATTCCAGAGCACCTGCTGAATCATAACTTACTATCATTCATAAAAGCATAATTTTGGTGATTTCTTTTATGAATTAAAGCATAGTAATCTCCAGCATATACTGTAAAACAAGCATAGCCTAGGGTACTACCATCCCAATCAACCTTTCTATGTTCCCATGAGGTATTACTCCCTACTATAGTCTAGTACACAATACCATTTAGACTACTTTCAGTTGAAATACCTCTATACAAACTATTATAACTTTTCCATGTTTATCATAACAAAAGAGCAAACGTTACATGCGTTAAGAAGGTGGCGCAGTATGTTGTGCGTCCAGCGTTTATTTGTAGCTTCAATATCTCTTTTATAACCGACTTTTACGCACACGAGACAGTAATCCCGAACATGCAACACATATATTTTTTTAATTGCAAATAAGAAATAATCAATACAAGAACGGAAAATAGGCTATTTATAATTACCTCTGAAAGAGGACCGTTGGACATCCTGAGCGAAGATCCCTGCCCAAAGTGCGCACAGCGCGGCCAATATATATCCATTAAGCGCCATAGATCCTGATTTTACTGCACGTTAACCGTGCAAACTGACGTTGAGGAACACACAGAACAGGAGTGATATGATTGCAGATGAAATATGAAAACAGGTTCGGGTGAGATGAAGTAGCGGACAGTGGCACGGTGGTGCGTCCGCTCAGAGCGCACAGCAGAATGAAACGCCTTACAGCAGGAGAGAGGAGGAGGAGGAGTTCGCTCCACTCATGTACTTCAGTGCTTCATCTATGCTGCTATACAGCGATGTTAGGCCCTGAAACATACGTATATTAATAATCGACATTTACCTGATAAAAATTATTATGTCTATTGTGTCCAATAAAGCCTATTTCTGCGCGATGCAACTGTTTTATGACTTTTAAAGATGCGTTGTTGCATAATGACACCTGCATAATGCTCAATATATGAAATAATAACGGCCCCTAATTTTGTTTTACTTCCATTAATGCATTTAACAAGCATTATTACATTATATAATATTACAGGCCTGCTGTAATACTGTCTAATAGTCAGAAATATCATGAAAGAAAATAATGTCATCATATTTAAATGTATTTGAAATATTTATATGAATAATTATATTTGTAAATTCTTAATGAAAATGACCAAAGTATCACTTTTTGTTTTTAAAAAACATTAAATTATACATAATGCATTACATTTATTTAATTAGTGAAAGAATGCTTTTATTTATTTAAATTAAATGTATTTTGTATTACTTTTTTATTATACCAAATTCCCAGTTTTATCCCAGCAATAATGATGGTAGATATTGTTTTTTGCAGAAAGTTTAGTTACTGTGGAAACTAAACGGGCAACATTTTTGTGAGTAAATGTGCATGTGACATGATGGAGCAGTGCGGTTTGGTTGGGCAGAAGCAGAAAGATGCTCCGTGTGGTGTTTTACTGTGGGAATGACATTCAGGGAGAGAATGAGACATTCTGAGGAGGTTATGCAGCAAAGAACTGTGTTGTCAGGAGGGGTGTGTGTGTGTGTGTGTGAGAGAGAGAGAGAGAGAGAGAGAGAGAGAGAGAGAGAGAGAGAGAGAGAGAGAGAGAGAGAGAGAGACTCAAAGGTAAACAGCTGTCAAGAGCTGAGAGGTGAAGAGTTTGAGAGAGAGAGAATGAACGAGACATCTGACAATGTCTTTTCTCTTCCAGAGGGGGAGGGAATCTCTGTTCACATCTGCATCTCGTCTGCATGTAGACCAAATGACAAGGCCCTTGAGAGAGAGAGAGAGAGAGAGAGAGAGAGAGAGAGAGAGAGAGAGAGAGAGAGAGAGAATGAAGAGAAACATATGAAAGGCAAACAAGAGTGCCACTCCCTTATGCACATTTCTGTCTTTAAAAAGAGAAACAGCGCCACCTATGTGTGGATTTCTGTGTAGACCGTGAGAACAGGCTTTGCTCATTGGCTCACTTAGATCTTAATTAGGACAGTCATCAACTAATCTCAGAACTAATCCCAGTCATGAGTTTTCATACTTCTGAAAGCCATAATTTTTTTGCAATTCAATCCTTCTACAAAATGGGGGCCAATTGAGTGCTGCTTCATATACATATGCCTACTACTGTTCAAAAGATTGAAGTCAGATTTGTTTTAAATGAAAAATTACTTTTATTCACCAAAGACATTCATTTGATCAAAGGGACAGTAAAGACAGTAAATGCTATTAATTTGTAATAATATTTCACAATATAACAGTTTTTACTGTATTTTTTATCAAATAAATGCATGCCTTGATGACCTCATGAGACTTTCTTTCAAAAAAGATATCTTAAAGACCCCAGATGTTTGAATAATATTTTATGTGAATTTTGTACAGCAAACATCAAGATTAACTGTCAACCTTGTTACTTAAGTTATAATTATATTGGAAAATACACAGAATAACTCTCCTATAAAGTCTTCCTGCATTTGAGGGCTGAAAATGAATGTGCAAGGCTGGTTACACATGTAATTAAACAATTAGCCATTAAAAAACATGTTGGTTGACCACTAATCTGAATCACGGGTGGGACGAGTTCTCTTCAAAGTCTAAAATGGTTACAGACCTAATGCAGTCAAACAGCCTCTGGTTTGAGAGCCAAAACATGAAGCTGCTGTAAATCAACACACCAAATTATGCATTAATAGAGATACATAATGATCTATACCTTTGTGGTCATACATGTTTCTAGACCAATATTTCACTCAGGATGGTGAATATGGAGTTAATGAAGGGTGCTTTGTGTCTGTGTTAATGTCTCCCATTAGCACTACAGTAAATTCAACATGACACTCTTCAACATCTTGAGTGAAGAACGACATCATTATTCATTCGCGTACACAACAACAGACTCGCATACATGCGTGAGCATGTGAGAGGATGAGAAAACTTCTGCTCTTGAGAAAGCGAGAACAGCTACGGTTTGGATGGGAAAGAGTGACGGTAAAGTGAAGACACTACATTCATTGTACATCTAGCAGTGCTGCGTAAATTAGAAGCGGGGAAAAAAGCAGTATGGTTCACTAATAGAGGAATATTTTTTCCTCTTTCGCTCTGTAATGAACACGGCATGAGCTGGAACTTCACCGAGACGCAGAGGGGGAGATCAGGGTGGTCCCTGGATAAACCTAGTCATGGTTCTTTACAACAAAAAATACTGTGGTGGTACCATGGTAATAAATGATGTTTACGTGGTACTCTAAGGTACTATGTGGTAATATCATGATACATGATGCTGCAGAGATGGAGGGTGAAAATTTGAATTGGGATGTTTATGTTTTGGATCAAAATAGTTGCCTGGTGGCAATTGAAGGGAAATGGGTGTGTTTTTCCCCTGAAGAAAGGATTCATTTCTGCTTGAAAATTCTATTACAAGAGACCAATGTTTGGCCAGAGCTCAGCAAGCTTTTTCCACTGATCTCATTCGCTTTTCTTTTTTTTTCTTCCATGAAAGAAAGAAAAAATCATTTTGCACCCTAAGACTGAGAGGGAAAAGGGGGGAAAGCATCTGGTAATAATCAGGATTTAATAGAGGAGGCTTACTGTAAATCTGCGAAGAATCTGACAGCTGCGCTGGTTCGTTCGGCCTGGCCAGCAGGATGGGGACTTCATCGAGGTGAATGACATCAGGAATATTCGATGTTATGTGCGAGAGAGAAGCATGTGAGAATACAGAGCTAAAATCAGCACTAATAATATACAGGAGATTTAAGAGCTTTAGCTGAAGCAGAACTACAAAAGGTAGAGGTCAGAACAGACAAGAAGTAAGTTCAAAATAAGAGGCAGACTGACAAGTCAAAGTGCATGACCCCTAAAATAAATGCCAAGAAGGTTGTAGATTTGACCTTTGGTGTCCTAGGGAGCCTCAAAGGTTTAGATTACAATCACGAAACAGCAGGTAACATAAACGCCCCGAACTCCAGACACCACTAACGGCTCCTGGCCGTAAATTTAGGTAGGGCTGACTCTGGGTCTTAGCGCTAGTTTAAAATAAATATTTTGTAAGATACATCGCTGAGCAGACGCAGGCACACCATTGGCAGAGGTCTAAAGTCCTTGCATTACCAAAAACTTTAGATACAGGTGGTGCACTCCAATTACTTATGAATGGGAGAACGTGCAATGCCCAATATGGTGAATAAGCCCTGCTTTCTAAATTAAAGAGCCAATCGTTTCTTAGGAAAACAGCTGCTCCGGTTGCTATAGAAACAGGCAGTGTTCTGAATCATGCGTTTAGGATTGCGCATGCCCATTAGCTTTGTCCAGGCTGAGAAATTCAGTTTTTTGTCATAATTCGAACGTTTAGAAACCAAATTAATGAGACAGTTGTTTTCAGATTTCATTAGTGATTTCAAATCTAAAATTTAATCACAAGCTTTGCAAACAGTTTTGGAGAATTTGATGCTTCCCCATTCAAAGAGCTGCACATGCATGACCGAGAGGCATTTCAAAGATGGCCCCTAAATGACTTGTCTTAAAGACACTTTGGCATTACTCAGCCTAAGGGTGGCACTATAATGTTGATTGACATGCACGCATAATTGCCTAAATGAAGTATTTATTGCCAAATTGGGGTGTGGTTTATGTGAGGTAATGTAAAAATAAGTGGAGTAGCCTAAAATCTGCCCCATTAAAGCATGCTGCATTTCAATTTTTCACCACAGATTTAGGAAAATAGTGGGGCGCTGTAGAGCAAAGGAGGGCCCAGGCACCCACTACCCCTCTTAGCATCATGATACTCACTAGCATCCTGCTCACTTTACGACTTAAAATAGCATAGCACTGCGCGTAACAATTTACAATTTAATATTGATTCAGTTTATATAGAGGGCTATGCTTTGGACGAATATCTTAATAAAAAATGACGCACTGTGCAAAAGTCTTTTACATGTTAGTATTTTCACCTATGATTTCACCTTTATTTCCTATGATGGCAAAGCTGAAATGTCAGCATCATTACTCCGCTGTCTGATGCTGATTTGCTGCTCAAAAACATTTTTTATTATTATTATTATCAGTTAAAAACAGCTGCTTTGTGTTAACTGCAATATTTTTTTTTAATTACAGGATTCTTTAATGAAAGTTTAAAAATATGTATATTGAACAGAATTCCTATATTAGGGTTCATTTGCCTTTAGGGACAAAATTCTAATGAATTTTTATTGCAGTTTTATGTTATTTATGCATATGACATAATTTTTCCAGCTCTGTAGATATGGTGAGATGGACTCTGGAATTCCTGGACGTTTTGTCTATAGTAAAGGAGAGACAGACGAAAGCATTGATCTGCAAAAGACAATAATCCATGTGTTTTGACCTTCCGCTTGAATAATTCATCGCTGAAGGATTTTGTCGGAGCTTTGGGAAAAATCCCAACTTTTCACCCAATGAATACCCTGGGCTTCCTTACCAGATCTGGATCCAAATAGGAAAGCCTGCGAGATTTCCATGCGATGAGATCATAAGCCTTTGAGAACTGCTGCAAGCGCATTTGAATACAGACGCCAATTTCATTAGAATTATGAAAACTTTTATATCATGTGCATGAAATGATGAAGGAGTCTTATTATGCAACATAACCCAAAGTAATCTATGTGGATAAGATCATTATTTATCTTGTACAAGAATAATTCTGCCCCATTTCCTCTTGCAATTTAAGACTTTGAGATGGTGAACAGATGTTGCCACATGGTTTTGCAAATCGCCTACACAGGTCTGTTTCTCATGTTGTGGGGGCAAGAATAGGTTAATTCAGGTGATATGTGGCCATGTTAATGAGAAAACAAACTGATCTCAGACTGCACAGATGCACACTAATGTCTTTATCCTGTTCTATGCTTCAGCAATATCATGATGAAACCATTCTTAGCTTTTCCAAATCACATGACAGAACGAAAACACATTAGTACAAAAACACCTGTGAGGAAGTGGTCTGTGAATCTGCTTTGAAACAATATCTGTTGAAAAAGTGCTACTTACTAAATTTGACTTGCCTATATTAATATGTGCCTGATCTGTATTCAAAATTAAAGCAAATATTTGTAAAGCATAACCTATATTATCCCATCATAAGTGAATTGATAGTATAATGATGATCATTTAAAAAGTGTAAAACAATATGCCTATACATAAAATGTGAACTTGCAATACAACAAAATAGAAGAATGTGCAACAACTTGTGACTTGAACAAATGAATCTTAGCCGGTCAGTATTAGTTATTTTGTCCCCTGGCATAAATAGTGTTCTGTGAGTGCAAGTGTTTGGGAAAGTTACTTTGAAAAGTAATGCAATTCAATATTGCGTTACTCCCTTAAAAAGTAACTAAATGCATTACTTAGTTACTTTTTTTAAGAAAAGTAATGTGCTACGTTACTTTAGCGTTACTTTCTCTCATCTTTTTATAACAAAAGAAGTTCTATTTTAGGGCAAATATAAAGTGAGATTAGTAAATGTTTAGTCTAGAACTACAATAACCATCATGTTACTTGTAATGCGTTACATTACCCCCAACACTTGTTGGAAGTATCACATTACAAAATTATATGATATAATATATTATAATAATATATGGTAAAATATAACATATTTTTTTATTTGGTTTGGTTTTTAATGATTTACCAACACCATGAGACATTTCAGCAACAGAAAAAAAAACATCTGCGGGTAAAATAGTGTCTGTTTTGCTGTTGGTGGAATTCGGTGATTGAGATGACTGCAGAGATGGATTCTACATTTGTGAGATGGACATACTCTCATTATTTTCAGTTCATCCGAGAAAAGGACAAGAACGTAATAGTCAAGTCAAGCGCAATCTGTGTGTGTCACCAAGGGAACTCTGTACATCGAGTAAATTAAAGAAACACCTGGACCGGTGCCACGCTAACACTAAGCTAACAGAGAGAGCTGCAGGGTCCGAGAAGAGACAGAATGCGGCAGACGAGAGCACGGGCAAGCCAAGGCAACAGAAATTAGGAAAATCTCTGTCTGCCATTCTGCTTGAACCCCGAGAAGTGAAGTGACTCGTTCACACCTAGTGCATGCCCCGTTTGTGCTGCGAACGTGAATTAAAGGCACGATGTGTCATTTTCACCACTAGAGGTCGCTTATTCAAAACAAAGGCATAGCTTGATGATGGTTGTCTTCCCCTTTACAGCTGGTGGAAAAGAATCCGATGGGACTCATATTCATAGATGAGCTTATGTATTAAAGATTTATTAACGTTACTGTAGTATGAAGCAGGGTGGGGCTGAAAGCCGTTGGACCTGGACAGGACAAGCGCGACACACTGCTCGAGAACAGTGGAGCTTTTATTATGCTGCTTCTGCTTCTTCCGGTCATGCGTATGTGGAGTAATGCACAGCTGTTTTACTATATTAGATACATTTTAGTGTGTTGAATGATATGTTATAATGCTACTCTGTGCGTTCACTCGACGGCTACTATGTGACACTTGTAAGCTAGATCAGTATTAGGCATGGTAAAACATGGTACTCAAGTCACAGCAAATCAAGAAAACGAGATTTAAACAATAAAACTAACTGTTTTGAGCTATATAACAATGAGTCGTTTTCTGAAACACATAATATATTAAAGTGTCTTTGGTGTTTTCAAAGTTCCTACAAAATAAAACCAGAAATTGACGGTCACACAGGTATGATGTCACTGATAGGTGACACGGTCCGTGTCCTGGTTAAAATTGCTTATTATTGGATATTGGATTTAAAGGTACACTATGCAACTTTTCCGTCCGCTAGAGGGCGCCTGTTCAAAACAAAGGTGTAGTTTGAGCGCAGAATCTTGGGACATGTGGTCTTCATCTCACAGCTGGTGGAAAAGAATCGGGATAGGACTCGGGCAGAAATCATGTTCATGGATGCGATTATTAACGTTACTGTAGTATGAAGCAGAGCAGGGGCGAGTGCTGTGGAGCTGAGCGAGGCCGCCGGAGCGATTGTTACTCAAAACACATTTCTCGCGAGCACGGGACTTTTATTATGACGTGACACAGTCGCCGGCGCAATCTCTGCTTTTCCGGTCATGAGTATGTGGTAACGCAGCTCTGTTTATTGTATTAGATACATTTAAGTGTGTTTAACCCTCGAAAACGAGGGTAACGCAGATATGACGCAATTGACAGGCGACTCCCTCACACGCTATGCTCACACGTCCCGGTTCATTGGTAAAAATAGCGATTGTCTCACAATTTACAAATAGTTGGAAACATTTGGAACATTGTAAGAACTTAACAGAACAAAATATATAACACTGGCCTGGTGGTTTTTGGATATTTGACTGCAAAAATCCTACATAGTGCAGCTTTAAACATTCATGGAAACATTTGGGATAATGTAAGTACACAAGTCAACTAAATATATAATATTGTTCTAGTGGTTTTTGCAAACACTTATTGCGAGAGGAAAAAATTATGTTTTAGTCACATAACATCGGTTAATGGAAACTGCGTCATTTCCCAATCATTTTTTTATCGACATTTAGAAAATATCGCAAAAGTTTTTGCACATCTGTAATGGAAACATGACTATGCAACTAATTACTTTCAAATGACAGTAACTTGTAATATATAGTGTATTACATTTTGGAAGTAACTTGGTGTTCGTCCATATGATGCCTTTACAAGTGTGTCATGGAAAAATTAACAGTGCTTAGATGAAGCTGCACTTAATTAAATCACCTCCTAAGGGTGTAATGGGACTGAAAGAGAGTAAAACACTGAGGAAAACAGCATTCTCACCACAAGAGCCTAATCACTCTACAAATACCTCTCTGAGGATCAATTTGGAGCAGTCATCAAGGTCTCGCGCTTAAAGGGCCGCAGCTAATTAAACACAGACCTGAGCTCTGCGAGCAGTGACACTGCCATTAATCTTAAAGTGCAGTCTGCCAACCAGATGGAGAAATCTGGTGGAGTAACTTTGCTCTCGTTCCTCTCCTAAACGCTGGGACATTAGAGCACAATGTTTACAAAAAAAATATTACTTCAGAGAGGAGTGCATTGAACAAAAAAAACAGCATGTATTGAGACTTCCACAGAAATGTTGTGCAGCGGAATCACTTCAGCTTCTCCAGAGAAGACACTGGACTGCCAATATCTACAAAGGCAAAGAATATACCACAGCGTATGATGACAGATTAATGATAACATCCCAAACTACCTTCCAAAGAAACATTTTGACAGGAAAAGCAACATTTATGATGAATTACGCTGGCAATGAGCAAGTTTTCTTAACACTATTCCTCCCCTGCATGTCATCGCAGCTGCAAGCACTGTCTGTATGTTTCTGTTCCCCTCAGAGGTCCAGCTCTGGTGTCGACAGCTTTTGATTGGAGATAACTGCAGGAAATACTTGGAGGAGGGGGACAATCAACTGTGAAACTAAAGGGACTAATTAGATCTCTAAAATTAGGCATATTTCCTGAGCTGGAGTCCAACCCAGTGAAAGTATGTCTCTACTCCCGCCCAACAGGTAACACCCTGACCGAGCCTTCACTTCCATCAAAGCTACATTTTACATTGTTGCCTACTAATTATAGCCAGCTAGACAAAACAACCTCTCCATTTACTTTTGATGGGTGCATTCTGCCCTCTAGTGGACAACTGAAGTATTGTCTGTCTGCCTGTCTACAGTATGTATATGTACAGTACTGTTCAACAGTTTGAAAACATTACTATTTTTAATGTTTTTGAAAAAAGACTGTTATGCTCATCAAGCCTACATTTATTTGATCAAAATACAGAAACAAACAATATTGTGAAATATTATTACAATTTAAAACTGCAGTCCGTAACTTTTGGCGCTCTAGCGATTAATAAACAGAACTGCATGCGTCTTGCGGAAGAACATTGCAGCCGGAGCTACTTCTCTCTGTTTATGTCTATGGCGAGTCACGCAGGGACTGTGCTCCTCCGCAGCGGTTGCAATCAGACTGGTCTGAAATAGTCCCAATATAAACACTTATTATAAGTGTACCACAATGATTCAGGGTAAGACAAAAAACGGTTTGGAAAATGGATTCTTGTTGTACATTCTCATTATATAATTGTTTGTAAATCTTGAACACAAAAACAGTTACGGACAGCAGCTTTAAAATAATGGTTTTCTATTTTAATATACAGTACTTTAAAATATAACTTACTTCTGTGATGCAAAGCTGAATTTTCTGCATCATTACTCAAGTATTCAGTGTCACACGATCCTCCAGAAATTATTTTAATATGCTGATTTGATACACAGTTATTTATTATAAATGTAGGAAATAGTTGTGCTGCTTAATATTTTTTTTTTTTTGGAACCTGTGATACTTTTTTCAGGATTCATTGATGAATAAAAAGGTAGGCCTACAAAATAACAGCATTTATTTAAAATATATATATTTTTTCTAACAGTATAAGTCTTTACTATCACTTTTTATCAATTTAACACATCATTCCTGAATAAAAGTATTGAAGGGGACATATGCAAAATACACTTTTATAAGGTGTTTGAACACAGATGTGTGTCCAGTGTGTGTAAACAACCAGCCTACAATGGTTCTCTAATTTCATATCCAGAACAAGTAAGGGAGGCACTTAATACTTTGTGAATGTTTGCAAATTTCCTTTCTGAATGAGCGTTCTAGAATGCTGTACGGATTATATGATTAAAGCTAGCATAGTTTCTGACTGTATTCACAAAGACTAGAATTATGTCGTTAGTTTTATCCCCAAACTGCTCACCATCCGCCTAATTCATAAACGCACATTTATATAGTCAGGTGACTGACTTTTTACGTTCCCACAGGAGCACCTATACAACACTTTATAGATTAACATGACTGTACATGCTAATCGATGAGTTGAATCAACATAACTCCACAACAACTAACCTTACATAAATGTTTCCACTGCTAACCATTCAGAAACGTCCAGGTCTCCATCTGTGTACGAATCCGGTTCAAACACGTAAGGCTGCACGCCACAACTGGTTATTTCTGACATTTTGGCTGAGTGAGATTTGTTTTGTTGTTGACGGAGTATCCGAAGCTCAAGTAGCCGCTGGAAGAGGCCAGGGAGCAGCAATCATTTGCATTTAAATACGGCGCGTTTTTGCTCTCACCCAAATAAGGGCAAATTATAAGCTATAATAAATGAGCTGAAACTTCAGACACATTCTGGGGACACCAGAGATTTATATTACATCTTGTGAATAGGGACATAATCCCCTTAATTTATTTGAAAAAAGAAAGAAACTAAATTAGGTCACAGACCACAAACTTCTGAATGGTATAGTGTAGGGTATATTGGTATAAAAGTTGCTGTTTTTTAAAAATGATTTATTCAAAGAATATTGAAAAAAGTATATCACAAGTTATGAAAACAAAATTAAGCAACACAACTGTTTCCAACATTGATAATACATCATGTGTCACTGAAGAGTAAGACTGGAGTAATGGCTGATGAAAATTCAGCTTTGCATCACATAAATAAATTATATTTTGAAGTAGCCTTTAAAATAGAAAACCATTATTTTAAACTGTAATAATATTTCACAATATTGATCAAATAAATGCAGGCTTGATGATCATAAGAGATTTCTTTCAAGAACACTAAAGATCTATCTATCTATCTATCTATCTATCTATCTATCTATCTATCTATCTATCTATCTATCTATCAATCTATCTATCTATCTATCTATCTATCTATCTATCTATCATCTATCTATCTATCTATCTATCTATCTATCTATCTATCTATCTATCTATCTATCTATCATCTATCTATCTATCTATCTATCTATCTATCTATCTATCTATCTATCTATCTATCTATCTATCTATCTATCTATCTATCATCTATCTATCTATCTATCTATCTATCTATCTAGAAACAGGTAATTATGTCCCCTTTCTAAATAAAATATATACAATAAGATAATCATGCATACTATGTACAAATGTATAGCATTCTTTAAAAGATAGTATAAAGTACATTTATAGTGGGAATTTATTGTTATCTATACTGCAAACTTGAGCTCTTAACTTTTGCTCTTTCTATCAAACCCAGTGACTGTGCACTTCTGTTATTTTCTACGCAAACAGGTTCATGCCCTCTGTACATCTAATTGTGGACAGTGCAGTTAATTTTTTAACAGAACTCACGTGTTGTTTTCTTCCTACATATTACACACATCTCTGTACGGCCACACAACTCACACAAGCCAAAGTGTACTACCGGTTAACTGAACGATCTCTTGAAAGTTTGTGAATGAATGCTAAAGTGATGTACACAAACAAATAGTCAACTAATCGATTGTGCCTCGTTAGTTAAGACATAACAATCTGGTCATATTTGAAGAGTTGTGATTGAATTTTAGGAAAGATTTGACAAATATCAAGTCACCAAGTACATGTTCCTGGAGCAACATCTTTGTTGATCCTGGAACAACATTACAATCAACTAATCAGATTTGAGGGACAAGTTTACAGTTTATGTCAAGTTTAGGCTTACAACAAGGTTAGTTGTTTCTACATCAGTGTAATTCAATCATTTCCCTCTGATTTTAGGTATAAGTTATGGGTATAGGGTTAGGTTTAAGACTACATTTTTGGATAGAAATGTTTAACAAAATATGTCTTGTAAAATCAGGGTTACTTAATACTAAAATGCATGAAAAAAGCTGTCAAAACCTATGATTTTAAGATACTAACAACACATTTAAAAAACTGTATGTCACTTAAACCTTATAGAGGATTTACAGACATGTCTTTGTCTTAGATGACTAACTAGTATACTGTAAAGTTATAGGGTGGGTACAGAAAGGTTTATCATGAGAGAGATTCTTAGGGTCTCAGCTTTTTATATGCTTTTCAACAAGTTACACAGGACTTATTAGAAAAAAAGTTACTATAAACCAGATTTTTTTTATAATTGTTTCTTTTTTTATGAAAAACAAAACAATAACACTATATTTCCTCATTTGGTACCATTATGCAATATGTAACATAAGCATATTTGTACACAATTTATTAATTAATGTTAGTTCATAGCGAAGCAAATAACTAATTTTAGATACAAATTTGATTTTAAAAAATGTATCAGAATTGATATTAAGTTTAATAAATGCTGCAGAAGTATTGTTTAATGTTATTTCATGTTAACTTATGTAGATAACTAATTAACAAATACTTGTAAAGTACCTTTTTTTAATGATGAAAAAAAAGTTTCAATGATTTGGAGCGGTTGTTTATTAAAATGTCAAGGTGGAGGTGCTCCTTATTTCAAAACATTAGATCAATGTGACAGCGGTCACAGAAATATTTACCAACAGAAGCCGGTGAACTGGGTCGGAGAAAATTCTGCAAAGAAATTAGTATTTCGTTTTTTACAAGCAGTGATGAATATAAAGTTTTGTTATAAAGCTTCACCTAAAACGTCAGCATAAAATTTTCATCTCACTGTATAGTCCAAATTACATTTTATGTACTATTGTCCATGTACAGCTTACAATACAGTGTGTGTGTGTGTGTGTGCGTGTGCGTGTACGTGTGCGTGTGCGTGTGCGTGTGCGTGTGTGTGTGTGTGTGTGTGTGTGTGTAATCAATGTGCCACATTCAAAAATATCCTTTTATTGGTACAAAATACATTTTTACATACATGTTTAAATATATATAATATGTACAATATTTCTTGATTTTTTTTCATATATACACAATTACTTCGTCATTAAACTTTCTTTATCTAGTCTACATCATCTGGAGAGAGGTTTCTAGTTCTTCTAAATCACGTAAATAGAGCAAAAAGCACAAGCTTTAGCTGATCAATACAGAGTAGCTGGCCCCACTTTATATTAGGTGGCCTTAACTACTATGTACTTACATAAAAAAAATAAGTACAATGTACTTACTGTGTTCATATTGTGTTGCAAAACACCTTTGCTGATATTGAGGTGGGATACGGGTAGGGTTAGGGACAGGTGTGGTGGTGTGGGTAAGTTTAAGGGTATAGGGTTAGGTGTAAGGGAAGTGTCAACCGTGTAATTACAAATGTAACTACAGAAATTAATTACTACAGATGTAATTACATGCAGGCATTTTTAAAAATGTAAGTACAATGTAAAAACATGTATGTACACAATAAGTGCAATGTATCAAATAATTAATTAAAATGTTAGTACATAGTAGTTAGGGACACCTAATATAAAGTGGGTCAGAGTAGCCTACTTGGCCTTATTCCCGAGCTCTTGGACATAATTTCATTTCACCAGCATGGACAAACAAGTCTGATCTTTCTAATCTGAATCCTCACCGCTGCATGAATTGTACGAGCTGTCGTAATACTCAGCCATGTAGGGGAATTTATGGATTGTTGGATTCACTTTGGGCACCCAGGCACGAGGTATCAGGAATGATGCCAGGTTGAACAAATCCACAAACACTTTGTAGCGGTCACTGAAAGATGAGAGAACATCGTTGATTTATGGCATAATCTTAAAAATGAAAAAGCATGATCTTTTTAAGCATTTTTCTGAGGTTAAAGTGTTACTGTTTATCACTATGTGAAAGCCCCATAAAGGCATTAAAAATGCGAATAAAAATCTTTTATCATAGTCAAACACTTGTCAACCTATGGATGCTTGTTTCCAGCACAGAATAAAACAATTTAAAAGATAACTGCGACTTTTTATCTCACAATTCTGACTTTTTTTTCTTACTATGGGGTTATGCGCAACAAACTTCTGTATTCTGTAAAACAGGTCTCATCGCTTCCGGTTTAGGTATTTTGTATGTGCTTCATTAAATATAGAGCCGTTTCATAGAGCCTTCTTCAAAGAAGCAAGCAAAGATAAGCATAACTAATGTTCATCGCATATGCCCCACCCATACCCCCATCAGAAGTACGAGATATAAGCTTGCAATTGCGAGAAAAATGTCAGAATTGCGAGTAATAACGTCAGAATTGTGTGATATAATCTTACAAATGTGACTTTTTTTTTGCAATTGCGAGTTTATATTTCGCAATTCTGACATTTTTCTCAAAATTGCGAATTTATCTCTCGCAAATTCCGACTTCTTTTCCCAGAATTTTGGGGTATAGACTTTGTAACTAAAAAGTTACAAAGTCCATTTCTGAAAAAAAAAAATACTTTATAACTCGCAATTGTGAGTTTATATCATAAATCTGAGAAAAAAAGTCAGAATTGCAAGATGTACATTCACAATGGCAAGAAAGAAAGTCAGAAAGTCAAAATTCTGACTATCTCGCAAATGTTAGTTTATATCATAATTATGACTTTATAACACAATTGCATTTCTAAGGAAAAAAAGGCAGAATTGCAAGTTGTAAATTCGCAATTGTGAAAAAACGGCAGAATTGTGAGATAAAATGTCGCAGTTATCTTTTAAATTGTTTTATTCCATGGTGGAAACAAGCTTCTGTTGAAAAAATATTCCATGGAGTGCCCCGACTACTGAACTATGGAGCTGATTGAGATGAGATATAAGAACTATTGAGTAAATGAGCAGTAGTCATGCTACCACGATTTAGACGTCATCCAAAATACAAAAGGAAGCTTAGTATATCAGATTGGCACAGAAAAAGAAAATACACCTTTCTCCGATAATTTGTGAGACACACACCTGACAGTGGAGCGCAGGTAATGGTATCCTGAAGATCCACCTGTCCCTGCCTTACTACCAATCATTCTGTGCACCATACAGACATGGTTATCTGGAGAGAAAGGATTGTGATGTTAATGTGGGATTTGACTGTAGATTTCTGAATGACAGCTCAGAATCAGACTTACATCTCCACTTGGTCATAAGCGTATCGATCTCCATCAGCGCAGTCAGGAGCTGGAAGGGCACCTGGAAGCGAGGCTCTTCTCTGGAAAGGGAAAAATTAAGGATCAAGGTCTGTCTCTACTGTATAATGAACAAAAATAATGTTTGTATGAATATAGTGGATATTACATGAAATGCATACCTATAGAAATAGATCATTAGAGCTCCTTGAAGGGCCTGGTAAGAAAGTCGACGTTCACCTTTGGGAAAAAGATAACATCGCAGCATTGTTAATTAGTTTTTTTTTGTCATTTACTACCAAGGTAATATAACACAAAGTATAGCATTATATTACTGTAGCGGCTTGACCAATCAGACAATTATTTATTATATTTACTGAATAATCCAGGAAACGACCTCACCCAACAAAACAAGGTGCCTGCGACAACCCCCCAAATGACTAGAACATAACGTTTATATGACATAAAAAATGCGGAAGGCACAGGCCATAGGAAAGACACATAAGGCCCATAAAAAAGGACTTATATCCATTAATTCATAGACAAACCTTCTATGAATGAACATGCATATCTCCAGGACATTGTGTGTATGATTATTACAGTCTTGTACGGTGTCTTTTGTATTGTATAATCTGAATGATCAATGTGTTAATACTTATACAACAAGAATCTTTAATAGTTTCTCCATCAACACTCAATCCAGTTACATATGCAAAACAGCATGCTCAAAGACAAGGGGTCGTAAACTTTCCCTCCGAATGTTTAATTTACCTTTGGCGCACTGACCCGCTGGAGGTTTGACCTCCACAGGAGCTAAAGGTTTGACCTTCCTCCTTCTCTTAGTTGCTGTTCTTGTTAAAAGCCAGGAGACTTCCAGTCCGACCGTGGGACCTTTCCCCCGGTGTGCAACCGGAGGGACCTCAGGTTACAACCATTGTAACTTCCTCAACCGAAACAGAATCATACTAACACCGCAAGTTCATCGCTTCTTTGTTCAATGCGGAAGAAACTGATTACAACTTCAACACCAATCAAGACTTTCTCCTGAGACGCTCATTCAATGACTAAGGCATTGCAAGTATTGTACATTTAACTAAGTAAACAGAGGTTTAGTATAAGCTGTAGACCCCTTGTTAACAAGGTGCTTTGAAATAAGAAACTGACGGTTCTATTCAGATGGTAAAAACACTATTCCATAGTTTCATTCATTTCCAGTTTTAGGTTTCATTCACTTTCATTTTCCATTTTTGTGTGATTGTGTGTGTGTTTGTTTGGTTTGATTTAGTTAAATAAAACATTTTGTGCATATTCATGTGAGTTTTGATCCTGGTCCCTGCTTGAAAATCAACGTCAATTTAACGATGCGATCACAGCTAGAGTTACTTTTCTGTGGCCATGAAAAATATCCTTTTTTGAGAGTTAATAGATGATCAATACTGAGTGTTCACTGGACATATTAATTGATTGCAATATTAATTCAGCTACATCAAGTAAATTCAATTGATCCAAATATGTATAGTTAATCATAACAAGTTATTCATATTTCCCCTTTGAGCTAATTTGCTACATAACTTTTTTTTTTAAAGAAACTATAAGAAAAGTTACTAGATGTGCGATGTTGATAACTGTGAAAACGTATCATCGCAGTCTGTTACTGGCAAGGCATTGTGAGCAGTCCTCACCTTTGCTTAAAAGATGTTCATGGCGTTTTGGGTCAAATAGGGCAGTGAAGACCTCAATCTGTTTGTTTAGATCCTCTAGAAGCTCCTGCTTTACCCCAGAATCTTCCATTTTCTATCAGTCAAAGTGATAAGTTAACATTCAGCTCAGTAACATAATTGGAAAAAATGATTGTGATCGGAAATGAGAGCAGAACGAACTTCCAGTTTGTGCTTCTCTATCTTGTGACCCTCGTCGATGTTGGCTTGCAGTTTTCCCCAGAAATTAAATCCATCTTTTTCAAGTCCTGGAGTCCTCTCCAGCCATTGCTACAAAACACATAACAGCATATAACTGAAATTATGGAGTGGCAAAATGTCTATTTATTTTTGACCCTGAAGATGAGAGGTTTTACCTCCACCAGCTGAAGGAGAGTGGGTTCCTGCTCTGAACTCAGCAGGGTCTCACTCTCATGTTCGTGGAAGTTATCTCTGTAGTGTCGTCGATTGTAGGGGACTCTCAAATGATCCGCCACACCAATCTTACCCTCCAGAAGACGGAACTGAAGACTCTGGAACCCAGAGGCTGGGGACAGGTACTCCCTACAACACGAACACAACATAGTCTGATTCATTCACAAATCATCTGCAGCAATTTCTCTCCTGGACATTTACGTTCTAGGGTGGATGTATCAGCAAGATGTTTAGTTCTTTCACTAATACTTTGTACAACTGAGGCCTGTTGTTCATGGTTGTTGAGAAAACTGAGGTTGTGAAAAAGCAAGTATTTTATGAGGTATTTTGACTGAGGCTGTTACCTGAAGTCAAAGAAGTCAAGGGCAGTCATGGTCTCCAGGACAGCAAACTGTTCCACCAGCAGTTTAAAGATCATGGTGATCCTGTGGATCCTGCTCACCACCTTCAGCATGTTTCTCTCATCCCGAACCTGTGGACAAAGCCCACAATACTTAATTTTTAATTTTATCACAAGAAAATGCATCTATATCATGATGCTTGAGGTAAAGTAAACTCTTCTCTTTAAAGTCACACTTATTTTACTCAAAATTCACTTTGTTAGTTTAACTCACATGGTTTTTAATGAACAGGTCCCGAACTGAATCAAGCTCCCACAATATCTGCTTAAACCACAACTCGTAAGCTAAAGGAGAACGCAGGATAATACAATCAGGATCTGTGGAAATCAGTGGAAACCAGACAGTTGACAACACCCACTCCTACTATGGAAGTCAATGGGTGCCGTCAACTGTCTGGTTACCAACATTCTTTAAAATAATTATTTTGTGTTCAACAGAAGAAAGAATCATACAGGTCTGGAACAACTTTAGGGTGAGTAAATGACGACAAAATGTTCAATTTAAATATCCCTTTAAATTGCTAAAAAAAAATTAACGCGAGTGCTAACAGTGCAAGTTTGCATACAGTATGAATACATATAAATAGATTACCTTGGTGGGTAACGATGAAGAGATGCTCATCATGGATTTTGTTACCTTTCAGCTGACTCTGCAAAACTTGAGCGTTCAGCACCTTGTCAAGCTATCAGCAAACAGACTGACGTTATTACACCTTCATGCATTTCTGCTAAATCACTTGCAGCAAAATAGACAGAAATGTTCTATATGAGTAATTAATATTTGGATCAGTACAGATGTCTATAAAGGTTAATGACTTGAAGTTAATTACCTGTAGGTATTCTCCATAGATGATTCCTCCTTTAGTGGCTTTGTTGATTCCCTTTTGGGATTCATCCTCTTCCTCTGCCTCACTGGGCTTACTGGTAAACAATCTAATTTTGAGAAAAAACAAAAAAAAACAATTTGTTTGGTTAAAAAATAAGAACATTGCATTTTATGTTGACAACACTGTTTCGATTGATTTTTTACAGGAAATAAGAACATTTAGTTAAAACTAAATTCTAAAACAACATAATCAAACGCACTGATGCTTTCTTTCAAAATACGGACATCCACTCATGTTTTTCCTCAAAATGTCCAACAGAAATTGATCTTATCAACGTTTACTGAAGGTTATCACAAGGTTCTGGGTGTTTCATTGTAAAGTGAAGCATTTAAAGGTTTACAGTGTCCAATCAAATGCTGTATTGCTAAACCCTGCCTATGCAAGCAGATGCACAAGGTAGGCATGTGAGTGTGTGTTTGTGTACAGTTCACAATGTGGCTGCTTTGGGAACAAACCATTTAGTTAATTAAAAGAAACCATAAAATGAGTTAGTCAGCAACCAAAGAAGCCAGTTGCCAAAGCAATATTTTGCATTTTCATTTAGTTTAACTTCATGTACTAAAATAGTTCAAATTAAAACTAAAATGATTTAGTACATTTAACGGAGTCTTGAAAATGAGGATTATTTAAATGTTCTGCATTTTGATGATGTGCTTGTATCTTGGTCTAATGTGAACTTGATGTTTAGATTTTTTTCACTTTAGCTTCTACACTAATGGTACTATATGTTTATGGACAAGTAAATATTTACAAGTCCATATGTACTTACTCTTTTAAAATGTAACTGAACCAGCCAATGGCATCTCACGACGGTCAGGGGACTTATCACGACAAGGTCATGTGGGGTTAACTGAAACTTTCAGTGAAGTTTCAGTCGGGGGGATCAAAATGCATTGGTAAAACAAGTGCAACAAGCCATGTGTGTCACAAGCACATTATCAAATAAAGAACCTTTACATTTAATCCTCATTTTAAATGCAAAAGTAAATACCTTATTATACACGAATCACTAATAGTAATAGATAATAGTAATAGATATAACCTTACATTTAATGTAATTTACAGTAAAATACTTCTTGCAATTTTTGGAAGTGAAAAAATTATAATTACAATCCCCAGAATTCCATGCGTGACACTTCACATTTGATGTATTTTTGTTGAAATAACTATGGTTACATTAGAAAAATGGCATATTTCCTTATAGGCAAAAAACAGTTTGTGACAAAACAAGTAGCCTACAATGTTCGCATTTACAGTACTCATAAAAGAGTAGGCAAAAAGTACCCGGATGACCTACTACTTCTGGCGGGATGCTGAAGTGTGCATACGATGGACACTTTACTATCCAATGAGGCAATGGGAGAGAATTTGTGAATGGCAGTGAAGCAACATCACCGACGCCGTAGGTCACATGATAATGACATCGTGGTGAATGCAGTACATCCAGATGGCATTCGTACTAACCACACTTATAGAAAATACTTTAGCGGTCGTTTAGCCTACTTGTTTTTGGATTTGCCTGTTTTTGGTGGTTGTCAGTGTATTACAAAGTTCCAAAACAGACATTAGTATTGGTTGGTATATTGTATCAGGTAATGAAAAAGTTTTTTTTTTTTTCTAGTTTAATCTGTCAAACCTAAAATGTTGCTACCGTATTTTTTACAGTAAATTTCTGGAAGCCACTGTAATTTTTTTTTTTTTTTTTTACAGAAGCACAGTTGGCAACTTTGACACTTGCTTAAAGGCATTTTTTTTTTTTTTTTTACCATAATCAAACCTTCCAAGTAACTTTATCTTATTGAGAGCGGTCCTTCAGGGATTGGAACAAAATTGCTGTTACATAAGAGCTGATTTGTGCCTATGTTTTGCCAGCAGTCACAGAATATAACTTGGAGGCCAACTAAGGCCTGACTTAAAAACTAAACAAATCGATATCTTAGAGACCGATCTGGAAGGTCAAATGGTGTCGTAATTTGAATGGGGCTGAAGTTCAGTGAATGCGCAAAATTCTATGCAAACACAAGTAAAAACAAATCACATGCTCCACGGCACACAAGCAGTGATGACATGGAAAATAGTTCACAATAAGTTGGTGCTCAAACGAATCGACCTTGACACTGCTCGAGTCTTTTGAACCCTGACACAGAGTAAAAGATTCTGTGAAGTCTTACACATAAGAAGACTCGGACATATTTCTATAGAACTCAGGGAGATATAACCAATCACAGCGCAACCTTTGGGACCCAGCAGTCAGCAGATGAAGCAATATCCCTCTAACTATGTGAAATTATTGGGTCACACTTTAGATTAGGGTCCAATTCTCAATATTAACTAACCATTAACTATGAGCTTTTCCTCAATAACCTCCTAATTACTGCTTATTCATTAGTAAGGCACTTGTTACGTTTAGGTAGGGTAGAGTGAGGGAAAACGACCACTAAATAAAATCAAGATATGTGGTTGAAAACAGTGGAAGATCCTGGTATGGGTGACATACACTATTAAAGCATTGCTCACACCATTAATATTTTTCTGTAGGCTACTTTTCACCGTTGTCAGTGAAGCAGCTCCCTATTTTATACTGTCTGTCTGTATTCTCACCTGCTAAAAGCCAAATGTATATATTTTGTTTTCTTGTGTACTTACATTATCCCAAATTTAAAAAATATTAAATCCAGCAAAACAAGCTATTTTAACCAGGACACGGACCATGTCCTTGTGCCACCTCTCAATGACATCATACCCGCATTAGCCTTTGATTTTCCTTGATTAGCTTTATTTTGTAGGAACTTTGGAAACACCAAAGATGCTTTAATGTATTATGTGTTTCATTAGACAGGTGAGAAACTGTTTGGAGACATTCATAAGACAGAAAATTAGTTGTTATATATATATATATATATATATATATATATAACTGTGTATATACACAGTTAATTTTATACAACCCCAAATCAGAAAAAGTTGGGACAGTATGGAAAACGCAAATAAAAAATAAAAAGTAGTGATTTCTAAATTTACTTTGACTTGTATTTCATTGCAGACAATATGAAAAAAAAAATATTTCATGTTTGGTCTGGTCAACTTCATGTCATTTGTAAATATGCATCCTTTCCTGTTATTCAGACCTGCAACACATTTAAAAAAAAGTTGGGACAGTAAAGCATTTACCACTTTGTAATGTTGCCATACCTTTTCACAACACTTAAAAGACGTTTAGGGACTGAAGACACCAAGTGATGAAGTGTTTCAGGTGTCATTTTGTCCCATTCTTCCTGGAAACAAGTCTTAAGGTGGGCAACAGTACGGGGTCTTCGTTGTTGCATTTTGCTCTTCAAAATGCGCCACACATTATCTATTGGAGACAGGTCGGGACTGCAGGCAGGCCAGTCAAGTACCCGTATCCTCGTCCTCCGCAGCCAGGACTTTGTAATGTGTGCAGAATGTGGTTTTGCATTGTCTTGTTGAAATATGCATGGACGTCCCTGGAAAAGATGTCTTCTTGAAGGCAGCATATTATGCTCCAAAACCTCTATGTGCTTTTCAGCATTAATGATGCCTTCACAGAAGTGCAAGTTACCTTTGCCAAGGGCACTGACACAACCCCATACCATGACAGACCCTGGCTTTTGGACTTGTTGCTGGTAACAGTCTGGATGATCTTTTTCTTCTTTGGTCCGGAACACACGGCGTCCATTCCTCCCAAAAAATACCTGAAATACTGATTCATCTGACCACAGTACACGTTTCCACTGTGTGATGGTCAATCCCAGATGCCCCCGAGCCCAGAGAAGTCAACGGCGCTTCTGGACATTGTTAACATAGGGCTTCCTTTTGGCACAGTACAATTTTAACTGGCATTTGTGGATGTAACTACTTATTGTGGTACTTGACAAAGGTTTGCCAAAGTAGTCCTGAGCCCTTGTGGTGATAACACTCATAGATGAAAGACGATTCTTGATGCATTGCCGCCTGAGGGATCGGAGATCACTGTTGTTCAGCTTAGGCTTGCGCCCTTGTCCTTTACGCACTGATTTTCCTCCAGATTCCTTGAATCTTTTAATTATGTTATGCACTGTCGAATCTGAAATATCCAAATCTCTTCCTATCTTTCTTTGAGGAACATTTTTTTTAAACATTTCAATAATTTTCTCACGTATTTGTTGGCAAACTGGTGATCCTCAGCCCATCTTTGCTCCTAAAGGATTAGACCTTTCTTGGATGCTGCTTTTGTACCAAATCATAATTACAATCACCTGTTGACATCACCTGTTTCAAATCACATCTTTATTTAACCATTCTACCTCATTACTAGCCCTACATTTCTCCTGTCCCAACTTTTTTTGAAATGTGTTGCAGGTCTGAATGACAGGAAAGGATGCATATTTACAAATGACATGTTAACCAGACCAAACATGAAATATTTTGTGTTCATTTTGTCTGCAATGAAATACAAGTCAAAGTAAATTTAGAAATCACTACTTTCTTTTTTTTAATTTGCATTTTCCATACTGTCCCAACTTTTTCTGATTTGGGGTAGTTTAAATCTTGTTTTCTTGATTTGCCGAATGTTGCCGAATATTGATCTAGCTTACTATAGTGTGCTACAAGTGTCTTAGTAGCTGCCGAGTGAACGGAGTAGCATTATAACATAACGTTAAAAACACTCTGATGTATCTAATATGATAAAACAGCGCTGTTACACCCCACATATGCATGACCAGAAAAAACGGAAGTGGTTCTCTGCAACATAATAAAAGCTCCACGAAATCAAGGGATCATCAAGCTACACTGAAAATGGACTAACCTGCCATTGAGTTTAATGTTTGCTTAAGACAACTCAATCGCTGGGTTAGTCCAACTTGGGTTGTTTTTTACCCAGAATTTTTTTAGAGTTTACTCATTTGTTTCGAATAAGCGATATCTAATGGCCAAAATATTGTGGCTTTAAATAATTCCGTTAATTCGCAGACATAAAACCTCATGATTGTCACACTGTGATTTTTCCATATTTATTTATTCAGCATTAATCATTACAAATACACACATTTCCCTGAGGAAATTGACCACTCCAGCTTTAAAAGAACCAGTGGCTGAACTTTTGCTCACGTTTGATCACATGGATATGACATACGGTACAAAATGAATTAAGCAAAAGTAAGGAGTAACAATGTGTATTGAATGACCTCCAGTAATCAAACACTTTTTTTTTTTCCTGTGCGTTTGTATCCTAGAGAAATTACAAAGATGTGACAGATATGACACAGATGACGTGAACATGGCCCCAGTTATGGAAAACATTTTTTTTCAATACATACATGATTGCTATGGAACTTAAAGGGATAGTTCACCCAAAAATAAAAGTTCAACCAACAGACCCCATTGACTTCCATTGTATTTTTCTCCCATACTATGGAAGTCAATGGGGACCAGCAACTGTTGGTTACCCACATTCTTTTGAGTTCAACAGAACAAAGAAACTAAATACAGGTTTAGAACAACTTGAAGGTTAGTATATATGGAGACAATTTTTATTTTGGAGTGAACTACCCCTTTAAAGAGTGACATAACAGATATTTGAGTTCACCTGCAGGTGTAAAAGTGAACAAAACGTGCATAAAGGTCCAGGTTTCTTATTGTGATGTTCTCCAAGTTCTAGCAGCAACCTACTGCCTCCTAGAGGAAGAGAAACTGATTGCCACACCACACAGTTCAGATCAAGACAAACTTAACCATTTAAATAAAAATAATAATAAAAAAATTCAGCATTAACAAGACCAATAATTAAAAAAAGAAAAAAAGAAAGAAAATAATTTAACATTCCCCAAACCCAAACGCATTTAGCATTGCATTCACATTTGTTAAGGACATACATGTAATAAAAGAAAAGGAAAAAAAAGAAGCAGTCGTGTTTGTTAAACCATCCGGGCTCAGTAGATGGTGCGAGTAGATGCTTTGAGATGGTCATTTATAAAATTAATACATGATATAATCATATAAAGGTGATTTGTTGTTGCCTCGTTCAAGGAATGCCCGGCAAACACGCGTTTATGATACAAACAGATATGACACGAGACAAATACAGCTGAAAAGAACACGTCGCAAATATGCCAGATGATCAATACCATTTTAAACGTCAAACAGTACCAAAATATTGCAGAAACGGAGCAATAAAAAGACAGATTCAGCCCTTTTTCAAAATAAACTGAAGAATTAAAAATGCCCCATATACAGCAAAACAAATCAACATGAACTTGAAAACCAAACAATAAATAAATGCAAAAACACATAGGAGATTCTGTGGCAAGGTTGTTGGATTAATGTTTGAACTTCAAAGTTTGCACATCTCGTTAATTCCATTTTATTCAAAGAACATTTCATTCCAAGGTTCACGTAGAAAAAGTAGATCTTTAATACGTTTACAAATTCATTATAAAATGAAGTGTTACTATTATTAATTTTCCATTTGAGTCTTTTTGATGGCATGAATCTTACCTCAGTGACATGACTAATCAAAACTCTTCAAAATGCACAATGAATGGCTTGGACTTTCAGATGAGCAACAATACAAACTGTCAGTGTAAAGGAAAAAACAACAGTGATCACCTGCTATTGCTTAGTGGCTCTTTTCAGGAACACCACATGTACAATTATATGATAAAACCAGTTTTTTGAACCTTTGTTTCATTTTTTTTACAAATACTACCAAAAGATACAATGAGACAAACCTGCAAGTTGAGGATATTTGAACTGCACTTTATAAATTATGCAAATCAATCACATCTGGAAGAAGGGGAGGGATCATCTGCAACAGATTTCGAACCTTCAAATGATCGTTTAGGAAGAAAAATGTTTTGTTTTCTTGATTAGCAGCAAAACCGTTAATAAGTCATGCACGAGTAATACTGTTAACTGGCCAATTCTGAGTGATTTTAATCAGCAACCTGCTTTGATTTAGATTGCAAGACTTCAACATACAATTGTCAGACACACAACAGTCCTTGCTTCACAAAAGGACTCCATTTTAAAGCTCTATCATTTGTACTTTTTCCTAATGTGCCCTATTTGCTCTTTCCTGTTGATCCCCAATGTTTTCAACGAAACCGGTAAAACGTTTCAGGATGGATCAAATCAAAACCAATCGCTAAATATTGCGCCAGGAGAAGTGAACAAAACACTAACGACTTTCACAAATGTTTGGCCTTCCACAAGTGAATCCCACCTCGATTCTTCCATGGGAAGAGATATGAAAAGCAAAGATCAAGTATAATTATATATCTACGTCGATATACATATTTTTTTTTAAACGAGCTGGCTGAAAACGAAGCTGGATCTTGGATTCTGTGAGCCACTAGAGTTTGGTTTGTTCCGCATGCAGCGACGGTTTCCAAAGCGTTTGCATGCAGCCCCTGCCGCGGAGCCTGTAGAGACGATGCGCTACAGTCTACATCAACGGGAACGATGCTTGAAATCCAGTGAAGAGCCTCCTTGATATCTGTAGGACCACGGTGACTGAAATCATGGAGAAGAGCCACATTTGGTAATGAGTTCAATGACTTTGCGGTCCACATTATGTCTTAAGGGAATATCGGTGACGTGCTGACAAACGGCACGCCTGTGTGGGCGGAGCTTCTACAGTTCCCAGCCTGTGAACCCCGCCCATTAAAAAAAATCATCTTGTGCAGAAGAAACAAAAGAGAAGTCGAAGAAGAGGGAACTCGAAACATCTTTGAAGTGTTATTAAAAACTCTACGTCGCAGGGTTTTGTTTTTGGTGTCTTTTGTATCGGTTTTAACAAAATCTTTAAATTTGACAGTGTTTAGAGAACTTCCTGGTGGTTTGGAAGTGCAATACGGAGTGCGAGAGGGTGGAGATGCTAGGAAACGGCCTCGATCTGGTAGGAGCAGTCGTCCGGATGAGTGGCGGCTTTGGCTTCAGTAGTGCTCTTAGGTTTGGGAGGCCAGTCGGGATCCACGCTCAGCTCTTGGGCCAGGTGCATGTACCGAGCCTTGGGCAATTTTCTCCGTCGGCAGCACAGCCAGGAGAGGAATCTAGATCCAAACAGCTCTATTCCTTCCTATAGACACACATACACACACATCGGCCAGAGAGGAACACAGGGGAAGGTGACGATAAGAGGTGGGTTTTTATCCTTTTCTTCAGACCTGTAATGGAATCACTGTAAACTACAACAACATGAAATGAGAGATTCATATTCATCTGCAGGAACAACGTCAGAGCCTTTACAGGTCTGCCTGAAGAGTATGTCATGCCTCTGAGCACATGCAAGGGTAATGAGGTTTTATTCTTATCCAAGTTAATGCCAAAATTCAATGGAATTTACATTTTTGCTTTAGCTAAGCTCAAATGGTATTAAAAAAAATGTTCCGGGTTCAAATCCATGGCATGCTGTCAGTTACCATAGAAAATAGCTTTGGCTTGTCATCAAATGTTATGTGGATCCACTGAAAAATGGACACTGCATTGTGATTAAGGTTCAGTTTTAAAAGACTTGCTCATTATATGTGTTCAAATGGAGCTAGTAAGACAAAAACACTTACCGGTACTAACCTAACGTGCGTAAAGAGATCAAATTTTTGAGCCATCTAATTGTATACAATGAGAAAAATCCACTCACAGGAATCATATTTGTAAAGCATAAATCCATATTTTGGTATAGAAGCATTAAAATAAGTTCTTTAACAAAATATGAATGTATAAAATTTCATCTTCTTAACCCTTCTGAAGGCCTTGCTCCATGGACTGTAGACAATTTTTGCTTATTTTAACAATCTGAGGGCTCAATTATTTTTGGTGGTAATTGAAGACAGGCCACAGATTGTCAGTAGAGCTCCATTTAAAACCGGGACATTCCGTTAAAGGAACATTCCTGGTTATTTGCAATCTAAAGTCTAGCATTATAACTTAATGACAAGCTAAAAAAAAGTCAACCTGGTTACTTTCTCAGCATCAAGATTATTACTCTTTACTAAAACTGTTCAAATTTGTTTTCAGTAACTGAAAAGAAACTATAAAAAAACAAATAGACGAATGATTTAAACAAAAAATAAATATAATACTAAAATAACACTACTCCCAATGTCTGAAGTTCATCCACCTACAAAAATAGTCCCACTTTAAAAGGATGATGCAAGCAAGTATAAATGATGTGTCTGTGATAACCGACAGCAGGCCACAGTCTCGTTTTGAACCTTTAACATTCATTTAAAGGAATATTCTGAGTTATTTACACTTTAAAGGGGACATATTATTCCCCTTTTTACAAGATTAAATATAAGTCACAGGTGTCCCAAGTTTCAGCTCAAAATACCCCACAGATCATTTATTATACCACGTTGTAAATGCCGTTTTTGAGTGGAAGCAAAAACATGCCGTTTTCGTGCATGTATCTTTAAATGCAAATGAGCTGCTTCTCCCCACCCCCCTAGTTATAATAGACTGTGCCTTTACAGCTCATGCCTTGGATATACTGCCAAAAACAAACTAATGACAACTTAACTACACTACTGTTCAAAAGTTTGGGTTAAATGTTTTTGCAATAAGTCTCTAACCAAGGCTGCATTTATTTGATTAAAAAATACAGTAAAAACAGTAATAGTGAAATTACAATTTAATTACAATTTAAAATAACGGTTTTCTATTTTAATATATTTAAACATTTTATTTATTCCTGTGGTGGATTCTTTGATAAATAGAATGTTCTAAAGAACAGTATTTATTTGAAATATAAATTTGTAATACTTTACATTTAAAGCATACTTACTGGAAAAAAAGTGTTATTACTTTAAAAAGTAAATACAACAAATTAATAAATAATCTTACTGACTCCAAACTTTTGAACAGTGGTGTAGAGTAAAAAAGTGAACCTGATTGCTTTTCATCAAGGACTAGTTACATGGCACAGCAAATTATACATTGGTTAAAGGGATAGTTCACCCAAAAATGAAAATTACCCCATGATTTACTCACCCTCAAGGCATTCTAGGTGTATGAGACATTCTTCTTTCAGACGAATACAATCAGAGTTATATTATAAAAATTGTCCTGGCTAATCCAAGCATTATAAATGGCAGCCCAAAATGTAAAGCTTAAAAAAGTGCATCCATCCATTATAAAAGTAATCCACACAGCTCCGGGGGGTTAGTAAAGGCCTTCTGAAGTGAATCGATAGGGTTGTGTTAGAAAAATATCTATGTTTAAAACTTTATAAAGTAAAATATCTAGCTTCCGACCGGCCGCCTTCCGTGTTCAACTTACAGAAAAAGCGCAACTGACGCGACGATAATGTAGGATAAGCGTTTTAAACTGCGAGAGGCGTTACACTTGAGTTAACTTAAGTTGAATACGGAAGGCGGTCTGCCGGAAGCTAGATATTTTACTGTATAAAGTTTTAAATATGGATATTTTGCTTACACAACCCTATCTATTCACTTCAGAAGTCGTTTATTAACCGCCCGGAGCCTTATGCATTACTTTTATAATGAATGGATGCACTTTTTTTGGGTTCAAATTGTGGCCTCCCATTCATATTGCCATTATAAAGCTTGGAAGACCAAGGACATTTTTTTTATATAACTCGATAAATTATTGTATTCATGTGAAAGAAGAATGTCATTTACACCCAGGAAGTCTTGAGGGTGAGTAAATCATGGTCTAATTTAGATTTTTGGGTCAACTGTCCCTTTAAGCAAAACCAGAAATAGAAAAATGCTTTCCATAGACATTAAGTTGCAAACAACCCAGAATATTCCTTTAACCGAACCAGATGCTTCTATAGAACACACAAAACACAATGTATCAGAACTTTAGTGCAAGTTTTGCAATTCACTATGTTAGATGTCAAACTTTGCTCTGTTTGGCACATACCTGCACCGTCATTCCAAACACGCAGTTTTAGCAGACGCATAGCTTACACACGTATGCAGTAGTTGCCACTACAGAAGGAGCATTAGAGGAAAATGGGGGAGTGGGGAGTGGGGTAATCGTAAGCCCCCAGAGCATGACAAAACAAGAGTCCCCACAGGGGGCACTAGAGAGCGTTCAGAAAAATCATGTTGGCGCATGCAAGACCAGATGTTAAAACAGGGTGTTGGGTGAGAGGGAGAGAAAGTGAGAGAGGAGGAAGGAGAGGGGGAAAAGAGTGAGTGGGAAAGAGTGCGGAGTGGACACCAGGAAGTGAAAAGGCAACGGTGAACAGAAGTGTCAGATTTTTCCCAACCTGTGGTGTCGGGCCTGCAGGGGAGACGCCATAGCTTCCCTGCTTGTCTCTGCTGAACACATGCTTCCATAAGATGACGTCAAGCACGACGGTCTAAAGAATATCGCAGTAGGGCGGAAAGAATGAAGAGAGCTACGGATCACATGGCTAGCAAAAAATTTATGGTCATCATTTGTTTCTGCTTTTTCTTTGTCAAGAGCAAAACTAAATACATTTCTTATTGAAAGGGCAGTTTATTTTTTTTAGATTGTGAGTTAAAGAGAAACAGAGGGATGCAAGAAAATTATATTATTCTGTCCTAAAAAAATAAAAAAAAATCAGTTCATTGGAAATGAACATACAGCGAGGTCACAGAATCGAGTCCCTCTGATTGGCTGCTGGAGTCTAGTGTTCTACTGATTATCAGGTGAGAAAGAACGGCTGAGAAGGGGCGTGACCTGTAGTCCGCACCAGGAAGTCGGCGGGATCTAGAGGCGAAGCAAACAGCCACTATGCCACTACGATGATTGCTGGCATTTCTTAATCAGCATGAGGAGTTTGCCCAAAGAGGACAAGCGTAATTTGACCTTTTCTTTGGGATTCAGAGGCAGAAGGAGCTGCTGATGGAATCAGGCACGTCTCAAAATATAACTGCTGTTTCCTTATCCTGTGAATCAGCCTCAGCAGAGCAGACGGAATTTACTTTTGTGTAGGGATGGGAATCGAAATATATCAATGATTGAAAAAACTCATACTAATACTGTTATACCATATTTTTCATATATAAGGGGCTTTCAATCCAATAATTTTTTGTAATTTATTTAATTACTTGAAATGCTTATTAATTTAAATTAATCGTTTTTAATTGGGTTACAGCAAGAGCAGTGAGTTATTGACCCTGGCTGAAGGGTCCACGAGATCATCACCAAATACTGTATATATGAACTAGCAATAGAATACATTCTAATTCCCCCAACATTGATTTGAACAACAATGACAAGATTGAAATGTTATTTCTTTTCATATGTGAATTTCCTCGATATCCTGTGAACTTACCTCGATGAACGCACTCACAAAGGTGTTGCCCAGCACGATAACCACCATAGCCACACGCCAGCTCAAAGGAACACACACGAGCTGAGGAGAACGGAGACAATGTAAAGAAAGAACTTCTTAAACATGCAGTAAGATCAGTGCAAAAATGATTTAGAAAGAAATTAAATGCAGACATTTACAATGTTACAAAAAATGCATTTCAAATAAAATCCTTGGTTTTCACAATAATATGAAGCAGCACAACTGTCTTCAACATTGACAACAATAAGAACTGATTCTTGAGCAGCAGATTAGCGCATTAGAAACATTTCTGATTGTGCGACACTGAAGACTGGACTAATGATGCAAACATTTTTTCTTGAATAAATCACATTTCAACTAAAAAAGGTTAAGCTGTAATTTTTTACAATCATTACAGCCATGCGAGTATAATCTTACAAACCCCAAACTTTTGAACGATTATTTTATGTCTAGGTTTTATAAGGTCATAAGTGATAAAAATTATTTAAACAATCAATCAATTATTAAGAAACAACCATACCTCCAAAAATGTATAGATTCCAGAGATTGGGACAAACATGATGAAAAACAGAAAAATAATGAGAATAAAAGCAGAAAGAACAAACGGCCCTGAAAGAAACAAAGCAGACAACCAGAATGAGTCAATGAACAGTCAATGAGAAATAGATTTGGATTTCCCATGTCAAAATTCGAATTCAATATGCAAATCACAATGATATCTTAAACGGCTTTAAAATATTATATGAATAACATCAGGGATTACAAAACATCTCTGTCTGTTACACTGCACTGTGAATGCATAAAGTTGAAGTTGAAGGTTCATCCTTACAGTTCTTGTAGCTGGGCTGGCGGAAAGGTTTTCCTTTGGAGAAGACAATGGCAACAATGAGGTACTGAAAAGAGGAGACGAAGAAGAGTGTGGTATTCACATCGTTCGTGATATTCTCTTCTTTGGTCGCTGTGGAGTTAGTGGAGTTATCCATGTGATGGGGAACAGAGCAGTTGTAGAAACTGTAAATTAAAGAACAAGCAAATTACAAAAATGTAACTAGAGTTGCGGAAAGATTATTAGATTTAAATTGCAAATACAAGCAGTGTTGGGGAAAGTTACTTTGAAAAGTAATGCATTACAATATTGCGTAAATACCTTCCTTAGAACTTTTTTGTTATAAAAACAAATCGCATTACTTTTCGTAAAAACTATCTATTTTTGGACAAATGTAAAGGCCCTTTCCACCAAATTTACAAATAATAAGGGTGCTTTCACACTCGCTTTTTTTTGTTGCGCCCCCGGGTTCGATTTGACATCCGAGTTTGGTTCGTTTGGATGATGTGAACTCTGTCTTCCGAACTCGGTGCGCACCCGCGAACCGTACTTGAGTCATCTTAAACAGGGTGGTCTGGAGTTCGGTTCATGTGAACTCCTGTACGGTTCGCTGCTGATGTGAACGCAATCGTATTTTTTAAACTCCATTGTTGATTTGAATAGCAAACAACTCATGCACCGCAACAGACTTTTAGATTGAGATAAAATGCTGCATGTTCAGAGCCCAAGTCCCACCTCGCAAGATGGGCCGTTTTAAGGGGGGACATTTTCCCTAGTTCCTGGGGAAAGTTCCTCCTCGCGGCTTATGAAATCAATTTGAAGACCTTCTGAATGTCTTGCAGTACCATTGGTGACCTATAGGGAGGACTTAATTGGAAGCAGTGCACCATACTCACTCTGGCGTGGAGTCCCAGTCGAATTTTTGGATCAAGAGAAAGGCCAAGATCTGGAAACCCAGGCAAATGAGAATCTGGGTCAGAACTGAGAAGAGGAGAGGACCTGAGACGAGACCGGAGGGAGGTCTTCGGGCGACAAGCTCCTTCCATGCGGAGTTCAAACTCACTAGGAGTGGATGCAGAAAGCGAATGAGAGAGAAATACAAGAAAAAAAGAAGAAAAAAATCAGTGGTGGAAAATAAGTAGTTTTACTTACACAAGTACATTTTTCAAGCATCTGTACTTTATCTGAGTATTTTTCTTAGGTAAGAATCTTTACCTAAGCATAATATCATACATTTTACTCCATTAACTCATTTCATAAAAACACTGTTTCATGTTTATTTCGAACTGAAGAAATCGCGACTCAATTTAAGAACGTGCCAATAAACCTGTTGAATTGGTTCAGAAATTGCACGGAGCAATTCATTCACGAATTGCACTGATCCGATTGTGGCTGTTATTGAGTCAGCAACTCACTGATTCAATAATCGGGCCAAAATGAATTGGGAACTGGGATATTGTCATAGGTTGAATTCCAAATTTTTGTATTGATTATTGTAGATGAAAAACATATTTAGGTAATGACTTATTTGTGAACCAAAACTGCTGTAATCGTAAACAAGTAGTATAACACTAAAATCTAATTTTGCTTATTTGCAGAACAACACACACTAAAATGTCTGCACTAAACTTTCTTATTACTGCTGATAATGACTAGTACTGGCTAGAATAAATAAACATGGCTCATTGATCAGCACTTTATACTTTTAATACTTGAGTACATAAAATTAACTATTTTTATTTAAGTAATACTAAAAGCGAATACTTTTATTGGAGTAATATTTTATTAAGGTATATCTCTTTTACTTTGATTTGTGTACTTATCAATGCTTACAAGTAGTTAATAATGTACCTCAATTTCCATGAGCTCAAACTCTTTAAAATCTAAATGCTTATTGAAAACATATCAGAATTGGCTATTTACTCGATTATGTATTTCGATGATCTTATGATGCAATGTTATCACAACGGATACTATGTAGAATATATTATTTCTTATAATAAACTTCATTTTCTGTGTGCCTCGGTCTCACATTTGGTAAGTTAAATATAATGTAAAATGCATTGTGAAGGTTTAAAGGTCAAAAAGAATCCACTAATCGTTTTACAAAGACTAGTTTGCCTTATTGCATAATTCATAAAAATTGAAAAGATAGAACAGGCAATGCTGAGATAAATTTGAGCTAAACAAGACATTACAGATGATACTCACTGGTGAAGACAATTAGAAGAATGATGGCTATGTCGATAAAGAGAAACTGGAAGTCGCCCAGGTTACTGCCAATCTGAAATGCATTATTAATGGATCAGGGTTGTATAAGAAATCTCAGCGAGAACTAATACTCTTTGGTAACTCACAACCTGTCTTCAAGCATAGAAAACCAAGTAAAAGATGAATAATAACTACGGTTCAGTGAATTGTTGTGGTTGAAATCATGATAAGGGAACTTACGGAGTAGAGAAGGGCGACACTGAGGCACTGAATAATACTGTACAGAGCCATGAACTTAAACACACAGAAGGAAGTGATGAGAGCCGCTCGCCCTTCCCTATGGAGAAACAACAAGTGAGATTTTCTGCAAACAAGACATTTTGCACAAAGAACATTTGCCATTGGGAAGAACTCTCTACACTGTTGAAGGCCAACCTCATCTACTCCAAATGATTCATTTTCAAACCATTTCATTTTGAATCATTAATATCATTAAAGAATAAAGATTAGTTCACCCAAAAGTGAAAATTCTCTCATTATTTACTCACCCCCAAGTTGCTCCAAACTTGTATTAATTTCTTTGTTTTGCTAAGATTTTGAAGTATGTTTGCACCACAGTATTTTCTCCATACTATGGAAGTCAATGGTGTACCTCAACTGTTTGGTTACCCATATTCTTCATATTACCTTTTGTGTTCAGCAAAACAAAGAAATTAATACAGGTTTGGAACAACTTGAGGGTGAGTAAATGACAGATAATCCAAAAAGGAAAGTTCTGTCATTTAGTAATACCCCAGTTCATAAATCATAAGCAGTTTCCAAAGAAACCAAGCAATCAACAAAATGTCCCGTCTGTCCCTGTGGTGCATAAAGGTTCAGTAAGCGAGTTCTGAGAAACGCTGTTGGGAATTGAAATGTTTTGCAAACATTTGCTAGATGTCTGTTCTGTGTGCGCTGGAAAAAATGTGTTTGTATATAGTCCTGCTTGTGTAAATAAGAGAAAACTAAAGTGAACTGGACCAAACCAAACCACCGAAACACTTTTTTTATCCAATCAGCAGTAAGGGGCGTTTCCGCTCATGATGGGAGAGGAGAGAAAGCGAGCAAGAGAGATTTATGTAGAAAGAGAGATATTACCAAAGAGGAAAAGGTCAAGGAAAAAGAAAGGTTATGATCAGGCAAGAGCTTTAGGAAGCTGTCCAGCGCTGGAGAGACATTACGGCCCATTCACACGGGACTTAGGCGTTAGCGCTTCTCATTTACTTTGAATGGGTGACATCATCCGTTGCTGAACTGAATTGTGGGTTCGGTCGCTTCACTCGCGTTGCAAGCGGCAGAACTTAAAGATTTCTCAACTTTTCAAGCGCCAACGCAGGCATCATCCAATCAGATCGCCGAATGCAAATAGGCGCTAGCCAATTGAGTTCATGCGACCCTAGAGCAGACGTGTGATTGGCTGTTGTCACTATAACGGCCAAGCTTCAGCCACGCCCTCCGTCAAGCGTTAACGCCGAAGCCCCGTGTAAATGGGGCGTTAGAAAGCCTCTCAGGTTGCTTTGTTTCAGCTTGATAAGCTAGTAGCATTATGTTTTTTATGCTGCTGTTGAGTCACAGCTGATTCATCCATACTTGCGCGAGCTGTCTGATGCGCCAGCCGGTAGTCGATGTCTTTGTTGCATAGTGTGGGGCGGCGCAATGAAGGGAGGGGTGTGTTTGTTTGGATGTCGACTTCAACTATCAACAGTGTTTCTCAGAAATCGCTTACTGCACCTTAATTAAATCGCACCACTCTAATCAACTGATCAATTGTTGATGTGTAAATGCGAAACGTCATGCATTTTTGGGTTTCTGAGGTCAGATGCCACATTTTTGCAGTTTAAATATATGCTGTTTTTGGACTGGAGATGTTCTTTAACTAGCAGCACCTTGTAGAACAATGAACTCTGTTCCAAAAGATACTGAAAGTTTTGATTGTTCATTATAGGACTTTTTTTTAAACAGAGCTGTGCTGTGGTGCAGTTAGGACACCTGATCAGATTGGGCACGCATGTAATGCTGGGAGTTGTGGAGGTGAAGGGAGACGCCACTGAAGCCTCCAGCTCTGACAGGGAGATCCCAGCGTGAGCTCTCTTCAGTGCCTGAGCAAGAAACAGACAGACGTCATCAGCTACACATTACACTTTCAGAAAATATGACAGGTGTAAGAGACACATTACCTTTGAAAAGGTTACAACCGATTTTTAAAAAGTCTCTTACCCCACAGTCATTCGCTCCATCCCCACACATTCCTACAAAATAGCTGCAGCAGAAGAAAAAAAGTTTAGCAAATAATGTTTTTCTATATAAATATATATTTAAAAATGTGACTGTGATGCAAAGCTGAATTGTCAGCATCATTACAGTCTTCAGTGTCACATGATCATTCAGAAATCATTCTAATATGATTTCTTATTTGTTGTTATCAATGCTGCTGTGGAATCAGTGATCATTTTTAAAGGGCTCTTTAATGAATAGAAAGTAAAAAAACTTTTCACAGTAGTGAATTTGTTCCAAGTGAGAAAATTACCATTATAAAATCCCTGTTTTTCCTTTCAGAACCCTGCATTTAGGTCAGTCGCACAAAAGGTGCAGTTAGGGATGGGGGATTAGAAATTAAATCTAATTAGATATGAAAAGATAAGCCATCGCATGCGTGTGTGCGTGTAAAATACTCACTCTACACTTTCCAATGTCTCAACAAGCTGAGTCTTCTGGTCAGGCGCCATCCTTGCAAATACTGTTCCATGAAGCACCAGCTACACCAACAACAGTAAAAACACCATAGATATCATACGTAATTTGACGACGTTTAAATATAGTATAAAAAAGAAATCCGCTTTCAGCCAACCTTCTGTAGCAAGTCCTGGAAATGCTCAATAATTACAGCAAAAGATTTTCCGCTCATGGCAAAGTGATACTGTTCCTGAGGTCTCGTCTCAGAATGCCCATCTTCCATAATAATCTCCATTTCCTGCTATCAGAGAAAACAAGTACAGAGAGATAATGATGCTAAAGCTTTTTACTTTATCGATCACATTTGTGGTCTTATTATTATTATTAATAACATGCTACATTTATATAGCGCTTTTCTCTGCACTCAAAGTGCTTTACATGGAATTGTTTAACATTGGTTTAACATCTCATCCAAAGGATGGTACTTTTTGACAGTACAGCATCCGTATCACTATACTGAGGCGTTAGGACCCACACAGACCACAGGGTGAGCACCCCTACTGCCTCACTAACATCTCTTTCAGCAGCAATCTAGTTTTTCGCAGGAGGTCTCCCATCCAGCTACTGACCAGGCTCAGCCCTGTTTAGCTTCAGTGGGAAACCAGTCTTGGGCTACAGGGTGATATAGCTGCAGGCAAAAGTCGCCATTAAATCAGATATTGGTGGAGTGGAGAGTTCTTTTTTTTTTTTTTGGAATATTGAGTATCACAAATAATTAATCATTGCACTTTTTTTTTCTACTTTAACCAAAATAACTTCCCCGCCCTTTTTTCAGAGACTTCATCTTGAGGTCAGTAACAGCAGTGGCAGATTCTGGCCAATAGATGGCGGACTGACCTCTAGTTTTGTGGGCTTGTTCGAGTGTTTGCTGGGTTTGTCGGCGTAGTGCCAGTTGATCTTGGCAGCCTGGCCGTCTTTAGGGGGCAGAGCGTCGGCAATAATGACTCTGTCTTGCGGCTGAATCATGCCGCAGTCTCGTGCCACAGAGATGGCTGTCAGCATGTTGTCGCCTGCAAAAAAACAAGAAAGAAACTGTTCATAAAAGCAATACACTTTGGTAGTAACTTTTAAATCCCATCCTTTTGGACCTTGGTACACATGCAATATACTGATAATAAAGGTACTTTTTCATTAGCAAACACAGATGATGGCTGGTATCTGGCAATGACCTAGACAGTGTTCCACATGATTGTAAGAGTGGGTCATGTACAAACTCAATCTGCTTACATTCACAATGCTGCATTCAGTCTCGTCTGAACTTTGGAGCACTTGGCTGGTAATCTGGAGAGCTGAGAACCTTATTAGACAAGATTCCAGAAATACCTAATGAACTAAGCTTCAAAGCTCCCAGACTCCTGTCTGTCTGTCTGCGGCTGGTCACTCTAAAAGCCCTACCATCTTTAAACAACACTGACATAGTTTACTTGATTAGCTTATCAACAGTGGAATAACACAAATAAGGTAAGCAGTAAGTAACTGAACCAGGTTTGTTGGGCAAAAACTGAAAGTATCCTATCAGAAAGGCCCCAAGCACACCTGCGACAAAACATGATTTCTAAAGGATCATGATATAATGAATGATGATTTCTTTATTTGTTATTATCAATGCTGCTTGTGGAATCAGTGATGCATTTTTAAAGGACTCTTTAATTAATAGAAAGTGAAATCTAACATCCTTGCTGAATAAGTAGCATTATTTTTTTAAAAATAAAATAATATCTTACCAACCCCCAAACTTTTGAACAGTAGTGTATATTCATTATAGATATTTTCTGGCTTCATGGGCAGCACATGTACATTAACGCTCAAAAGTTTGGCGTCAGTAAGATTTTTTTTAAAGGAATTAATACTTTTATTCAGAAAAAAATAAAATAAAATTGATCAAAGGTGAAATCAAAAGACATTTATGTAACAAAGAAAAATTATTCCAAATAAATGCTGTTTTTTTTTTATTCTTTAAAGTTTCCTGATCAGCATATTAGAATTATTTCTGAAGGATCACGTGACACTGAAGACTGGAGTAATGATGCTGAAAATTCAGCTTTGCCATCACAGGAATAAAATTTAATCTTACAATATATTCAAATAGAAAATTATTTTAAATTGTAACAATATTTCACAATATTACGGTTTTTACTGTATTTTTGATCAAATAAATGCAGCTTTGGTGAACATACCAGACTTAAAAAAAAAAACTTTTGACCAGTATTCTAATATAAAATGTATGTGAATAACTATGTTCAACAATTTAAAAAGACCCTTTAAAAAAAAGAATATTCAGGAACTGTATTAAAGGGATAGTTCACCCAAAAATGAAACCGAAGCCATTGACTTCCAAAGTATTTTTCTCCTAATATGGAATTCAATGGCTACCGTCACCTGTCTGTACTATCAACATTCTCTAAAATATCTTCTTTTGTGTTCAACAGAAGAAAGAAACTCACACGGGTTTGGAACAACATGAGTGTGAGTAAATTACCATTTAAATTTTTGGGTGAACTGTCACTTTAAACACCCAGGTTTTCTGAAAGGACACAGCCAGGAAAAGTAACCAGTTGGACATGTAGAGCGCAAAGTCATTTTTACCTGTGACCATAACCGTGCGTATGTTGGCACGTCGTAGATCGTCCAGCACCCCTGGAGTTTCTGTTTTCAGCTTGTTCTGCATGATAATCAAACCCAGAAAATCCATATTTTTCTCAATTTGATCCCTGTAGAAGAGAAACCAAATACAATGTAGCATTAAACCCATAAATGCACAATTTTTTTTAAAGTTTTGATTGCCAGTAAAGAGTTTCATGACGTTCAAACTTTACCTATTAATGTTCTGCACTTTGTGAAATGTAAGTTTGGATTCTAGCCGTCTGTGCGCCAGCGCGATGACCCGGAAGCCCTGTTTAGTGTAGTCCTCCAAAACCTCTGCAAAATCCTCTGGTACTGTGGTGCGTTGAGAGAGAAACAAGCAACATCAATCCAACGCTGGTTTGAAATTCAAAAAAGATTATATAATAACGGACAGAACTTCCACTGACCTGACTCTTTCTTACACAGGCTTGCCACAACCTCTGGTGCTCCTTTCAGATAGGCGTCCATACGTCTCTCTCCGATCTGACGAACGACCACGCTCATTCTTTGCAGGGCGGAGGAGAAGGAGAACTGCCGCACAATACCGATCATATAGGACGCCTGCACGAGAAATATCAAAGCATGTACACACCCATATACGTCTACAATGAAATTCATATATTAATAGAAGCCATTGTACAAGTATAGTATAGAAGTATGGCCATTGTACATACCGAGAGCTCATAGAGTTCTGACAGTTCCTGAAAGGAACCCACAAGAAATTAGAACAATGTTTTAAATAAATGCTACATAAATGCTCACCAAACATGCTGTACACACACATATTATGTAAAAGTATGTAATTATGTACATTATGTAAAAAACTTTTATTTTGAATACGATTAATCGCGATTAATCGATTTGACAGCACTAAAATAAAACACTTTCATTCATCAAGGACGCATTAAATTGATCAAAAGTGTCAGAGCCAAAGCCTTGTGGGAGGAGCTCTAACATATAACGCAAAAGGGCTTCGGATGACCCGAGTTTGAGTCCTGACACATGGTCCTTTCCCGATCCTGTGCTCGCATCACTTCCTGTCTCACCATGACTGTCCTATCCAATAAAGGCAAAATGCCAAAAAGTGACAGTAAAGATATTTATGATGTCAAAAAAGATGTCTATTTCAAATAAATCCTGGTATTTTAAATAAAAAATAAATAAATAAAATAAAATTATAAGCAGCACAACCGTTTTCAACATTGATGATAATAATAATAATAATAATTTCTGAAGGATCATGTAACACTGAAGTCTTGAGTAATGACTGCTGAAAATTCATTTGATGAATTCATCTGATGACATTTCAAAATGCTCACCATGTCCTGTTCAGATGATATTACTGGTGGCGGCAGAAGCTGATTTGGTGGTTTTACATAAGTGAGTTCAATGCGGTCATGTTGAGCCGTCTCCTCTTCTGTGGCTTCCACCAACATCTGAAAACCATAGAAAGAATTCAAAAAAAAATACAAACATGTACAACTTGTTCCAAAACTCAAATGATGATATTATAAACTGTTCTCCTGTCTCAGCAGATACTGACCCAGCCTGTGGCCTCGAACATCTTGAGGTCGAGTGGATCTCCAGAGAGCTGACCCTCAATCTTAGTGAGGGAGTGACAGGTGGCCATGCAGGAGACAAACTTGGTTGTTACTAAACTCTTATCATCTGCTTTTTCTTCTGAATGGTGGAACCTAGGGAAGAGAGATTCTTTGGTCAGAAAGACAATTAAAGTTTCCTCCGTGTTCATTTAAAAACAACTGAGTATGTTCTGGTTTATCTAGTTTATCTCACCTGCCATCATCTGATCGTTGAATTCCCCACATGTCCAGACCATCTTCAGTGAGGGTGCCTGTCTGAAATACAGAGAATATTATTTTATAATCATCCTTATATTCATATTTTACATTAATAAAATTAATTCATATTAATACCAATAATACATAAGAAATAGTTTTATTGGTAACACTTTACAATGTTTCATTAGTTAACATTAGTTCACTACATTAGTAAACAGAATGAACAATACTTCTACAGCATTTATTAATCTTATTTAAATGTTCATTTCAACATTAACTAATGTATTAAAATCAAAAGCTGAAATAATGCGCCGTGAACTAACATGAACAAACAATGAACAGTTGCATTTTTATTAACTAACGTTAAAGATTAACAAATATTGTTAAACATTAACAAATACATTGTTAGTTAATACATTAATGTTAACAAAAGACCTTACTGCAAATTTTTAGTTTCAAATTTTTTTTTTTGTATTATCATTATTATTATTAGTAGTAGTAGTAGTGTTAATTATAATTGCTACTATTATTAACATTGTTGCTAAAAAAATATAACAATTTATTGATTATATTGTAAATTATTATTGCATGTACATTACCATTCAAAAAATGTGTATTATTATTATTATTATTATTAGTAGTAGTAAGGTTAATTAGTATTAGTAGTAGTAATGTTAATTATAATTGCTACTATTAACATTTTAATAAATATTATTTTATTATTATTATTATTGGTAGTAGTAGTAGTAGTAATAAATCATTTAAATATTAAATATATTTTATTATTATTAACAGTAAACAATAATAAATAATTATTAATTATAATATAATATTAAACAAAATAGTGATTAGATAAATAATAATTATTAATTAAATAAATTAAACTCAGTATTATATCAATTTAAGTCTGAGTACTATATTCATTATGGTCACAACTTGTAATAGTTACTTTAATGAGCTCATTGTTTCTTAATAGAAATCTTAGCTAATAACATGTATTATCTCAGAACTGTACATTTCTGAAACATGGACATTACTTGGACAGTCACCTCTGATAACAGATTACTCTAAAAAAGCTGCTTTGAAATCATGTGTTGTGAAAAGCACTATACAGATAAATGTGAATTGAAAATGTGAATTAAGTAATACATAGTTTATTATTAGACACCGAGGTGCCCAAAACGTCACCCCCATTGACCTGAATTAACCATCATTTTACAAAAATAACCGATTAAATCATAATGTGTGTGTGTTAAAGCGGATTTGTTTTTAAAAGACATCCAGAATATCTGACTTTAATTTCATTTACCACTAATTCAGGTTTCACCGGAAAAAAATGACTTCAGCTTCCCATATTTACCTTGTCAAAGCACACTAGGTTCAGCTGCCCACAGATGTTAATTCTTTGTGGGCTGATGGAGAAGATCCCCACTTTCTTGAGACGCCGCTGAGCATAGACGATGCCCGCTGTCATGGCTGCCGGCAGCGCAGGGGGCACCGTGATGGTAATAATGTCCAGAGACTTGACTATGATTTCCTTAACTGGTTCCTGCAGAGTACACATCATAATAGTGAGGTGCACTTTTTCCACACTTTATTTACTAGATTAATTCACTGAACAGGTCACATTTTCCTAGCATTTACATCATTTAAAATTCTGCTCAAAGCTGCGTCCTAATAAACACAAATTCTGTTATATATCCTACATCTAAGAGGGACTGACATCACAATAGAAATGCTGCTGCTCTTTTAAAAACAGAAAAGATAAGATAAAAACCTGATTTATGATTTTCATGACTAAAGAATAGACAAAGACGATGCTGGCAACAGCCACCAGGCACAGCAGGAACAGGTAGGCGTCCCGGTACAGCTTAAAGTCTGTGGGTTTGGGGTACAGGATAGACCGGATGAGCTGCCCTTTAGCGGTGCTGAAACCTAGAGAGAGAAAAGAAAAAAAACACATCAAGAAACTGCGTTTTAAGCATCAGAAAGGCAACATTTATGCTGTCTACTAAGGCACCAAATTTAAGACGGCATCAGATATATCCCACAATACATTGCAGTAGTTCTGGCTTCTAACCTGTCCGGACCACCACAGCTTTAACCATTTCTCCCGTGTAGTAGCGGGTCTGTATGACGTTTGTGCCGCAGAAGAGCGTATGCCTCTTGTGTTCCTCCGTGCTGTAGATAGTGTCACCATCCCCACCCTTCTTGTCCCGCTGAGGGTTCGGAAGGTCTGTCTTGGTGACCGGAACACTCTCACCTGAAGGCAGGAAATGAGAGAGGAGAACACAGAAATAAACAAAAAATAACAGTATTACCAAGAGAGAAATAACTGTTACAAATGATAATTTATTAATAATAAAACGAAACTTGTATCACTATTAAAAGTTAATAAGCATGATGTTTATTATTTTTATTAGCATGTAAAATCAAAACAAATTTAAGCGAAGAAAACTAAAGTAAAAACTTTCATCTATCCATCCTTAATATAATACAATAATTAAATATTATAATATATAATATAATATAATATATAATATAATATAATATAATATATAATATAATATAATATATATATATAATATAATATAATATAATATAATATAATATAATATAATATAATATAATATAATAATATAATATAATATAATATAATATAATATAATAATAATAATATAAAAGCCCGGTTGTGGGCTCGGGTTGTGATGTTAACCTTTATGATATCACATTTATATGCAGCCAATCACCTGTGAGCATGCTCTCATTAACAATGCAGGTTCCACAGATGAGCACTGCGTCACAGGGCATGATGATCCCGTTGCTAGGGATAACAATGACATCACCGGGGACCAAGTCTGTGGACAGGGCTTCCTCCGTTTCTACACAGCAAAGAGAGGGAGAGAGGGTGGGGAAGAGTGAGCAGTGAAATAAAACCAGTCCGTCTCAGCAGATCACTTATTACCCATGATTCCTTGCACAGGAGGCAGAGTGCTGACTCATCGTGACTTCGGCCACTGCATCAGGCTCCCTGAATCAGGTAATCCAGGCCTGCAGCAGTGCCAGTCATCACAAATGTACTTAGAGTGAGGAAAATGCTTTTTCAGAACATCTGAGCCGTACCGTTTTCGCCCCTGTAGACGGTAACACGAACAGTACTGTGTGTTGCCACCATGTCGTGTAGCATCACATATTGCTGTAAAACAAACGAAAATGTTCGTGTGAAGAACAAATTGGCCTGTCCAGGCAGCACAGATAATCTACAAGGCATATAAAATACACACATTAACTGATAGCATACCAGAGTTATGCAATCAGAAAATTAGCATAAACTCTAACCTTGGATACACCCCATGACTAACACCTATGCTTGATAACTCTAAAATCCAACTTCATACTGATCTATTAGTAAAGACAACATGGAATCAAATTGTTACATTACAATAAATGTCTTTCGTTTTAATATGCATGATTCATCAGTGCTTGTTATTGTAATTTAATAATAAATTATATATATATATATATATATATATATAGATAGACAAATAGACAGATATATATTACAGAGAGAGAGAGAGAGAGAGATTTTGTGCTTTTAATAAAATATTATAGTTTATTTACTTAATTTTTAGGCATTGCGTCTTATTAATAAAATAGAATTTAAAATTGTAATATATTTAAAATAGTATAGAGTTCAACATTTATAGTATGTATAGTGTAGAATAAATATGTTGTATATTTAAAAAAAAATGGTCTAGAATTTTTATATTGACCAAATTATAGGTTAACACAGGCCAAAACTTTTTTTTTTTTTTTTACAATTCATGGCATGTAAATATTTTATGTAAATATATACAAAATAATTATTTTGAATAGTATAGAAAATAGCATAGAATTTAAATTATCAATTTTTTCAGTTAATGGCCAAAACTTGAAAATAATTGACTTTTTCGTTCCACTCAAAATTAAATATTTAGCAAATGCCGTTTACAAGCCAGCTTACCTTTTTAATAGTGTAGAGAGAGGTAGCTATTGAAATGACAGACATGACGACTATGGCCATTGCGTAATAATAGTATTCATCGGTACACCACAAGATAACACTGAAGAGCTGGAAGATGTAGAAAGGATTGAGGACCTGAAAAAGAGACGGAGAGAAGTTTTAGTTCACTTATTTCCAGTTCCTGAGAAGACGGTCTCGACAGCAGAGTCAGCAGTGCTGTGTCATGTCATTCGCCTGGGTCAGTTTCACATTTCACTCGTACCTCCTTAATTAGCAGCTTGAAAAGAGAAGGCACTTTCACGTCTATTTCGTTCAGTCCGAAAAAAAATCTCCTAAAATAGAGAAGAAAAGGACAAAATTTGATTTGTACAGTCAGTTCAATACAGTTCAGGACTCAATAATTAGGATAGCCTACCAACACAACAATTCATTTCTTTTTATGTGTGGAAATACATTTTTAAATATTTTAGAAATAATCGGTAAATCTTTACAGTAATCTCAGGATTTACTAATAGTTTTTCAAATCAAGTTACATCTATTAACTAAACTAAAAAAATAAATCATTCTAACCAACATATTGATCATTGCTAGTTCATGTTAGTTATTAGTTAAATTAACTAATGTTAACAAATGAGACCTTGTGAAGTGTTACCAAAATATTATACAAAATTGTGGATTTTTAAACACTAAAAAATAATGGCATATTGTGATTTGTTTATTATTTTTTCATCCATCTAAGCGATGCGTCCACGACAAATCACAATTACTTTGGTAATTTCAACCAAACTTAATCTATGTTGGCCAACCAAGGTGACCTTTAAATCAGCGGAATTGGCAAAATAACATACAATCATAAAAATGTGCTTTTCCTTGATGTAATGAAATACTTAAAGCCGCATGTACATGGTCAATAACGGTGCTTTTCCAATACACAGTAACAGCTCGCCTTGACTCACCTTGCCTTTGTTTGGTTTTCCACTGTGTAAAAGTTGTACCTGTACCTGCTTCCAGGTACTTTTTTTGTATCACCTCCGGCGAGGTTCTGAGCGAGCTGAGGCGATACTAAAATGTGACGTGTAAACATCACAGACTGCTGATTGGTCAGAGATAATCGTCTCTATTCACTGCGCCATCATTGCACACGCCAGACAGAGTATCCTGAATAACCGCACCATTTTTAAATAGTTTGGCCAGAGATTGCGTGATATACCCATTACTACTATGGCAACCCGGAAGAATGCGCCACGGTCAAAGGAGGAGGTGCAGACTTTCCTTTGTTTGGCTAGCGGGTGTGTGTCGTGTAGAAGATTACGTCACGGCAGTTTCCTGCGGCGTCGCTATGACGACCAGGTACTATTGTGGAGGTAGACTCAGCAATGGAAAATGGAGCGAAAAGCGAGCAGAGTCGAGCTGGTACTGGTAATGGAAAAACACCAAAAGCACTCTGACCCCATATGGCGCATGACGGTTCTGTCAACTGGCCAAAACCCCTCAACAGGTCAACCTTTTTGCTGAGCCTTTACCTCAAAAAATTACAAATTCAGGTTTCACCTGTACTCCTGCTGGTTTTTGTTGAGCCCGATGCTGTGCTTTGAGTGAACGGATGAGCTGGTCATGCTCAGATCCTCCAGGCCTCTGCAGAACAGAGACGAAAATAGTTCTAATAACAGTTAACAGCAAACATTTACACTAATCTTAAAGAGACAGTTCACACAAAAATGAAAATACCCCATGATTTACTCACCCTCAAGTCAGCCTAGGTGTATATGACATTCTTATTTCAGACGAATACAATCAGTTATAGGCGTTATATTAAAAAAAATGTCCTAGCTCTTCCAAGCTTTATAACGGCAGTGAATGGCTGTTTGTGTTTCAAAGTCCATAAAAGTGCATCTATCCATCATATTTAAAACTTTAAAAGATGTAATCTCTAACTTCCGCTAACTGTCGTACATGTGTTCCAGCGTATAAGGTAGGAAATCTGAGAGATTACTGTCCCGATATTTAAAAAAATCTATTCACCAAAAACTTGATAGATTGTAAAATGAATCCATATGAATCAAACAACTTAACCCAAGTCTTCTGAAATGACTCAATATCGCTTTAAATGAACAAGCTTTTATGTTCACATATAACACTGACCAGCAAACATCATCAACCGCATTTGCCTGACCTCATTGGTTCTTACTGAAGCTCAAACATACTGCATAACACAGAAGAATGAACCCCATTGGTTCTTACTGAAGCTCAAACATAGTGCATAACAGAAGAATGAACCTCATTGGTTCTTGCTGAAGCTCAAACATAGTGCGTAACAGAAGAATGAACCTCATTGGTTCTTGCTGAAGCTCAAACATAGTGCGTAACTGAAGACTGAACCTAATCGGTTCCTGCTGAAGCTCAAACATACTGCGTAACACAGAAGAATGAACCCCATTGGTTCTTGCACGTCAAGCATCAGCATATTTCGACTCGCTCCTACGAGTCTACACCCCTACCAGAAGCCTTCGCTCAGGTAAGGAGCGTAGGTTTATGGTACCATCACAGAGAGGCATGAAATCCCTCTCCAGAACTTTTTCATTCACCGTTCCTGGCTGGTGGAACAATCTTCCTACCTCCATCCGGATGGCAGAATCACTGTCATCATTCAAAAGACAGCTAAAAACTCATCTCTTTCGTGAGCACTTAACCTTATCATAAAAAAAACAACAAAAAACCTCTTCTCTTTTATTCCTTCCTTATTCTAGCTTAAGCTTATTCTATGTAATGTCCAAAACCTGGTATTTAAGGCACTTTTTGCGTTTTTCGCCTAGTCATGACCGATCGCTTCCTGTACTCCTATGTTGTAAGTCGCTTTGGATAAAAGCGTCTACTAAATGCCTAAATGTAAATGTAAATGTAAGCAAGAATGCTTGAGCTTCTGTGACCAAATGTAAAAGATGCAAACAATTGCTGATCAACGTATATGTGAATAAATGTTCTTTTACTTGTGCTTCATATAAAGTTGTGACTCTTCAGAAAACTTAAGCTGCTTTTCCACCATCGGGCCAATTTACAAACCGTTCTCGGCTCAGAATTGTCAGCAAGTTTGGCTAACCGTATATATGATAAGCTATAATGTAATGGTAAAAAAAAAAAATCTTCATTTGTGTTCCAGAAGATGAATAAAAGTTTTATGGGTTTGAAGCAATTTGGTTAAGTAAATGCTGACAATTACAATTTTTGGGTGAACTATCGCTTTAAGATTCAGGAGCTATAATCAGAAATGCTTCCTTACTTCAGTACTTCAAAGTTGTGGATGGTGTCGTTCCAAAAGTATTTAGTGCTGTGGAGGGTAAAATAACGTATCTGTAATATAAAAGGAAAAGAAAAAGACATTTATTCAGTCACAAATGAAGCTTAAAAACTGTGGAATTACATCATTTGTGTAGGAAGGATAAGACCAATTTTGTGCAAATAATACCTGCACAAGCTGGTCCTCTGGATTCCTGGTGATTTTCCCAGGGGCGGAGTCAGAGGGGTTGTGGGCGTGGTCGTTGGCCTGAGGTGAGGCAGGTTGAGGAGACAGGTTGTCGTAAGGGTTCCTCCCAGGGGCCAGCATTACCCGAACCCTCGCTCGAAACCAACGCTTAAACTCATCCTTCGGACAAAAACAAAAATGATTCAGACACCAAATATTATTTTTTACTAGTGGGTGCAGGACACTATAGTTCATTTATGTCAGAGAGGAGAGTAAAATAAAGTAAACTGTGACATTATACCCAAACATAATTCATATACAGTGGACTACCAGTAAAATTGATACAAATTTTGGACCAATATTATTCAGACATTTTGACCTGACCATGTTTTGCTTAAGTGTTTATTCTTTAATTGCCAGTGTGACCTTTTACACCACAGACTGAACAAAAAGAAGCATTGCTTGGTAATTGCTTTACCTAAATTGGTATTATCTAATTGTGTACCTAAATTTAACAGCTAACAGCTGATTGGTTTATTGTAATCCATTACACACCTTTCTATCAAAGTTATCTGACATTATCAAGATTAATTTGTTCTGACAGTTTAACTGAGTTCTTGTCATATTGTAACACCATTTTCTAAACTATAGCGAATAAACTGTGATAATGTGAGAAAATGTTGAAGGTATCTGAATGCATTTTGGTTTGACTGTATAACCAAAACAATGGCATTTTCTTTTACAAATAGGCAACACCTAAAACAAATTGTGATCTTAAAGGGGTACTTCAGCGCTGGGAAGATAAATCTGTATTTAAACTGGGTCATTAATGTAGTAGAAATGTGAAATTATTTTTGAATTTGGTTCCTTCTAGACTGAGAAAACACAAAATGTATTTTTGTCTCATGGGGATGAAAGAGAACAATTCCCAGAACGCACTGCTTCACTGCCCTACTCTAGGCATGGCTAGTCGGCTACAGGATTACTGGATCACTTGCCCACCGCGTTCATTTTCAGAAAATCAGTTCAGTTAGAGACACTACAATTAAAAACTGAACGTGTCTGTTCGATATAATGCGAGTGAGCCGATTGAGCGTCACGGCACAAACGCAGCAGGATCGGATTACATTCATCACATGAGCTGAGGTAGTCGAGGGATTCGCGGCTGCATTCACAGCGCGTGATTAGTCTGGCGCGTGTTCAGTTCATGTCTTTGGAAGCTTAACTGTCATAGGAAGTTCATTTTAAAAGTTAAAACACTCACTTTGCTCTCCACCGCTCCATTTACATGAATCTCCGCAGCTCTGCGAGCCGAGTGCTGTGAGTGCGATGTTGAAAACATGTGGAAATAGCACCCTCTGCTGGCTGTAGTCTTTAGCCTCTGGCCAAAAACTCCTCCGATGACGCAAAATGACGATATTTGCGTCATCGGAAGAATTTTTCCAGAAATAAAATACATAATTCTCTCGTCTCAGGGTCATATGAGGGGGGGAAAGTACTGGGTTTCTACTGATACAAAGCTTAATGCTAATCGCTGAAGTAACCCTTTAATGAACATAAACACTAGAAATGCTGCAAAGAAAGGATTTACATGGTACAGGCAATTCTAATAAAACTGAGGAATGAAAAAAGGAACGCAGTGTAGCATTAAAGAAATCCAAGGTCATTTTAGTAAAAAATGTGTCTGTTTTACTTTGACAAGTGACGTACTTGATTGCAGGTGTTGACATGTAGCACACCGATGCACTATAATTATGACCGGCAGCCATTCAGCTGCCTCAGAGTGGGGTGTTATCTCCCACTGAAGAACATGATGCCTGAAGCATTACAGAACTCATAATTATGTTGAAGACTATCAAGATAAAGTATTTGAAATATTTATCATTTATCATTCATAAACTCATCTACATGAAGTAGTAATGAACTAACAATGAGCAATACATTTGTTACAGTACTAATTCCTCTTTGTTAACCGTTTTGTTTATGTTAGTTCAGTGCATTAACTAATAGTAACAAAATATAACTTTCTATTTTTATATAATGTATTAAAACATTTTGAAATTAACATCAGCTAAGATGAATAAGTCTCTAGGTTTATTAATCATAATTCTTTAGTGCTCATTTATTTATTGCCATTTCCTGTCTTAAAATAATATTTAATAATGTTTAAAATAATATAGAATACAACATTTAAAGTATGCATTGTGTGCAATACAATTTCTGTATATTATTTATCTGTTAACAGCACCAAATTATTATCAACTTGTTTTTTATGTTTTTTGCTGTATGCATTTTAATTTATAATTTTCATCTGCAAGTAAAATTTAAATACAGAAACATTTTCTTCAATATAGAAGATCTAAGAATTTCCAGACTCTTCTAGATTCAAAACGCAAGGTGTAAAAAAGGTTATGTAGAGGTTTAAGACATACAGTGCTTCGTAAGAGGGCGACTTCTGCGTCTCTGACAGCGGTCCGTGTGCAGGTGGCCTTCACACACCATTCAGGCATCCAATAGAGCAGAAGGAAAAGAAACCCGCCCGTACAGAGACCACCTAAACCCACCAGAACCAGCTTCCATCGACACAGCCGAAACCCGCTCAACTCCTGCACAGAAAGAAAATTAATGAAAGAATGAGTTTAATATAAGGGGAAAAAAAACAGAGGAAGGAGAAACAAAAAGAATATTTACCATCTCATCCTCCAAACCTCTGTTGACAATCTTCAGATCTTCTTTCTCCATCCTGAACTTCAGTCCTGGCTGGATGACTGTTGCGCTCCTGCACACACACACACGCAGAGATCACATGCTAAGTGTGTGTGTAGTGCAGTAAGGATTGTGTGAGGCCCAACAACAGCTGTTATACCATTGCTTTGTATTGACAACCAGCTGACCTGAGATGACACAATTATGCGCACACGTAAACACAAACACTCGGAGAAGAACTTCCTGTGAGTCATGATCCTGAGCACTACAGCTGAGAGCCATGCTGAGAGTCTGAGAGCCAGACAACAGCTGTCAAACCAGTCGGCAATTTTGACAAATCAAACTATTTCAAATGTCTCTCTGAACTGAAAGAGATTTATATGCACAAAGTCCAAAATTTTAAATTAATTTAAGTTAAAAATTCTATCAGCTTATTAGGTTTCAAATCATTTTCTTTTTTTACATTACCAATTTTACATTTGTATTTTAAAACATATTTGTGATTAATTAGGTATTTTTTCATAAACAATAAATACACACCAATCAGAATAACATTATGACAAAAGCCGAATTGTGATGGCTAGACAAATGGGTCAGAGCATCTCCAAAAATGCAGCTCTTGTGGGGTGTTCCCGGTCTGCAGTGGTCATTATCTATCAAAAGTGGTCCAAGGAAGGAACAGTGGTGAACCGGCCACAGGGTCATGGGCGGCCAAGGCTCATTGATGCACGTGTGGAGCGAAGGCTGGCCCGTGTGGTCTGATCAAACAGACGAGCTACTGTAGCTCAAATTGCTCAAGAGGTTAATGCTGGTTCTGATAGAAAGGTGTCAGAATACACAGTGCACCGCAGTTTGTTGCGTCCACCACTGAAAGTGCCAACACTGAGCATCAGAACTGGACCACGGAGCAATTGAAGAAGGTGTGATGCTTCGGGCAATGTTCTGCTGGGAAACCTTGGGTCTTGCCATCAATGTGGATGTTACTTTGACACGTACCACCTACCTACACATTGTTGCAGAACATGCATACCCTTTCATGGAAACAATATTCCCTGGTGGCTGTGGCCTCTTTCAGCAGGATAATGCGCCCTGCCACAAAGCAAAAATGGTTCAGGAATGGTTTGAGGAGCACAATAAGTTTGAGGTGTTGACTTGGCCGCAGAAATCCCCAAATCTCGATCCAATCAAGCATCTTTGGGATGTGCTGAACAAACAGGTTCGATCCATGGAGGCCCTACCTCACAAATTACAGGACTTAAAGGAACAGCTGCTAACATCTTGGTGCCAGATACCACAGCACACCTTCAGGGGTCTAGTGGGGTCCATGTCTCGACAGGCCAGGGCAGTTTTAGCAGTAAAAGGGGGACCAACACAATATTAGGAAGTCATAATGTTATTTATGCCTTATCGGTGTATACATACACAGACATGCAATAATAATTTTTTTTTTATTTTTTTTTTAAAAAGACCCACCATGACAACCACCCCCTCCACATAATTTTTTTTGTTCCTTAATGTGGGAACACCACATTACCATTTGGAACTATAGATTTAACACAGATAAGAATAAACATGACTCTGATTAATATTTTCCACAGAGGAAAAAGTTGATGTTTTTGTCAGATTTTGAAACCAAACTGCTCACGTTATTTACATTAGAGAAGGTTAAACTATCCTTCTTACAAAACAAAATCAAACCACTCCAAGTAACCACCCAACTGGAAAGCTTATTTGCTCACTAAAGTTCCTTTTTATTCTCACTTTTATTCTCAACTGGTTCTTCCAAACATTGAGAATGAAAGATTAATGGTTGAATTTCATGTCTGTGCGATTCAGAGCTGCAGTTGTCTTGAAGAGTGACAGGAATGTACAGCGTCCTTGTGTGTGTGTGTGTGTGTGTGTGTGTGTGTGTGTGTGTGTAACTGAAGCTGTTTGCTGAGGAAGGAGTTGGGGATCAGTGAAAAACAGTGGGGTCAGTCATTCCAAGAGGCTCTTTCCAGCTCTCATAATCATTAGACAAACTGGCCAATCTCACCACAATCCACCAGCTGGACAAAGTCTTGGCAATAAAAGTTGGCAATGTTATAAAAGTATTCTGTAACCTATTTAAGGATTTATTCACCATTTACACTATTGATATATCTATATTTATTCACCATTTATCTTTTGTAAGGTTAATCTCATGAAGCTTTTACAAACGAATGTCAGAAGAATTAAGAACATGTACCCCCCCCCACCAAAATTCTCAATGGAAAATTTCTTCTGTTCATTCCATTGAAGTTAGATGCGATTAAAACATGAACACACTGGAGAGCTGCTTTATAATAGAAACTGAAGTTGTAAGTCTAATTGAAAGTGACACTAACACTGTTTTTTCATGTTTAAATCTGTAAAGCTGCTTGCTTTAAAGCAATCTAATACATGGACTGCTATATAAATGAACATGAGACTGAAGTTCGGAATTGCAGCTGGCAAACACCTTCCAACTACCATTGGTCCAAATACGTAATAGGTAGGTGTGGCTCTGAGACTCCGCCTTCTTTGAGGTGGAAATCTTCTCTGGTTAATTTAATAGGTTAAAACACATCTTAATACCAGGTGTAAACAGGGCCTAGACTGCAAATTGGGGTTGTGTAGCGTATCTTGAAAAAAACCTTTACTGTGAGTATATGGGGGCCTTTAGAAGGCAACTCAGCTCACTAGGGGACAGCAGGGAGGAAACCAGCACTGTGCTGGTGTGGTCACCTCAACAATAGGGCAGTAGGGAGGCATCATGGCAGAAAACAGGGAAAGTGTGTGTTAGACAGACGGGTGTCAGTGGTCATGTCCCACTCACTGCTCCCTGCACTCTGCCACAGGCCCTGATCTTATCAGGCCCCCGCACCCGTACAACACACCACGGAAAGGGGAAACCCAACTCAGGACCGAGCCCTTCCTACCATTCTGGAGCAGCTGCTATGTGGCCACATTATGCTCTCAGCTACAATTTCGACGCAAATCGCGAATCCAACATGCGGCTCTTTTTTTTTTTACTTCCTCTCGAGCAGACAGTACGATGAATGCAAGGAAACACTGCAATCATAAACCTGACAGGCCTATTTACCCAACCCATTTCAATGTGTCATGAAAGTACGCAAGCAGTTATTTAGTGGACACTTTTTTTTTCTCCAGACAATCTTTCAGTCACCAACCTAAGTTTAATTTTACAGCAAAAAAGACCATCTTAAAACCAATTAATATCAGCAAGAGCCAGAGCTGGAGTAAATTAACTAATATTTAATTTATTAGATTCAGGTTAAATTTTTTATTTCTTATTAATATTTGAATTCCTTTTCGGTGTAAAGCACTTTAAAGAAAATAATCAATTTCATAGTAATTCAAAGATGAACTTAAAAACGAGAGTTAGATGGCAAAGGTAATCTAAATGTAAAAATAGGAAGAAATGTTAATTGAATATACAATATCAAATTGATATATTTTAAATATTAAGCAATCCTCAAAACAAATCTCTACCATCAGCAGATTACCAATATATCATGCATTTCTATTCACTACACACTACAACAACAAAAAAAAAGAACAAAAAAGTAGGGAAAATAAATTCATAGGTTGAGAAAACAAAAAACCTGAGGCAACCAGTTTCAGGACATTTTTTGTATACTCAACTTATGAAAAAAATTGGCCTGTTCTTTTATCAAACATAATATAATAAGTTCTGCAAATTTTAAAAATAATGTTGTTACTTGTGGATGCGAGTTCAATTCACTTGCTTTTTAAATTATGCTCAGCATTAACATTAGAGTTACTACAGCCTGTTAGTTGTATCCTCATCACAAACTTGTGTTTTACAACTATTTAAGTTGCTCATAATAAAGTGCCTAAAATTAACTTTAATTTATACAATGTCAAGTTTTTTACTTTTAATAGTTCAACCAATTTTTAAAATAGAGATTGCCTGACAAAATGAAGGAAAGGTTTTTTTCACAATGTATACATATCTGATTACATAACCACTCAAGCCTCATCATGCAACAGTATGTAGCAACCTGTTAGTCAAAATGCAAATGTATCTCAAAATACATGCATTTTCAGTAGCTTTGATAAACATGCATCTGCCAAGTCATACTTAGTCTTCAGAAAGTCTCCAACCCTGATTAATTGTCTAATTTTGTTTCTGTTACACCTCAAAATTGTAGGTTAAGGTTAAGGTTTGTTTCCACCAAGGATGATAACTATAACGATATAGAGTCCACACCACAACTACAACAGCTCAGAGGAAAGATATCATTGGAATCCCTTTAGATAAACAATAAAAATTGCTTTTTTTTTTAGGTTGAGCATTTAAAGTGGCAGACAACAAATGTCCAACACGTGCTTACAATAAACAGATTGTTATTGTGCGCTGGTGTGGACAATAATCGAACTATTGTTAAAGTTATCTTTATAGGTGTGAACTCCTATTTCTAGATTTTCTACGTCAAAATTCTTTACAACTCTTCACAATTTAAGACTGTAGACAGATGTTATCCTGAGCCATCATAAGGCTTCAGAAGATTTGAAAAATTGAGTACACAAGTCATTCTGAAAACCTTTAAGGGCCACTTTTGTCTTTTTTGGACCTTGACAGCTCTTGGTTACCATCATGTGCTTTTTGTTATATAGGAAAAGAGTAGCAGAAAAGCACTGGACGGAAGGTGAATCCTAACCAGACAAAACATTACGTTGGGAAACGCCATAACATAACTTTTCGATGTTGATCAGAGTTTTCATCTTTTCATTTTTTTTTTTAAAGATGAACTTTTATTTACCATACTTTCGATACAAACATTTTTTATATGAAAAATATGCAGTATGAAAATCATTTTCAAATAAAAGCATTTCTTTACCAAAAAGCCTTTTTCCAAAAGGTACATCTTAAAAAAGGGGGGGTCATAATCAGGGCCGTCTTATATATGGAACGATGCGGTATTTATGTGCTTTATGTAATGTTAAAAGCTACTGCGAGTTTGAATATAATTTTGCGTGACCTTTATAGCCATACTGAAATAATTCACCTCAGATCTCGAAAATAAATTAGTAAACGAGACTGTTTACATTCTATGACAAAGACTGTTTAATTTTTTTTTTTTTTTTAAAGAGGACAATGTACATTAATCAACATTACAATAATGTAAATGTACCCGGGTTAGCTCAAAAATGCTAAATTTCAGGCACTTTTTTAATGCTTGTTTATATAGGGTTTCTAATGGTTTTATCGTTGTAGAGTGCGTATTGGACCAGCTTATTAAACAATATGAAATGTGGGATAAAAAGGAAAATAAATATAATTTAGCAGCTTCTGTTGAGAGGGAGTCTCTAATGAATCTAAAGTTTACTAAGATTAATTTAATCCTATTACTTACTTTTTTAATGCGAGTTTTGAAAATGAGGTTTGAATCTATATATAATCCTAAATATTTGAATTCTGTGACGACCTGTACTACGGTATTTCTCCAGATATTCAAATTTCAGGTTTTATAATTATATAATTTTTTTTAAAAAGAACATGGAAACTGTTTTAGATATGTTCAATTGCAGACAGGATTGTTCAAGCCAGATTGAGATCAATGACGTGGCCTCTGTTAGTTTTGAGGTAAATCCTCTGTAGATTTTCCATAGGCCAAAATAACTGTCATCTGCATACATCTAAGTGTCACAGTTCTTACTTAAAGATGGTAAATTGTTAATATATATAAACTGAAAAGAATTGGACCTATAACTGAACCCTGTGGAACACCCGTTGGTAATAGTAAAGGTGTAGAATTATATTGGTCAATTCTTTCGCTTTGTGAACGAGATAAAAAGTATGAATAAATGAGGCTAATGAATTTGGAAGAGAAATTAAATGCATGAAGTTTGTGCATTAAAACTGAATGGTTAACTGTATCAAATGCTTTGCGAAAATCCAAATAAATAGCTCCCACTGTCCCTCCTTTGTCCATATTCGATTTAACCTTCTTTCAGTCACTATGTGTGTGTGTGTGTGTGTCTGATTGGCTCTGATTTTTGATTGATTGTGTTTAAGAGAAGAAATATTGCATGTGTATCTGCTGTATATCTTTTATATAATTTATTATATAAATCTTTCATTATATAATAATGTGTGTGTGTGTGTGTGTGTGTGTGTGTGTGTGTGTGTGTGTGTGTGTGTGTGTGTGTGTGTGTGTGTGTGTGTGTGTGTGTGGGTGGATTGCCAGTTATCTGCTGTCTGAGTACACACACACACACACACACACACACACACACACACACACACACACACACACACACACACACACAGCACACACACACACACACACACACACACACACACACACACACACACACACACACACACACACACACTCCATATTCTTTTACAATCTATGGTGTGGACAGACAAATTGCTTGTCACTGGAATCATATCGCATCGGCTTAGGATAAGGTGTAAGAGAACTGCAGGAAAAAAGCTAAATGATTTTGTACACAAATCACCCTTACCTTTAGATTCTGGGCGCTGTGGCCCTGGGCAATCCTTTCACCTATAAAGAGGCCTCTCTCTTTTACGCTCTCGCAGACGTGGACTCCTGAGAGGAAACAAAAGAGGGAATCTTAATTAAAGTCCATGAATCACACAGCCTTCGGTCTTTTAATGGAAGTGTTCTGCAGCTCTTTAAAATGAGACATGTGAAGAACATTTTCAAAGATTTACTGAGACTTTATAAGCAGCTCGGAGTGAGAGAAAACATTAAAGTGAACAGCAGTTCTTGGATTTAAATGTCGGAACAACAAAGACACTGAAGAAATGAAACAAAAAAGGAGCTCTGTACATTAATAAAGCAAACAGTGTCTGGCTGGTATACTGAGAACTCGAAAAACATAAATAAGCCACAACACTGCCAACCGCGCAGCATAAAGCCCACAGGAAATTTATATCATGAATGCGTAATTCAAAACATCTGACTCTATTTGCACAAATACTGAATAAAATAAAGCTGAGAGGTTACCATGCCAACCTGTGCGCCACTGCTAGACTTCACCTGATGGGCTGGATAGTCTTTATACTTACTAACTTATACTAACTAGCATAACTTACTCATTTATAATTTAGCTGAAGCTTTTATGCAAAGTTACTTACAGTACACTTAATGACACATTAATATAAATAAATAAAAAATATTTAGAGCATAAATAAACATTAATTTATTAATACTGAGTGCAAATGATTATTTACAGTCCAAAGAAATATTTATTCATTAAATATGAAAAATTCAGCTAATTGTGGAGGGTGAAATTACTCAATTAAATCATTAATAATCTACTTGTATTAAAATTATGCCAATAGCTATGTTTCCATCCACCTATTCTTATGCGCATTTTGGGATAAACCACATAAAAAAAAATTATATATATATTTATATATAAAATATTTTAGACTCTGGATGTAAATGCCAAGATGTGCATAATTAAAAAAAATGCACATAAAAAAGGTATGTGCTCAATTGGGATAAACTGCATATTGCATTTCATCTGCATGCTCAAGTCATTAATGACGGAGGGGGATCTTTGTTTCTTTTTTACAGTTTCTTTGCCGACTGCAGCAACTTCCATTTTTATTACAGATATTTTGCACCAATTTTCCAGGAAGTGACGATTTTGTTCTCTCTAACACATGGGATGAAAATGCTACTTCAGTCGCAAAATGTTTTATGTGATTTACCAATTTTGCGCAAGTGTTAAATTCACAACTTTGGATGGAAACATAGCAATCGGTAAGCTTCATCTGCAAAGTCAACAACAGATATTTTACTGTACCATGCTCAAGAAAAACGGGCCTAAAGTACAAAAAAAACTTGTTACGTGTTGACAACCGTAACCCTGAAAATGAAAGGATACAAGCTCATGCTTCAATGAAAAAGTAATCCAAAAATAATTCTAAAAATGAAATAAAAAGGTGCATTTATCAATTTGTTTAATGATTTAATAATTAATTGAATGACAAGTTTAATCATTCAATTAATGCATTTAATCTCTTATTTATAATAAATAACTATGTATTAGAGCTGGGCAATCAATTAATCACGATTAATCGCATCCAAAATAATTAGTTTACTGTATAATTATTATGTATATATAAATTATTTAAGAAATATTTGCATGTATATACTGTATATCTTTTTATATAATTTATTATATATAAATCTTTCATTATATATATAAGTGTGAGTGAGTGAGTGAGTGAGTGAGTGAGTGAGTGAGTACACACACACACACACACACACACACACACACACAGTACACAAAAGCAACAATCATCTAATGATTTGTGTAAATTTGAATCTAACCCATTGTGTTCAATGTTCCCACTCTTTTCCTTAGCATATTAAGATTTCTCAACAAAAGTTAAAAATAAATGCAAAAGGACAATCATACAGAATGCCTCAGCTGACAAGCTCTGCATGCATGGATTTCTTCAGCAGTCTGATATCTTTTTTGCTCTTTGATATCTAGTTTTCAGAGAGTGCTGAGTCAGTATTCTGCAGGTAGCTCCATTTACAGCCAGTTTCACAATAACGCTCTCTGGGGCGTGCATCAAAACAAGCCGTTTCAGCAGTCAGACACTTTCCAAAAGTGAAAACCCAGTGGAAGACTACATGCAATGACCTACTGACGGCCCTCACGAGAATTCATGAGTTGCAGTCACATTTTGGCTTTAATGCGCTTTCTTCATTCTCTCTTAAATCACAGCCTGTTTTGTTTCCCGCTGCATTGGGTCACCATCGCTTTGACCTTAACTCCACTCCTCTTTTGGACAGCATGACTCCAGTATCACTGTTTCAAAAGTCTCATGGCATATTCGCTGATAAGCGGTAAGATAGACGGTAAGGGTTTAATAATTAGATGGCCTCAACAATAGAGTTGACCGTTGAGTTAATGTGTCACAGTAAAGGCGTGTTACGTTGCATGATTTATTCAAGCATCATAAACATAAAACAGGGAAAGGGGAAAAGGAGATAACGGTGACGGAAACAGTAACATGAACACAACAGACTGACTTAAATCAGACTTTATAAAACAAGCTGTTAAGTTCTTGTTTTAATCTAAGAGGATCCATTATTGAGTTCCTCACAAAGTCCAACAAAACATAATACAATTAATTTTTATTAAAAGAAACATAAAAATCCCTCTGTTTAAAACAATCATGATCCTCAATATAAAATATAAAACACCAGAACGGACACCTTTCTATAATAAGATTATTGAGATTACACCTTGAATCAAAACAACCAATGAAACCCTTACAAATATGATTAACTTCCTACAAATAGAAATAGTATAATATAACAGTATAATATGCAGTATAATATAACCGTGATGCACTAAATAAATATTATGGTACTGAATGATTACCACAATATTCAAATAAAAAATTAATTTATACGGTTTACCAAGGCCAAAATTGACATTTTACATTAAGATTATTGAGATTGATTTGAGGGTGACATAAATTTTGAACCTGTAAAACCTTTAAAATATATGATTAAATGCCCTTAGGTACTGTGGCAGTACCATAGTAAAGCGATGACGCTAAATATAAATCATGGCACTGAATGATTACCACAATAAAATGGTCAATGACTTGGTATTTGCAAAAGTACTTCAAAGAATATCACAATTTTACCATGGTCGTAAACTTTCATAAAAATTCAGTTTTTTGAGAGGTTTAAATGTGAAGAACCAGTACAAAAATGACCACCAGTTTACAGCAAAAATAAAACATCTCATTTTTACAATAGTAAACTGTGGTAACTTGGTGTTAAAGTAGCTATCAAAATCATAAATTAGTGGGAAAAATTGCAGAAAATTTGATGGAGAAAACTGTAGTTACTATGGTATTTAGGTAGAAAATACTGGAAAAAAGGGCATCTGGTACTCACAGAATATTCTTGTTCCTCAAGTATTTCTTTCAGGTACTCAATTTACTTGTACATTAAATGTTAGCCTTATTATTCAAAAGAATTAAAGGGAAATATGCTTCAAAGTCCTCTAATAAGCTTAATGAAAAAGCTCAGCAAACTTGGAACATTTGAAAAACATTTGAATCTCAAACACCAACAGGGCAAAGCTGCTTGACTCTTAACTGGACAAGCTTTTCACTAATTCATGGGCACATTTCTTGCCATCATTCGGGATTCAGAGAACAACAAATGTGTGCTTTTCTCATGCATTTTTGAAGTGATTCTTCTGTAGTCAAGGACAGCGCAGAAAAAAACTAATCCGATTGCAGTCAATAACTCGGGTCAAGTATGATCAAAGTAGTGAAAGAAAGGAAGAAAAAAAAGTACAACCTCCTTACATTTTAAAGCTCTTGCTCATGAGAAATTCTCACAGATCGTTATCCAACTGCTGCGATCCCGTTTAAGAAGGTGCAAATGTGCAGTTCAACAAAAGCATCAGATTTTGATACACTCAAGTTTAGTGTCTACAACCAAGAAAAAAACATTCAGTCACATTATGATATTTAAAGCTAACCAATATCACTTCAAGATAAACCTGAGCATACCTGAAACGTTCTCTTATCTTCTCCTTTAGCAATTATCCAGTTAAGTGCCTAGTTGATAAATCCATTAAAACTTCAAAATGTCAAATTATCATGCATTCCAAGATCATTTCATGCAAGATATCTGTCTTTTATCGCACCACGGTTGACAAATTTGAAGATGATGACAGGATGGGAGAGAAAAGAAAACGTGGAGGAGGTGTACCCATCAAGAAAGAAGTGGTCTTAAATGGTGGTGGGCAGAAATAAAAGCCAAAAGATCAAACGGAAAAGGGGACCAGAGTCTGACCACATGGTCTTGGATTAGCAACTCCCATTGTCAATGCCGATTGGGAAAGAAAAACCTGTGGACCTTCCAGAGAGTGCACTATGATTTTATATAACGTTGCCCGTTTCAAAGCACTGCAGCCAAGAGTAAATGACCCTTCATTAAAAGTCTGTTCCTTCTGGTTTTAGGTGTGTTGAACAACCTTTATCAATGCGGAAGTATAATGAGGTTAAACAAGGTCTAATAAATGCAAATTAAGTTTAATTCATTATGAATTTTAAAATAAAAAAATAAAACATGATATATTATATGTTAAAGCTACACTGTGTAACTTTTTTAGTTTATTCTTAGCTAAAAACACTTAGTTCTTTCAAAAATATATGTGCTCATTAATGTATATTTACTTCTTTCAAGTAATAAAGTATTCTCGTAAGTGTATAATATGCCATTGAAAATACATACGGGTGAGGGGTTCAATGTTCATCGCCATGTTGCCCTCCATCTTGAAAGTACATTAGCCAAAGAGGGACATACCAGTAAATTCAAGCTTTAACACCGATGGCACTGTGTCGAATGTGAAGAGGGGGATTGCTTGAGACTGATATAGCCAACAATGTAAACTTTGCCTTACGCTAGTGATGTCGTACAATATACAGAATAACGATAGCACCGATAAAAGTTACTTTACTAAGATTAGCTTGCATTCGTCTGGGAACCTGATCGCTGATGTTAGCAATGAAATGGTAAAAAATAACAAAAAGGTAAAACTATTATTCATTTTACATAGATGTCACAACCTACATGTTAACTGACAAATTAAATAACTGCAAATTATAATAGTTTTCTAAAGTAACCTCATCACTTGATCGAATTGGAAGCCATATTAATCTTGGACTAAATCAGCCACCGTAGGAGTTCAAACGAAATCGGAATTGAGAGGAACAGAAACTAATATTCACTGGATGGTCATATACCTTTTCACCGCTATGGGGGAAAATATCACACAGTGTAGCTTTAAACAAGGTCTAAATAACGCACAAAAAAAATACAAATAAAAAGTAATGAATTTAAAAAAAAAAAAAAAAAAAAGAAAAGAAAATAATTGTAGCATTTTAAAGTAAAGTTATACAACTATAAAGTATTTTAGTCAAAAACCAAAAATGCTTACTGGTTAAAAACTTATATATATAGTTTGAAATATAAAAATAGTATTTTTATATTTTTAATAAACCATGAGATGGTTACTGTTACTTGTGGTTAGTTTGATTTTAATAAAATAAAATAGTATCATTGTGAAATATTAGTACAATTCAAAATACCTTTTCTATTTTAAATGACAAAAAAAAAAAACACTATTAAGTTTAAGTGTTTTAAATTTTGAAGTAATCAAACAGCTTACTGGTTTAAAACTTCTATAGTTTCTCCTGAAGTCTCTTTTGGTGCAATCTGTGGTTTATGGTTCACACTTTGGTCCCAAATTCTACATCAGTTACTATTTTAATCCAGCGTCTTTTATCGCACCTCCCGTGAACAGAGTCGGTTTTCTGGGACTTGTCGTAGGTAAACCGCGTACGGACGGCTGGAAAGGTCTCGTCCATTCCTCTGCCGTCGAGGATTCTGAAAGCAAACACTCGGAAAGCTGCACAAGGGACTTGCACCATGTCACAATATGTCACACGTCGGCTCTGATTCAACACTGGCAGACTTTCTGTCATACGCTGTTGTCTTAGAGCGCGTCTGCTAAAAGTATTCTGTGAATGATCTCGGCATCACCTCAAAGCTCTTCGGTACATGACAGTACATGTAAATGTAAATTCCAGTTTGTCCATGTCAAAGATATAATCGCTGGAATGATTAAATATAGGCTATATGTAAAATAACTGCAGAACAATGCAGTTAGTCACTTCCTTTATGGTGATCCATTTTTAGTTATACACTCATTTTATCTTTGCTAAATATTCACCAAAGTTGAGCCATGAAAATCATAATATTTACACTCCACAAAAGTGTTGCAATGTTTAAGAGCTGTTGTGAACCCTCCTGCCCCTCATAAACCTCATCTTAACTACATACATCAATGTCTGACCAGCGGCACCCTACACATGACCTCTGCAGTCAGATCAAAAACAAAACTCTTCGTCCTGTTTGACAAATTCTCTGGCGATCGTGATGATCTCTCTTTTGATATGTATATCAATCATATCATTCTGTGCCCAAAACGCTGATACCTTCAATCCACCAGAGTGACCAGACTAAGTACAAGATGGTGTAACCGGCCAAAACATTGAAATTCACCTTCTGACCTGTCAATCATGAGCTTAAAGGCACAATATGTAACATTTTTGGATTTAAATACCAAAAAAAAAAAAAAACCTAGAACAATGTTATATATTTTGTTGACTTATGTACTTACATTATCCCAAATGTTTCCAAGAATGTTTAAATCCAGAGAAATAAGCAATTTTAACCAGGACACGGACTGTGTGTTGTCTATCAATGACATCATATCCACGTTACCCTCGATTTCCGGCATTATTTTGTAGAAACCATGGAAACACCAAATAGGCTGCGCTTTAATATATTATGTTTTATTAGACAGCTGAGCAGCTCTTTAGATACAGTCATCAACAGAAAACCAATCATTGTTATATAGCTCAACACAGTTTAAATCTTGTTTTCTTGATTTACCATGAGTACCATGTTTTACCATGCCTAATATTGCTTAAAATTCTAACGGTGAAAAATTACATATTGTGGCTTTAAACAATAGGCCTACATCTGATCATAAAAATTGAGAAAAGCCATTGCAAACACATGAACAAGACTTCACAGATCTTCTTCACTATGATAACATGCAGAGGCAGATTATTTGAAACAAATCCAACTAATAGATCAACTCGACTACAACAACTTGAAACATGTTCATGCTTAGATCAACACGCAAAAAGTGACTGACATAGCGAGACGTATACAGGGTTTTTTCTTGGGTCAAAAATGGTCTTCAGTGGTGGCGGACGAACACGGATTGCACACACAGAACAATCAATATACGTACAATACAAAGTAAGTACCCAACCCATTTGAACTGACGGCCCAGTACTGACAATAAATGCAAAGAAGCAGTTTGTAATATTAACACATCACATCCTATTTATTTGTGAAAGTGAACAATTAAGTAGAATTAATCATTACACAGAAAGTGTCCGGGATATTACTTTGCATTTATGCTCAAAGTCCCCCTGTAATCATAATTTTATCCCTTAAAACTCATCTTTGATCACCAAAACGACATATTTAAATGCTTTTTCCTGTGAAAAAATTCTTCATGCCTTAAAATAGCTTGAATGTAACTACACACTTGTCTCATTTAGTATACCTGGAAGCATGAATATGCGAAATAGCCCCGCCTCAACTCACTCCAGCTCAGAGACAGATTCACTCCGTCAACATTTGCTCAAGTTACTGTATTAAATGCAACGCCAGACACATTAATACTATTAGCCTTTTGCTTGACCATGTTATCAACAAGCTAATAATGTGTTGCTAATGTTAGACAAACCATGTTTCTGTTCGCCATCTCAATCTGGCTTCTAAAAATCACCATCCCAAACGCTTTGAACGTCAGTGGAAAAAGGCATTTTAGTTCTTCATAACATCATAGTATACTGTATACATTATATACATAATTGACACCCGCTAAACGTACATGACTTTCATATAAACAGAAAAATATCCCAGCTTCTCTTGAGACTCCCCTGCTTCGCAGCATAGTTAATGATATGCTAATGCCATCCCATGCATTCACGTGATTGGTTACAAGCTTGTGATGCAAGAAATACTAGTGATTTCAAACCTAGCAATGGTGTTGAATTGTCTGAAAGAATATTTTACATATTAGGGTTGGGCGATGTCCCCTAAATTGGCAGTTGACGATGTTTACAGTAAAACATCGCGATGGACGATGATATCGCTGCTTTTTGTATTTTTTTTAAAATAAAATATATAATTTACTATATCTGTATTTTACTATCTCTTTACATGAACTTTTATTTTAATATACCTCCTTAAATACTATTTTCTATTTAAAACTATAATTTCTGTGTTTTGTATGTGTATATTACCACAGGACAGAAGCACAAAGCTTTGTTTTCAAAGGAAATAAATTCGCAGTTACATCGCAGCCATGAAAACATATGGATTCATGCCGAATGAGAGAGGGAGGCTGAGCCCAATTAAAGATTTGCCAGCTTTTCAAATATGTTTGTACCCTTCCGCGAACTTTAACAATAGGCATAACCAAAAGGCTAACATTTAGTCCATTTTATCTCACTGGACATCACGTTTCTTTTCATAAATCTTCACTCACACACTCAATGAGGGAATTGTAAACGCTTTCTTTTCGCTTTGCTTATAATTAAGTCTATTATAGCCTACCCATTCACATGCTTTACTGTGGTGAAGTAGAAACAAAAGAAGGAAATACCTTTTTACTTCCAATTTTTATTTAACACAGTTTGTTCTTATTAGACTTGGCGCGTCAAATTTATTTGAATAGCGCAATTCACGCACGCACAGCACGTGAACAGTCTGGCGCGTGTTAAGTTCATGTCTTTGGAAGCTTAACTTTCATAAGAAGTTAAGCTTCCAAAAATGAGATATTTGCGTCATCGGAAGAATTTTTCCAGAAATAAAATACATAATTCTCTCGTCTCAGGGTCATATGAGGGGGGAAAGTACGATCATTTGAATATACTCCCGGGTTTCTACTGATACAAAGCTTAATGCTAATCCCAGAAGTAACCCTTTAAGGCGCAGATCATTTGAGATCTTTGATTTTTAACGGGAATGAAAGCGAGGCTGTGAGGGATAGTCATACATCTCTTCACTGCTGCTGTTATTTAGTGTGCTTTTGAATTGTTCTGCTGACAAAACACTGCAAAAATATATTTCCAAGCAATATCAGTAGAAATTTTTTTTTTTAAATCCAGACAACATGAGCTGTGAAAAATCAGAAGTGCTCTAGGAGCTTTAAACTAGCCTAGAAATCTAGATGCACCCTAGTGGCAGCAAATCTAATTTGCAGCCAGGGTAGTCTAGCAACTCTCCGTTGGCTTGCGAGCTGGAAAAAATAAACTCTGGTCAGGCCAATCACATTGTGTATAGAGTCGGTGGGCGGGCTTAACATAATGACGGCAGAGTTGCCGCGGTTCTGCGTGTTACTTAAAAATAAAGAAGCTGGCGAACAGCGGTCTTTCGAATCGGATTTGGCCGCGACTCTGGAAGACTTGTTGTTAAGCTTTTCTTTGAGAAAATAACAAAAACGATACTGAAGTCATTCTTAAGAAAGGAAGATGTGTTCGGAGTTTTGTCGACTGGATACAGCAAAAATGTAATCTGTCAACTAACTCTGCTTCACCTTCTTTGTTACTCTGGTTGATTGTAGAGCTAGCCAATCGAGTGCAGAGGGAATTTGAAAGACAACCATTTATCCCACCCCTCGGATTGAGCCCTGTGCCAATGGTGAGTTCCCAGACACAACATCTTGATGTAGGACTGGCTCGTCAGTCTGGCTTTAAACAGCTTTTTTTTAGCAAATGTCATTGAAAATACAGCTATCCCTCACAGCTTCGCTTTCATACCAGTCATTGCGCTGCTCTGAATAAGATCACAATGCTATGGTTACGATCGGATTCAATCAATAATTAGCAGCATGAAAAATATATAGGCCTACAGAAAGCAAGCAATGATGTCTGCCATTATGATTACATAAGCTTTTAATTAACACAAGGTACACAACACTGAAATCTTGCAAAAACTCCTGTTATAATCAATGCTGTGCAATGAATCTCTTAATGACCTTGTTTATACTGTGTTGGTTATAATGAAGAACTCACACTCAAGAAAAAAAAATGCTGTTTAGAGCAGATTCTGACTAAAACATCTGATTGGCCATTGCATTCAGACACTGAACAGATGTGTCTGTGATTGGCTACAAAGCTCAACGCTGCAAAAACATGTTGTAAATAGAAATCTAACATTAAATGATAAAATAAATCTTTGGCGGGACAAAGATTAATTTTAGTGGCCACCAAAATATTTTCAATGCAGGGAAAACCCTAATGTTGAGATGCATGTTAATACCAGGTGTAAGCTGCAATACTACGCTGACCGCTTGTGATAGGATCACCCAAAACAGATCTTAATAATAGTAGATATAAAGAGGTCACTATTGAAGTTAGCCAATCAAGACATCCCAAGAAGCCTTTGGTACTTATTTAAAAACAAGGCAAGTGATGACACAACTGCCCTTTGAGCCAAGGTACAAAAACTAAAATGCATAAGTTAAACCTTATGATTAAAATGCAGATGGAAAACATCAACTAGGCAGAAACATCAAAAGTGCAGCTCAAGAAATTAAAGGGCCTAAACATTAACTTTTAAGGTTAAATTATGTATACAGACACTAACATTCAAAAGTACAGGGGTCAGTAAGACTTTTAAAATGTTTTTTTAAAGTCTTTCAGCAATGCTGCATTTATTTAAGGAATAAAATACAATAAAAACAGTTATAATAAATATTACAATTTCTACTTTAAAATATCATTTAACCCTGTGATGAAAGCTTAAAATTACTCCATTCGTCAGTGTCACATGATCCTTCAGAAATCATGGTGATTTGATTCTCAAAAAATATTTCCAAATAGCGCATAAGAAAGTGACACACCAACCAATACAGCTTAGCCAAAAAAATATATTGCTATGTTTCATGAAGCTCAAATTAAACGTGAATTATATTACTTGAATACTATGACATGTATGACTTTAAAAAAAGAGGATGTCAGAATGCCATTTTAAGTCCCTATTCACTTTCATAGTAGTGTTCGGCAAAACGATGAAATTAAAGTTAATGGTGATTGAGGCTGTCAATCTCTCACATTCGTCATGTTCATTTGAAGAATCCATGGCATATAGATGCAAACGAACATGGCAACAACAATTATTGGTGATTTATTTTATGGTGAACTATTCCTTTAAATCATGCCGCTAGATGAATCACCTAAAACGTAGTCAAATCCAAATGACACATAGGCTACTCCACTACAGATCACAACAGCGTTACTGAGTAATGAGCCATATAAATAAATATATTAATCACTACAGCTTTGTAAAACACGGTCTAGTTAATTCCCAGTCATTTAATAATGAAATGAACCCCATAAACTGTTCGAAGACACACGAGGAAGAAAGAATACAGGCAGCCATGACTTCATACTGACACATCAATGAAGAGAGATCCGTGCATGTGTTTGTGTGTGTGTGTGTGTGTGTGTGTGTGCGTGCGCGGTCGTGTGAATATGTGTGTGTGTTAAATCGCACTCACCCAGAACCACCGGGACTGAGGATCACCTTTGGGTCATGATGAGAGCGCTATGATCTCGGACAAAAAGACGCGGGACTCGACTCGAGTGTACTGCTGTCAGCAGAGCAGATGAGTGTGTGTAAATGTGCCAGAGAGACTCCACAATCTGCCTCTCTCAGCATGTACAGGAAGTGATGCAGAGGATATGAGGTCACCGTGGAACTGCGTCAGGTGGGCCAGAGAAATGCTTTCTTTCACTGTCTATGGAGAAATGGTGTGGCTCCAATAATTTTTTTATTTTTATTGAAGAATCTAATATTATTCAATATATTGGATAAGTGAAGTGGCATAAATGAGGAACATTTCTTTTATTAGTAGCATATATTAATAAATAAAAAAGCCCTAGTATGCACTAAATGTATTATATAGTGATGTTGCATTGTGAACATGTGCCATTTGGTTTGCTGCTGCTGAATTATCCTATACATATTGTGAGAGAAACATTATTAATATATAATTATGATAAATAATTAATATCATTCAAACATAAGAGTAAAATTATTATATGAATAAATATTATAATTATTTTAGTCAAATCTAGTGGTCAAATCGATTAATTGTGATTAACTGCAGCCAAAAAAAAGTTTGTTTACATAATATATGTATGTGTACTGTGTATAATTATTATGTACAGGTCCTTCTCAAAACATTAGCATATTGTGATAAAAGTTCATTATTTTCCATAATGTAATGATAAAAATTAAACTTTTTAAGATTCTAAACTTTTCTAAAATTTTAGATTCATTGCACACCAACTGAAATATTTCAGGTCTTTTATTGTTTTAATACTGATGATTTTGGCATAAAGCTCATGAAAACCCAAAATTCTCAAAACATTTGCATATTTAATCTGACCAATAAAAGAAAAGGGTTTTTAATACAAAAAAGTCAACCTTCAAATAATTATGCTCAGTTATGCACTCAATACTTGGTCGGGAATCCTTTTGCAGAAATGACTGCTTCAATGCGGCGTGGCATGGAGGCAATCAGCCTGTGGCACTGCTGAGGTGTTATGGAGGCCCAGGATGCTTCGATAGCGGCCTTAAGCTCATCCAGAGTGTTGGGTCTTGCGTCTCTCAACTTTCTCTTCACAATATCCCACAGATTCTCTATGGGGTTCAGGTCAGGAGAGTTGGCAGGCCAATTGAGCACAGTAATACCATGGTCAGTAAACCATTTACCAGTGGTTTTGGCACTGTGAGCAGGTGCCAGGTCGTGCTGAAAAACAAAATCTGCATCTCCATAAAGCTTTTCAGCAGATGGAAGCATGAAGTGCTCCAAAATCTCCTGATAGCTAGCTGCATTGACCCTGCCCTTGATAAAACACAGTGGACCAACACCAGCAGCTGACATGGCACCCCAGACCATCACTGACTGTGGGTACTTGTCACTGGACTTCAGGCATTTTTGCATTTCCTTCTCCCCAGTCTTCCTCCAGACTCTGCCACCTTGATTTCCGAATGACATGCAAAATTTGTGCGACAGTCCAGTGCTGCTTCTCTGTAGCCCAGGTCAGGCGCTTCTGCCGCTGTTTCTGGTTCAAAAGTGGCTTGACCGGGGAATGCGGCACCTGTAGCCCATTTCCTGCACACGCCTGTGCACGGTGGCTCTGGATGTTTCTACTCCAGACTAGGTCCACTGCTTCTGCAGGTCCCCCAAGGTCTGGAATCGGTCCTTCTCCACAATCCTCCTCAGGGTCCGGTCACCTCTGCTCGTTGTGCAGCGTTTTTTGCCATACTTTTTCCTTCCCACAGACTTCCCACTGAGGTGCCTTGATACAGCACTCTGGGAACAGCCTATTCGTTCAGAAATGTCTTTCTGTGTCTTACCCTCTCGCTTGAGGGTGCCAATGATGGCCTTCTGGACAGCAGTCAGGTCGGCAGTCTTACCCATGATTGCGGTTTTGAGTAATGTACCAGGCTGGGAGTTTTTAAAAGCCTCAGGAATCTTTTGCAGGTGTTTAGAGTTAATTAGTTCATTCAGATGATTAGGTTAATAGCTCGTTTAGAGAACCTTTTCATGATACGCTAATTTTTTTAATAAATTTTTGGTTTTTCATGAGCTGTATGCCAAAATCATCAGTATTAAAACAATAAAAGACCTGAAATATTTCAGTTGGTGTGCAATGAATCTAAAATTTTAGAAAAGTTTAGAATCTTAAAAAGTTTAATTTTTATCATTACATTATGGAAAATAATGAACTTTTATCACAATATGCTATTTTTTTTAGAAGGACCTGTATATATAAAAGCACCCTCATTCATGTATATATATTTAAGAAATATTTGCATACTGTATATATATATATATATATATATATATATATATATATATATATATATATATATTTACATTTAGGCATTTAGCAGACGCTTATCCACTATACTATATGTATACTATACTTTTATATGTACAACATAGGAGTACAGGAAGCGATCGGTCATGAATAGGCAAAACGCAAAAAGTGCCTTAAATACCAAGTTTTGGATATTACATAGAATAAGCTTAAGCTAGAATAAGGAAGGAATAAAAGAGTTTTTTTTAAAAAAAATTTTATGATAAGTGTTCACGGAAGAGATGAGTTTTTAGCTGTCTTTTGAATGATGACAGTGATTCTGCCATCCGGATGGAGGTAGGAAGATTGTTCCACCAGCCAGGAACGGTGAATGAAAAGTTCTGGAGAGGGATTTCATGCCTCTCTGTGATGGTACCATAAACCTACGCTCCTTACCTGAGCGAAGGCTTCTGGTAGGGGTGTAGACTCGTAGGAGCGAGTCGAAATATGCTGGTGCCGAGCCTGTGGTGGATCCATAAGCGAGTGTCAAGGCCTTGAACTTGATGCGGGCATCAAGTGGCAGCCAGTGCAGAGAGATGAAGAGAGGTGTGACATGGGCCCTTTTGGGCTCATTGAATACCGTGCTGCAGCATTCTGAATCAATTGAAGAGTTTTGATTGCACACGATGGAAGACCAGCCAGAAGCGCATTGCAGTAGTCAAGCCTAGAAATGACAAGGGCCTGGACGAAGTTGTGTTGCATGCTCTGTAAGGAACGGTCTGATCTTCCTGATGTTGTGCAGAGCAAACCTGCATGATCGAGCTGTCTTTGAAATGTGGTCTTTGAAGGACAGCTGGTCGTCAAAGATTACTCCAAGATTTCTGACCGACCCTGAGGGTTAATCAGAGATGAACCTTGCTGGATGGTGAAGTTGTGTTGTACAGTCGGATTGGCAGGGAAGGCGAAGCTCAGTCTTTGCCAGGTTGAGCTGAAGGTGGTGTTCTTTCATCCATGCCGAGATGTCTGCCAGACAGCTTGAGATGCGTCCATCTACTGTGGGGTCATCTGGTTTAAATGAAAGATAGAGTTGAGTGTCATCAGCATAGCAATGGTATGAGAAGCCATGTGCCTGTATGATGGGTCCCAGTGACGTAGTGTAAATGGAGAAGAGAAGAGGTCCCAGCACTGAGCCCTGAGGAACCCCTGTGGTCAGTTGATGTGCTTTGGATACCTCACCTCTCCAGGCAACCTTGAAAGACCTACCTGTGAGGTAAGACTCAAACCAGTGGAGTGGAGTCCCTGTGATGCCCAGTGATGAGAGGGTGGACAGAAGAATCTGGTGATTCACTGTGTCAAATGCAGCAGATAGATCGAGGAGGATTAGGACTGGGACTTTTATATATAAAAATCTTAAATATATACATGCATGTGTGTGTAATAATTAATAATAATTATACTCAGTACACACATATAAATTATGTAAACAAACTTATTTTAAATGTGATTAATCGCGACTAATCGATTTGGCAGCACACAAATTTATAAGACAAGTTACTAAAAAGTCTCTATTAAGTTGTTAAATAAATTACATGTTTTGCATTTTATAAATACATGTATTAATTACAATATTATTGGCCTAAACAATGGTTTTATCTTTTACATTTTTTCTATTCCATAATTGTTTATTGTTTAAATCCAGGGGTATTTGGGGAAACTATACTTTAATGTTTTAATACTTTAATGCAAATTTCTTTATGTTTTAATACTTTAATTCTGACTTAGACTTTTCAGTATTTCACTATATGCAGCAATGGACTTTCAAATACAAACCCACTCATATAACTTACTCTTATTCATATATAAATATTAAGAGTAAATCATGTGACAACTTGCCCCAGTGTCTTCTATTATATTATAAAGATTATCTTCAGAAAGTTGTGGGAAGATGTGAGTAGGAGATGCAATATGGATTTTTTCTGTCTCAATATACTGAACTGTTTGTTTGGGAGATGATTTGAAAGCAAAGTGAATGTTGCAATCTCAGTGGGTTCTCAGTGACATTCAGGATATGACATCACCACACCATGTGACTGTCCTGAGCCTATCCTTATTGGTGCTGAGAGAGAGAGAGACCCTCAGATGTATCTATTCATACAGGCTATACTGCATTAACACTTACTGATAAACAGTGAGATCTTTATTATATTCAGACAACTATATATCTGCTTTAAAATCAATATGATGTACAACATGCGATAAGCGCAAGTGGTGAGCAGAGAAAAACTGAGATCATAAATGATATAAGGAGCTGTATTGTTTTACTGTGGGATTGTATTACATAAGAAAGAGTTGTCTAACTATGTGTTTGTTCAAAGGTCAATAAACTTTCAGACCTGTTGCTTTCAAAATCTCTAACTACTAACTGTTCTTTTATAAATTACATTAAGAGGAAGTTATGTATTAAGTTATGCTTATTATATAAGTGTCTGAATGAATTAAGCTCACCGCGAATTGTATATCTGATTAGCCCCATGTCCAATATATTTCTGACATGATCTCACATGTTTGTAGGTTGTGATAAAACCACATGCCATAAAACAGAAACTATCCATTCAAAACCACACAGGAAATGGATGAACATGCATTGGCATAACACATTCAGATTGTCTTCTCGAGTAAAAAGCAGAAATGGAGTATCAGAAATGCCTGATTTAAAATTTTAACTTAATTCTCATTCTGCCCCTTCATTCACTTTAAAGCCACCAAGGACGTTAAAGTCCACATGAAATCAAAATTGAAGTCTCTTAACGACATTCACTCTGCACTTCAGGTTCTCAAATTTTCTGTCCAATCAAATGCTCTCTGGAATCGGAAGCGATCCGAACGTATCGGACCCATTTGAATTCTGCACAGAAAGCTATATTTTAAAGAGGTATGAGGGGGAGATTAGGTGGAGAAACGGTTAGGAGTAAACTCCAGCTTTATTGAGATCAACGGCTCTGAAAAAGGGAAGGAGCTGTTCGATATATCCCGCCCTGTCTTCCTGCTTCAGTGGAAATTACGTCAACACATTGAACAATGCTGTGGGTTTCAAGCAAGCGGCAACCTCCTGCGGTCTCTTTTGAAAACAACACGACTTAAACTGCAATTCATCGACTGGCTACAAAAGGGAGTCAAATCTATATCTCCACCATCTTAAAATGCCAAACTGAAAAAAAAAAGTGGTTTTGGTCTAAACGGCTAATTTTGCCCTTCATGAGTATAATTTTTTTTTATAACTCATCCGTTTAAATTATATTTAAAGCAGCAATCCGTAACTTTTTTGGGTAAAAAATGATCCAAAATAAATTTGAGCAAGTACATAACCAGCCAGTTTCTCTGCTAACCTTAGCAGAAATGGAAACTGAACTACAAGTAGCCCTAATAAACATTTAATGTAGTCACGTAATGCTCATGTTGTTAACATTAACATTTTGAAAACAAAGTATAATTTGCATGGTTTGATGTGATATGATAAGTGATCGTTAGATTTAATCTTTTTCCCCTTATTTGGTCAGAACAAAAGTGGATGTTAGCAACTTACTTGTTCAGATGACATTTTCCGGTGAAAATTCGTATGTTGGTCATACTTTCAAAAAGTAGAATCTGTGATTCCGAGTGACAATATCCACACCAGCGCGGTGACTGACAGCCGCACATTGGATTAGTCCGCACATTGGATTAATCCGCCCTGTAAAGTTCATAATTCCGCGAATAACTGCAATTGCAGATTTCGAACAGAGATGGCGACAAAGAGGAACTACGGACTGCAGCTTTAAAGTTCTGCACAATTAAGGGCGTGGCCACTTGAGTGACACGTTTGCCATTATGGTCGAGCTAGGTGGGTGTGGTTTCAGCAACCAGGCACCTCAGCTCCACCCACATCCCACCTCTTTTCAGTTATCCGGGAGTGACACACTGCCAAAATGGCGATGTCTGCTCCGCCACGTTAAGCTTCAAAAATATTAGTATATTAGTATTATATTAGCGGCCACACCAATCGTTTTGTTTATTCAGAACACAGGCTTTAGCAGTTTTATCGTCTACTGGTTTAAATACTTGAGCTCTTTCAAGAGGGTTGGATCATCAGCTGGAAAAAAATATTTCCATGAAGGACCTTTAACATTCATGGAACCTTTCCACTGGACAAAAAGTTCTTTATAGTGGAAAAGGGTTATTTGAATGATTAATGTTTTTCACATGAAGAAAAAAAAAAGGTTTGTTTATGGCATTGCTGCTAAAAACCCTTTTGTAACCTTTATTTTTAAGAGTGCAGTGAGTTCAAGATGACGCACATGCCAATCCAAAAGACAAACAAGAGTCCTCGCGCACAACTGCAGCTTCAGATGTTCTAATCCGTGCTTCAAGTCAGATGAGCAAACAGAATTCCACCTATTTCAACAAAGCGGGAGAGTTTGCTTTCATTTCTCCAAGTTCAAGGGGGGTAGAGGATTAACTGTAAACTCAAGCCCCTCAGGCAGGCCGCTCGCTTGACGCCCAGCCAGAGTTCAGTGACATCAGAGAGGCACATCATCCACGGCATGTTACGTCAGGCGCTCTGTGAAATGATGGCTCAGCATTGTCTGAGTCTACATCTGTCATGCAATTGAACCTAAAGAATTGTCATGCATAGAACCTAAAGACAAAAAGTGGATAAAAAGATTGAGAGAACAAATGGAGCTTTTTTCCCCCCTTTCAAACAGAATTAGGTCATTTCAATATCAACTTTATTTATGTCCCCCAGGGGGCAATTCGTTGTCAATATTCAAAGATAAAACATTTAATTGTGTGCTTAAAGGGATAGTTGACTCAAAAATGAAAATCATTTAGTCATTTATCTTAAATTATCATTTTGCTCAAGTTGTTCCAAACCTGTTTGAATTTCTTTCTTCTGTTGAACACAATGATATATGGAAGAATATTGACTTCCATAATATGGAGGGAAAAAAAACAACAACTTGAAGGTGAGTAAATGATGAACATTTTCATTTTTGGGTGAACTATCCCTTTAAAAGGCCCATTCACACCAAATTAACAATAGCAGCATCCACATTAGGTCTGTCGTCTGTCACTTTAAAATAACTAAGAAAATATAAATAGAATACTAGAAAACTGGTTCCAGGAGATATTTTGAAAGGCAGTAGGACTCAAACAACATTGGACCTTGAAGGTTTCCCAGACCAAAGACATTTAGGTTGACATGAGGGTGAGAAAATAATGAAAATGTATATTTTTGAGTGAATTATCCCTTTAATTTGTCACATTAGCAGATACTAGGTGATGAATCTGCACATTTTTCAGCATGAATCTGCAGAATTCAGTAGAATGGATTAAAACACAGTAAAATATTACTATACTCTTATTGGTAGCTGAGAATATAATTAAATTCACAGTTTTTATTCATTTAGATGTATTCATTTATTTAAATCAGCAAGGTAAAAAGTAGATCAAGTATTGAACACTAACAGCCAGGACACACAACTATCTTTATACAAAATATATTGTCAGATCCTCAAATAGTCAATGAAAGAATATGCAAAAGACAAAGACTGCATAGAACTTTGCGAATAACAGGACATTTTCAGACAAATTTCTGTTGAGTTCCAGAGATTCTATGTGGGCCTACGCATTATTCACATACCCAACGCAAAGCCACCAGGACAAGAAATATCCTCATGTGCTTGACATACTCTAATCAACACATTGTCTTGCTATCTTGCTTTGAGGAAGTCTCCTGAATACCCATCTGTTAAACCCGACTGATTGAGATACAAAGAGCATGGGAGGCAAAGTCACAAGTCAAGGCAGGCCGAGTCTGGTGACCAGCGGGGACGCTGAAAACACTCACCGTCTCGTCTACGCCTTATCTCGTGCTGCTGGGCCGTGTCCAGTCCAGCTCAAATAAACCGGCAGAAACTATCAAAATAAAGGAAGTGACCTCCCAACCTGGCGGGCCTGCAAAACGGTGATATTGTTTTTATTAGGGCAGTCAATGTGACACCTCCCTTCATTTGTCAGTGTTCTGTATCGTCTATGCAAATGACAGGTCCGATAAGGTTTTCAGAGCCATCCCGTTAATCAGCGACACGGCTCTGGAAAGGAAAGGGGACGACAATGGAAAAAGCCATCAGCTTGAATGACAGGGAAGTGCCGAGAGCCTTATTTGCCATGAGGGAAGGATACAAGGGTATATCAGTTGTCTAAAACTGGTACTGCAACAAAAGTCAGACCAGCTCTGAGGTTTGGGAGGCACCGTTAGTCATCTCCTTTGCTTTTCAAGTAAACAAAAAAAAAAAAATGCCTGATCACAAATGTTACATGATGTAAATTATTGCTTTGTGAACATGACATCCAGTTTTAAACTGCTTTATTAAACTTACACTCAAAATTTTATATAATTAATGCATGATCATTCAAATTAGTGGCACAGAGTTCAGTTTTCAAATTATTTGGATGCCAAGTTCTCCACTAGCCGTGTGCGGTTGCAGAAGCACATACGAGAGCTGGGTCTGCTGGTCGACTCCGAAATCAAACCCACTGGCCACTCCTGGAGAGGGAACGCCTCTGCTTTCTGCAGATCTTCCTCTACTGGTACCCATTGTGTTTTTGCTTCTTCAAAGTCCCACTGCATAAAATCAAAGAAAAGAAAAAAACATTGTAAATAGTTTTTAAAAGATTTGGAATATGATAGATAATTAATAAATATTAGAGTAACGACATAAGAGCATATAAACAATGATACAAACTTTCAAGCAAACAAAAACACTAAAATAATCCTTATTAATCATTTTAATGAATAATTTATTAAAATGGATGCATTAACTTCAAAGTAAATAGTGCAATTTCTGCATTTGTTTTATGAAGAAACAACAAACTCAAACCGATGTAGAACGAGATACGAGTGTTTAAATGACCCTTTTTTTTATTTTGGGCTAAACCATTCATTTTAATGCATGAATAGCTGCACATGAGTGTTTAGTTACTCATACACACAGACACAAACAACCCTTCCTCAGAGAACAGTAAAGAAAACCCCTAAGCCTGTCCACTGTTCTCCATGCATCGGGCGGGCGACAGACCCGCTCTTAAAATAGCAGTCGCGGGCCAAATCTCCTGTAGACTGAACAAGCATTTTGTACCACTTCCGATGTAGAAAGGTCCTGCCCTGTTCCTTTATTACAGATCTTTAACAGCAGAACAATCAAGCAACAACAAGAGCTTCTGGAACACCAAGCCCAGCTTTCTCTCACAGCTGCTTACAGTAAAAGTGACTCAATGGAATGGAATTGCAAGAATGTCACATTTTGATTTGTCATCATAACTAAAAATGCCCACAATCGTCCCTCATTCAGATACTTTTAAGATCAATGTACTTATTTTATTCAAAACTCACTGCTAGTTATTATAATAATATAACAGGTTATATCATATTCCAATTTCACCTGATAGTGACTGATGCTAGTGGCTCAAAAATTAAACACTTTACCTACAGTAAGAGCTGTGGGAAACTACATTTAATCACTAGACGACGGCTCTTGACATCAAGAAAGATGTCATGGTCTGAACTCTGTGCTTGTCCTTTATCGCACACTGTGTCTGAGGAGGTTCACATGCTTAGCTTTTTCCTGTTTAGTGAATAAAACAAAGTTCAATTGTTTTCGTCCAGGGCGATTTGCCTTTGTTTTAGATTAAATGACATCCTCAATCACTTTTTGCATTCTCAAAATCCACTTAGAGAGCCAAGAAAAGTACTAGACCGCAACCACATTTTCAGCAATACTATTGCAGGTACAATTTATATTGAGATGTTATTTTGAGTGATTAGATTGTAAAGTGTGCAAGCATTATGTTGAATAAAGACTGTAGATAAATCATTTTGAAAAATAATCAAGACTCTCACATTTTACATGTGATTTGATTCAAGTCACCTTTATTCTTTAAAACTCTGCTACCATCTACCCTCAGAGAGCAGTACTGCAGCCTCCAACTACTACACCGGATGTTCAATAAAGGTATGCGTCGCCCCCTCATTGAAATCATAATTAAAAAAACAAAAAACCGATGGCGTTCTAACCTCTAGTTCAGAGCCGATAGAAGATGAATCAGTAGAGGTACCCGATGAACACGGTTCATCTACCCGCACCACCCTGACAGTCCTCTTCAGAGGAAGACTCTCTGATGAGCCGTTCCGTGAGATGGTCACCTCCTTTAAACAAACCTGGAAGAGCCACCAGTCATGACTTTGATAGTTAATCATTAACATAACACTATATTGCCAAAAGTATTGGGACACCCCTCCAAATCATTGAATTCAGTTCCAATCACTTCCATGGCCACAGGTGTTTAAAAATAAAAAAAGCATCTAGGCATGCAGACTGCTTCTACAAACATTTGTGAAAGAATGAGTCGCTCTCATTCGCTCAGTGAATTCAAGTGTGGTACCGTGATATAAATCCGCCACCTGTGCAATAAATCAATTTGTGAAACTTCCTCACTAGTACTAAATATTCCATGGTCAACTGTTAGTGGCATCCAAACCTTACATCACTAAGTACACTGCAAAGCATTGGATGCAGTGGTGTAAAGCATGCCGCCACTAGACTCTAGAGCAGTGGAGACGTGTTCTCTGGAATGACAAATCACTTCTCTCTCTGGCAATCCGATGGACGAGTCTGGGTTTGGTGGTTGCCAGGAGAACGGTACTTGCCTGACTGCATTGTGCCAAGTGTAAAGTTTGGTGGAGAGGGGATTATGGTGTGGGGTTGTTTTTCAGTGGACTCTTGATGCTTTAGCATACCAAGACATTTTGGACAATTTCATGCTCCTAACTTTGTGGGAACAGTTTGGGGGCGGCCCCTTCCTGTTCCAACATGACCAGTTCACAAAGCAAGGTCCATAAAGACATGGATGAGTGAGTTTGGTGTGGAGGAATTTGACTGGCCTGCACAGAGTGCTGAATTAGAGCAGAGACTGCGAGCCAGGCCTTCTCGTCCAACATCAGTGCCTGACCTCACAAATGCGCTTCTAGAAGAATGGTCAAATTCCCATAAACACACTCCTAAACCTTGTAGAAAGCCTTCCCAGAAGAGATGAAGCTATTATAGCTTCAAAGGGTGGGCCAACTCCATATTAAACCCTACGGATTAAGAATGGGATGTCATTAAAGTTCATGTACATGCAAAGGCAGGTGTCCCAAAACCATTGACAATGTAGTGTACCTTATAGACTGTTCAAAATACCATATAACCACTTTACCAAAAAAGAAAAAAAAACAATTGCAAACCTTCCTCATTGGCTGTATGTTGACATCCATGTAGAGTCCCATGTCAGTCCCTTTAGAAGAGATGCCTCTTCTTGAGAGTTGCTTCTTCCTGCAGCATTCAACATTGTTGTTACACAGCCGACCCGTGACAGAAGAGTCACCAAGTAAAGATTCAGTATCTGAATCTAAAGACCGGACAGAAGGCTGTTTATGCCTGGATCTGAAACAGATTAGGACCACAATCTGAAAGATCAAAGCTAAGGAGTAGATGGAGAACGGGTATACATAATTTAATGTTTAGAATTTCCACAAACACTTACTTTAAACATACTCCTATATGCTAATTTAAAGGTTCCTAGTTTTGATTTGGAGGTCTCCTAAAATAGGTTTACATGCATCCAAGGTCAAAAAACACTTTCTCTATTTTAACCAATATACAGCATCACTGCTTTTCTCTTAGTGTCTGAAACAGTTCGAGCTGATCTCTCTGAACTGCTCCTTTCTGTGAGCCTACTCTGCTCTGATTGGTCTACCGCAGCACATGTTGGAAACAAAATGGTCATTATATTATCTGTATTTCAGCTCCAGAGGCTTCCTCAGCACTTTTATACACAGTGATACAAACTGTTTTACAGAATCAAACCGAACCCGAGTCCCTATCCTTTGGGAATGCATCTTCTTGACAACATGAACCAAACTCTTCTAGGCCTCAGCTAGAACTACAGTATTTGAGGGCTGGTCAAAGTAGACATTGTTTGGGGAGCCAATGAGAACACAGGCTGGCATTATGTAAATTTGTTACAAACCTACATAGGTCAGGAAATAAGAATTGAATTACTGATAACTCATTTCAAGCTGTTCAGTATCAATCCTTTCTTTTGTTCTTATGTGCATTTTGAAGTAATCACATTAGAAATGAGTGATGGAAACACCAGATTTCTGGAAGAAAAAAAAAATCCTTAATTAATAAAAAAAAAAACAAACATTAGTTTTACAATCTCTATGAACTTTTTGAAGAGTCAAAGTGGTAGTTGCAGCTATCAATGTAGAGACCGAAATCGCTCATATTTTATTAGAAATATCTTCATGTGTGTTCTGAAGATGAACAAAAGTCTTACAGGTTTGGAACATGAGGGTGAGCAAATGTTGACAGAATTTACATTTTTGGGTGAACTAGCCCTTTAAAAGGCACAAAATAATTAAATGCAGACTTTCCAATAATGCAGATCTACAGTCACTCACAGTACATGTCAAAGGATACAGAAAGATCCAGAACAGCACAGCTGATAGCTGAGAGTATCCATGGCATTGCTTTGATAACTGATCTTAGCTCAGTGTCATACAGAAGAATGGCAGAGCCGTACAGAGCTCCAGCAACACAAGACAGAACTCTAGATGACACTTGCACAGCAGAACTCTGCTCTCCTCTATTCTGAAAAGGACAGAAAAGACATAATGGCACAGTTTATACAAAGCGCATGAGGACTCAAGTATGATTATGAAACTCAGGACATTATGAAATCTGTCCTATTTTTTTAAGTGGACAGACATGATAGTGTGTTGGAATGTGGAGCTAAAAATATTTAGATAAAAAATATGCCACCTACAGCTTTCAGGACGAAGGGAAACTTGGCGGTCCAGCTAATTGCGAAGAACAGAAGACCCAATACGTAACCAAGGTTCTCAGTATGGTCCTGTTTCCAAAAGACACAAGGTTATCAGTATTTTGCATACGTTTACATATGGTATGGCTCCATATAATCCTCTGACTTTACCTACATTGAGGAAGATGCCAAGTAGTCTCCTCATGGTTGGAGATAGTCTTTTTGCACTTGAATGGACTGGTAAACCCAGGTAAACACTGCCGCCCATTACAAACAGCAGACACACAGTTAGAAAATTCTGCCGCCTCCTCCTGGAAATCATTCTCATTTTCTTTCCTTGAGAGCACAAATGATACACCATTTATTGTGACAGGACAATACACTAATACCAATTATATATATAGAATATCTAACCCTTACCCATTTTTGACTTGTACCATAAATAAATGGAAACCGATATTGACAGGAAATGAACAACATCCAAAATTGCCATATATGAAGCCATAGAAATCTGCAACAGATGCACAGAACATGTGACTTCCATTCAATGGACTGTTTATAAGACAGTAGAATGTAGTATGGTACATTTTGTGGCATATAATTGAATCGTTTACGGTTTAACCAATCACTTTGGTGATGTTCAAATCTCTCTCTACTGTATTTTATCATCATTTTGACAGCATTAGAGATTACCGGAACCTGTTACATCTCCATTTCACACACAATTCCTTTAATGTTATCCAAATTCACTCTGATGATGTCTACATTTAATTAGCATATTGTTTTTGTATCCCAAAAAGCATTTTTGTCTGATGAGCACACATACAGCAGTCTTCAAATCTGAAACTGCTGTTGAACAGTACCTGTTCCGGCCGGTAGGTGGCACTGTCAGTTGGCAGGTTTCAACCGTCTGTGATTCACCAAAAGAGCTCACAAGGTAATGATAAAACGGTTCTGTGGAAAGTGTGTCTGATTTCTCAATTCTCACCTGAAAATCAAACTGTTTGGAAAGGAAAGCACCCACTGCGCTGCACAAGTTGCCCACAAAACAATACAAGGCACAGAGTGCTTCATCGCCCAAACTCCTGGTCCGCGTTTTACATCTATGATAAAGGAGACTTGAGAAGGAGAAACAAGTTATGAGTTTATCCATTTACAAACTTCGGCTATTTTTAATCACACGATACTCACAGTGAACAGGAAACCAGTAATATAAAAGCAGATAAGACGTAAAGAGCAGCCGAGATGCAAATATGTTCTTCATATGTCGAAAGACAACCTTTGACAAACTCTGGACTCCATCGGTGGACAATGTCTAAGAATGTAATTTTATCCATATTTTTCACTTATACTGTCACCCATCGAGGGAGAAGAAACTCAGAGAAATGTGTTTCTAACTGCATGCCAGCCAGGTGCCAGCTTTCACCTGTATCTTTTTGGTAACGCCTACATTCTTGACTCATACATATTAATTACGTAAGGTTACGTTCACCCAGTTGATTGGCTGCGCTTAGAAAGTGAACGCTTGCCTCGCACATCTCCTTTCATATTAAATAGTTAAAAGTTCCGTTTATATTTTACCTCCTACCCTTTTAAATGTTTATGTCGAACTATAAGGGCTCCAGAAAAACAGACATTTCCTAAAAGTCTGAAGGTGTACTTATGTAGACGCAACCTTATCAAATCTTGTAAGAAACATCCTGCAATGTCATTGAGACTGCATAAAAAATAAATCCAAGTATGTGATTAGAAGGACTGCAAAAACATGCAAGAGATTCAAACATGTAAAATACACGTTACATTATTACCCTTTAAGAGGTTATTTACAACAGGCAATTCCACAATACCTCTTTACATTGGAGAAAACTACAAACCAGTCCTAATGGATAAATTTGAGAGAAATTAAACTGAGAAATGGTCACTATCCTTAGATGATAACTTTCAGCTTTGATAGACATCCATATATTCTACTAAAATGAAATCAGACATGTTATTAAAGACAAAAAATTACTTTTAATGACATTATCAGGAGAGCTTAATTTATTAGTTTGTCTGCAAGTCCTTTTATATCGTCATCCCACACATTGATAAAATAGTGATAATTTCTTTATTATTATGAGTGATATTTCAAACAAAGAGGAATGTCCAAATGTCCAGCAGCACTCCTCAATCACTTCAAGGTACGGTGAAATATGAAAATGTATTAGAGTCTTTGCAAAAAATGTATGAAATCCAAACATCTTTGAGGTTGTGCTTGCAAATCGATTACAATAGAGATCACGCATCCAGATGTTTGGTGAGTCTTCTCACTTTCTCCTTCTTGTTCCGGTTACCATGTTTTTTCCAGGGCTTCCCAGCATGCTGTTCTGTGTTTGCATTTGCAGGCCCAACAGGACCACTTCCAGGCTTATAACCCATCACCATCTGCACTCCTTTGGTCAACGCTCGCACATTTTCCTATAAAAAAAAATAACAGATTGAGCACTTTGAGGGATTTAGACTTCAAAATGTAATATTCAATTAAATAGCTGTGTAAAGTACACTTAGCTGAACATTATTACGAAACAAATCTCACTTGATGAAAGAAACTTTTATCCACTGTGTTCTCTATACGTTTGACTTTTGATGGTTTGCCCCCATTGCTAGAAATCTGTTCGGCCCCTGCTATCTGCTCGGCAAACCTGGCGTGCTGAGGTTGGAAGTCTTTAGGGTTGATGTGGGGTGGAGGGTGGCAGTAAAGGAGTTTTCCCTGCAGAGATTCAGAAAACAACAGGTTATCATCTCCCATTCTCCACGTTCATAACTATAAAATTCAGAGCTAGTAGTGGAGAGGCACTTACACTGACATAGTCTTTTAAAACATAACGGGCTGATCTCGATTGGTCTGGCTGACCGTGTGCTGTCATGAAGCCTCTCATATCTGCATGAAGAGTATAGATTATGATCGGTCAGTAATAGTTTAAAAAAGGTTGAAATGCCTTAATGTGTACGTCATGCAAAGTGACTGACATCCATATGCCATGAGCAGCTCCTCATAGGTAGGCGGTCGATCAGGGTCCTCGTCTTCCCTCGGTCTGATGATGTTGATCCCGTAGGTCCCCTCCAGCACAGTTCGAGGGATAGTCTGACATACGTATTTAGGTTAAGGCCAAAATCCTGCAGTGCCACTTTGTCAGATGTTATAATGCTACAAAAGTTTCTATTACAAATAAATGCTGTTCTTTAAAAAAAAAAATGATTACAGTTTACACAAACATATTGTGTAACGGTTTTCAACATTGATAATAATCATAAATGTTTCTTATTTTCTGAAGATTTTCTGAAGGATCATGTGACACTGGAGACTGAAGTAATTGCTATATTAAATTAAATGTATTAAGATAAAAAAAGAATTTGAAATTGTAATAATATTTCACAATATTACTGTTTTACTGCACTTCCTGAAATACATACAGCCCTGGTGAGCATAAGAGACTTCTTTAAAAAAAAAAAAATCACACATTTACAAAACCAAATAATTTAAAAAGAAGTAAACGTGTTTCATACAACTTAAAAGATTTAGCCAAAATGCAATTGTTATGGCCATTGTGGTTTAAAAAGGTTATCAAAGAGATGGCTGGAACATGATCTCTCATCTGATCGATGGGTAGGATCCCGCAGCATATCATCTCGGCTTTGGTGGACACAAAAGATGGCATGACCAGTCCGGGACAATCACATAGGCAGAGACCAGAATCAACAAACAGAGTCTGAAACATAAACACACCAACAGTCAATGAAACCCCAAGAACCAGAGTGACCTTGTAATTAAAACAATGCTTATACATTGCTAGTTGCTAAATTCTTGATTCTCATTGGTTGGCAGCTATTGTTATACAGCTTGAAAATTGGTGGTGCAAGGAAGTAGCTCATCCCTAAGAGTAATTAAGTAGAAAAATGTCCTAACGCCATTGTGAATTGTTCCTTAATAAGAAAATAGTCACCTGAAAATGCTTTGTGTGTCCAGGTGTAGCTGAAACTGAGACTTTCTTATTCATCAGGATGGTGTTGATGGTGGAACTTTTTCCTACATTAGGATATCCCACCTTAATGAGAATTTAGAATAGATACAAATATGAATACAAGTGACATAAATGTTTGATATATTATAGAACTGTAGTTTAAACTCACCAATCCAACTGTGATTTGTCCATCTTTACATGTCGGCCCAGAATGCACAGACTTAAATATTTCCAGCAGCTCATTTTTGTGCAACAAACGGCTCGAGTTGTAGAAAGATGAAGCCGCTGTGGATTCTGGGGTCTCCCCAGCATGATCTTCATCTCCTGATTCCTCAGAGCATGTCTGCCAATCGGTCTCATCAACACAGACTCTTTCTTCTTCATCCTCCTCTTCATCTTCTTCATCCTGCTCACTCTCATCTTTCTCTTCATTTGGTGAAGTGATATTTTCCTCATGATGGTCTGTGGCATTTTTGGAGGCTGCTTCCTGTTCTGTATCACTATGATCCTCTTGGTCCATCAGCTCCTCTCCCTTAAACACCAAACATTGAGGAGAAACAGAATAATGAACACTCGGTTCTCATCAAGGAAATGATGCTGCTGACAAGAAGAGTCGCTTCAAAATTTAACAATTCATGTGCATCATAACATTAACATTCACTTAAGCCTAGATCTAAAATGATATATACACTACTGTTCAAACCTCTGGGTTTGGTAATATTTTTTTAATGTTTCTGAAAGAAGTCACCAAGCTTACCAAGGCTGCATTTATCAAATATAAGTATAAACAGTAAAACTGTGAAATACAGTATTATTACAATTTAAAACAAGTGTTTTCTACATTAATATATTGTGAAAATGTATGAATTTACAGCATCATCACTCCAGTCTTCAGTGTCACATGATCCTTCAGAAATCATTGTAATATGATGATTTGCTGCTCAAGAAACAATTATTATTATCAATGTTGAAAACTGTTGTGCTGCTTAATATTTTTGTGGAAAATGCAGTACTTTTTTCTGAATATTTTGATGAATAGAAGATTTACATTTATTAATTTAGCAGAAGCTTTTACCAGAGTGACTTACAAATGATGAATACAAGCGATTCATTTCTAAAAAGTTGAAAAGAATAGCATTTATTTGAGATATATTTTGTAACAAATGTCTTGTAATCAATTGTTGCCACTTGTAATCAATATAATGCATTCTTGCTGAACAAAAAGTGTTATTTATTTTTAAATAAACATACTGACCCCAAACTTTTGAAAGGTAGTGTGCACACACACAGACACAGACACACACACGCGCACGCACAGGTAATATCTACCTTCTCCTCTGCCTCGAGTCGTTGTGCCTCAGCTAAAGCAGACCAGAACACCGCTCTGATCCCCTCTTTCTGGAAGTATCTGGCCCAAGCTCGCCGCTGTTCTCTAGTTAGCAGGTCAGCTTTGTTCAGCAGAAGCATGTTTACTTTGTGAATAGAAACCTCTTTGACATATTTTTCCTGATGGAGACAGAAAATGAAGTATGATTAAAATAGAAAAAAGCAAGTGTAACTGTTTTGAGCCAATGTCTCATTGTTACTTACAAGATCTGGACAGCGGAAGAGAAGAGGGTTTCTGGCATCAAGGATTTGAACCACAACATCACTGAGGATAAAAAATAAAAATTGTATTCTAGTGTACGTTTAATCAACAACAATGTACAATAGAGGGTAAGCACGTGACGTCACCGTCGGCCGAGGGGCAAAAAGACTGAGCAGCAGCATTGGTTTTCAGCGTGAATGAATACCACGAAAAACAGGAAAGAGCTTTGAGATTGACTGTATAAATAGATTTGACAAGAAATCTGAGGTATATTTTTACAGATTTTACTGAAAGCAGAAACAAATGGACTCCAGGTAGCAATACACATTATCATTTTGTGTCAATATGTTGAATTTTGAAGTAAAATTATAATGTAAATTGTATTGTTATATATTGTATTGACAACTCATCAATTAAATATTTACCATTGTGTATTCTACATAATTCTGTTTTTTTAAAAACAATACAAGTTTTAGGGCAGGACGATATAACATTGATATAAGGTGATCACCCGGATTATGACATACCTATATAGTATTTATATAAAGCATTCACAGGAAAATTAGCTTTATGCATTTTCCCCGGCGTCGAAATCAGGCACATATAAATGTCAGAAAACAGGATTCCTGGCTGCATGTCAATATCCATGGATCAATGGATCTTTGGTTAGTTGTAAAGAACACTATATCGAGTCCAACCTTTAGTTTAAACTGATAATTGTTCGTTTTACTCATGTTTTTGTAGTTTCCCCTATTAAATCTAGTCATGCAGCAGCTCTTTCAATACGCAGTCCGGCTGAGGGTGTGTGTTCCGGCAGTAAAATGACATCAATGCATACCCTATATAAAGTTTTTACTTTAAATTTTTCACAGAGCCGACACAATTGTCAAAAATATCCCTGTTCGCATGGATCCGCAAATACGACTAAAAACACTGTATTCTGCTGCCAAGCTAGTAGTTGGCAATGTTACTTTGTAAAGAAACACTACTCGCCGATAAGTTGTAATGCACCGATAATGTAATACACATGCGCATGACGTCACCTCTTTTCACAAATCTGCAGTTTTGTAGTTTACACAGAGACAACAGCAGTTTCGTTTTCAAAAACGTGCACTTTGAAACCCGTTTTCAAACGTTTGCCTTTTCAGGCCCAAAAACGTGTAAATGAACAGCCGATAAAAGTTCTGTTGAAAACGGTGTCACCATCATGCCTACATCACAATGTGACTAGATAGTGAAAACTACAAATAAAATATCCACTGTACAGACAAAAGCTCACCTCCTCTCAATAACTCTCCAGAGTTGTCTCCAGAAATCGAGATTCCTCTCAAAAGGAGTAAGAATGAACTTCTGTTCCTCTTCCAACCTATAACAGAAGGTGCATTTGTTCACAACACTATCCTGTTGGAGAATTTGATTGGCTAGTATTTAAACTAAATGTATCAAACATTCACAGAGCCAGTTCTCTTCTCCATGCAAGGAAACTGTCCCTCTCGGTTTGCTGTAGAATCTCAGGGCTTGTGCCCTCGTCCCAAGGAGGCCTGCAATGACACAACACAATTCTGAATACATCTGCTTTTGCGTAATTGTGTATCTTTGACAGATTCAGTTTTTTTTGTGTGTTTTTTTAAATCAAATTAATTACACAACAATATACCTTCGGGGGATTCGTAAGAGCTCTTTGTTGTCCTCGTGGAGTTTCTTCAGTCGTCTGGACTCCTCAGCGGAAAGCAAGCCGGCCCTCGCTTCAGCTGGGACAAATTTTATGTTCAGCTTCTCTGCAAAACAATAACACATATATTATTCTGTTACTAGCAGGGTCATTTTAGTATTATTTATCTACTAATATCCACTTTTTTTGCAAAGCGGCAGGAATTAGAAAAGAGATTAAACGTTTTTTATCTAATATTTATATTTTATGTTAATTCAGATATAATTCAATAAATACAAATGTTTAGTTACACTTCATTTTTAAGGTCACATTGTTAGTGTAATTAATTTATATATTTAAGTACTGAGTAATATTAATAATTAACAACATATAGGGTTAGGGTAGGATTAGGATTTGGTTGAGGGTTAGTTGCATGTAATTATGCATAATTTACTGTAACTTTGTAAGTACATGGTACATATGTAATGGACACTGTCAAATAAAGTGTTTTTAATCATTTTAGTTAACCCTGATCCTAAAAATAAAATGATCCAGAGATCTTCCAACACCTACCTGCAACAAATTCAGTTCCAGCGAGTTCAGCTGTGGCAAGAAAGTCATCCAGAGAGCTCTGCTCCGTGACAGACTGCAGGTTAAGTCGACCCCAATCATATCCGTCATTCAGCTCGCTAGTGTGGAGCTAATAGATATAAAACCATAACAATACATCAGATTTGTTGAACCACACTGGCTTAATTTACATCTGCTGAATCAAGTTAACACTCAATCTGTTTCTCTCTTGCCTAAAAAGGAATATTATATTTCAACAGGATATATTGTAGTCCATATGTTTTGTTTTATGATGAAAAACCTTTTAAACCATACATATTTGTTTCTGCATTTATTTTTGTTACTCGTTTTTCGACCCCTAGTAAATAAAGACAAAATAATAAGTCATGGTTCCTCCAATTCTTTCATAAATGTTCTGTATTAAAAGAGCTCTACATTGGACTATTGCTATAGGTGAAAGAGCAATTTTATGATCAGACAGTCACTTTTTTCCTACCCATGTGTCATTTCTCCTGTATCCACGGCCTGCGTTCAGTCTTTCCTTTATTAAAGCTCTCCCCAACCCCGATCCTTCTCCACGAGTCTTCTTCTTTCCCATATTAAATACTTTTACACGGTTAAACAGCGATATAAATGTGTCACTGAGCCGTTCATGGATATGCGAGTAGAAAGAACTTCACACATGTGACATGTTTGTTATGGCAAAGGAAGGAAGTCACACGGAATGGTTTATGAGAGGAACCTCCTCTCAACAGCAATAAGGCGTTAACAATATATCCACTTTTTCAGGTTTGTTCAGATTAGTCGAGTGCATATGTTTACAATTTAAAGGTTGACTGAGATTACAGCGAAAAGATAAATCGTCGCAACACTTTTAATTTTTTCCAGGGTGTCTCACTAAAATATGTCCGAAGACAAACTAAAAGGCTTGGTTCCGGATGATGAACTGCAGTCTATAGACTGACTGTTCCCTTGCATTTTTAGCATGCCACCAGCAGAGGGCATCACATAACAAGCTTCAGATTCGCCCAAATCCTTCCTCCTGCTCTATGCCCCCTAAAATAAAGGAGGGACAATAATAATAATAATAATAATAATAATAATAATTGGTAATAATAATTATATGTTAGATATTTAGTAATTGTAATATCTAAATAATAATTACATTTACTTGTTGGTGTGTGTGTGTGTGTGTGTGTGTGTGTGTGTGTGTGTGTGTGTATGTGTGTGTATATATATATATATATATATATATATATATATATATATATATATATATATATTTTTTTTTTTTTTATTAAACTATCACGGCAGGTTATTTTTATTATAGCAGATAATAATAATAATAATAATAATAATAATAATAATATAATAATAATAATAATAAAACATTATTGTTAATAATAATTATATGTAATATATTCAATCATTGTAATATTTAATTACATTTTGTTGTTTTTGTTGTCATTATTATGAAATATATAATACCAAGCTGCATGCTTATGCTTTATTGCGACATATTATTTTCATTATTGTAGAATATGTCGTAATTATAGTTATTATTATTATCATTATTATAGTTGTTTTTGTTTTTTTATAGCTGGTTGCATGACAAAATTTACCCATTTTTTAACCTTATTGAAATTAAAATTAAATTTTGTTTTGTTTCAAGTAGGCCCTACGGTGTCAATATCAGTAAAGAAGATTACATCTGCAGAGAAAACATTTTATTGGCCATAAACTAAATAATGGGTTTACTCCTTGACATACGCATAAGTCTGTGTAGAAATGAGACCAAATAAGCCGATATTTAACACATAAATAAATAACTTTAATAAATAAATATATGGACGCTTGAGCAACAGCTGGGCGAAAAATTCCAGGTACATTTAAGCCCCGTCTTGGTATCGTCCTCGCTCCCCTCTGTGAGGCTGAATTGGTCCAGTCCGGTATATAAATTACTGATTCACGCTTGTACAGTACAGTGTGTTATTTGGTGATGCAGCTTTTAGACCGTCCGGCGCAATACTCCTCCTCTCACAGGTCTATGAAGTGCTCGGCAACTTTGAAAATGTCTTAAAGCAAGCCGATAGATGACCAAAGCCTGTTTCGAGGTAGAATTTAGGCGTAATAGAATTACTAGAGTAGATTCAAAATTGCTCTCAAGACGACCAGCATGTTGCCTTGGAAGAAGAACAAGTTCGAGCTGATCGAGGAAGACAAGCAGCAGTCCAAGCAGAAGGGCTATGCCGTGAGCCTCAACTACTCCGCGCTCACCTCCTTCGCCAAATCCTGCCCAGAAAGCGCACTCAACAGAGTCGGGAGCATGTTCAAATCCAAGAGGAAAAAGGTGAAAATCACCAGCGAGGACCCTACATATACAGTCTTGTATCTTGGGAATGCCACCACCATTCAGTCCAAGGGGGAAGGATGCACGGACGTGGCCGTAAGTAAGATCTGGGGCAAGAGCGAGATGGGGAAGAACGGCACCAAGATGAAGCTGACCATCAGCTCGCAGGGCATCCGCATGGTCCACGTCGACGAAAAGGCGAAGAGACCCGGACATCTCTATTTATTGCACAGGATCACCTACTGTGTCGCAGACCCGCGGCTTCCCAAAATATTCGCCTGGATCTACCGGCACGAGATGAAGCACAAGGCGGTGATGCTGCGCTGCCACGCCGTGCTGGTGTCCAAGCCGGAGAAGGCGAAGGCAATGGCGCTGCTTCTCTACCAGACCTCAGCGACAGCCCTAGCCGAATTTAAAAGACTCAAAAGAAGGGACGATGCCAGGCACCAGCAGCAGCAGTTGATAGGGGAGCAAACGATTCCCTTGGTGCCCTTGAGGAAGCTGCTAAACGGACAGTGTTACTATAAACCCCCGGTGGAGCGCAGCAGGAGCGCACCTAAGCTGGGCTCCATCACCGAGGACCTGCTCGGGGAGGAGGAAGAAGAGAAAGCCATGCACTTTGAGTGCGAGGATATTCTGGACAACGACAGCGACTGTTTGCCCAACGGCAAGCAAGAACTGTGCCAGATTATCAATGACTTGGGCTCCATGAGTATAGGGAACGACGTGCAGACGCTAAAAGCCGACCTGAGAGTGACTCGCCTGCTGTCCGGGGAGAGCACGAGCAGCGAGTCCTCCATAGAAGGCAACCAAGAAACGGTTTCTGTGCCTAATGGCTTTGTGGATAGGAAAATGCAAGAAGTCGCCTGACCGCTCTTGACTCTTGAGTGAAGACAATCTATAGCCCGCAATGGCATGCGATGTTACATTGTAATAAGGATGTGCCACTTCATCCATATGACTTGAAAGCGCGCTGTTATTCACGGGATGTGTGTGAAAACCGAGTGAGCTGCCTACCTAGACATCATGTTTGGGCCAAAAAAGTTCAATAAAATTTAATTGCGGCCTTAAGTAAAAGTGCCAAAGTTACAACCTGCACTTTTTTTCCGACCATTTGGAATGGTTAACTGATTAAGAGAGTTGAGTTTAAATGCCAGAAACTATTGTGACAAGTTAAAGAGATGAGAACCAAGACAAATGCAATGTAATGTTTTTTTTGTTTTGTTTTTTTTGGAGGTTTTGATTTCTGCTAACTCGAAGTGCCCCAAAATTCTAGGTAGTCAGCTCACTAGTTTTGAGACAAGCCATGGATATGTTTGTGGATTTACAGACACTCGCACAATAATCCCTCATTAGGGGTCTGGAAGGAAGTTGCCCTGCGCAATAAGACGCTTAAAGTCTCTGTTTAACCTCTCTAAGGGGAAAGAGGTTTAAGGAAAGATCTGTTTACCTACTATGTTTCCCTCAAGGAAATGTTTATTTTTTATTTTTATGAAAACAACAATCCTGAAATGTAACTCAATCTTTCTTTCTTTTCTATCTTTCTTTTGAAAGAAGTGTCTAAACTAGCTAAACAATGAGTTACAAAACTACTTTCCTTTCAGGATGTTCCATTTGTATTTTTGTTCTGTTTTTGTTATTTTTTATTTTGCACTGTGGTGGATTTCAGACGAGTATTATGTTATTATTTATGTGCATAATATTGTTTTCCTTTGAATGTTCTTACAAACATGTTTTATCTTTGCTGTGCAAAAGAGACCATTTTCCTGATGTACAGAGATGTATATATTAAATACATAGGCTAATGTGTAAACAAAATGCATTATTTTTTAAACAATGTGGTTTGTTTCTGTGAACACCAATAAAAAAAGTCAAATGCACATCGATGTTGAACATTCTCTGCAACAACGTCAGCTGTAAAACCAACTAGGTCAAATATTATTTAGACAACTTCCAAGCAGGTTTAAATTAGCTGTCAGATGCTCTCAAGTGCGCTTTCAGAAGCATACAGGCACCATCATACGTTCCCTTTGGAATCTCACAGTAGCTGGCACATTCACACTTGAGGGGGAGCTGTACATTCCCTGCAGTGAGAGTGTTAATAATGCTGGCAGAGATGTCACTTCCTACAACAGTAGTGCCACACTAGCAGCTCTTCATCGCTGTACATGTTCTGGGGCCTTCTTCCAGATCTGCAAACAACCTCAAATTATGGCAGAGGAAGAACAATTAGTTGGCAGAATCTGCAAATCAATAGAATTTTAAAATGCAGTTTATTATGTTAACTCATTATTAGACCAATTAACTGTCACCAAGTTTAATCAAAATGGCGATTTGTACAGTTATAAAGAAATCAACCTGCTTCCCCATATTGACATGATTATATAAAGACTCTAAAAACAGGATCTGAAGTCTTTTCCAGCAGTCTTCCCAAGTTCCTTAGCTCTCTGTTTCCCACCTCCATGGGATTCACCATCAAAAGCTTTCATATATAACACTGCATAATTCAGAACAATAAATGGATATGATGAGCCTGCATATTATATAATTAGCCTATAAGAGAACACCCTATTACCTAACTAATAAAATGTGTTTCTGTGCTGGTGTTTCCTTAATGGACGGTTAATAACAGAGGCATTAACAGATATAGGTCAGCTTCACAAATGATAGGACACAGATACATTTACAAAATGAGCTTTAGTCAGTCATTTCTGTCTCCAATGAAGAGTTATTCTAATAGTTTTGTGTGCGTAAAATACCCTTCGATTCGGCAGAGATGTTAACAAAAATGAAACACAGAAAGTTCATTCTTACCCATGAAAAATCCATCATGAAGTGAACTTTGTCTCTGGCGCTCTAATAGAAAATTGCCTAATTGATTTAATGGCTCATGCGTGAAATTAAATTAAAGAAAGCGCATTATTAGACTGCATCACAGTGTTGATTAACTAAATAAATAGTGAGAAGGGAAATGTTAAAATTTGGATTGGATCTCGATTTCTGCAGGAAGGTGCTTTTTAATAAGTGCTAGGTTGCATAAGTGTTTTTTCTTTTGAAGCAGGGTTTGGCATGGCAAAGGAAAGCAATATGAACTTAAATAATGCATGCTGTTGTTTAAAGCCATGCAGCCCCACAGGTTAGTCTCCTGTTACACCTGTCTAAAAAAAGAACAACTCACAGCAGTCTCTCTCTCTCTCTCTCTCTCTCTCTCTCTCTCTCTCTCTCTCTCTCGCTCACGCGCACGCGCACGCACACGCACACGCACACACACACACACACACACACACACACACACACACACACACACACACACACACACAGGATTCCCTAATGTCTTGCATCACATTTTGCATCATTGCATATGCACAAGCCCTAAATATGCAATGTCATCATAGCAACCATGGCAATTGTTTGGGTTACAGAATCACATTGTTCTATTTTGATCTCATTTGTTTATTGGTTGGTGAAAGCAGACAAACTGTCATAGATTAATCCAAATCAAAGTCAAATATCAAAAGGTCCAACTTGTTTGGTATAACAAAATAGTGGCTATTAAACATCTTGGTAAGAAAACAAAACACTAAAACTAAAACAACAACAAATCAAATCAGAGCAAAGCAAAACAACAAAACAACAGAACAAAACAAAAACTGTTGACTGTGTTGATGATCAAAATTTAGAAGTTTAGATTTACATGTTTAAATTTTGCCTACAATAATCAAATTACTTTATTGTGTGACAACACATCCCATTATATTCAAGTGTCAACAAATATAAATAAATGAAATTAAATCACATAAACATCTGTCTAAGCATATTTTTTAACAGAGAAATGTGAAATGTGACTAATAGGCTGTTTTTGCATAAATACAACAATGATTTCTTAAATTTGATGAGAAATAATAGATATTGCACCCACAATCTTGTCTCAAGGAGACCAAATGTTCACCACTGAGGGCTCCAAACAATACTGTCATTTTGAAAGTAAGACGAGAGTGCAAACAAGTGTTATCGTGGCGCTTTTAGTGCGATTGTCACCATATATGCGGTCACAAAGTTTAGCGTTTATATCTTGTTCCTGTCATGCCCTTTTCAAGAGTCAGTGGCGTCGTCTCAGAAAGCTCATGAAATGTTAACGCTAGGGGCCTGCACTATAGCAAGCGGCTCCTCTCCTTAATGCTTTCTACACAAACGGTTCCCCCAGAGAGCAATACATTTCAGTACAGTTATTTTAATCCTTCTACTTACAGACAGGAAATGGAATCATAACAGGAAAACAGGAAGAATCACAAGACACACTCCGATCTGCACACTTAGATTGGGAGATTTCATGGAAATGTTCTTCTCCAAGGGCTCATATTTCATTTCCACTCGGCCGGCGTGTGTTTTTACTTTATAGGACATTACACAGCACCTGCTCAGTGTGCAGCACAAAAGACAAGAAGCAACTGCTTTTTTAGATAGTTGAGGGAAATATGATACAAAGGAGTAGCCTATATGTCAGGTCTTATGAAATGAAATAAAACCATGATGAAAACAGGATGACGATTATCACACGGCCGTGCAGCTCTCTTACTGTAAGTAATAAATGTCAGAGTTCACAGAGTTCATGTTTTGCATGATATCTAAAATATTGTGACAGCTTATATATACAACATTAAAAACACTCATTAATATATATATATATATATATATATATATATATATATATATATATATATATATATATATATATATATATATATATATATATATATATATATATATATATATATATATATATATATATATATATATATATATATATATTATCAATTGGGTATCATAAATTACATTTTTTTGTTAAAAATTAATTAAAAATATCCCAACAAGGTATCATGAAAATACAACACAACAAAATAATTAAATAAATCTAAAATAAAATAAATAATTAAAAAAAATAGACCATGGGTATAATGAAAATATAATACAACACAACAATATGATCAAATAAATATGAAATAAATCAAATTAAATTAAATTTAAAAAAACAAAGTAAAATAAGATGAATTCAAATCTCAACAAGGTATCATGAAAATAAATAAATTATTAAGATAAAATAAAGTTAAGTAAAGTAAACAGGGTATCATGAAAATACAATACAACACAGCAAAATAATAAAATAAATTAAAATACATAAATAAAATAATAAAATAAATTAAAATTAAATAATTAAATAAAATAATTAAAAAACTCAACAGGGTATCATAAAAATAAAATGATTCCAAAAGGGCTATCATGCTGCCTTCTTAAATAAGAATCATTTTATAAACGTGTCGAGAGAGAGGCGCAATGCCATGCTGTGCAAGCACACAAAAATAAACCGTGTCCAGACAGCATCACACCACCCAGTCATGGTTTATTTTACTACATGTAATGTTAGGACTTTATTTTTATCACTGTGTATATACTCAGAACACACAGACACACAAACACCCGTAGATAACTTCAAAATCAGAACAAGAACATTGTGCCAGACAAGGCCATTTTGAGTATACAACGCTTTTCACAACACTAACAGTGCCAAAATAGATTTAATTGTGCCTTGCAACTCAACAAAGACACTTATTAAACAGAAACAACCACCAATAGCAGCTTGTACCTTTGCTAATACACAATTGTGTGAGAACAACTGAAATCTGAAGTTGCTGAGCATTACCTGGATGGTTTGACATCTGAAAGTGTCATTAAGCGTGGTTGCTGATGGGGGAGTTCCATCTCTTTCATGTGCTAGTGGTTTGTAGGAGTGCTAACCAAAGTAAACATGCAGGCGAAAGACTGCTAAGATGGAAAAATCTGATGGAAATCTTTGCACTACCCATTAAAGACCAGTCTAGGAGTATGGGGCTTTCCTCTGTGGTATAGTTTTGAGGATGTAGCAATAGTTAATTGTAATATGTGACTCACTGCAACATTCAAATCCCTGAGAATTTTAAAGCTAATTGAGATTGGGTTTGCATACTTATCAGCCAATCGTTTCCATCTGATATTAAAGTCCCTGTAAAGTCAAAATTAAACATGTGTTCTGAGTTTCTCATAGCACAGATAAACGTGTTATTAACCAACTAGCCAAATTTGAATCATAAAAAAATCTGCGCGCCGAAACCACGCCCACTCGCGGGAAAGCGGGCGTAAACACACAAGACAACAACAACACTCAAGTACAGCTCACGAGTCACGACGGCACCAGATGTCGGCGGGACGGGAGGATGAAGGCCGGGGCGAGAGATAGTCGGTTCGGCCCCATTCTGCAGCGGATTATCAGTGAATCCCAGTTGTTGCCGATGAAAGTTTGTAAAACGATCCGGTGTAAAGACACTGCAGAGGCAGGTGTTGGTGGTGATCGTCAGCACTCCATCAAGGTAGCTGTTCACAAATTAATCCACCTCTTCTTGAGATCGTCTTTTTTTGTTTTGTAGGCTGTTTTGTAAGTTGTAGGCTGTAGTAACTAACGGTACTGACAGTAACTCACAATCTAGCGGGTGAACTGATGCAAATTTGCGACTGTGCTCTAGTTATGGGGGAGGGGCCATATGCTCAGTGGCTCCAGTGCGTCATCGAGCCACCGTTTTAACCCCGCCCAAAAAATCCTGAACACAACAATGGTGAAAAACTTCTTAACGGTCTAACTTCTGAATTCAGTACTACATAGTTCACAGTCTTTGTAATGTGTTTCAAAAATACATTTCTAACATTTCTAATGTGTTTAGAAACAAATCTCAGAATTGCCTTTACAGGGACTTTAAGTGATCTTTTCTTAGGGTTAGGAGAACAGAATCAAGTTCCAGGACCAACAGAAAAAATATCCAGGAACTAATTTACTTGGGAAAAGCATTGTGACCCATCTCAAGAAACAGCAGTATCTTGGATATGGAGTGATTCACTTTGTTTGCTGTTGTTTTTCTAAAAAAAAAAAAAACCGCAATTTAGCAGATTAGAGGAAGAGAGTGAAGAACTTAGCAGCTCATCGATATCAGTCATCAACAGCAACTCTTTCCGAAACTAAGTGGGAAGTGATGCACACTCCTTAAATTTGCACTCTTCCTTTTCCAGTTTCACAAGAATGTAAGAAATTGAACTATACAGTAAGTTATAACATTAGTATTTATGGAGATTTTTGTATCATTATTATTATTATTATTTAAATTCTGATTTATTTACTTTTTGGACTTACCTGGGGACCAACCTGGGCGTACTTGAGCAGTTTCTGTAAAGCCTAATGCTCAAAATAATGAATTGGTTTGAGTGGAGTCAACTCAAATTAGACAAATTAGCGCATCCAAAATAAAAGTTGTTCTTTACATAATAAATGTATGCACTGTGTATAATTATTATGTACATATAGACACACACATGCATTTACTGTATATATTTAAGAAAATGTATTTAATATATTTAAACATGTATTATATATTTAATAAAAATTATATAAAAACTGAATATAGATGGACATATTTCTTAAATATATGGATGAATGTGTGTATTTATATATATATATATATATATATATATATATATATATATATATATATATATATATATTTATTTATTTTGGATGTGATTAATCTGTGAGTAATCTGTTTCATTGTTTTGAGTTTTATGTTATTATATTATTTTTAGTCTTATTTTAATTTAGACAAACTTAAATTTAACTGAAACTGGGCTGGGATTTCTATTTCCCAGCATGCTTTGCCATGACACTCAAAATGGACAGTGTTATATTATGTTTTTTTGTGTGCAAGATTATTGTTAAGTGGGAGATTTAGTAGTGTTTAATGTTTTGTTAAGCTAGTTTAGAAGAGTTTGTTATGTTGTTGTTTTTACCATCATGGTGACGAGTGGAGGATGAGCTTAGTTTGAGAACAGATATACAGCGTGTTCAATGTATTATATTGCTGCCCCCAGCAAGTGCTATGCTAATGCTACCAAAACATTGTGTAAGCGATTAGCAAGGTGGCATTTATTGAATTAGCAAGTTAAAGCTAGTCAGATTTCCACTACTAAAAATTTGAGATTACATGATAATTTGATAAATTGTTTGTATGAATTATCTTTCTCAAATATTTCAAGTTAAGAGCAATTAAAATGAGTACAAAATAAAAAATCTGCAAGTTAAACTTTTTTACTTATAATTTAACTTATTACCTCAGATTTTTGAGTTTTGCCAACTTAATCTGGTTTACAATGTGGCAAAAGCTATAAAAATGAAATAAAATCAATTTAATGAACTATTAACTTATTGTAGTAAGCCATTTTTTTTTCAGTTCAAGTACTTGAGTTGCACAGACGTGTTGGTATATAAGACCAAAAGAAATGGGAAACACTATAAGCACGTTCAGAAACATCAATAATATTTGCTTGACAAAGAAAGCAACATCTCAACTAAATCCTCCTGCATTGTTCAGAAAAGTTTCCATCACTGCTGAAGTGGAGAGACAGAGGGAGACTGTTTTAAAGTGAATCGCCATCACTTCCTTCCTGTTTCCTTTCATTCAGATTTCCTGTGAACTTTGTAGACAAATAAGTTGCGATTTGATTCACAGGGTCCCTATGCAGTGTTCACCGATTCCTATACTGAGCAGTCTCTTATGCTCAGCAAGTCTGTATTGATTTTATTAAAAATACAGAAAAAAGAAACATTGTGAAATGTGAAATAAAATAACTGATTTAGTTTTTTATATATATAAATATAATTTATTCCTGTGATGGCAAAGCTGAATTTTCAGCATCATTACTCCAGTCTTCAGTGTCACATGATCCTTCAGAAATCATTCTAATATGATGATTGGCTGCTCAAGAAACATTTCTTATAATTATCAATGTTGAAAACAGTTGTGCAGCTAAATATTCTTGTTGAATCTGTAGTTTTTTCAGGTTTCTCTGAAGAAAAAGTTCAAAAGAACATTTATTTGAAACATAAATCTATTTATTGTCATTTTTGATCAATTTAAAGCATCCTTTCTAACCACAAAATATATATTTATTAAGTCTGTTTATATTTAAAGGGCACCTATTATGCCCCTTTTTACAAGATGTAATATAAGTCTCAGGTGTCCCCAGAGTGTGCCTGTGAAGTTTCATATTAAAATTCCTAACAGATCATTCAATATACCATTTTGAAAATGGCAATTTTGGGGTTGAAGAAAAATTAGCTGTTCTGTGCGTGGCTCGTTTAATGCAAATGAGCTGCTGCTCCCCACCCGAGAGGGCGGAGCCTTCGCAGCTCATTCACAGCAGTGAACACGCAGACACCTTCATGCGACATTGCAGTTCTTCATCATCATGAAATATTATAATCTGTATGCGTTTTTAAAGCCTTATCGCTGGAAACAGCTTGTTCTGAGACACTGCTTATGATTTATGGGGATAAAAAAAAGGATTGGGTGGATTTTTACCATTATAGGGTTGTTGTGTACACACACTGCCAACACACATTTATGTTCAAACCTTATAAAAGTGAATTTTGTATAATAGTTGCCCTTTAAAGCTACACTGTGTGATATTTCCCCCTATCTAGCGGTGAAAAGGTATATGACCATCCAGCGAATATTAGTTTCTGTTCCTCTCAATTCCGATTTCGTTTTAACTCCTACGGTGGCTGATTTAGTCCAAGATTATAATGGCTTCCAGTTCGATCAAGTGATGAGGTTACTTTAGAAACTATTATAATTTGCAGTTATTTAATTTGTCAGTTAACATGTAGATTATGACATCTATGTAAAATGAATAATAGTTTTACCTTTTCGTTATTTTTTTACCATTTCATTGCTAACATCAGCGATCAGGTTCCCAGACGAATGCAAGCTAATCTTAGTAAAGTAACTTTTATCGGTGCTATCGTTATTCTGTATATTGTACGACATCACTAGCGTAAGGCAAAGTTTACGTTGTAGGCTATATCAGTCTCAAGCAATCCCCCTCTTCACATTCGACACAGTGCCATCGAGTGTTAAAGCGCCGAAGCGAAGCTTGAATTTTACGGGTATGTCCCTCTTTGGCTAATGTACTTTCAAGATGGAGGGGCAACATGGCGACGCGCATTCGAACCCCTCACCCGTATGTATTTTTAATGGCATATTATATACTTACGAGAATACTTTATTACTTGAAAGAAGTAAATATACATTAATGAGCACATATATTTTTGAAAGAACTAAGTGTTTTTAGCTAAGAATAAACTAAAAAAGTTACACAGTGTAGCTTTAAGTTCCGCTTCTTTGACAGACAAACACATATGCTCAAACACATGTCATTTTGTTGCGTATATGTTTAAAAAAATGAAAGCTTGACAACAGAGTGCTCAAAACCACCAGTCTGGCATTTCAAACTTGACATAAACAAACTAATTTATTCTGCATGACAGTTTTGATCCTCCGCTGTTTTGCTGAACTGCCTCAAGTCATTTTACAACCGGTTTGTCCCCTTATATAATGCCAGTGTGGCTGTGAGCTCTGCTGCATGCATGGGAACGCAGCCTTGAAGCACAGCCAGAACCCAGTGTGATATCAGTGCTATGTAGTATTTCAGGTAAGTCTTGTGACTAGAGTCACTAGACTGTAGCTGTGCGTGTGCCAAACGTCTATTCGTGCCCAACAACAACAAACTGTATGTGCTTTCTAACTGTACAGTAAAGGACATGACATATGACAGGATACACTGATTTGAAGGAAACGCCTTCATCTGGCCTGGAAAAAGAAAGTGACATGTTAGAGATTGTGGGCCAAACTGTCCATGTGACATGTGCTTGTGCACGGGAGGAATTCTAATCATACCTGAGCTTTACATTACACTGATGTTTAAAGAGATTTTGAATATATATATATATATATATATATATATATATATATATATATATATATATATACACACACACACATCATAATTATACACACAGACACACACAGACATATATTATGTAAACAAAAACCTTTATTTTGGATGTGATTAGACACACATGCATGTATTTAAGAACAATACGTTATTTTACATATATATAAAATATTTATATGTAAGATAAATTATATAAAAATATATACAGTATATACATGCAAATATTTCTTAAGTATATACATGAAGGAGTTTATTAATTATATACACAGTACACACACATATTATGTAAACACAAACTATATATATATATATATATATATATATATATATATATATATATATATATATATATATATATATATATATATATATAACTTTTATTTTATTTACAAAAATGTATGATTGTGAAATATTATTTAAATTTAACATTACTTTTTATTTGAATATGTTTTATGTATAATGATGGCAAAGCTGACTTTTCAGCATCATCACTCCATTCTTCAGTGTCCCATGAACTTTCAGAAATCATTTTATTATGAAGATTTGCTGCTCAAGAAACATTTATTATTATTATCAAAGTTGAAAAGAGTGTCTTGGTTAATATATATATATATATATATATATATATATAGACAAATATATTTATGATTTATCGATGAAGAGTTGACAAGAACAGCATTTATTTGAAATAGATTTTTTTTACATTATAAATGTCCTAACTGTCATTTTTGATCAATTAAATTACATTCTTTTTAAAAAATGTTACTGTGCCCAAACTGTTGAAGAGTATTAAAAATGTGAAATATTTCTTGATTACTTTAAAGTAGATTTACTGCGGTTTAGTTTCCTGTGAAAAAAACTAAGAACATTTCAGTAAAACCGATTTATTTAGCAAATAATTATGCTCTTAAAGTGGGAGAGTTCACTCAAGAATGAACAATCTGTCATAGCACACACAGTATAGTCTTTTCCTTGCAATCATTTTCAACTCCTGAGGTGGATCTCAAGCAGCTCTCACCTTCAATCCTTTGACTTTGTCAGTAATATTTTTGCGTGTGGATTCTGTGATCACCTGTTGCGTAATGATTTTGCCATCTGCATGATTCTCTCAGATTATCATTCTGAGAATGTTACATCATGCTTGCAACTGCTTGATTGAATCTAGACGCACAATGAGCATTATATCCCGCAGGTGTGATTCAGACTGTTTTCAACATTGATCATAAAAAGAAATGTTTCTTGAGCAGCAATTCAGGATATAAGAATGTTTTCTGAAGGGTCATGTGATTTATGATGCAGAAAATTCAGCTTTTTAAATACATACATTTTTAAATACATTAAAATAGTATTTCACAATATTACCATTACATTAGTATTACAATATTACTATAACGCCAAACGTTTAAAATGCATACTAAATTGGTCAGGCCCTATTTGTGCTGCATGGTCTGATAATGGGAAGGACTGGATGGAAAAATATTAACAAAGCTGGAAATTTTTTTTTTTTTTCAGTGCTGAGTGATGGCACAGCTGGGCGGCATGATTTGTTAAAGCAGTGTGGCCATTTGTGTCAACCTTATAAAACCCTGAAAAACAAAAACAATTAGCCACAATCAGTCCCTAGTTAATAGGCACACAGTGTGCAACCTCCTGGGAAGCTCAGGGAAAGTATTGGACTGTCAGCATGGAAAGATCTATTACAAAGACTGTCCATTCATTTAAAAAAAGACTAACTGTTTTAGCCTACTGGGATTTGCTTGAAATAGGATGCGGCAAAAGCACCCACTTCCCCTGCACACCCTCAATGCAAACGTGCTAAACGTGCATTCGGTAAACAACAGAACACGACTAAAAATAGAGCTGAGTCTTTCAGCTGTGAGCACTGGCTTCAAGGAAAAATGCTTTGGGACAGGGAGAACAGCTGGCGTCCGTTTCTCCGTATTTGTTTCTTGCTGTCTGGAAGGAATGAGTCGGTCCCCAAGCAGGTTTCCACATGCTGACTGAGACTCATTAGTATCCACGCAGTGCCGCCTTTCGTAGGTCATTGGCTCGAACACAGCCCGCGGGCCTGTAATGACAGATGCAATGCTCTGATTTATAGCAAAGATGAGAGTTAGGGAATAAGGGATGGAGGAAGACTCAAAGGGAGGACGAGTTGAAGGGAGTATGGAAGCTTTGGGAGAGGGACTGATGCAAAACAGGAACTGGAGAACAAGTACAGGAAATGAAGGAGATAAACAGGTGTGATAGAGGACAGCGTAGGCGCCAAGGCATGCAGTATTCCAGGTGGTTCTGTGATGCATATCTCTATTTTATGATCATAGAAATTGTGACATATAGAGAAGTCAGCTGTTCAAAAGTTTATCATGCTCACCAAGGCTGCCTTTATTAGATACAAATACAATAAAAACAGCACTATTGTGAAATGTTATTTAAAAAAATTATATTTTCTATTTAAATATATTTAAGCAGCCTTCAGTGTCACGTGATCTTTAAGAAATCCTTCTAATATGCTGATTTGCTGCTCAAGAAACATTTCTTATTATTCACTGTAAAATATGATTCCTGCATGCAATTATAGTTGCCACAGCCTAAAATTAAAATAAGTAACAATGTGAGTAATTGTTCGTGCTTTACATATTTTAAGTTTAGTATACTTGTTTAAGTTGGATATTTAAGTTATCTCAACAATTTTTTAAGTTGTTAACTGTACTAATTTCAGCAGTTTTTAAAGCTGCGGTCCGTAGCTTTTGGCGCTCTTGCGGTTAATAAACAGAACTGCATGCGTCTTGCGGAAGAACATTGCAGCCGGAGCTACTTTCTGTTTATGTTTATGGCGAGTCAGTGCTCCTCCGCAGCGGTTCCTACCAGACTGGTCTGGAATAGTCCCAATATAAACACTTATTATAAGTGTACCATAATGATTCAGGGTAAGACAAAACACGGTTTGGAAAATAGATTCATGTTGTACATTATATAACTGTTTGTAAATCTTGAACACAAAAACAGTTACGGACAGCAGCTGTAATGTTGCAATTGCTTACTATGAGAGAAAAAATATTAATATTTTTAAATATTTTTTTCAGGATTCTTTAAAAAATAAAGTTCAAAATAACTTTTTTGTAGCAATGTAAAAGTCTTAACTGCACTGTAAACCCTAACATTCAAAATATTTATTGAGTAGAGCCAACTCAAATTAAACAAATTAGTTAAATCAAAAGAAATTTTATGAGTATTTAGAACTTACTTTTTCTTTTGAGCACACAAAACTGACACATTTAAAGTAATTTGAATGGTTTCATTGGTTTATAAACTTCTTTCAATTTAGACAAGCTTAAATTTAACTAAAAATGGGCTTGGGTTTCTATTTCACAAAAATGCTTTGCCATGACACTCAATAGAGGGTTTTTTTTGTTTGTTTTTTTGTGCAAGATTAATGTTAAGGTGGAGATAAAGTGTTGGGGGTACCATGGTGATTAGTGTAGCATGAGCTTAGTTTGAGAACAGATATATATGTTCAATGTTTTTAATTGCTGTCCCCATTCAGCAAGTGCTATGCTATGATAATGTTATCAAAGCATTGTGTTTTCAATTATCAAGGTAGCATTTATTGAATTATCCAGTTAAAGCTAGCCAAGTTTCCACTACAAAAAATATTTGAGATTACATTATCAGTTATACATGATTTAGTTATGTGTATGCATTAGTTTACTCAAATATTTTAAGTTCAAAATGTATGAGTACAAAATAAATATCTGCAAGTTCTGCTTACTTAAACCAACTTGTTTCGCTTTTGAACAATTTCACACATACATGCTAAATAAAAGTCGTCACTAAAAAAAAATCTCACTGACCCCATTTAAATGATATATATTATTTTTATAAAACTGTTAATATTGTCTCAGTTATCCAGAATAAGTCGGCAAAACTCAAAATAATTGCCCCAAAATTTTTAAGCTAAGAAATAAAAGTTGTAAGGTATGTAAAGTATGTAATTCATACATTTAAAAAAATATCATGTAATCTCAAATTTTTAGAAGTGGAAACTTGACTAGCTTTAACTTGCTAATTCATTAAATGCCACCTTGCTAATGTTTTGGTAGCATTAGCAGGATAGCACTTGCTGAACGAGGACAGCAATAGCCTATAGATTTAACATATCTGTTCTCAAACTAAGCTAATGCTCCACTCATCACCATGACGGTAAAAAACAACGTAACATAAACTCTTTTAAACTAGCATAACAAAACATTAAACACTACTAAAGCATGTTGGGAAATAAAAATCCCAGCCTAGTTTCAGTTAAATTTAAATTTGTCTAAATTAAAAGAAACAATTTAAAAAACTCAAAACAATTAAACAATTCAGATCACTTATGTGTCAGTTGTAAGAACTTAAAAACAAATGAAAGTTCTAAATACTCTTAAAAGTTCATTTGATTGAACTAATTTGTTTAATTTGAGTTGGCTCTACTCAAACCAATTCGTTATTTTGAGCATTAGGGTTTAGTCCTCTCACAAACTGAAAATAGTTCATGTGTTTTCATGTGTCATATGTCCATTTAAATCACCTGATCACCCTGCCTGGGATTATTTTTGACCATCTAGATATACATTTTCCTTCAGTTTTGAAAACTTCCAATCAGGGTCATTAATCAGTTAAAACAAATCCAAGATTATAAAAAGCAAAATATAAATTTGAGCAGATGCAAATCAGGCATTAATTCTCCACACTTCATACAGGTTTCTTCTCTCTGTAGAACTACCACAGGAAACTATTCTCTGATCACTCAACACCTCTAAATTACACCAACACGTGGCTTGCAACACTTCTCTTTGTAAACTGTAAGCTTTCAGCAATTCTATAACGGCATGTGAGCCTTCCTCTTTTTCTTACGAGCCCATAGTTTTATACCTCCAGCAGTCTAAAATGCTCAGGCCACTGCACAGCGCGTAAACAGGAAGTGGATGTGGAGGTTTGAGGGCTCTGGGGACTCGAGGGTGAGCAGAGATCAAGACCAGCAACAGCAGAGGGGAAATTAGCCAGACAGCTAGCAGCTAGTCAAAAAACAACTTCAGTCCGTCTGACCAGTGACTTGAGCATTAGAGGAATGTCTGTGAAACAATGGCTTTGAAAGCTGATTTAGCAAACAAAGGGATTTTTCCATGATTTTCCTTTGGCAGGGAGAGAGGCAGGCGAGAGCTGCTGCTGGGTCAAACTGGACTGTTAATTAGGTCATTTCAGATGCCATAACCTTTTTTTGTGTACAATATTGAGTCATGCGTGAACATTTAACAATGTTAACTAGATTTGTACTTTCTCTGAAGAAAATTACCAGGATAATGCAGTTTTTTAGTGATTTGCTTTGCAGATGCTTGGGTGTTATGAATGGTAGCTAGGGCATTGATAAGTGGTTGCTAGGGTGATCTAGGGGGTTGCTAGAACATGGTGTTATTATTTGTTTCATAAGGTGTTCTTTATGGTTGCAACCAAGTGGTTGCTAGGGTATTCTGGTGATTGCTAGGGTGTTGGGAATTGGTTGCTAGGATGCTCTGGTGATTGCTAAGACTGCTAAGTCATTTTGAGGGTGATTTTGAGGTAGTTGCAAGGGTGTGACCAAGTGGTTGCTAGGATGATTTTACTGGTTCCTAGGGTGTTCTGGTGGTTGCTATGATGTTCTAGTTGGTTGATCTAGGTGGTTTCTTTGATGTTGTCAAGTGGTCGCAGGGGTATTCTGGTGATTATTGGGGTGTTCTAAGTGGTTGCTGGGGCGTTGCCAAGTTGCTGCAAGGGTATTCTGGTGATTGCTAGGGTAGTTTAGGTGGTTTCTATGATGTGTCCAAGGGTAATCTGATTATTATTTGATAAGTATTTGCTAGGGAGTTGCAAAAATTCACCCTTCGCAGCAAGTTTGATTGACAGGTGATTTGACCAATCAAATCGCCGAATTCGCGGTTTTGTGCGACAAAGCAGTCAGCAGAATTCGTAGATTAACGTTGGTGGACTTGAACTTGAAAAACGGTGTGTACTGGCGTCTTTCCGCGGTTGAAACAACATTTATTTTAGTGTTCATTCACGTTTATTTGATGCTTATCAATGAACAAGAAGGAAGAGATGAACGGTTCACGAGCAGCTTTAACTGAGGCGCTACAGCGATCACGACACGTTAAAGAGCCACAAAATGGTATTTATTGTTTACATTTATTTAAAAAAAAGAAAAAATTTGGAAGTTGAGACTTTGTTTCATATCAAAAGTAACTTCCTCTGTCCTGTCTGTCTGTCGGCTCTCCACGTGAGAATGTGTGTGGTGTGAGAAAACCATGGCTTGTCGAACATAGCAACAGTAACTAAAGGGGGCGGGCCTTTGCGAACGGTCAATTGTTTGCAAGGGCATTCTGGTGATTATTAGGGTGTTCTAAGTGGTTGCTAGGGTGTTGACAAGTGGTTGCAAGGGTATTCTGGTGATTATTAGGGTGTTCTAAGTGGTTGTTAGGGCGTTGCTAAGTGGTTGCAAGGGTATTCTGGTGGTTGCTCGGGTGTTCTAAGTAGTTTCTATGATATTTTCAAGAGGTTGCAAGGGCATTCTGGTGATTATTAGGGTGTTCTAAGTGGTTGCTAAGGTGTTGACAAGTGGTTGCAAGGGTATTCTGGTGATTATTAGGGTGTTCTAAGTGGTTGCTAGGGTGTTGACAAGTGGTTGCAAGGGTATTCTGGTGATTATTAGGGTGTTCTAAGTGGTTGCTAGGGCAATGCCAAGTGGTTGCAAAGGTATTCTGGTGGTTGCTAGGGTGTTCTAAGTAGTTTCTATAATGTTTTCAAGAGGTTGCAAGGGTATTCTGGTGATTATTAGGGTGTTCTAAGTGGTTGCTAGGGCAATGCCAAGTGGTTGCAAAGGTATTCTGGTGGTTGCTAGGGTGTTCTAAGTAGTTTCTATAATGTTTTCAAGAGGTTGCAAGGGCATTCTGGTGATTATTAGAGTGTTCTAAGTGGTTGCTGGGGTGTTGCCAAGAAGTTGCAAGGTTATTCTGGTGATTGCTGAGGTGTTATCGGTGCCACCCAGCCAGAACACTCTACAAGTCTATGACATATGGTCTTCAGATATATCGCGGGTCTCTCCTGGAATCAAACAAAATTCAGTTTACTTAGAAAAGAAATAGTACACCTCATCTTAAAAAATACATAATTTGATTCATCCTTAATGTCTGCAGCACAAATGGCAGATTTATGTTCCACATGTTTTCAATGCTTTCAACTATCTAGCTTCATAAGCATTCCATGCCTCCAAAAGGATAGATATGCTGCCAACTCAGAAGACATCACACTGCAGGGCTTGAACGCACCTTATACATATTTAATTGATAGGTACAGTATGACTCACTTCTATTACTTTGTGTTGTTCACATTCATAAATGTTCTTAATTTAAAGTTACACCCTTAATGTTGCAAATACATTTTCTTTTACCAGTGTGACAGGTCCTGGAACTGCATAACTGACTTTTTTACACCCATCTCTTTTCACTGCTTTCACTAGAGTCACACATGACTTCCCTCAGCCAAAACCGTCTCTTCCATTAAGTCAGATTTGAGTATAAAAAAATTAAAACTGTTTTAAAATCCTTGAGTTCTTATTCAAGGCAATAAACTTCCCAAAAAGGAGCCCAAAACAGAGCACCTGGTGTACATGTCAGTGCCAGTGGAAATACGCATTTACCTTTATGCCAGCTGCTCCGGGAGCAAAAACACAAACAATTAATTCCTGTAACAGAGTACTCGGAGCGGGTAAAAGGAGTTATTGTTGTTGGATGAATACAAGGCCCTTATGGCCAAAGGAAGCCAAAGTGGGAAATGCCCTCGATCTGCCAACATTTCAAAACAATAAGAACTAAATCTGACTGACTGACTGTACAGCCTTCAAAACGTCCTGCTGGTTTCCACAAAAACAATAGCCAGTACTTTTCTCCACACACACTCCAAACATTTAGTTTACATAATACTAGTTAAGATGTATGATAGTTGATTTGGGGAACGCACACAGTCTACATGGAGACAGAGCAGTTTCAGCCGCCAGCAGACCGATATAGTGTTACGCCTCCACTAAATACGAGCAGCCACTGTAACAAATTGGGTTCAACTGTCCCTGGCAGTCACATGGTAGTCTGTGCTTGGCCTGTGAGCACAGACCTTTGTTTCACACTACTGTCCCACGAGAGAAGTGCTAATGATGTCACTAAGTTAGACATGATGTGACACACTTTCAGTATTCGCAGAATTACAGTTAAACCTCAAAAATACGAACGTTTATAGAAAGTGAAACACAAACTGACATTGAAACATCCTGAGACGGCTGCACACTGAAAAGAAATCCCTCAGCACCTTCTACATGTGATCAGTTCCTCAAATGATCTCACAAACATGTATATTTTGTTAGATTCGACCCTGAGAAAGCGTGCAAATTTCTTAAATTGGAGTTTAGTCCCAAATCCCAGAGAGTTTTTGTGTAATTATGTTGTCTAATTATGTTGTATATTTCCATGAAACACAAAAAGACATAAGGGTAAGGAAATAATGAAAGAATTTCCATTTGTGTGTCAACCATTACTTTAAAGGTAGTGTAGGCAATTTCGGAGAGGCTAGCAATAGCGAGCTAGCTTTGAAAATTTCCCGCTCCTCCTTCAGAGCGTCTCCAAAGCCATGCCTCCTCCAAAACACATGTCAGAGCAGAGTCTGCAAAGCATCACGAGAGATACCGTTAAATTACCTTGTGTCTCAAAGCATGTAACATTACAATAATAATAAACGCAAACAACTTACAGAACTGCTCGGATTAATTTCGGCATTGATAGTATTGCCATTGAAAAGCATAAATTTGGAGTCATGAACCACTCCGAGTATAACGCCAAGGGTTTCCATCTCTTACAAATTACAGTAGCTCTGCTGTAAACGCAGCATAAGCTCATTGTTTTGGTCCAAGAAGAACTGTAATGGTTGCTGACGTCTGTCTAAGGCCGGTTTCACACTGCATGTGTTAGCAGAGCGTAAGCAGCACATATTGTTTTCGGCGCCCATGTTAACAGATTAGAGCATTCACATCGCATGCAGAGGCGCTCAATTAAAGCCACAGCGTATTGTTCTGATCAAAATTGACCTGATTAACATGAAAAAGACACCGGAAAAGGTGACAGAATAGACCATATTCGTCAGTATTTGCAATACACAAGCCGTGGTTCAGCTGTGCGCGACAAACGCTGGCAGTGTGAAAGCACAACGGGTGCGCACTGCTCCCGCTCTTCATACACACTGCTTCTGCACTGCTCCCGCTCTTCATACACACTGCTTCTGCACTGCTCCCGCTCTTCATACACACTGCTTCTGCACTGCTCCCGCTCTTCATACACACTGCTTCTGCACTGCTCCCGCTCTTCATACACACTGCTTCTGCACTGCTCCCGCTCTTCATACACACTGCTTCTGCACTGCTTGCGCGTGCGGTGCGAAGCCGCCGCCACTCTGCATAGCATGAAACGCGCTGATGATGTGTGGTGTCTGCGCGAGCAGGTGCGTGGAGGTATGGAAATGCACTGATTGATAGACAGGTAGGATAAAATGTTGGTTCTAAGATTTCAACCCATTCTCACTCCCAAGGCGTCCAAATCTGAAGCATGCAAGTGCCTTCCGTGTCACAATGAAGACACTAAAGGTATCCCTAGACGTCACTATATCGACAAGCAGAGTACTCTATTGATTTCAGTTGTTTGCCCAATGTGTCAGATCAAGACGCCTTGCATTCTTTGCATTTGTAAAAGCTGTCAAGTGGTCATTGTTGAAATAATCAGTTCATGACTTATTCTTTATTTGTGTCCTTGATGCAATATTTTTATTAATTTTTTGGGTCGTTAATGGGTGTCCCTTACTGAAGGCAATGGCAACCCTATTGCCAGTCAAAAGGGATAGTAAATGCCAAAATGTGTTATATTATGATTTTTTTTTGTGTGCAAGATTATTGTTAAGTGGGAGATTTAGTAGTGTTTAATGTTTTGTTAAGCTAGTTTAGAAGAGTTTGTTATGTTGTTGTTTTTACCATCATGGTGACGAGTGGAGGATGAGCTTAGTTTGAGAACAGATATACAGTGTGTTCAATGTATTATATTGCTGCCCCCAGCAAGTGCTATGCTAATGCTACCAAAACACTGTGTAAGCAATTAGCAAGGTGGCATTTATTGAATTAGCAAGTTAAAGCAAGTCAGGTTTCCACTACTAAAAATGTGAGATTACATGATATTTTTTAAGTTAAATGTATGAATTAGCTTATTTGAATAAGTTCAGAGCAATTAAAATGTATTACAAAATAAAAATCCTCAAATTCTGCTTGCTTAAACTTAAAATTTCTTAACTTAAAAAAATCTAAGGCAACTGATTGTCTCAATTTTTTGAGTTTTGCCAACTTATTCGGGTTTACAATTAAGAGATGATAGCATACAAACGCCTAGAAAGAAAATACAACTAGGAGAGTAAAACTAGGAGAACAGCAAGACCCGGATAAGGTCTGTCAATGTTTCTTAATGTCACATGCCAGGACTCCTCGCTGAGCGGCCATCTGTAACATTACCATGGTGCTTCAGAGCAACTTGGCCACATTTTAATTCACTCACACAACCATGTGCAGAAAAACACGGGACGAGATCTCTGTGGAGAACAAATTGTAAAACTGGCATCTTCTTCAGCAAAGCCAAGATCATGAGGGTCAGTAATAATAAAGCTGACTCGGCACACATCAGAAGAAAATGTGTTTCACCTAGGGACACGGCCTTTGTTTATTACGACATTCCTGATGTTTCTGAACTGCAAATTGCATCTTGAAACAAATAGATTGACATAAGACAGTATTTCACAATATATAGGCTTATAATATAATATAATATAATATAATATAATATAATATAATATAATATAATAAAATATAATTAATATAATATAATTAATATAATATAATTAATATAATATAATATAATATAATATAATATAATATAATATATGTGCTGAGCAAACGATTGATCACGATTAATCACATCCAAAATAAAATTGAGTGTTTACATATGTGTGTACTGTGTATAATTATTATGTAAAATACACACACATGTATGTATATTTTTAAGAAAAATATGTTATATTCATAAATAAAAGATTTATATTTATATATAAGATAAATTATACAAATATGTATATGCATGCAAATATTTCTTAAATATATACATGAAGGAGTGTGTATTTATATATACAAAGTAATTATACACAGTACACACATATATTATGTAAACACAAATGCCATGGATGCGTTGAATCACAATTAATCGTTTGCCCAGTAATAAATATAATATAATATAATATAACATGATTAATATAATATATTTAATATAATACATTTCTCTTTAGGTTTATGCATCTAACATTACTTTAAAGTGGGTTAGAAAAATGATACACTTTAAACTAAATAAAAATTATTAATTTTCCCTGGCTTCAGTGACAATATTTTGTTATTAATAATATCACATATAATAGTTTCATATAATATTTCATAATATTCACATGTAATATTTTCTTACCAGTATAAAGAGAGATTTATAAATGAAAATATATAATTATTTTCATATAGGGAAGTGGATTTTTCACAAAAGCATTAATAATTAAGGATTCTTGGCCTCAAGAAGTTTGAAAAGTGCTGCAAAGTCAAAACACTTAGAGGAGATTTCATGAACTCCATGCACTTCACATGAATGCATTTGAATGCTAATTTAATTTACACATTACTAAATTAAATTACATTCATATCAACCCGATGGCACTCATAAACAAGATAGCTGATGCTGCAAATCAACGGATGCTTAATTTCATAAAGCCAACAAAACTGGGCCATCCTGGAACTGGCCTTCAGTAAAAACCCTCAAGGTATCTATTCCCAGCCTGAACAAATTGTGTTTTTACCCATTTAATCTCTCCAATCTAGGGTTTGTATTTTTCAACCGAAGTCCTAATTCTATTTAACCTCTTTTTATTTGGATGTGAAGAGAATCAGATCATGTTTCTCAATCACCTTTAAAAACATTTAACTGGATTTAACCTATTACAAGTAGAAAATCACTATTGAATATTTCTGCTACAAAGCTGGTTTTCATCTGCTTGTAGTATTTGCACTCAATCTCCTGTCTGAATACATCATCACTGGGCAATGTTTACTTCTATAAAGCACCTAATTCTATTCACCACAATAATGAGACAGAGACAGACCTGTAAGACTACTATCTATCTAGAGCTGCTTTGTTAACACCTTAATGCCACAAGCAATGGAGTAATTGAACCATTACGGGCTTAAGAGTAGCATATTACAGAAACACTTAAGCAAAGATCACTGGCTCATAGTGTAACACAAAATGTGCCCAATAAACAGAGAAATAATACAGTACAATGTCCAAAAGACCATGGTATTTTCAGGTAAGTGATAGCAAAGGAGAGCTACACAATCAAGGATTTTATGGAATGCTACAGTGTCTGACAATCATTGCTTAATTTCGTGGAATTGGACGGTTACGCAATTATCCAAGATGCAAACTCTCAGAATTTGAACTGAATGACTGCACGTTCACTCACTCACATGCACTCACTCACACACACACTCACTCACACGCGCACACACACACACACACACAGACACACATGTTGTGTTTCCATGTTTTATGGGGACATTCCATTGGCGTAATGGTTTTTATACCATATAAACTATATATTCTATCCCCCTACACTGCCCCTGCCCCTAAACCTACCCATCACAGGAGACATGCTGCATTTTTACATTTTCAAAAAATATCACTTAGTGTGATTTATAAGATGTTTTCCTCATGGGGACCAAAAAATGTCCCCACAAGGACAAGGATTTTGGATATTGCCATCTTTGTGGGGACATTTTGTCCCCATACCGTAGGGATTACCAGTCCACCCACACACACACACACACACACACACACACACACACACACACACACACACACACACACACACACACACACACACACACACACACACACACACACACACACACACACACACACACACACACACAAAGTATTTACCTCAATAGACTTTGACTGCTTTCTTGTCTCCTGTAATGGTGGATATTATTTCAAAATAATAGGTTTGCTAAGGTAATCACTATTGTTGAGTGCAAAACCTTGACCCCATTTATTAAACTGTAATGCATAACACACCTCAACGTTTCTGCTACAGATATGAATGAGAATCACATGAGTAGTCTTAAGGAAAACATTTTTATCTGATAGTAGTCATTTGCACATATTCTCTGCTCTCACATTCATAACCGACTAGTTTTACCACTTTAGACTGCATGCTATGAGGTGAATCCAAATGTTGAACATTCTGGTAAATGGGAACTAAAGGGGTAACTGCACCATTGTCCAAATGATTTTGTAATGAATGAAAAGGTGTCATATTTTTCATATATCAAATGTATAGGTTTTCTTTCACTTGAGATTGATTGCGAAAATAAAACGATTTAGATTTAGAAAGATTTAGAGACCGCAATCCACGCCTTCATAACATCACGTATGGACTACTGTAATTCCCTGTACTGTGGCCCGCCTCAGTCTCTCGCCTGCAAATTGTCCAAAATGCTGCAGCGAGACTTCTTACCGGCACAAAAAAAAGAGAGATCACATTTCTCACATTTCAAAGTGGCTTCCTATTAAGTTCAGAATTGATTTTAAAGTTGCAGTATTTGTGTACAAGGCTCTATCTGGTGTTGCACCAAAATACACAAGTGACCTTCTGATTCCTTACACTCCCCGAAGAACTTTTAGGTTTTGTAATCAGCTTCTTTTAACTGTCCCAAGTTTTCGCTGTAAAACTAAGGGTGTTCGGGCCTTCTCTGGAACAGTCTGCCCTTCAGTGTGAGGTCTGCTCCTTCATTAGCCAGCTTTAAATCACTTATCTCTCTGTCTTTTGATTAGATGGATATTGGTAGATTTTTACATTTATTTTATTATTTTGTATTGTATCAGGTCTAATGTTTTTATATTGTGCATCCTTGTTTCTTTTATATGCACATTGTCTTACTATACAGCACTTTGGCATTACTATGTTGCTATAGAAATAAAATTTGACTTGACTTGAAGGATTGGGCCTCGGATACAACAACACAAAGCAACTAAATGATTTAAGCACAGTAAAAGAAATAAAGACAATTTTCAAGGTTATTCCTTTATCACAATGCCAGTGGCAACAATAAAACCTATAAAGCATAAACATTGCTTGAATTCAGCAGTGCATGTGTGTACCTGATGCAATAACATGTAACAAAAGCACATTCAATGAAAAACTAGAAAACAATAATAAGGATGCATCAAGTAGTCCTCTATTATAATCCGCCCATCATGCTGAAATACAATGGTTTGTTAATCAGTGCTTTTAGATGCTCAAGCATATTTAAAGCAGTGAACCGGAAGTTACAACTGATTTTATTTCAATGCTGTGATGTATTTCCAAGTGATCATCATCACTTGGAAATTACTTTTCAGATTTTGTTTAAAGATTATCAAACTTTTTTTTTCTTTTTATTAACTTAATTGTGACATAAGACCTGTAATGTGTGCTAACAAAGTAAATAAGATTTCATGAGGACTTTAAAGTTTAAAATTAGTGGACTGACATCACGAAAAAAAAATGAATATAAAAAATTATATACTTTTTAAATAAAATAAATAAAATAACATAAAACAAATAAGTAAATAAATAATTAATAAGAATAAAATAAAAATAATAAAATAAAAAAATGAATAAAATAAAATGATAAACCATAAGGAAGTTTTATTAGCTATTGTTCTAGACAACACATGTTTTACATGGCTGTAGAAATAATAAAATAAGTCCTTATTATGCTGTTAGGATTTATTTCATGAAAATGACCAGTTGATTTAACATCCCCTGCTGACACGTAGGTGCAACATCATTTATTGTCAACAGAATATCTAAAGGGGACAAAGAAAAACTAGTTTGCCAATTTAATCTGGTTTAACCGGTCTCCTGGTGTTTAGCTGGTCATCCAGCTGGTCTCCCAAAAACTGGGTAAGAACATCTTTGGCAATGTCATTTTTTGTTGTCAAACCGAGAAAACTTTTTAGATTTTTTGAGAATGAAAAATGGTGTGTGAGAGAGAAAAGATGACATCTGCGCATTTGTCATTTCCCCTACAAGAGCAGCTGTGTAAAGAAATTAGGCAGCAATAAGGCCTGAAATCTGCAGCTAAAAACAACCCATGTCCCAGATCCCGGCGGCGCACCCAACCGCACGAACGCTTTCAAACTCACCCTTACCAAAACAGGACCACTCGCTGCCCTCTCCTGAGACAGAATCATTGAATAATGAGTGATTCTGAAGGTTACTTGGCCTGGCTATTGTATTTGAGTTATTTTTATCAGCATAGGGGCCAAAGCGTGTGGCCTAAAGCACACACACAATCACTGTGACATAATTACAGCACATACACTTGATCCGAGCTCACATCCTAATTTCATCAGAGCTCATCAAGTTGTTTAGCAGCTAATGACCACATTCTCAAAAGCTTTAAAGCCACGGCACAGGACTAAAATCTCGTACAGATACCCATGACCTCCATTTTTGTATTGTACACTCTCATTAGGGAGAGGGATTATATAAACACATGGAGCTGATAATAGAGCACACTTTCAAGACTGGGAAATCAGTGGAGAGCATCCAAAAATACTCTAGAGTGAGAGATTTTACCCAAGATTCAGTCATTTTTTTCTATGGAAGCTTGTTACTGCAACATTATGACTTTTCATCTTACAAGTCTGAATTTTTTTCAGCAATCGAACATTTCTTTCTGACAATTATGACTTTTTCTCAGAATTGCGAGAGGGGAAAAAAAGGAAGAATTGTGAAATATCCAAATTGTAAGATATAAACTTTTGTAAGAAAAACCTTTTTTTATTTTTTTATTCCATGCCGGAAACAAGCTTCAATACTTTTTCTTCCTTTTCACAACTTCTAAACAATCATCATGGCTTCATGGCTGCACTGTGCAACAAACAAATACACACTGATTATTATGACCTATTTCTACATGAAGGCCAAATAACCTCAGATTCGAGTTTTAGTGTCTTAGAAATCCTAGGGTTTTTAATAACAACAGTCTCTGATGCCGCACAGCCCGGACATCCTATTTTTACACAGGTTGTACATCATCCTGGCTTCCATTAGCGAAGCGAACACGTGCAATGTAGTCACAACACAGCTGGGGGTTTTACCCCATTTGGCAACATACCAAGATTAGACAATAAATTTAGTTACACTTACTGCACCACTGAGGGCATCCATCCTCATTAGGATGGCATGAAGTACCCCACTGTCATTGTTGGCGCCGCCCATTCGTCTGTAGGCCTTGGGAATAGACTAGAAAGCTTGCAAGCCTTATTGTGACCAATTAAAATGGTCAAGATATTGGATAATAATTAACTTTAATATATAAATATGTAACTGTGCATTTTAAATGTAGAATATGTCACAGTGGTGGAATATGAATAATAAAAAAGATTTCACAAAACCCATCAAGAGAATGTCAAGGTAATATTTCATCTCAAAATCAAATGAAAGAAATTTACACTATTTTCAACACAATTCAACATGTTGTCCAATCAGAACTCTGGGGGTTCTGTCACATTAACCCTAACCCTAATCACATTCAAATTCTATATCTTTACAACACACATCATTGGCCTTTTGATCGGACCACACGGGCCAGTCTTCGCTCCCCACGTGCATCAATGAGCCTTGGCCACCCATGACCCTGTCTCCGGTTCACCACTGTTCCTTACTTGGGCCACTTTTGAAAGATACTGACCACTGCAGACCGGGAACACAACACAAGAGCTGCAGTTTTGGAGATGCTCTGTCCCAGTCATCCCATCACAATTTGGCCCTTGCTCAAATCCTTTTATCACATCAACTTTGAGGACAAAATGTTTATTTGCTGACCAATATATCACACAGTGTGTGTGTGTGTGTGTGTGTGTGTGTGTGTGTGTGTGTGTGTGTGTGTGTTCTATATGGAGAGAAACCTTTCTGAGGGGAAACTCCCTGAATGGAATTAAGGTTTGTATAACATTGTTTTCCAATCAAATTACTTCTGTACAAACAGAAAAACGCCTGTAGTCTCACATTTTACCTTTTTGTTTACATGTCCGTCATCTAATGTCTTCTTGGAACACAGCCTTCTACAAATGCAGCAGCATACACCGGATCTACACTCAAAGCCATCATGAAAGTTTCATCTCCCGCCAAACTATGGAAATAGCAAGATGAAAACTTCTAAAAGAAGTTGAAATAGCAATAGATTCTATATACACTCACTTAAAAATGTGGGGTTAAAATAACCCAAATATGGACTGGTACAGCACCTTCCCAACTGTGGGTAATAGTAACCCAATGGCTGGGTTAAAAACAACCCATTTGGTTAAAGTTACCCAGCAAGTTAGCAAGTTTACTTAAACAAAATTAATTATTTAACTAGGCTATATTGGTAATTTAGGAAAGGAATGGACATTAAAAGGTCTAAATCAAATAATTTTAATTAATGGCATGTTCATTAACAACACTAAAACACATTTAGAAAGTGACAGGAGCAAAAGGAGCAAACTCTGCGTGATTCTGGCATCTGTGAGAAGAAAGTTCTGGTGGTTTGAACTGTCTATTCACCAGAGGACAGAATTTGCGTTTGCTGTGTTAAATAACAGCGTTATGTCTCCGCTATCGGTCTCACCTTCCTTTCAGCGCGTGGCACACACATCACTCCCATAATAATCAACGGAGATGTTCGCACTGCAGTTATGCGATTGGAAGCTGATTTTAACCCTGTTGTTGTCATGGTGCTCGTTTAACGGGAGATGATTCTTCAATGGCCGCGTCGCGTCGCGTCTCTCACTCTGTCTGCAGCACACGCGAATCTAACAAACATGATTTTAGCAGAACAAACAACAGTAAATGTAGGCCTAATTGTAAAAAAGTTGAAAAACTGTTTTTCGTCTGTACAGTAATTCTTTTATACAAGTGTATACAACTGGAAGATCACCTCAGGAAGCCCTTGCGAAAAATAGCCATGGTTTTATTATAGTAAAAATCAATTAGCCAAAAAAACATGGTTACTCACATTTATATAACTACAGTTTTACCACAAATACCATGGTTTAACTATGGTTAGCAAAACCATGGTTAATTTGTGGTTACCATGGTTTAAGTACAATATGTTTTTTTGGTTTTATTTGTAGTAAAACCATGGTTCATTTTCGGAAGGGAGTTTTCTCTTCAGGACAGAAGATATGACTGATAGGGCCTACCAATCCAGATTATTCCAGTTTGGCAAACCAGCAGCAGTTGGTTATAACCCAGGAGGCTGGGTAGTTTATGAGGGGGTGAACCATTTCCAGCAGTAGGTTAGAAACAAAACTTAACACTTAGATGACACAAAAGGCAAAACACAGCCTTCTGGATTAAAAAAAAAAAAACTAACAAAAAAAATTAACCCAGAACATTTTAGAGTGTTGTTACTCCTGTCACTTCCTAAAATGTTTACTAAATGTTTTTGAGCATGATTAACCATGGAATGAACAATATAAATATAATATAAAACAGAGAGAATGGTTGATCGACCCAGCAATATGCCAGAACCCAGCAAATGGGTTAACGTATAAAACTCAACAAGCTAGGTCAATATAAACCAGCATGTGTTTACCCACTGGATTGCCAAATAACCCAAAAATGGTTATTTTATTTCAGCAGTACACGCTGATGTGATATTTCACCCAATACAAACCAAATCATTCACAAAAATACATGCTGGTCAATGTTAAAATGCAGCTGTCGCTTCCAGACTACAATGCATGTGAAAAGCTCTGCTGAGAGGATGCTGGGAACCTGAAAGTATAAAGACAACAAGAGAAATGTGTTTTTCAGAGTGCCTTCAGAAAATGAGACCCTCAAATCTGATGCAGCCTAATGCACTCTCCCAGCCCTCCTCTGCCGGATGCAGGAGGATTGAGTACAAATACAATAAAGAAAAACACATTTTTGAATAATGTGTCCATTTCTTTCTTGATTGCAAATATGATTCTGAGTACAGCAAATATGCAGTCTACACGTTTGAACATTTTTAGTGATCAAATCACAGGCACAAACAAGAGCTGGTGGCAACAGTTAGTTTAAAATAAAACCCATATGTAACAAGACAATTTAAAATCTATTCTGGGCAAGACTGGAGGTGACTGATTATTTTCTGTGACAGGGTGTAATAACATAAGTGTCGCTCATGGGCAGAGATGTATGAAGTGGAATAGACGGATGTTTTAGGTGGGGGTCAGGGACGGGCAGCTTGACTCACCATGAGTCGTGCTTAACCTTAACAGTTGTTTTTCCTGCTTAATGCCCCTCTCACCTCGTCTCCCAATAGCTTTAAATGCTCCCTGCAGGTAGATGTCATATATCTGACAGCACAATAGCGACTAATTCAATCTTATTGCGTTTGGCACCAACAAGCCGTTTAAATTAAATTTCCTCTGCAGTCCTTTTGCTAATGACAGATGTGTCAGATGTAACATTGTCCAGTAAACATGCAGTGCTAACTGAGAAGCAAACAACAATACCATGTTCATTTATTGGATAGCTGGTATTAAAGGAAACAAGGATGCTTGGCAGCAGTGTTTGATACAGCAAGTATCACTTTTATTATGCTCAGTGCATTCCATTCCCTCTTAATAATTCATGTTGCTTAAGGGTTCCATTAACATTTCTTTTAGAACTGTTAAGGAATAAAAACTTAAGGAAAAAGTTAAAATGCACTGATAAACGATGAGGCGGTTTCATTAAATAAAATAAAATAAATAATAAATCTTCAAAAGGTTCCACAGACTTTGAATTGGCCTTAACTATTAAAAAAAAGATTCACTGATGTTCCAGAAAGATTATGAGGGGGTTAGGATGTCCACATTTTTCTTATTTTGTTTAAAATATCGCCCTACGGAAACAACAGAAGATACTTATATGTTTCTGAATCTACAGTGAGTGCATGCCCACTAGGTTTCGGACACCACTACAAATGGCTGTCCGGACAGCCATTTGTAGTGGTGTCCGAAACCATAGTGTACATGTTCGAGTGCACTCATTCAATCCCACATTGCTCCTCAAAAAACGAGTGTACAGTCGATGTATACTTAACAGCTGTCCGACTTCACGCACTCGTTTTCATTCACTCCTTCAAGTGAACTGTATTAGTGGACTAAAATAGGGACTAGTGAATGAGGGTTTAGGGGGCGATAGTCAATTTATTGATAGTCAAAATATTTATTGTGTTATTTAAGGGGCGCGCTAGTAATATGCGCCTATAGACGAGTGCACAACGCGTGTACAGGTATTGGATGCGCAGCAGAGCACACAAACATTTTAAAATATTAAAAATAAACTGATTCCTCTCTGGAGAAGCGCTCAGTCTTTCTGCTCGCAAATTCCATCATGTGAATAGTGAATCGGCCGTGGTGCAAGTGCAACTGGCTTTTAAAGGGAATGGGAGATGAGACTCTGTTTTATTGCACGTTAAACCCAAAACACACCCATGACTCATTAAGAGACTATAGGTACAACCCCTTTGGACCACGCTGACCGTTTTTTCCAACGTTAAACCAGCAAAAGTGGATTCTGACACGCCCTAAGCCCTCAGATTGTTAAAATAGGGCCCTAAGTTTTGAATGCTTATATCTCCTAAATGAAGCACACTAAAACAGTAAGGCTAACATATTTTAATGACACACATGCAAAAGACCTGAAGCAGAGATGACATGACATGTTCTGTTGCCCTGTATGTTCTGCACTGTAGATTTGGTAAAAGTGTTGCAGCATAAAATATGATTCGCAGAACACTGCGCAACAGTATTTCACAAGCCAATGGTAAGCACATGCAAAAATTTCATTCGCTTCTGAAAATTTTTTAAACGATTTTTTAATTAGACAAACAAATGCCCCGTGGTCGTGAAAACAAAACCGCAAGAATGCAATTCTGCAACAAACAGGTCAACTGAGGTCTAAAACACAGTGAAAGGCAGCTAAGATGTTCACAGGCTCATTTATCTGTTGTTCCTCTAATAACACCTTTAGCTAATGAAGGCTGAATGATCACAATCCACCTTTTGTCCAGACACACCTTCACACACATTCCACTGAGTACAATCTACAGTCGCTCGGAGACAGCAGGGTAACTCGCCCATTTACACTGATATGCTCACAGTCCGTAACCCACTATCACTTGTTTCAGACCAATGATAGTCCACATTTGTTCAAAGATACTCGCCGCACCGACCTTTAGTGTCGTAATTACAGTTTGTCAGGCCTGTTCCCCTTATCAAAAGCCATGTCATCTTAAACGAGAGAATGCAGAAAAACTAAATAGCTTTTGAGGGAGTTAAATTACTGTTCTGCCTCAGTGTCTTCTTTTGATCTCAGCTTGTGATAATTCACAGCTATCAATTGATAAATGTCATCAGCAATGTGGCATTTGTGGGTCTCTGTGCAAATTTAGCTTTCCATTAGAGCTCTGTGCAGTTCTAGATTTATTAACGCCCCTGTCTACAAAAAAAAACAAAAAAAAAAACACACATTTTATAATGTGTTTTAAAATATACATAGTTTGCCATCTTTTTTCTCCCTTGCACCTTCACTGTCTCTCTTTGTGTAATTTTTTTTTGCATTTAAAGGGTTAGTTCATCCAAAAATAAAATTCCTGTCATCATTTTCTCACCTTTATGTTGTTCCAACCCTTTTTTGAAAACAAAAATAAGACATTTTGAATTTATAGAAGAACAAAAACAGTCTAAGCAGAGACGCCCAGACTTCCCTCTCCCTAGCCACTTCCTCCAGCTCTTCCGGGGAAGGCGTTCCCAGACCAGCCGGAGGCGTAATCCCTCCAGCGTGTCCTAGGTCTTCCCGGGGCCTCCTCCCGGTGGGGCGTGCCTGGAACACCTCCTGGGAAGGCGTCCAGGAGGCATCCGGGATCTTGTCCTTTCGGTCATGACCCACAGCTCATGACCATAGGTGAGAGTAGGAACGTAGATCGACCGGTAAATCGAGAGCTTTGCCTTACAGCTCAGCTCCTTCTTCACCACGACAGACCGGTACATCGACTGCATTACTGCAGAAGCTGCACCGATCCGCCTGTCGATCTCGTTCCATCCTTCCCTCACTCGTGAACAAGACCCCAAGATACCTGAACTCCTCCACTTGGGGCAGGAACTCTCCACCAACCTGAAGTGGGCAATCCACCCTTTTCCGACTGAGAACCATGGCCTCGGACTTGGAGGTGCTGATTCTCATCCCAGCCGCTTCACACTCGGCTGCAAACCGCCCCAGTGCACGCTGAAGGTCCTGGTTTGAGGAGGCCAACACGACAACATCATCCGCAAAAAGCAGCGGAAATCGTATGGTCCCCAAACCGGACACTCTCCGGCCCTTGGCTGCGTCTAGAAATTCTGTCCATAAAAATTATGAACAGAACCGGTGACAAAGGGCAGCCCTGCCGGAGTCCAACATGCACCGGGAACAGGTCTGACTTACTGCCGGCAATGCGACCAAGCTCTTGCTCGGTCATACAGGAGCGAACAGCCCTAAGCAGGGGGCCGCCAACCCCATACTCCCAGAGCACCCTCCACAGGATGCCACGAGGAACACGGTCGAATGCCTTCTCCAAATCCACAAAGCACATGTGGACTGGTTGGGCAAACTCCCATGAACCCTCCAGCACCCTGAAAGGGTATAGAGCTGGTCCAGTGTTCCACGACCGGGACGAAACCACACTGTTCCTCCTGAATCCGAGGTTCCACTATCGGCCGAATTCTCCTCTCCAGTACCCTGGCATAGACTTTCCCGGGGAGGCTGAGAAGTGTGATCCCCCTATAGTTGGAACACACTCTCCGGTCCCCCTTCTTGAAAAGAGGGACCACCACCCCGGTCTGCCAGTCCAGAGGTACTGTCCCCAACCGCCATGCGATGTTGCAGAGCGTGTCAGCCAAGACAGCCCCACAACATCCAGAGACTTGAGGTACTCAGGGCGGATCTCATCCACCCCGGTGCCTTGCCACCGAGGAGCTTTAACCACCTCGATGACTTCAGCCCGGGTGATGGGCGAGTCCACTTCGAGTCCCCAGCCACTGCTTCCTCAATGGAAGACATGTCGGTGGGATTGAGGAGATCCTCAAAGTATTCCTTCCACCGCCGATGATATCCCCAGTTGAGGTCAACAGGTGCCCATCTCGACTGTAAACAGTGTTGGTAGGGCACTGCTTCCCCTCCTGAGGCGTCGAGCGGTTTGCCAGAATCTCTTGAGGCCAACCGATAGTCTTTCTCCATGGCCTCACCGAACTCCTCCCAGGCCCGTTTTTTGCCTCCACGACTACCCGGGCTGCAGCCCGCTTGGCCTGCCGGTACCCGTCCAGCTGCCTCAGGAGTCCCACAAGCCAGCCAGGCCCGATAGGACTCCTTCTTCAGCTTGACGGCATCCCTTACTTCCGGTGTCCACCACCGGGTTCGGGGATTGCCGCCTCGACAGGCACCGGAGACCTTACGGCCACAGCTCCGAACAGCCGCATCGACAATGGAGGACATGGTCCACTCGGACTCAATATCTCCAGACTCCTCGGGATCCGGTCGGTTCTGCCGGAGGTGGGAGTTGAAGATCTCTCTGACAGGGGCTCGGCCAAGCGTTCCCAACAGACCCTCACAGCACGCGTTTGGGTCTGCCGAGTCTGTCCAGCCTCCTCCCCCTCCATCGGATCCAACTCACCACCAGGTGGTGATCAGTTGACAGCTCCGCCCCTCTCTTCACCCGAGTGTCCAAGACATATGGCGAAGGTCTGATGACACGACCACAAAGTCGATCATCGACCTCCGGTCTAGGGTGTCCTGGTGCCACGTGCACTGATGGACACCCTTATGCTTGAACATGGTGTTCGTTATGGACAAACCGTGGCTAGCACAGAAATCCAATAACAGAACACCACTGGTTCAGATCAGGGGGCCGTTCCTCCCAATCACGCCCAGGTGTCACTGTCACTGCCCACGTGGGCATTGAAGTCCCCAGTAGAGCGATGGAGTCTCCAGTCGGAGCACTTTCCAGCACCCTCCCAGAGACTCCAAGAGGGCGGGTACTCCGCACTGCCGTTTGGCCCGTAGGCACACGACAGTGAGAGACCTATCCCTGACTCGGCCGCAGGGAAGCGACCCTCCGTTCACCGGGTGAACTCCAACACATGGCAGCTGAGCTGGGGGCTATAAGCAAACCCACTCCAGCTCTCCGCCTCTCACCATGGGCAACTCCAGAGTGGTAGAGAGTCCAGCCTCTCTCAAGAAGTGTGGTTCCAGAGCCCAAGATGTGCGTGGAGGTGAGCCTGACTATCTCTAGTCGGTACCTCTCGACCTCCCGCACAAGCTCCGGCTCCTTTCCCGCCAACGAGGTGACATTCCACGTCCTAAAGCCAGGTTCCGTGTCCAGAGATCGGGTCGTCGGGGCCTCGCGCCGACTGTCGCCCGATCCACTATGGACCGGCCCCTTACGCTCCCTCCTGCAGGTGGTGAGCCCACAGGAGGGCGGCCCCACGCCACTTCTACGGGCTAAGCCGGCCGAGCCCCATGGGGAGGCCCGGACACCAGGTGCTGCATGCGAGCCCCAACCCCAGGCCTGGCTCCAGGGTGGGGCCCGGCTGCGCCATGCCGGGCGACGCCTCGGTCCTCGGTGTAGTTTTACTCATAAGGGGTTTTTGTGAACTGTTCTTAGTCTGGCCCGTCACCAAGGACCTGTTTGCCTTGGGAGACCCTACCAGGGCATATAGCCCCAGACAACATAGCTCCCAGGATCATTCGGATACTCAAACCTCTCCACCACGATAAGGTGACAGTTCAAGGAGAGGACTTCAGTATTTTTTAAGTGAAAACCTGGCTAGCTTTCAACTAGCTAATTCTGTAAATGCTAACTTGCTAATTGGCAATTACTTAATGAGTACACCAAGAATATCATGCTCAAAACAGGCTCATGCACCACTTGTCACCATGATAGTAAGCCCCCCTCACCCCCCAACATAAACTCTTCTAAATTAGCATAGCTAAACACTAAACACTATTAAATCTCCCATGTAACATTTATGTTACACAAAAACTTTATTTAACTCCATTGCAAATTGCAAAGCTTGCTGGGAAATAGAAATCACAGCCCAGTTTCACTTAAATTTAAGTAAGTCTAAATTAAAAGAAGCAAGTTCATAAAACTTGAAACAATTCAGATTACTTTAGATGTTTTAGTTTTATGGAAAGAAAAAGAAAGTTCTAAATACTCATAAAAGCTCATTTAATTTAACTAATTTATATAATTTAAGTTTACCCTACTGAAACTAATTAATTATTTTGAGCTTTAGGGTTTACAGTGTAAGAAAGCAATTTATAGGTAGATTTCCCAAAATATATGTCTTTGTGGCATCAAAATATTGTTCCATTTGTTCCCCAAAGAACCTTTCAGTGAACAGTTCTTTCCACTATAAAGAGCCTTTTGTCCAAAAGAAACGTTCCATGGATGTTAAAGGTTCTTCCCATCAATGCCGATAAAGAAACTAGTATAGCGACAACAGCTAAACCATTGGCATGAGTCTGGGATGCTTGTTAAACAAAGACCAATGGGATGTTTACGAAACCTGTTTGAAAAAATCATTATTATTTTTTTCTGTGAGGTTTTCATTAACCTAACCTAATGTTACTTAGCATGACTCACCAATCCACAACATGTTTCAGCATACACCCATGATAAAATGGAATTCCTCACTGGTTTGTTATCTTGGACATTGTTATCAGTGGTCATAAAGTTCAAGAGGAATCTGAGACATAAGCTCAAGTGTTATTAAATCTTGAAGCACATTGCACAGTACAGTTTAGTTCCAAGTTCCAATTGATTGTCAAATGTTTATGACGACTAAATATGGCAGCATTCAGATTTTATATACACTGTAAGAATAAAAATTCAGAGAATTCTGAGTAATTTTCTGCAGGACATTTATCTATTAAGTTTACAGACATTTCCTTTAACCCTAACACAAAAGACAAAGCCATGCATAATTCAAACCCATGTACAATATCAATACAAATATTTACATAGTTCATTGGCCCCTATTTTTACAGGCTTTTCTTAGAGTGAATGAATCGCTCCGTTCATTATAGTAATCACACACTGTTGCACTACACTAGGCGGTGCTTTTCCATTTTTAAACACACAGAACATAAATACTGATATACATAAACTATACAATAGTGGTTCTCAGCTGGTGGGTCGCAAAGCAAATAAGGGCTGCATCTGTATTCAGCAGGGAAAAACAGCAGGGGGGAAATGTAAACTATCTATATAATCAGTTAGGACAGACAACGTTCCCATATATTTTGCTTTCCACAGCCAACTCTACAATACTTTGGATATTATACATGGCAGAAGCTTGCAAATTTAAACATGCTAACATGGATTTGTTTTGTGACTTGCCCTCATCCTCAAAAACCATGAACAACACAAGGTGAAAAAAAAAATCAAACAATACAAAAACATCCTATTCAGTCCAATGTTAAAGCGGAATAGAACAAATTGAGAACCACAGATGCTATATACACTCACCTTAAGGATTATTAGGAACACCTGTTCAATTTCTCATTAATGAACAGGTGTTCTCATTAATTTCTCATTATCTAATCAACCAATCACATGGCAGTTGCTTCAATGCATTTAGGGGTGTGGTCCTGGTCAAGACAATCTCCTGAACTCCAAACTGAATGTCAGAATGGGAAAGAAAGGTGATTTAAGCAATTTTGAGTGTGGCATGGTTGTTGGTGCCAGACGGGCCGGTCTGAGTATTACACAATCTGCTCAGTTACCGGGATTTTCACGCACAACCATTTCTAGGGTTTACAAAGAATGGTGTGAAAAGGGAAAAACATCCAGTATGCGGCAGTCCTGTGGGCGAAAATGCCTTGTTGATGCTAGAGGTCAGAGGAGATTGGGCCGTCTGATTCAAGCTGATAGAAGAGCAACTTTGACTGAAATAACCACTCGTTACAACCGAGGTATGCAGCAAAGCATTTGTGAAGCCACAACATGCACAACCTTGAGGCGGATGGGCTACAACAGCAGAAGACCCCACCGGGTACCACTCATCTCCACTACAAATAGGAAAAAGAGGCTACAATTTGCACGAGCTCACCAAAATTGGACAGTTGAAGACTGGAAAAATGTTGCCTGGTCTGATGAGTCTCGATTTCTGTTGAGACATTCAGATGGTAGAGTCAGAATTTGGCATAAACAGAATGAGAACTTGGATCCATCATGCCTTGTTACCACTGTGCAAGCTGGTGGTGGTGGTGTAATGGTGTGGGGGTGTTTTCTTGGCACACTTTAGGCCCCTTATTGCCAATTGGGCATTGTTTAATACCACGGCCTACCTGAGCATTGTTTCTGACCATGTCCATCCCTTTATGACCACCATGTACCCATCCTCTGATGGCTACTTCCAGCAGGATAATGCACCATGTCACAAAGCTCGAATCATTTCAAATTGGTTTCTTGAACATGACAATGAGTTCACTGTACTAAAATGGCCCCCACAGTCACCAGATCTCAACCCAATAGAGCATCTTTGGGATGTGGTGGAACGGGAGCTTCGTGCCCTGGATGTGCATCCCACAAATCTCCATCAACTATATCAATCGATGGACAAGCCTGGGTTTGGAGGATGCCAGGAGAACAGCATTGTGCCAAGTACAAAGTTTGGTGGAGGGGGGATTGTTTTTCAGGGGTTGGGCTTGACCCCTTAGTTCCAGTGAAAGGAAGTCTTAATGCTTCAGCATACCAAGACATTTTGGACAATTTCATGTTCCCAACTTAGTGGGAACAGTTTGTGGATGGCCCCTTCCTGTTCCAACATGACTGCACATCTGTCTGCCTGTCTCTAAAGCAGCCCAACATGGCCTTACCCCCCACACACACACTTTTTATGTCAACTTTTTATGTTAGTGATGTCACCAACCTGGGAATAAGCTTGTTGTAGTCCCTACCAGCCATTTGTTGTAATCCTTATAAAGCGATTTCTGTCAAATAAAATACCTGCCTTTGCTTTTAACTTTGAGCATTGTAACTTTGTAGATGTTGTTTATGCTGAAACTGCAACATTACACACTAAATAAAAGTTAAAAACTTGAAATCTGGTCAAGCACCCATTTAAAAAAAAAAAAACCTTCAAACCTTCACACCTCAAGTAGGTCATGTCATGAAAGTTCACTCTCAGAAATCTAATGCCAGTAGCTTAAGTTGACTTCTAATATATCATCTGCAGCCAGAGTGGCTTAAGGATCACTGTGCAGACTTTATTAGTTGAAAGAAAGTTTTTGAAGGCTGAAATAAATCGGTTTTGAAATTTCTGACACCAGAATTATCATCACACCATATAATAACTGCTATCTGGTGCATCAAACCAGACTTTATTAAGAAATGTTCTGCTGGTATGTGTGCAGGATACAGGCTCGCAGAGAATAACCTGAGAACAGGGAATTGAAGTATATGGAGTATTCTGAAATGAATCTCATTTTTCATGCAGCAAGGAAACAAACACTAGTTGCTATTTGTCCGAGGCTTAATAAAAAAAAATAAAAAAAACGAGTACATGTGATAATTTCTCTGAAGCACAAAAGATACAACAATTAATGATGAGGTTGTAGGAAATACACCTAACACTGTAAAGAGTTTCTTCTCTTATAAGCAGGGTGATTTATTCATATTAATGAGCATTTTAACCATATGAAGCACATCTTTCTTGAGATCAGAGGAGTGAGGTTTACTCACACAGCAACTATAGCTGGCCTCAGTTACACTCACCCCCCTAAACCTCACTCCCATCCGGGTTTGAATCCGGGTCCCATCCCATTTAAAGCAAACAAATTTATAAAATAAATTTTTGTTTACTCATTTATACTAATTTAATCTAGTTTTATTTATTTGTTTGCTTTAAATATTTATCGACTTAAATTATATTATTTTTTATTTACTTGTTTATTCACTTATTTATTTTTAATATTTTTTTCATGTGTTTGTTTTAATTATTTATCAACTTATATTATGTATATTTTTTTACTATTTTATTCACTTATTTATTTTAATCAATTTTTGTATTTGTTTGTTTAATTTTTTGTATTTTTTATTTACTCATTTATTGCTTATTTAATCATACTTGTTTATTCACTTATTTATTTTAATCTAATATTTTTTAATTTATTAATTTATTGTTTATTTACATAAAAGCACAATGTGAACCTGCTGTTACACTGTGACTGCAACAAGCGCATGTGCATATGCATGCAGTGTGAGAAAGGACTTACTTTTATGTGTTTGTATCATTTGAGTTTCACTTCAATGTTTTTCTCATATACTTTGAAAGTCCTGCTGAACACTCAGGGCTGACAGGTAAAAAGAACCCTTTGAAGATTCAAAAGTCTCCCTGAGCCGAGGAACAGAGTCTAAAGTCAGTGCTGTGAATTAGATCATAGCTTCGCAGAGCATGGAGTCTAATCTCTTAGGACAGACAGGTTTGGTGGACACCGACTTCCACTTATCTGTGTGCTTAAAAGTCTTATCTGCAATTCTGAATATCAGATTAAAATAAGTTTTCTATATGTGGTCAGTACACTTGTAGGTTACAGAGGAAATTTCAAAGTAAACATTAACGTTTCTCAGCAGCTCTAGACAGGTATGTCTCTCCATCGCACTAGATTCAACACCGCTCAGCGATTGGCCAGACATAGCAACAGTTACACGAGAAATCCACTTTCTCAGAAAATGACTCAACAGTTACAAGTTAACCTCATAAGCACTTCACATCGCGGCTTTAAAGATCCATTTTGTACACGGGCAAGGTCAAAAGTCACATTTTCTGAAATCAAAACAGCCCTTTTGGATCTGGGTCATTAATCTTTCATATATCGCATTGTGAATCTTTACATTGACAGATGTCAAACCTGAATGCTTGAAGAAGCTATTGTGCCTAATGTCACTTTTAAAAGGAAGACTGAGCACTAAAACTCATTCTGGTTCTTAGAATCATAACTGTGATTGCATGCATTAGCTTTCACAAAGTAAAGAAGATCCTTTGTTTTTACAAGGCATGATGAATGAACCCGGTGAGCTGGCCGGTTTGGCCATTGTGCAATAAAAAGAAGCACCTACTGCTGTTGGGATGCATTTCCACCTGTAATCCTGATTAATTGTGATTTTTCTCCAGGACAAGGACAACCTTGGCTTAAAACCTGGACATTTGCCTGCAAGTCCCTGTGGACTGCACACAATAAAATGTGACTTTTGTGTCAACTAAGACAAAGCTAGCAGAAAAAATACATTGGCGCTAACCTGTTCTGTTCTGTCCAGAAGAAAATGAGGAATGATTTAAGAGGGAATTTGTTAAGAATGAACACCTGATCAATAAGGGATAATAGCGTACACAGAGAAAAAATTATTCTTATAATATACTGTATATATCTGCACGCCACAATTCAGAATTCAGGGTCCATTTAGAATGCCCTTTCATTTGAATGTGTCATTAACATATAAAAGAATTAAGCTTTGGTGAGTCCAGAATTATTTAACAAGTCGTTACCCTTCATATTAAAAAGATGGATGGACTGTAATAAGGGGATATATCACTATCCTTGTTTTCTCTTTCAGCAGAATGCCAGCAGGCACATGGGTAGAGAGCTCTCTGAGAGCAGTGCAGCGTGGGAAGCTATTAGTGCTTTCTTCAAAATGTTTCTGATAAAGACACGTGAACACAACAGAGAACAAAGAGCATGTTGCTTCACACACACCAGCATCAGGTTGCCACAAAAACTCTGACTAAGGCTAATAATCAATGAAAACATTTTAATCAAATGAATTACTATATACTGATTAATACAATATCAATTATAACATAATATATTATTAATATAATATGTGATTAATATACTGAATTAAACACATACATCCATATTTTCAGAGAAAATTAAGACAATTTAAATATTACTGAGGTAGGCGTACATGTGCATCATGTGATATACATTTATATATCACATGATTATATATACACTATAAAAAATAAAAACAGATAGCTGTAATTATCTGCCAGGACATTATCCAGTAATTTTACAGACATTTTCATTAACCCTAAAACACAACATTATGCAATGTGTGATTCAAAATACAGATAAAAGCTCTTCATATAAAAAAAAAACTATATTTTATATTTATACAATACAATACTTTACATACTTTCTTTTACTTTTGATAATGACACATGATGATTACACTAAAACAACAACAACAATAAAAACATTAAAAAACATGTAAAAAGCAGCATAGACTACACTTTATCTGCCTAGCAACTGAAAGGATGAACAAAACCTCTAGCCAATAAAAAGAGTCTACTGGCATCATGAGAATGCAAAGAGTGTCTCTTGCACTAGACTTGCATCAGACTCAGCACCAGACTGGCGCGCCGATATAAACAAGTAATGGGTTTTGACATACGAATTACCCTGACAGCACACAGGTGTTGTGAAGAGCACATCCTCACTGGTGTCAGACTCATGCTACTGCCAGGGGAGTTTCTCAAGGTTGAGTGTGTCATTAATACGCTAAGCAGCAGGCTCAAAAGAACAACTGACAGAACTCAACTTCTTAGATAAGCAGTCAGACTTTGTCATCAGTTGCTTTGTTGCGGTGAATATTTATTAAAGAGACAGATCATCCTAAATTGAAAACTATTGTATAACTGCACATGGGTTTAGAACAACACATGCGTGATTTAATTACAGAATTTTTCATTTTGGGTGAACCATTATTTTTTTTTTATTATTTTAATAGAAACAGAGATCTTGTCTGAATCAGTATAAAAGTCAGACGTCATCATAAAACACAGACGTCTGAATAAAAACTAGTCAAAACAGATTTCATGTGTTTTTTAATTATAAACTCTGTAAGATTGTGTCTCGGATTAAACAGACTCAGCTGGGTTTCTTTTCATATTAGGACATTAATAGCCCTTCCTTTCCACTACTTTTAGCCCAGTAGCTGGGGGTGAAGCACTCAGCCGCTGTATAAATAGTTCAGAGTTAATGCATTAATAACAATAGTCCTGTTTGAAGTTTACAAAGCATCGCACATGTGTCAGTAAAAATAAAATGCAACAGGGCACCTTGTCCTTGCAGGAGCAATTGCAAAAGAAGTACTTCTAAAAAGAGCACAGGCGCATTAAAGGACCTTTAAATAAAGCTGAACTCCAGCCACAGTCATTGGGTGAGACAGAAGGGTTTATTTATAGACACCAGAGGAAGATCCAACTAACAGGAAGAGTCCTGTCAGGAACGTAAGGTCAATGGTGCTATCAGCCAGTAACGCAATGTGCGGAGCTCCAGTTTTTCTAAAAACAACAATTGCCTGTGGTAAAAAACTGCATTAAAGTGTATAATAGAATGAGGGAAAAAAACACCAGCAATAACAGGGCCTAATGGATTTGTGAAAAGAGAACATTTCAATTTTTGATGCATGAAGCCAGGTAGCACAACAACCTTTTATGTGTTCCTTCCTCATAAAACAGCCTTTTATGCTTTTACAGACTAATTCAGGACACATTCCATCAGTCATTCACATTTGTGTCAATTCTGCAGCTTGTTTTTTTATTTTATTTGAATCTACATTAAATAAAATCAGATTTGAATCAAAACATATTCTATTTTATTTTATTAATATTTTATTAAACTCTTACCTGGCTGATAGGACACTGAGTGTGTTTGCTTCCTTAGTTGAAGCAATATTGGGAAAGTAGTAGGGTGCAAATGATGCATTGTGTAACCCCTACTGTTCGAACCACCCGCTCCAAGTGGGATTCGAACCTGGGTCAGCCGGCATGAGATTCGGACACTCTAACAAAGAGGCTAAAGGTTGCAAACTCTAGCGTCAGTCGCTAGAGCATCTCTTGAGATCAGAGGAATGAGGTTTTACTCACAAAGCGACTAATAGCTGGCCTCCGTTACACTCACCCCCCTAAACCTCACTCCCATCCGGGTCATGGCAACAATGTAACCCCTCCCGTTCAAACCCCCTCCTAAGCGGAACTCGAAACTGGGTCCGCCAGCATGAGTCGTGCTCTAACAAGGAGGCTAAAGGCTACAACCTCTAGCGTCAGTCGCTAGAGCATCTCTTGAGATCAGGGTAGTGAGGTTTTACTCACACAGCGACTACTAGCTGGCCTCCGTTACAATCGCATTAAAAAATCAATCAATAGTAACTCTTAGGCAAAGAGTTGAAATGCACTACACTTTTCCTATAGATAATCAAGCATACTTTAAGTTTCTATAAGTTTCCAGTCCCAAATAGTTGATCAAAACATGCCAGAATACACAATACTGTCTGATATGATGCCAAACAACCAAAACTAAGCTATAAAATCGTGTCATTCAGAAATCGCAAGTACATTTCACAAATAATTGCAAAGAACTGGAAGCACATTGAATAAAAGAATAATAGCATTTTTTGTAACTCTTTACTTAAAGCCTTTATGTATAATGTATTATAAAGGTTTCATAATCTGTGTTATAACGCATTATATATTTTCATAAATAATTGTAACCAAATAAATATAAAATGAATAGGAATATTTAAATACATTTGAAATTGGCTGTTTGTCATGTGTTTTAATGCATTATACTTTCTAAAGGCGTAACATACAGTATATTACAATGTGTTACAATTATTTATGAGATGTAGACACCCGAATCTGGGCCATATCCAGATCAGATAGTCTATCTGATCGCTTAGACACGACCACAACGCATCCCCTAGACTCTCCCCTGTGAAGGCTTCATCGACACCACAGCCAGTGGCTCTGATCCTCAACAAACCCATCTCTGGCGTGATGCCTCCGCTTTTCAACCAGATGGAACTGGATAAATATTCTGAATGTTTTGATCCAATCTGACTTCTGACCTGTATTGCTGCCTGAATCATAATCATACACAGTTCGCGTTCATTGGCCACAGGAGAACTGGCACCAAACTGAGCCTGTTTTCTCCCAAGGTTTTTTCTCCATTCTGGCACCTGATGGAGTTTGGGTTCCTTGCCACTTTCGCCTCTGGCTTGCTAAGTTGGGGACACTAGTATTCAACAATATTACTGATCTGCCTCCATCACTGAATTTACTTAAACTGGACTATGACACTATCTTCTTCTAGATCTGCTGTACAGTCGAAAAAAACTTTCATTATTTTCCTGTTATCACTGTAAACACAGCGTTACAGCAACCTCATGTCTCAAAGCACATAACATTACAATAATAATGAACATTAATTTAACTGACTTATACTGACTGCTGCAGATTAATTTCAGTGTTGATAGTGCTGCCACTGAAATGCATATATTCGAGTCACAAACCATTGCGAGTAGAATGTCTCAGGTTTACATCTCTTACAAATTACAGTAGTTATGACATGAACGCAGCATAAGCTTGGTTCAGGAGGAACTGTAATGGTTGCTGTTTCGGTTGCAGTGCTCGGTGACTGACGTCTAACTAACTCTGCAAAGCATGAATCGCACTGATGACGTGTGATGTGCTGATGTATTGAAATACATATGTTGACAGGCAGGTAGGACACAGACGATTTATATACATATAAATATATTTAGACCACTTAACTCATGGTGACCAGCAACCAGCAACACAAAACATGTTTCTGGAACAAATCACCTACCCTGCCTTTAACTTAAACCTTAAAACTGTCTTTAGATCAGATCAGTGATTGGATTACACTCAGAAAGCACCACATTGGAGTCATGTTTAACCACAAGGGTCTGTTACTTGCTTTATTATTGCAGGTATTGTTTTTGAACAAATCTTAGTTAAAATAAGGTATAAACAAAGCAAATGCTCTTAACAGACCAGTTCAATCAGGTTACGCCATGCCTCTGTTCCTTTTAAATTCATCCCAGTCTTATGAAATAGCAATCCCTGACCTGTTAAGGCTAGCTAAGCCGGCTCTTACTTGGTTATGATGTTGTCAGTATGCGTCTCCTGTTGGTGCTTTAGAACGTTGACAAACAGAGCAGGATGATCTTCTGATGTAAGACGCAATGGTCTTGCCACACAAACATGACAAAGCTCCGGGAACACATTGCACTGCGCTAATGGCCAACACTAGAGCAGCTTAAAAACAAACACACACATTGCCTCTTAGTGCTGGATAATGTTGACTGATATGAAAACAGAAGGATGTGCTTTCATATTTGGACTGAAGTGATCTTCCTAAAAGCATATAAAATCTTAAAATAGTAATTTTACTGAAAAGTAAATGTAATACTCAAAAAAATAAAGTCCATTCTGACTTTTTATTCAAAGGAGTTGAATAACCTGAATAACATCATAATCTTTAAAACTTTCTCTTAAACCCATTAGGCCCCTAAGGTTTTGCTAAGGCCCAGTTTTTTGGAGAGCTCTAATAGCCGCTAGTGAAGGGTATGGGGTTATGTACTTTCTTGTCATGATTTAATTTTCTGTAGTCACATGACTAGTCACATGGCTTTTATGGTACAGGTGATTGGCTCGCACGTCCTGATTTTGCTGAGTTTGACGTGAGTTTCCTGGGTCAGCATATTTTGCTGATCCTGTAACAACATTCCTGTCTGAAAATTGAATCCTGTACCCCTAAACCTAACCCTACCCAGAAATGATCCCTGATAGGTGAACAAGACTAATGTAGAAGTACTTAACCGTTTGTAAGCCTAAACTTGACATAAACTGCAAACTTGTTCCTCAAACCTGATTGAATGATTGGAATGTTGTTCCAGGATCAACAAAGTTGTTAAGCCAGGAACATGTTGTGGTGAAATCAGGTTCTGCGATTGGCTTTTGCACCAGTCAACCAACATAGAGAAGAATGGGGAATGCTGGGCTTGCATTTTCAGATCATGCATTTTTTATGCGTACTTATTTGTTAAAAGAATCATAAAGCTCATACACGATGTAACTCTAAAACTAAAAAAAGAGAGAAAATCACAGATTACTTTTAGCTGTGATGATACAGCAATACTAAGACAAGACTGCAACAGTGTGTGTAGCTCATGTTCCTCAGGAACTCTGTACTGGGGAGTTTCTTTGTTGGGCTTCAGCCGTCTCTATGTCTGATAACCTCCAGGACGTAAGCTCCTCACACTCTCAACTTGAACGAGTGCCACTGAAAACAAAGAGTAGGTTGTCAAGGATGTCAGACTTACAGAGCTTAGGAGAGAGAGATAGACAAGATAGATGTGATATAAATAGCAGACCTTATGCTAAGGCGTATTCTTTTTTTTCCTCTTTTTTGGGGGGGTGGCCAATGAGTGTTTTTCATATGGAAGACAATAGGGTTTGTGTGGAAAATCCTTGGAAGGGCTCCGTCCAGTGAATGCTGTTTATTTATGAACAAAAAGAGGCTGCAACGCTTGTAAATTTGACGTCATCATCATAATGGTTTGTACAAAGTGATCTCTCGATTTCAACACACATTGTATATTTTAAAGGTATATTTCTGAAGCAGAATTTTACCTTTACAAATATAAAATGAGAGTGCAATGTTAATTGCAGAAGGCAAAAAGACTAAAACTGACTTACTTTCTTCAGTGTAACACAAAAATATATAATCATTTAAAAGTTTGAGGTTGTTAAGAAAAAAAATTGTTATGCTTACCAAGGCTGCAAACATACAGTAAAAATAGTAAAACTGTGAAAGATCGTTGCAATGTAAATAACCATTTTCTATATATATATATATATATTTCAAATAATTAATTTTATTTATTTATTTACATAGCTGAATTTTCAGCAGCCTTTACTCCAGTCTTCAATGTCACTTACTCACCCCAAGATTTTGAACGGTAGTGCATATATTGTGGAAAAAAGTTGAAACCTTTTTTTCAAAAATGAAAGAAAGAAGAAAATCATATTGGTTTGGAATGACATGAGCGTGAGTAAATGATGACAGAATTTTTGGATGAACTATCCAAACAGTGCAGAGCTATAGCTATAAACAGTACCAGTAAAATAGTTCTAAACAGTCTTATTTTGACTTATACAATAAAATATCCCTACCATCCAGGGGGTTTTAAGGGTTTCTACGATCAAGTGGTGGATATCTCTACAGAGCCATCTGGAGGATTACAGGCTGAGATGAAGATCATTAGTGTTGATAGTTTTCAACTATAATTAGAAAGTTTTAAGTGAACTCACTTAGAGAACTGCAGTGAATATAAGAAGTGCATTGCTGTGAAAATAGGTGTTCTTTTGTTATGTTTGTCACTTTAGGCCACATTTTTTTTCACGTTTTTGTACATGTTTAAGTAAGCTGCATATTTACACAAGCTCACTACAATGGTAAAGTGTGGAAAAGGAACGTAGTTATCTGATGCTTTCATTTTTCAGGGGTCTAATGTGAATTCATCTAATACCATTGAGGCAAAGTATCTTAATTAGTAGATCACCTCTGACATCTGGTATGCATATAAGCTAGCGCAAGAGTTTCCTCTTTTCACAGCTTGATGCCTGACCTTAGTAAGACGGTGACCCCGAATAGAGTTTCCTTGTCAACTCCAAAGCACTGGCCAATGGACGAGGTGCTTTGTTAATGAACATGTGGGGGTCTACTAAAAATGGCACAGTACAGTTATGATGCATAATTAGAGTTGTGTCATCAGGGGCCACTATCCTTACTCAAGACAGCCACATGTTTGCTCCAAGTATGATGGTCTGCCACTACCTAAAAATGGAAGCAATCTCATAACAAATTTACTTTAAGCATTGGTACTGATTAACCACAAGCATTAAAGGGATAGTTCACCCAAATATAAAAAGAAGATATAAACCAAATCGTTTTCATGAACTTTGACTTCCATTATATGTACAAAACAACAACAACAACAACAACAACAACAACAACAACAACAACAACAACAACAACAACAACAACAACAACAACAACAACAACAACAACAACAACAACAACAACAACAACAAGTAAATGAAAACAGAATATACATTTTTTGGTGAACTATCCCTTTAAGAATCTGCTGGTGAGGATAATCCTGTTGAACAATAGCACTGTGTGGGAATAATATGTAAGCTAAATACACACTCATTTTGTTGCAGAAATTGTTGCACAGATGTGTGCAATAGATTGTCAGGGCAAACCAAAGGAATCTCTGAACTATAGAATATAATAATCAGCCAGTGCTCTCAGTCTGTCACTGTTGAACTTGGACTAATGGTAAAGCCATCAACCTATCAGAGCAGAGCTCTGTCTATCACTATAGAGATCAGCCTATCACAGCTGAGCTCTGTCTATCACTATAGAGATCAGCCTATCACAGCTGAGCTCTGTCTATCACTATAGAGATCAGCCTATCACAGCTGAGCTCTGTCTATCAGAGATCAGCCTATCACAGCTGAGCTCTGTCTATCGCTATAGAGATCAGCCTATCACAGCAGAGCTCTGTCTATCACTATAGAGATCAGCCTATCACAGCAGAGCTCTGTCTATCACTATAGAGATCAGCCTATCACAGCTGAGCTCTGTCTATCACTATAGAGATCAGCCTATCACAGCAGAGCTCTGTCTATTTCACTACCTAGAGAATTTAAACTAATCACAGCTGAGCTCTGTCTATCACTATAGAGATCAGCCTATCACAGCAGAGCTCTGTCTATCACTATAGAGATCAGCCTATCACAGCTGAGCTCTGTCTATCACTATAGAGATCAGCCTATCACAGCTGAGCTCTGTCTATCGCTATAGAGATCAGCCTATCACAGCTGAGCTATGCCTGCTGCTATAAAGATCACCCAATCAAAGCAATTTGTTGCTGAAAAAAAAACAGGATTTAAATGCACACTTGCTCTTCATATTGTATTCTAGTAGATCCAGCTAAGCCAATCTAATTTGCTCACAAAGGTCTGTTACTTATTTATACCTGTAGAATTTAAACTAATTTATTTAATAAAATAAGGGGAGAACATAAAAAAACAACTTCTGTCATTATCTCAGCAATCGACAGACAGGTTAAATCAGGCTGTGCTCTGTGTCTCTGTGCTCCAGTCTTGTGAGACAGCTGCCCTGACCTGTCTAAGCTGTGTAGGCCATGGCTGTATTGTTGTCAGGCGTGTCCCCTCTTGGGGTGTTCAAACATTTGCAAACAAAGCAGGATGATTTTCTGTTGGCTCAGAGATCCTCTACAACACAATATAAAAAAATAAATAACTTGCAGTTTTATGCTTATACTGATGTAAATGTTTATATTTTATTTCCAGTTCCACTGGGATTTCTCGTGTTGTAGCTGCTTTTCTTTTTTCTCTTTCCATCCATTAGACTGACAACAAAATTGAATCTTCAGATAAAATGCAATTCCCCTTGACCTCATGTAATACAACTGACAGACACACATAAACTAATAGGACAGGTAAATAATCTTTTTCACTATAAGCTTACACATGCAAACACCAAAGGAACATTCGAGCGACCAAATTACTTATACTTTAAATAATTTTAATAGAACTATATCTATACTTAATATCAATATAATATATAATAAAACGTAAGATTGTTTAAAGATCTCAGATTGCTTCATTTCTATTGTTTTATTTAACTTTTATCGAACCATATCATCACCAACAGATCAACATAAACAGTTGCAATAAACTAGCATTCCAAACAGTCCAAACCAGTCATGTGGAAGTATGTTAATGGAGACTTTTCCCAAGCCAAAGAGGCTTTGCAGATTAAAAGAAAGATACTCAGAAAGGGTACGCAATTCCATGCCATTCCATGGATCCCTCCCATCTGTCATTCGATGCAACATTGCTGGCAACATGTGTGAATCAGAAGATACTTAATCTAATCCACATTTTTGATTAGTTGAGCATAATTTTTCAAATATATTGCAAATATTTAGCATTGGTATTAAAAAAGGTAAATGATACAGATCTCAGAGAGCACTGACTTTGGCTGCAGCAAAAACAGTGACACCTAGCTGTGGGAATTGAAACTGATTGTTTTGTTGTAGCTGATCAGGTGCAATGTGGTTTAAAGTGCATATTTAATGAACGATCAATAAACTGTAAAAAAAAAAAAAAAAAAAAAAAATATATATATATATATATATATATATATATATATATATATATATATATATATATATATATATATATATATATATATATATATATATATATACATATATTTTAGGTTAGGTCATGTTTGACAACATGTTCAATAAATCTGTCTCACACAGTGACCTATTTGTCAATCCAAATGGAACAGGCTGTGAAGAATGTTCCTTTGGCTCGCATCTCTATTCATAAGACATTTCCTCATAAATATTTGATGAGTAAACAATACACTGCACCAGTGTTTGAAATGTGTTTGAAATGTGTTTGCACATCAGACATTATATATAATCGCACTTTCAATGTCCAAATTGTGCAATTATGCAAAAACAGTTGGTTTGAACATCTAAAACATGTCATCCTTATCATTTGGCTCATCTTTCTCAGGAATTCAGAACATTCGAAAAGTATGCCTACGCATACTCGCGTTTGTAAGTGTGAAAAAATGATCAGAATGGTCTTCAGGCTTTTGGATGATGAAATGACACGGTTCTGAACATGACCTGGTAAAATGGGCCAGACCTGAAGACCTGTCATCGAAAAAAAATATGTGATTCCTTGATGACACATAATACATTAAACAAAATGTAAATAAATAAAAAGTGTTACATCCAAAAGGGTTGGAGCTTTTTGTCACTGAGCAATGTAGAGATTACTCAGCTTTCAGAAGAGTTCACAGGATGCATGACTCAACACTCTCTTTGTATAATTCAAACAGTCAGAGTAATGCCTGCTATTGCTCTCAGAGTGTGAGAAACAGCATGCCTTCAGCTTCCTAATCTGCATTTTTTTTAGCCACTTGAAATGCGCCACTGTAACAGCCAGTATTCAGAGAAAGCCTTTTTTCAAGTGGTCCCTCTTGTTTGTCTGCTATTCTCACTCTTCTCTTGATTGCCTCTTATAAAAAGCAATGACACAATCCATTCTGCCTGAGAATGAAAGGCTTTGTATTCAGAGGTGGGACAGTGAGGGAAAATGTCTTCATGCATTGATTTTGATTTTTACTAGCAAATGTTCAGAGCGTTTAGTTCAGACAAAAAATGTCAAAAAATCTGTATGTTCAATATGTGGGATGAGCATTAACACTACGCTAATAGATTAAAAATTGCTTTTAGAAGCCTGTTGTTTTTGTTAATTGTATAAAAAGTACTATAATTCATAACACATACAAAAACATATTGTGTGTATATAACATATATTGCTACAAAAGCACTTTCGGTGGTGGACAAGGGTCAGCATGGGCACCCTGACTGGTCTGCGGCTATGCAGCCCCATATGCAACAAACTGCGATACACCTTTCTATCAAAACATTACTTTATGAGCAATTTCAGCTACAGTAGCTCGTCTGTTTGATTTGACCACATGGGCTAGCCTTCGCTCCACACAAGCATCAATTGAGCCTTGGCCGCCCATGACCCTGTCTCCGGTTCACCACTGTTCCTTCCTTGGACCACTTTTGATATACACTGACCACTGCAGACCGGCAACACCCCACAAGAGCTGCAGTTTTGGAGATGCTCTGACCCAGTCGTCTAGCCATCACAATCTGGCCCTTGTCAAACTCGCTCAAATCCTTACACTTGCCAATTTTTACTGCTTCTAACACATTAACTTTGAGGACAAAATGTTCACTTGCAGCCTAATTTATCCCACCCACTAACAGGTGCTGTGGTCAAGAGATAATCTGTGTTATTCACTTCACCTTTTAGTGGTCATAATGTTATGATTGTACCATAACTACTTGTAGGCCAGCAAGTTAACTTGACTTGTGGTCAAAGTAGGTAGGTGTTGGCAGGTAGTTGTTCAGCACTTTTTGTAAATTGTGCTGACATCAAACCACTCCTCTGGATAGTCTATGACTTTGTTCTTCTCGTCTTTTGGCAAATTACAGTACTGTTTACACAGTGTGTCTTCTGAGCACCTTACAAGTGTTAACGTGATTTCAGAGGCTTAAACAGAAGGGAAAGTGAGTATGCAAGGACAAAAGTTCACATCAGGGCAAACTGAGGACAAGCAACCAACACACCCTCTATAGTATAACTACTAGTGTTTTGACTGTCTGTGTATGCCATACCGTATATCGTGTAGATAGACCATCACTGTGGTGAACTGAATGGTGCATATGTTGATTTATCCCACCCCAGATATCACGAGTCCAGCTTCAAACCAAAGCATTTTCTTAGCTGGATTTATCAGCTCTAAGCTCTGAGTTTATAAGGTCACAGGGAAAAGCATCTGCATCACCCTATTTATAGAAGTGCATCAGCCAAGCTACAGCGCCACAGTGAGGGGCAGTAAATTGCTTCAATGACATTTCAATGCAGAGCTGCGATTTTTATCACTCACCTGACCACATGCACGGCATATTCTCTGCGAAGAACACTGGGAGGTTTACAGCTTCATCCAGAGAAACAGTAAAGACAAGAGAATCTCACAAAAACATACCCAAGTCACATTTGATATCAAAATTTGTCATGGACAAAAAAGAAGCCTACTTTTAAGATGCATTTATTGATTTACAAAGATTGTTTTTTGCATTGTAGTTTTATTTTCATAAGCAAAATTTCCCCCAAAAATTGTTCATTACAGTAATGTATCCACTTTTTATTTTCAGTTTTTCATCATTTATTATATTTTATATTTATTATATTTTATTATTAGTGCTGTCAAATTGATTAATCACATCTAACTGTGTGTGTGTGTGTGTGTGTGTGTGGACTGGTAATCCCTACGGTATGGGGACAAAATGTCCCCACATAGATGGCAATATCCGAAATCCTTGTCCTTGTGGGGACATTTTTTGGTCCCCATGAGGTAAACATCTTATAAATCACACTGTGATGTTTTTTGAAAATGTAAAGATGCAGCATGTCTCCTGTGATGGGTAGGTTTAGGGGCAGGGGCAGTGTAGGGGGATAGAAAATACGGTTTGTACGGTATAAAATGCATTACGCCTATGGAATGTCCCCATAAAACATGAAAACCCAACATGCGTGTGTGTGTGTGTGTGTGTGTGTGTGTGTGTGTGAGAGAGAGAGAGAGAGAGAGAGAGAGAGAGACACATTTCACATTTCTTATTTCTATAATTTACTCTTACGATTTTGGGTTAAAATTAGTCACTATTTTGGTAAGTGGAAGGTCAACCCTCCTAAACCATTCAAAATCAAATAGGCTTTGTTCAGACAGGAAGCAAAAATACAATTTTTAGTGTATCCTTTTTCAAAGTATCATGGTATTTAAAAGAAAATAATTACTAAATAATAAATTAAATAATTATATTCAATTAGATACTGCAACTCATTTCCATTTGCTCTTTCCTCATATAGTGTATACGTGATGTTCTCTATATAGTGAATAGTGTATTAATCAGTCATTTGTTTTGGACATAGTATGTGCATGACTGCATAAAATACCTTCATCACTGACAGAAATCATCACATCACATGCAAAATGAAAATCAGATTTGTGTGTCATGTGAAAAGAGCCACAATGCAACTTTTGTTTACCATGGATGTTTTTCTTCTCCAAAATGATTAAATTTAGGCCTCCTAATCCCTTTTATCTGGTTAATCCAGTTGGTTTGGAGATTAGACCACTTTGCATGATTGGTGAATTGAGCCTTGGGACGAAATCCCACTGTCATGAACGAGCAAAAGAGAGTGAGATGAAGTGAGAGACAGCATTTGACAGGCCATGAAGCAGACCACCTGAGACTAGCAGACGCACCATTTCCCATCCACCATCAAGAATAATGAAAACATGCCTTTTCTGCATTCATACACTGTGATGTTTCTGTTTTACATTCGTGAAGAGGCAGAGCGGAGATTACAGTGGTATTAGTTCACATCCCATTGACCTAATGTACAGATAACCTGTCAGAGTAGCACAAAGTACATGTGATTTTTTCTCACCAGCACACTCTCAAAGTGAAAACGATGTTCTGTTATGCAGTCCCTATAAAACAATGCTTAATTTGAGGTATAATAAGGCACATTTCTGATTACACTTTATTTTGATGTTCCACTTCAGACATAACTATAATTCACCCAAAAATGAAAATTAGCCCATGATTTACTCACCCTCAAGTCATCCAAGGTGTATATGACATTCTTCTTTCAGACGAATAAAGGATGAGTTATATTAGAAAAGTCCTGGCTAATCCAGGCTTTATAATGGCAGTAACTGTTGCTCTGTTCTTGAAGTCCATACAAATGCATCTGTCCATCAAATAACGTGCTCCACATAGCTCCAGGAGGTTAATAAATGCCTTTGGAAGTGAATTGATGCGTTTGTGTAAGAAAAATATCCACATTTTAAACTTTATTAAGTAAAGTTACGGCCGATCGCCTTCCGTATTCAGTTTATGGAAAAAGTGTTGAAAGTGGCTCTGCAGTTCAAAGGCTTGCGCTACCACGTACACTCGTCAGACGTCGCGTACGCATCTTGAACTCCGAGAAGGCACTTTCAACACTTTTCCTATCGGCCAGAACTTTAATTCATAATGTTTTAAATATGGATATTTTTCTTACACAAACGCAGCCCCGGGACGTTGGGCTTTACGAGCCCTGGCCCATACATGTCAGAGTCTGATCCCGAATTGCAAGGAACCAACAACAGTGTGCTAACTGTTAGACACGTACACATAATCAATAGATCTATATCAAACGATCTGTAACATTGCAATACTATTAAATATTTAAAAAAAATAATAATAATTCTCACATTAGTGTGATGCTTCATTCATTAATGTAATCTCATCCTGTCTGCAAATCCATTCTCTTGTTTACAAACAAATCCGTGGTGAAATGAAGGAACAAACACGTAATGTCTTCCCCACGTGAGCTAGATATTCATTAAAAATAAAGTTCATCCATGCATTCATAATCCATGCAATCCAAAGGAAGCTTATGCCACATGTTTATAGCTTAAAAAGTTTGATCCGGTTTAGCTCTATGTAGACCTGTGTCATGTCAGTGGCACGAGACGGTGGGCGGGGCTACAGAATCAGGCGTTGTCCATCTTATTTGAGGCGGTGTTTCACCACACGATAACATCAAGGGTCGGCATATTCTGAGATTGATCGTTTTCTGGGTCTGGTGTCAATAAAAGCTTTTCTTTGACTAACAAGGATGTTTTAAGCTCTGAAACTTACAGGATATTCTTTTATTACCATAACCTTTTATATATCAAAAGCTCAAGGGAAAGTTGATTTCTCAATTCTTTAAGCAGGCAGTCTACTAATACGCAAATGCATGGTAGTTGACATGAAGTTGCAGAGTTAGTAATAGTGAGTAGAATGTCTACTAATGGACCATTGAAATAAAGCGTTACCTCTTTCCAAAGTGTGTCACAACAACCTTTTGTTCAGTAATTGATAATACGGCAATATATACCAGGCACTATGGGCTTTTAGACTGAGGGGGAGTAGAGGCAGTAACAACCGACAGATTCAGAAATATCTGAGACTGTGATAAATTTCCACCTCGTCTGAAGAGCTTCAGGGAGGCACAGATATATTAAATGGCAGCGTGGAGAGAGGCCTTTGGGAAAGGGCTGTCAGTGTGGGAGGTAGGTTGAGAAATATCACCGTGCTGGAGACCAGATCAGCATGACCGCCACGTCTCCTGGTGAGCTTCGGTATCTTCTCATGCTGCTCTCCTAAATCACACACACCGTGGCTCAGCTTCAACACACCCTGAGGGACACGCATGGCACAGAAGGTAACACAACTCAGAGACCCACAACAGCACAGCACAATATAGATCCATCAACAAAGCCATCACTGATGGATTCTTGATAAGATCAAAGATGAAATATTAAATATTCATGCCTCTTGTATAGTCAGTTTCAGCATCTGAGAAAATGCCAGTGACAGCTGACACTGCATTTTCTTTTCTTTCTACAGTAGTTTAGTTGTTGTTTTTTTGTATATTTTTGAAGAGCTAAAGAGATAATTCACCCAAAATTGGAAATTTCTATCATTTACTCATCCTCATGTCTTCCAAACACCTCTGATTTTCTTCACCTCTGAACACTTGGTCCAACCACGGAAACTTTATTTTGATAGTCCACTATCGACTTTACTAATTAACTTTGAACCTATGTGTCAACTCCCGGTCATTACAGTATTAGTAGACTGTCCGCTTAATATCTGCTAACACTTTATTTTGATGCTCCCCTACAGACATTCTACTGACTATGTAACTTTGCAAGAACATGTCGATTTATTTTACTACTCCGAACACCTAACAGTTTACTAACACATGCTGATCACAAGCTGTACTTGTCAATACAAGTTAATAATGGTGATGAAACCAAAAAGAACTGCTTTGTTTTATTATGTTTCCTTTGGAGCACTTATAATGTTAGTATGATTTTTTGTATGATTGGCGTAATTTAGAAATAAAAGGCATTTTCCTACCCTGATTTTATACATCAGATTTGATCGCTCTGTTCATGACCCCTTTAAGTTCTTTTTAAATCTGCAAAAGATGCTGGAAAACTGAAGAATTTTCAGGACCTAAAGGATTTTTCCGAAGAACGTTGGACAGTTTAACTGCTCAGGACAAACAAGGGACTCATGAACCACTATTACAAAACAAAAAACAGCCGTGGATCATCCAGGGAACGACACACACTGTGAATCAAGGGTACATAAACCTTTGAACAGGGTAATTTTTATAAATTCAGGTACCCGGTATGTTTTGTCTTGTGGAGTATTTGTAAACATCTTTAGTGTAAGATATCTTATTTAGGAAAAAAATTGAGCCAACTCAAGAAATGATTTAACTCTGAAGGTCTTCCTTTAGGTGATGACATCAGGTCCATGATTCTCTGGACAAATGTTTTTCTTTGACCTACTTTTTTTCTTCCACCTTAGTATTTTAAAGTATATTTCTAAAAAAGAGAGACCTTCAGTTGGTGCAAATATCTCTTGTTGTTGTATGTAACAGCAAAAAGAAAGAAACTAAGGATATAGACTTGCCGTTTGTCTGAGAGCCATTATGTTAAAGAACTCAAGAAGTTCTTTAACTCTTAAGGTGCTCCTTTATGTCCATTTCTTCCCACAAATGACCTACTTTTTCTTCTGCCTTAGTATTTTAACGTATATTTCTAACAAAGAGACCTTCAGACACACATCTATTTGAAAGACATGATGAGAAACACTTTGACGGGATGATCCGCGGTAATGTTGTTCGTAATACTAAAGCATTGTGAAATAGATATAACAGATCAAAGACTTGGACCTTGGACCCCTGCCATATTTAACACAAGTGCTAACACACAAATATACTTTTTTTTCCGTACCTTAAAAGGGTCACGGTCGGGAATAGATTTTTTATATACCTGAAGCTAAGGACGTTCAGACAGAATTACACTAAAACACCCGCTGCATTACTTATTAAATGACACCGCAATATACATAGCTGGTGAATATTCAGCGCAAAACCTGTGACCAGTGTTGTTCGATTACAGAACGAATGACTCTTATGAGTCAGTTCTTTTTAGTGAATCAAAGCCATATAGTACAAATAAATGAGATTTAAATGGGTGTAGTTTACTGTTTTTTGACAATCTGTAGTTTAAAGAGAAGTTCTGAGTACTGTTCTAACAGTACATCAAGCTCTTTAATATCAAAATATCAAGAAAATTTGAATCCTTTTGATAAGACTCCAGTAGGACGTGCTTAAATGATCTACAACAGACACCAAAAAAAGAAGATTTCCCATGACACCAGTTATCAGAGATTATTCTGTTCAGCATTTAAATTGGAAATGACACAGCATTTCTGAACTTCAGAGATATTTAAAAAAATTTCAATAAGGGCTGTGGAATAGAATGGTCGGTTCAAACTGATTTCTGAAATCCTGTGGTTTCAATATTCAGGCAAATCTGCCTGATGGATCTGATCTGTTTGAGCAGCAATTTCCTGCTCCTCTGATCAGACAGAGATGCATGCCGCAGAAAGCGAGCATTGGGGAATTAATAAAACACATGAATATTGGAATATCCAGTATGACGTTTTTCTCGCAAGTGTTTACTGATTATTCAATTGCCATAAAACTTCATGTATAGCTCTCGGGCCTATTGGATCACTGCATTGTCATTATTTACTCTCTCTCATGTCATTCTAAACCTGTATGAATGTCTAGACTTTTTCCTATGAGGATTGGGTCTACTAGAGCATGAACTAAATATATTGTATAAAAAAAATATTAAAAAGTAGCTATTTTCCACCCAAAGTTGCGAATTTAACTAACGCGCAAAATTGGAACATCGAACAAAACATTTGCATCTTGTGTTCAAGAGAACAAAATCTTTGCTTCCTGCGGAATATCTGTAATAAAAATGGAAGTTGCTGCAATTGGAGACTTCCCGAGGCACTTTTAGATCTCGTACATCATAATTGACTTGCGTCTCAGAGCGTTCAGTCGAAACGCAATAAATGGTGTTGCTTTATCTTGTGTTCAGAGGCGGATGCCAGGTGTTTGGGAACGCATGACCAAACCAACACTTGAGATGCTGTGCAATGAAAATGGTTAGTCTAGTTTTCTGTTGATGCAAAGTCATGTGAGTTTCTTTGTTGTGCATTAAGGGATGGTAAATGTGTTTCCATCATAGTTTATGTGCATTTATCTGCCTCAATTGACACGTTTCTTATGCACATTGAATTTTGGGATATTGTAGTTTTTTATGCAATATCCCAAATTTCACATTAGGTGGATGGAAACATAGCATTGCAACAATGGCATTGTGCCCAACCACTGGAGCCAGACGGGCTTAAGACTTTCAGCACACCACAGCATAGCCAGATGATAACAGGGTTATTGCGCCTGGACAATCTACAAATACCATTGTCTCACTGGATAGTTCAAGATGCTGGTTTGAGTTATGGAATATTATGGAGCTTATTGCATAAAGGCTCTTATTGAGGCTTCACACACTTCATATCAACGATAAAGAAATGGAACAAGTTTTAGGATGTAGGTTGTAACGTCACTGCCTGTACTAATGAATATTAAGAATCTTGCCCTGATGTGGCGAATTAGACCGCCCCGTTATGTTAGTCTTCACCTTGGTAGGATAAAGAAATATTATATTTATAAATTAACATTCCACACTGTTTTTGCTAATAAGTTATGACAACATGTGTTTTTACATTGCTTTAACTCATCAAAATAAGTTAAGCTATTTTTTATAAGTTATAAAAGATTCAACTCATTTATAAAGTCAGTTTAATGTAATTTAATTTTAAATGACATCCAAATTTTGATTTCATCATCAGCAAGTCTGACCCACCTAATTTCTATAATTTTCAGCATTAATAGACTCTAAATCCTATATCAGACATAATCCAAATAGCACATCAATGTTCAAGATGGTCAAAATCTATTCCGTAGTCATTATAAAAGTATTAATGTAGTGGTCATATTTCTATAAGAACATAAAGTGTAGAAAGTGAGAGAGAATACAGCTCTATTATGACCTCTGGCCTTGAGGCTGAATATTAAAAAAAGTAAAATGAGCTAATATTGATGTGCATAAATAATGTATTCATAGTCTGTCTCTGCTATGATGTATTTTGAAAATGTTAATTGACACACACACACACACACACACACACACACACACACACACGTTGTGTTTCCATGTTTTATGGGGATCCAGCATAGTTTTAAATGCATTATAACAATTGTATTTAAAGTTAGTATAATGCACTTCTCACTGTATAATGTAGTTGCTGTTTCTACATCATTTAGTCTGATGCTGATTTATTCGTCCAATTTGAGGTTTCATCTGAATGGAGCATGAATGAAAGCATCATGTATTTATTGGAAAAGTTCTAAAGAAGCCAAAGTTCAGTGCAGAAAACACACACACACACACACACACACACACACACACACACACGCAGTCTTTGACTGTTCCTGGGACTATATCGATCACTGCACTCGCACACGCACACGCACACACACACACATTGTGTTTCCATGTTTTATGGGGACATTCCATAGGCGTAATGCATTTTATACTGTACAAACCGTATTGTCTATCCCCCTACACTGCCCCTGCCCCTAAACCTACCCATCACAGGAGACATGCTGCATCTTTACATTTTCAAAAAACATCACTTAGTGTGAATTATAAGATGTTTACCTCATGGGGACCAAAAAATGTCCCCACAAGGACAAGGATTTTGGATATTGCCATCTATGTGGGGACATTTTACCAGTCCACCCACACACACACACACACACACACACACACACACACACACACACACACACACACACACACACACACACACACACACACACACACACACTTCAGTGAGTCTTTGACTGTTCCTGGGACTATATCGATCTGACCTCTGCAGAGCAATCAACTGTCTATGGAAACATCGATGCAGGCATCAGGCCTAATGCATTTTAAATAAGTTCTAATGTTGCCAGCTCCACCAGAATGAATACAAATAGACCATTAAAAACTACAGAAAGTGCAAAGTGAAGAAAATACCATCAAAACTGTCAATGCAAATTTATGAAACAATTTCCAAAGTATGACACAAAAAGACAAACTCTGTAATTTGAACTGAATAGGATTTGACGTCAATGCATCAATGCAATAAACTCAAGCCTGTATGTAGGAACTAGTTCTAATTTGTCGAACCTAATGAACTCCATAAGATTATATGCATTTCATTTTTCTCAGTGAGAGATTAGGCCTTTTCTTTTCAAATCAAGTGAGAACAAGACAGGCAGCAGCACTGTTCTCAGTGGAAAAACCCCATTATTTCATCCACACTCATGCCCAGATTGACCTCCAAGGGCAAAGGACGGTGCATGGGATTCTGTGTGACAGAGCAGGCAGTGTTATTATGGTGTGAAACCCCTGAGAGGTTAGAACTCTTATTTGGATTGGATTGGATTGGATTGGATGGATGGAGTGACAGACAGGTAAGCGAACAGACAGTCAGACAGAATGAATAGATGGATTGATAGATAAATAGAACGATAGATAGATACATTGAGCAACAGACAGAACGATACAGCAAGATAGACAGACAGATTGACGTATATAGAATGATGATAGAATGACAGACAGAACAATAAAATGACATGGATGGAGGATAAAATAGATGGATGGATGGACAGAAGGAGAGACGGATGGATGGATGTATGGATGGGCGAGTGAGCAGACAGACAGATCTGACAGATCGTCAGACAGACAGACAGACAGACATATAGACATATAGACAGACAGATAGACAGATAGACAGATATACAGATAGACAGATAGACAGATAGATAGATAGATAGATAGATAGATAGATAGATAGATAGATAGATAGATAGATAGATAGATAGATAGATAGATAGATAGATAGATAGATAGATAGATAGATAGATAGATAGATAGATAGATAGATAGATAGATAGTTTAATTATGAACTAACATGCTGTTTGTCTATGTACACATATCACTCTCATCAACACTTAACACTGACAAAACATGATGAGAATAAAATGGGTTACGCAAGTGTTCTGCTCCCTTTAATGGACAAAAACAAAACATGATGAGTACACAGGGTTTTATGACAGGATGTGTAGATGCCACTACTGCTGCAGCCAGTCATATGCACCACACGTAAAACTCAATTTCCACGAAGAGAGAACAGAACAACAGCCAGCTTCATTACTGCGGGTGCCATCCAGCAGAAAGCAGCCAGTGTGTCTCTCTACAACCCGTTCCTGATGAGGTTCTGGACGGCACATGGCTTCTTTCACAAGGCTAAACTAGAGGAGTACAAGCTTGGACTGGCCAATTTATTCATTCATCAATTTACTTTTGCATTTTCTGGGAAGCTAAAAATACCCGATGTACAAGGGAGAAGGTATTTATATGATTATAAATACCTATCTATCTGAGAGGAGCAATGATTATCAGATATCTGTTCACAACAGGTGAACAGAATTCTCCAGTTTTCAATCTTTATCCTAAGTGACTGCAGTGAAACTGAGACCATTTTACCAACAAAAAAAAACAATAGATTCACAAGATACATTATAAGTGTTATATCGACATTCTTAGTGAACTTTCAGTGACCTTTTAGAGTTGTGGAAAGAAGAGGGAGTGTCTATCAATTATGCTATGTCTTAGCAGAAAAAAACAGTCCTGCAATATGATCAACAAGTGACAGACTAGAATTACATGTTTTTATTTTCATCACTTTTATTCATGAAAGAAATTTGGAAGAAAAAACATGCATCACGACATCACGCTACAAAGGCCATGTTGAGAAGAGGTTGGTAGAGAAGAGTTGTTGTATAGAGTAGGCCTACACTTAGAGTACACTTAGGAGTCTGGTCACATCCGTCTTTTCACATTTATTGCAATACAGTGCGTAACAATAGCATTTCATAAAAGCAAAATGACAACATTAGTTATAAACAAATTTAAACTAAACTATTGTTTTACTGTGCTATCTTTATGTAGCATATATTCTCTGGCTCTGAAGGCATCTTGCAACAGTTTCCACATGAGAGATCTATAGATTATCATGACAGAAAAAGCTAATTGATGACTTGAAGTTAACTCCACATCTGCTATTTAAATTCATTAACTAACCATTCAGAAACGCCCTGTTGCATTCTACATGATGACAAGAGTCTCTCCATCATTGCCCGACACCGGTTTGAACATAAAAGGCTGAACAGTTTCTGACATTTTCAGTACATGTCTGCATGAGGTAATCAGAGCTGCTAACATGAGCTCTTGAAACTCCGCCTAAAACGGCAGCTCATTTGCATTTAAAGGGACACATACAAATACTGGATGTTTTCGCTCAACCTCGAAAAGTTTTAACATGCTATAAAAAAATCATATGTGAGGTATGTGAGGTACATCAGAGATTTATTTTACATCTTGTAAAAAAGGGGTCCGTTTAATAATATTACAGTTTACTATATTTTTGAGCAAACAAACGCAGCCTTTGATAAGCATAGAAGACATAATTTCAAACACATAAAATATATCTTAGCAACCCCAAACTTTTAAATGGTATTGTAAGTAAATAATATTATACTAAATAGAACTTAAATGTTAAAATATATATATATATATATATATATATATATATATATATATATATATATATATATAGAGAGAGAGAGAGAGAGAGAGAGAGAGAGAGAGAGAGAGAGAGAGAGAGAGAGATTAACTGATTTTAAATGCAAATTCCCCAGTGCATCTACAGGACTGATGACTCTCAGACACAAAGCCGAGATAATATACTAATGCTGACTTTACAAGCATTTTAACAATGAAAGATTGCAGCATTGCCTTAGTCTACATCAGATGAATTAAACATCTCCTGCTGATTTGTGCTGGTTTTGTACATCTGATGCTGTTCCCTGACTCTGCAGTGTCAAACGTTTCCATTTTGCGCAGTTTCTGTATTATTATAATTTCCTGACACAACAGCTTTAGCCTCTATAAAGAACCACTAGGGGGGAAAACACTGTCCTACGCAAGTCAATTTAAAGAACAGAGCAAAACTCAAATTCTCCAAATCTATAGTCCATGTTTACGTCTCTGTTGGTGAGCACGATGCACGTGTACATGTGACGACAACCACATCACATGTCTGCTCTGGGGCTCAAAACCTATTTATGGACATGTCCATAGCCGTGCAACTCCTGAATGGGAGGGGAAGAACATCATTTCACCATTTAAAGAACCCATTAAATAAAAATGGGAGGTTTAGCTTTTAGCCCATGTGTGTTGACTGCTATACACTAGTGTACTACCAAACAGTGACGAAAATAACTTTGAGTAAATTTGCTTTCAAATTGTACCACATAATAGGTATGACTGATCCTGTATCAAACAATCAAATGCTCTCTAGAATGTCAATGTCTATCCCAGTAATGCCACCAGCAACCGACTAGCAAGTAAATCACAATTCTTCCATGATTTTTCACTTGAATGGTAAAATTAGACATCTAAACAATGAAAAATTTGCATTCCAATGTGAAGAAAAAAAATTAAATAAATCAGATTGACTAAACTTTACATTTCTTTTTTTCATGACCTACTTCCTCCTCACCCAGTTTCTGTCTATTCAGAACATATTAGCTTCCATCTTTTGTTGGAAAAATTATTATTTCCGCCTGGATTGGAACCACTGAAAATGTCGAGGTTAAAGAATAAAAGACTACCGTTGACACCATGGCACGTGCAGAGGTCCACACGGAAGTCAGGTGGACCATGGGACACGTGCCGCGTCCCCATCCTTCTGATTGCTTCTTCTCTCATCAATTGCTTGAGACAGACAGGCAAATAGCACTATGACACATTTTGTCAAAGCAGAAAATGAATGGAACATGGAAAAGACTAAATAGAAAAACCCAATGTTAAAATGGTCGATTATGTAAAAATTAAGCTATTCATTCACAAGTTACTGAAAGCAATTTAGGAAGTGATGTCATCTAATGTGCATCTGCTTTGCCAAAAGAGAATCCCAAACAAGTCAGTGAAAATCTTGCATGATTAAAAGAATCATTCTCCCAAAAAGCTTGCTCTTTTCCATGTAATTACAATGAATGAGGATTTCATGATGCAAAAGCATCATACATTTTATCCACACCATTTGAGTACTATAAAAATATCATGAAGCAGGAACGTCTGAACATCTCTTGAGCCACATATTTGATTAGATCACAAATCAGTCTCAATGAATCGTCCATAAATTCTCAATAGTTCCTCATGGCATCAACAGTCATATGATACAAAAATGTGTTTTGTTAGTCAGTGAAAGTCTTGACATCTACCCTCCTTGACATGTAGGCAACATAATGACATTTTCAGTGAATCAGTTGATCCAGTTCACAGAATTGGTCTGAATAATTTGTTCATGAATCTAATTGATATGGTTCTAAAGTTCTCACTGACTCAATGGCCTGGTTCCCCACACAAAGTAATCACACTGTGTGTCTTCAGACGACTTGGATCCTTGCTACACTTTATTTTGAAGGTTCCTTTTGAACATTCTGTTGACAAGTAAACTTTGCAACTACTTGTCAAATAACTCTCATTAGAGTATTAGTAGACTATCTGCTTCAGACTAGTATTAGTAGTATTAGTATTAGTAGACTATCCCCAACAGACAGTCTACTGACTATAAGTAACTTTGCAACTACGTCAACTTATTCTAACCCTGACCTACTAACACTAATGATAGTTAGTAGACGTGTAGGTATAACATAACTTATAGTCAACAGAATGTGTTAAAGGGATCATCAAAATAAAGTGAAATCAATCCTACAATAGTTACAAATAGTCTATACCAACTCATTTCTATCTTAAAGATATAAGCAGTCTCAATGATAACAGACCTTTAATAAGCATAACTCATGCTTTGCGGGGTCATTCTGTGACTCTTATAAGGTGCTCATGGGACCTGGGTAACTATGGCCGTCACCAAGCATGGTTGAGAAGACAGCACTGACCTTCTGCTAGGACACTTTGCTTTCAAATACATTTCCTATTTAATATATTGTATTAGTTCTCATTCACCTCTAGGGCTTGCCAAATACTGGCGAGACTACCATAGTCCAGACAAGTTAGTTTAAGACAGAGATTGGTTTTAAAGAGCCATGCACTTGCTTAAGAAAAATGTCAGTGCAATTCTTTGCTTTATTTAAAGTCATTATAATAGGCTGCTGTAACAGTGGAAGGAAGAAGAGAGCCAAATAAATGGGGAAAAAACAGACGCATTTACAAAAAAACGACCCCTTCAACCTCAAAGTTACGGCAGTTCGCATCTACTTCCAATGAGCTGCATCTGATGTGAGCTGCACTAGTTCTTTATTACAATAAATGAAACAGACAAAACAGAGTGTTTCTGAGAAAACTTCTGTATTTATTGGCTGCATTGATATAAAAGAAAGCACTTCTACTGAAATAGGGTCACGTGATTTTGCCAAGACAGACATGTTCCTTAATCAGCGTATTTTGTTGATCCAACATTCCTGTCCAAACATTTTGTACTAATACTACCTACCTCTAAAATCAGAGAGAAATGATTTAGGTGAATTGCACTAAAATAGAAACGCCCTTGTTATAAACCTAAACTTCACATAAACTGTAAATTTGTCCCTCCAATCTGATTGGTTGATCCAGGATCAACAAAGATCCTGAATCAAAGAATCACGTTCACCACTGTAATAGGCCACCTGAAATTGCTGGTAATTTACCGATGCTTTCATATCTGATTTTTGTTGACATCCTCAGAAAGTCAAAATAGAGTCTGATTTATTTTGACCACAGGATATAACACTGAAAAAGCATGTTTTTCACAGCTCAGAAATTATGTAAATTGTCAGAACATAACGGAAAGCCTTTCGTCATTCAATCAAGAATGATCTTCTTTATGCATGTATTGCTAAGGAAAAAGCCTTGTGTTTTTTAAATGCAGGACATGCAAATCATAAATGAACAGACAGCTGCACTTGGGGAGCTTTATAGACTCTTTCTGTTCAGCCCACTCTACAGAATGCTGTACAGAACAAAAACTATATGTGCATCAAATGTCACCATGGCCTTGAATGAACTGATTTTTGATTGTGTATCTCAGAGATCCCTGCTTTCTCCTCCTCTGTACAGTACGGAGCAGCTGTTCCAGGAAACGGCTGCGACACTGAGGAAAATTACAGGGCTAAAGTGCACCACACTGGCCCGCCAACCCTTCAAATTAGCTGGCATTCTGCAGAGCTCTTGTCAACCCGAGTGCTAATTAACATCAACAGGGGGATGGGGAACAGGGGTTTGGTAACAGACTATATTATACTGTCCTCTAAAACCAGATTATTTGATTTATTAGTGTTAGTAACTGATTCCAAGACACTAACAGGGACAAAAAACACTGGCACAAATTGTACAACAAAAATCACTTATTCTTAGACACATGTATGTATATATAGTGATGGACACCAATCACCAATCAAGTAATCAAGCACAATAACCTATTAAAATATTCCAGTAAAAGTATAAGTACTTATTTAATCAGTTTTACTTGAGTAACTGTACACTGTAAAAAATAATTAATAGTTGACAATCATTTTAAGGCAACAAGTTTTCTCACTTTTGTTAAGTAAATAAATGTAATTGCGTAATTGAAAGTCCAGAACTAGTCGTCAGCATTAGTCAGTTATGTTTTGGAAAGAAGTCTCTTATGCTCACTAAAGTTGCATTTATTTCATACAAAAATTATAATATTGTGACATTTTATTACAATTTAAAATAATTATTTTCTATTTAAAAACAAATTAAAAATGTAATTTATTCCTTTGATGCAAAGCCGAATTTTCAGCATCATCACTCAAGTCGTCAATGTCACATGATCCTTCAGAAATCATTCTGATGCTGATTTGCTGGTCAAGAAACATTTATTGTTATTATTAATGCTGAAAACAGGTTCTGCTGTGTAACATTTGCATTGAATACATACACTATATTGCCATAAGTTGTGGGACGCCTGCCTTTACATGAACTTTAATGACATCCCATTCTTAATTCGTAGGGTTTAATATGGAGTTGGCCCACCCTTTGTAGCTATAACAGCTTCAACTCTTCTGGGAAGGCTTTCCACAAGGTTTAGGAGTCTGTGTTTATGGGATTTTTTACCATTCTTCTAGAAGCACATTCGTGAGGTCAGACACTGATGTTTATCTATCAATTAAAATAAATGTTCAATTAATAACCGTCATTAGCCCAACTTACATCCCAACATAACATTCTCTTATAAGATAATCATTAATTTAATGATTTTTTATAATTATTATTATTTACATTTTTACCATATAAGAAAGTACTTTATTCACATAATTTAGGTTTAGGTTTCAATTACAATGAAGATGAGTTTTATGGAGAGATGCCAAACTCATGACCCAGTTTGTTCATGGTCAGGAGTTCGCCTGAAGGCAGGGGATATTGATCCAGCATTCCAATGATTAGAAACACACATAAACACAGCTGACAGCTCACAAACACAGTGTGTTCAGTGATTTGAGCCAACCTAGAAACCTAAAGAACAACGTGCAGAGACAGTCGAGACAAAGATTGTGCTCTAATGGAAACAATGATAAGAGAGAGAGAGACTGAATTAGCACTAATTTTCATGGATGTGGACAGCAGAAGTTCACTGTCCCACCTTTTTGGAACCCATTATCCAATTCAACACACACGAACAGCCAAAAAGACATCACGTGCAGGGCAATGAAAATAAAAGATACTTTTATAATTACAAATATATAAAGCATTTATTTTTTACTTTTTAAACGTCTTTCTAGTTCTCAAATCTGGGAAATACAAGACATCAAGAAAATCAAGGACAAATTCACTACATGTTTAACTGTGTGTTATTTGTCAAGCAGTAAATATGTCCATTTTATTTTTGGAATATTTTAAAAAATAATTCAATGTTTGAAAGTGTGAAAATACAGGTCCTTCTCAAAACATTTGCATATTGTGATAAATGTTCATTACTTTCCATAATGTAATGATAAAAATTAAACTTTCAAATATTTTAGATTCATTGCACACCAACTGAAATATTTCAGGTCTTTTATTGTTTTTATACTGATGATTTTGGCATACAGCTCATGAAAACCCCAACAATTAGCATATCATGAAAAGGTTCTCTAAACGAGCTATTAACCTAATCATCTGAATCAACTAATTAACTCTAAACACCTGCAAAAGATTCCTGAGGCTTTTAAAAACTCCCAGCCTGGTAAATTACTCAAAACCGCAATCATGGGTAAAACTGCCGACCTGACTGCTGTCCAGAAGGCCATCATTGACACCCTCAAGCGAGAGGGTAAGACACAGAAAGACATTTCTGAACGAATAGGCTGTTCCCAGAGTGCTGTATCAAGGCACCTCAGTGGGAAGTCTGTGGGAAGGAAAAAGTGTGGCAAAAAACCCTGCACAACGAGAAGAGGTGACCGGACCCTGAGGAAGATTGTGGAGAAGGACCGATTCCAGACCTTTGGGGACCTACGGAAGTAGTGGACTGAGTCTGGAGTAGAAACATCCAGAGCCACCGTGCACAGGCGTGTGCAGGAAATGGGCTACAGGTGCCGCATTCCCCAGGTCAAGCCACTTTTGAACCAGAAACAGCGGCAGAAGCGCCTGACCTGGGCTACAGAGAAGCAGCACTGGACTGTCGCTCAAATTTTGCATGTCATTCGGAAATCAAGGTGCCAGAGTCTGGAGGAAGACTGGGGAGAAGGAAATGCCAAAATGCCTGAAGTCCAGTGTCAAGTACCCACAGTCAGTGATGGTCTGGGGTGCCATGTCAGCTGCTGGTGTTGGTCCACTGTGTTTTATCAAGGGCAGGGTCAATGCAGCTAGCTATCAGGAGATTTTGAGCACTTCATGCTTCCCTCTGCTGAAAAGCTTTATGGAGATGAAGATTTCGTTTTTCAGCACGACCTGGCACCTGCTCACAGTGCCAAAACCACTGGTAAATGGTTTACTGACCATGGTATTACTGTGCTCAATTGGCCTGCCAACTCTCCTGACCTGAACCCCATAGAGAATCTGTGGGATATTGTGAAGAGAAAGTTGAGAGACGCAAGACCCAACACTCTGGATGAGCTTAAGGCCACAATCGAAGCATCCTGGGCCTCCATAACACCTCAGCAGTGCCACAGGCTGATTGCCTCCATGCCACGCCGCATTGAAGCAGTCATTTCTGCAAAAGGATTCCCGACCAAGTATTGAGTGCATAAAAAAAAGAGCATTATTTGAAGGTTGACTTTTTTTGTATTAAAAACACTTTTCTTTTATTGGTCGGATGAAATATGCTAATTTTTTTCATGAGCTGTATGCCAAAATCATCATCATCAGTATTAAAACAATAAAAGACCTGAAATATTTCAGTTGGTGCAGTGGAAGCAGCCACATGGGCAGATTGAACTTAAGCTGCTCTTTAAGTAAGGTGAGTTTGAGAGTTGCCAATTGAGGAATCGGATCAGCTGATATGGGCGGGTTTAGAATTTTGATGTCAGCTGTTAGTGGAGCTTGACTACGTGGCCTGCCTGAACTAACACAGAATACTTTAATTTTGAGTGGGTTCAGGCGTAAGCATAAGTTTTGAGTGGGTTTCAGGCATAACCATAGGTTTTGAGTGGGTTTTAGGCGGTTTTGAGTGGGTTTCAGGTGTAAGGGTAGGTTTTTATGTGGGTTTTAGGCATAAGGGTTGGTTTTATGTGCGTTTCAGGCATAAGGGTAGGTTTTAAGTGGGTTTCAGGCATAAGGCTAGGTTTAAGGTGGGTTTCAGGTGTAAAGGTAGGTTTTATTTGGGTTTCAGGCATAAGGGTTGGTTTTATGTGCGTTTCAGGTGGGTTTCAGCCACAAGGGCAGGTTCTGAGTGGGTTTCAGCGTAAGGGTATAGGTTTAAGGCATAAGGGTAGGTTTTATGTGGATTTCACCCATAAACATTGGTTTTGAGTAGATTTCAGGCATTTTTGAGAGGGTTTTAGGCATAAGCGTAGGTTTTGAGTAGGTTTCAGGCATAAGGGTATAGGTTTTATGTGGTTTCAGGAATAAGGGTAGGTTTTGAGTGGGTTTCAGGCGTGAATGTCAACTTTGCCACTCCCAAACCATACCCGCACCAAAGTATCTACGGATATGACACACACAAGCGGAGGACGTATGCCTATGTATAAAATTTCCCAAGAAAACCATGCCGTCAGGTCTAAAATATAAATATAATAGGCTATCCATATCAGGGTAAGACGAAAACACGTTTAGGAAGGATTGATGATGTATAGACTATGTATAGATTTTTTTAATGTAATGCTTATTTTAAACAAAAGTTACATAGTGTACCTTTAAATTAACTAGTGAGAGTGTGGAAAGTGTTTTAAGAGTGTTTATTCTTTAAAAGCCCACAGTGCCCACTTGAAGAAACAGCCAGGTGTGCTTGTCTCTCTCATCTTACTGTGGAGAAATGAAGGAATAGTTTGTGAAACGGAAAAACATTTTTGTGTAGCTGATCCTACCGTTCACCTTTGACTGCTGGATCAATATCTGTGCTTAGATGCCAGAACTGACTGCATTTATTACTATTAAATGAGTGAAACTGAAGCTTTGCTGAAGCTCCCTTTTATCCACAACCTGACGCTTCAGTCATCTAACCTATTTTACATTAAAAAGCTCTTTTCATTTCTCCCTTTGCTTTGTTAAAGTATGATGAGTACTTCAAAGCCAGCGTGTCAGTATTTTTGACACAATTTTTGACTTTCTTTATTACGGACTGCAAAAGCACAGGTATTTGTTATAGTTCTTCTGTGGATTGGGGGCATCTGGGTTCATTGCATCTACAGCGGTAGTCAAGCTTACCTGATAAAACGGACCTCAAGACATCTGAAGGATTGTGTTTCCAAGGCTTCAGATCACTGAGCTAAATTATTCAGCTGTGTAATTCAGTTTCTAACTTTTACATCCACATACGGCTCAGAAAAAACGGAATGACCATTTAAATTAAAAAGGAACTACAACTAAAATTAAATTCTTGAAATATACAGCATGGAATTTCTGTGATACTTTTGAATCATTTTTAGGCTTAATGCTGGTCGCTATTCACTGCCATTGTATGGATTTTTATTTATTTTTTTACATTATTATTATTTTTTTTTTTCTCCTTTTGTGGTCCATCGACGAAATAAGGGTATACGGCATTAGAACAACACCAGGGTGAGTAATTTATGACTAAATTTTAATTTTAGGGTGAATTATCCCTTTAAGTCCACTGCTATGCAGTTGCTAGGGATTCCTGAGTCCACTGATATATTCTCATTCCTTGATCGGTTTAGTTCTTTAAAGGGTCATGAAACCCCCCTCTTTCAGCTCAAGTCAACCTCACAATATTTTTGAAAAATGCAACTTAAATGGCCGTGGATGGCTATCAGAAGAAAGGAGGGTAATGGGTGTATATGGCTAGGCCTGTTAGAGGAAGAAGGGGGCGAGTAATCTTGCATAGCCAGACCTTCAGACTGATGTTAGAAGGTCTGCACTCTATTGTAGCTTTAATTGGTCAAGGACCGCCCAAGAGGACATTTAACCGAATTTTAACGCAACCAATCACAGTTTGTTTAGTTTCCACGTCATGTTTAGGGGCGTGAAAACGTAAGTCCACATCCCTACAATAACAGATAGGTATGCATCTATAAATTATTTATTTGATAACATTGTGCAAGTTTACTACAAAAATGTCGCAAGCTTCACATACTTTTGAAAACACAGCCTTTAGTTGATTTTGGTAAGAGCTCATTGTCACAGTTGAACACAATGGCGTTCTTCTTCCACAAGGGAGTTGAGTTGTGGCATTTGTTTTCAGACGGGCCATTAAAGAATGCAAAACACACGTCTCGTGAACATCCTGTAGAATTCAACCAATCAGATGATGACTTTGAAACTCCTGAAGTGTTTCCAGATAAGTGTGCCATATGCATCAGATGTTTAGCCAACAGTCCATGGACTAGGAGATGAGTAACAAGTCATCTGTCAGTGGCCCATGCCGACTCTCACTAAAACCAGGGGTAAAACGTGAGGAAATGCAAGATTTCTGGAAAAGTCCAATGAAATACCGTCTTTTTGTCCCTTTAAAAATAACTGAATGCCCTACATACTCTCGATTAACCCTTTTGATGCGTACGATCACACCGGTGTGTATCTATCTATCAAAATTTAGTTTAGGGTTTCATGACCCTTTAATGTATGTTTATGGCATGAGTTGGTATGACATACCATATGGTATGACAGCAACATTTAATATTTAGAGTTAGGGTTGTGAAAATACCTTATTAAGCAATGCTAATTGACCATACAGTAAAGTTTACAATAAAAAAGTCAACAACCAGTAACTTCCATCATGTGAAATCAATGTTCTTTGCATTGTCATTCAGGCCAAATAGCTAAAAACATTTAAAATCACTGACAAGATGACACTTTCCTTGCACAAACTTTAGAGAATCAGATTGATGTATCCCCACAGCACACATGTTTACCTCACCCATAGAGGACAATGGCTGATGCTTCACTATTGCTTGTCTGCACAATAGGGTGGCTTCTGTTTATCCCTTCAGGCTATTATTAGGGCAGAAATCATGTGGCAAACAGGCACACATGTAAACTGAGTCATCAGACAACAAAAACATATAACAAATTGCTGCTTTCTCCTTTGTAACAAACAAAAATGATCACGTTTTTGCTGCGGAACATAATTAAATAAATCCCCATACACTGATAGAAATGCTAAAGATTTTTTTCGACAACTATAGATTCTAAATCTCTATAAGTAAAATAAACCAGTCATATAGAGACAAGTAGGTCTACTTTTTAGAGTGTTTCCATCCAAATTTGTGAATTTAATTTGTGCACAAAATTGGAATATTACATAAAACATTAGAGAATAAAGCACAAGTTGTTTAAGGAAAAAAAAAAAAAAAGGGAAAACAGACATTGGGCCCTATTTAAACGATCTGAGCACATGGTCTGAAGCGCATGGTGCAAGTGCACTTAGGGCCTGTCTGAATCTACTTTTGGTAGTTTAACGACAGAAAAAATAGACAGAAAATTTTTTTTTACCTACATTCTCAACAAACAAACAAGACAAACAAGACAAACAAACAAAAAAAAAAAAAAAAAAATATATATATATAATATTGTACATTTTAAGTACCAGTGGCCACCACTAAGGGTGGTGCTCTAAGTCAGGGGAAGGCAAGTTCGGTTCTAGAGAGCTGATGTCCTGCAGAGTTTAGCTCCAACCCTACTAAACCACCACAGTATATCATGGATCCCAGCATGCATTGCAGCATTAATTATGTCACCATTGTTGAGGTTCAGCTGATTCTTGATATCTGTGTGCTTCTAAATTTTTCCCCCTAGAATGTTTTAAAAAATCAGAATCTAGAATGTCTGATCTGTGGCAAGAAAGTATTGTTGGTGAATATTATTTATTATTTATTAATATTTTTAGTCAGTGATGAGTTTAGTCAAACATTAACACTCTGACAAAAACCACAAACTCACATAAAAAGCCAAGAGTCAATCTGCCCAACTAAAGGAAACACTGATCACCATAATGGTGAACAAACATTTTCAATAAAACATCAACATCTAAACCTGTTAATTCTCAATAAGAGCTTCTATAGACATCTTTCAGGGTTGGAGCTAAACTCTACAGGACAGCGACTCTCTAGGACAGAACTTGCCTACCCCTGCTTGAAGTAGAGGAAAACAATGGCATAATTGTACCCTAAGGACCAATTGTGTACCTTTAAAGGAACAGTTATACGTTTTGTTCCCCAAGGAACAGAGCACATGGTCCCCAAGGAACAACTGTACCTTTTTTTTCTGAAAGTGTAGTCTCTTAATGAGTCATGGGTGTGTTTTTGGCGTAACGTGCAATAAACTAATCAGAGTCTCATCTCCCATTCCCTTTAAAAGCCAGTTACGCTTGCACCATGGCGATTTGCTGTTTACATGGCGGAAGACAGAATGCTTCTCCAGAAATGAATCCTTTTATTTTTTATATTTAAAAATGTGTGTGCTGCTGCACATCCCTGTGTGTGTAAGAAGCAGAGTATACGTGCGTTGTGCACCCGCCTATAGGCGCACATTACTAATGCTCCCTTTTAAATAACAAAGTTGGGTTCAAAAAATACTGCACTATTGACTTTAGATCAGGTTTTTGTTGCTCAGTGGCACAGTCGTTTTCAGTTGCCTCAAAATAGCAACGCGCCAACAATGCGCCTGAACAGACCGCATTACATTTGCTATTTAAATAAAGAGGTGCTGGACGTGAAAATTATAACTGCGTCGGACTGAAACTAGCAAAAAACACTTGCTTTGTGCCTGGTGTCGTATTGCACCAGGTGTATGAAAGAGCCCATTGGTTCAGGCATTTTCCAAGTACTAAAACAAAATTTAAGATGCTGTGAAATGAAACCGGATAGCCCAGTTATTCAAATCCACTGCTGAGGCAAAGTGAAGTTTTTTGTTGTTGTTTTTTCTCTCTCAATTAAGCGCATACAGATTGGAAACTAGCATATAGCTATAGTGACTCTTAGTCCTAAATGTACAATATTTGCACATCATCCTCTGACAGTATAAAATAGAATAAAAATAGCCAAATGAACTAAGCTAAAACAAACTGATTCAGCAACTGATCTAGGATTAGGAACAAACAGACAAATTAATTATAAACCAATTATTTTAATGATTCACTTTTGACTGACTCTAAAAAAAAGTATAAAATTGCTTGTTCACACCAGTCAGAGCTGGACGGGAATCAGGTCAGTGTCAGTTAATAATATTAGGCTATATAGTAGCTTATATAATACAGCAGTGATTAATTTTTTACTGCCTCCTCAAAAGTATTTACAGAATCGTTAATGGAATCATGAGGGAATCTGAATGATTAAACAACTCCCATTGCTGTTCACTAGCACCTGATTTTCTCAGATCTGAGATGGAATGGAAAAAGAGAATCACTTGGACAGAGTAAAAGGAAAGCAGGATTGCAGAGGAGGGGGTCCTCCAAGAATGAATTTATGTAGGTCATCGGTTCAGAAATGTGGGTCAGTGAGTGAGTGAGTTTCACCGGAGGAGGAAATAAATGAGAGAGGTCAGGAGAAACTATTGATCTATTTCTTATTAACTGAGGTATATTACCAAGTCATCTGCTTAAAAACACAAGAATGTGTTTCTGTCACAAAACAAAGTATTGTTCTGATCAGTGTGCTACCAAATAACTATCCAAAAGAGCTATTATACAAGGCATATCTACACCGTGCAGAGCTGACAGTCTACTTGAATAATAAAAATGTATCTTTCTGTTTCATAACACTACCCGGCCAAAATGGAGTCAATGATTGGATCATTATTGCAGTGATTATTATGTTTCTAGCACGTTATATGTTTGGAAACCGTTCTTCTAACCCTAATTGATGGAGTGTGTAGCTTTTCATTTCTTAAATAACCATGTAGGAAGACACATAATGGCCATATTCCACAATTAATTAGGCTCAAACTGTGAAAGAACAGTTGGGAAGGAGCATAAAGGATCTATCTATCTATCTATCTATCTATCTATCTATCTATCTATCTATCTATCTATCTATCTATCTATCTATCTATCTATCTATCTATCTATCTATTATCTATCTATCTATCTATCTATCTATCTATCTATCTATCTATCTATCTATCTATCTATCTATCTATCTATCTATCTATCTATCTATCTATCTATCTATCTATCTATCTATCTATCTATCTATCTATCCATCCATCCATCCATCCATCCATCCATCCATCCATCAACTCCATCTATCACTCTATCTTTCAAACCTTTCAAGTAAGTTTGAGAATTTAAAATCTATTTAAAATCCTAATTTTGAGAGTATTGACACATTATCTATGTTTTCATCCAAAGTTGTGAATTTAACGTGCAAAATTTAAATATATCGTATTACACATTTGAGAATAAAGCACCATTTCCTTCCCACGTGTTCAAGAGAACAAAAATCAACAGACATTCTACTTCTTCCCATAACATTTTGAATTGCAATTCTGAATCATGTTTATTACCTCAATTCAGATTCCTGATTTGAATTCAATGTAAAAAGCATTCTTAATTTAAATGTCAAATCTCGTCCATCTGGAGGAGAGAGAAGAAAAAGAAAAGAAAAGCAAAAGTTAGTTAAGTTGGTTTGTTTCTGATCCAAATACCAAACTTGGGTAGAAGGCAGCTTCCATCTCAAATGACCTGAACTCAATGAATCAACTCTTCTGACACTTCATCTTATGAGAGAGAATGAGAGCTCCTGAGCAGAAGAAACCCATCTTAGTTCTTTAAAACTTCCCAGACACTACATAAAGGCTCTTACGTTAGATTTACATCTACAATCTCTTATGAATATGTGTGTCATCCAGGAACATCATGCATCACTAAAACTCAAAAGCACCTCAAGGGAAAATGGTCCATTCTCTCAAGTGACCCCGTTTATAAGCGAGACAGACTGAATCTCTCATTTTCCCAGCTGTCTGTAAAGCCTTGGCTGCCAAGCAGATGGACAAATCATTGTTCTGCTCACAAGACAGACGAATATACCACTGTCACAGTACGACAAATCTAGACTGACAGCAAAAACACCAATACAGGCTTGTCACTTTTTACATTATTTAGATCCAGTGGCAACATTTTCCTTGCTTCAGAGTGAACTGTGATGTCTGGTTTAGATGGGCAAAGATCCTAAGGGGTCACAAGAAGTCAGAACAGATTAAGTTCTAAAATCATTTTTAGAGAGACTATTAATCTCCAGGCAGTTGGAGGATGTAAACAGATGGCATTGTTTTATGGCAAAATCAGATGAAGTTTTTGGAAAACAGGTGCTTGTGTATGTTTGCATTTGAACCCTTATATATTACTATTCATAAAAATAAAGAATTGTTGTTGAGAGATGAACAATGCAGGAGTGATTTCCACAAACAAACTTGCACGTGCCATCTCTAACAATAGGAATTGAATGGGGTTGTGTGGGTTTTTATCAATATAGCATGAACTACTAAACTTCCAATAACCCAGAACGCCCACAAAACGAACCCAACTTAATGAGTCACACTGCAGAAAACTGCAGCTCTGCTTCAATCCAACTGGAACACCATCTGCAATCAACAATGACAACAAAAAAAGAAGAAAAAAAGCCAATCATATGCCATCTAGCTTTGAAAATGGCTCTCTTTGTATCTGCGGAAAGGCAGGTATGAATTATGACTCACATGCAGGTTCAGTAAACACTAATAATCAAGACACTCACGTGAGGTGACAGCTGGAGATGTTTCACATGCTCAAAGCATTACTGATTATTACTATGAATAATAACTGCATGTAATGAAGCTGCATACTTATCATAACTAATATGATAGTGTGTATTGTGAGACGGGGTTTCGTTCTGTATGGTGAAGCAGATGGTCTTGTTCTATCAGATTCCTAAGTCTCTGTGTATCACAGCGTGTGCTGAGACACTGTACAGAAGCTTCTGGTGTAATTGTGGCAGCTCGACCTGCGTGATGCTGGAGACAATCATGAGAGAAACACACTGCCTGATGCACTTACTGTAAAAGAGCTGCAGAATGCTGTTCGAAAGTTGAATGCTGTTAAGAAAAATGTATGCTTTTGTTCAGTAAGGATGTATTAAATTGACCAAATGTGATAATAAAGGCGTTTATAATGGCACAAAATAGTTCTATTTCAAATGTTGTTTTTTGTGTGTGTTTTTTGTACCGTGGTAAAATAATGCAAATTAAATGTTTAATCTTAAAAGATTAAGCTTGGTCTGGTGATAGCCAGACAACACCAAATCAGTATATTAGCATGATTTCTAAAGGAATACGTGGGGTTTTAATTATGGGCCTCTATAGGGTTACATTCTGACCCCACATTTTTGACAGCAAGTATAAAGTGCAGATGCATCCTGCAGTAAACTCAAAGTCAGAACTAGACAAACTTTCACATGAAATCAGGACAACTTTTTATTCTGTGACAAAGCCTGCCATTGAGGTTTTAAATGTGTGTTTGTGAAAAAGGACATAGCGGGAATGAAACGAAATGAAAGAAGCAAAGAGCAAGAGAATATAAATGAATTACTGAGAAAAATAAGAGCGTGCACAGAATAAAACACTCAATTCACTGGCATCACTATACAATGCTAAGGTAAAAAAAGGTTGTTCATGTTCAATATAATGTTGTTCTGACGTTGGCCATTATGGGAATAAATTCATTCACAAAATGCAGTTATCAGCAGTATTTAGATCAGCTTTTGATCGTGTCTAAGGGGAGAGAGCGGATTTGTAAAGAACAAGTCCTCACACTTTTCTGCTGAAATACACAAAAGCGTTCTCCCGGGACTGCAGCCTGGACCGTTTCACTGCAGAGGTTTAAAAGATGATAACAAGTGATAGAGTGTGGTCTGAGGTTTCAGAAAGGAGAAAGAAAACCTGCTGTGAAGGAAATAAAAGCAGCGAGGGCCAAAAAGATGTGTCACTACTCACTAATACTGCATTTACTGAGAAAGACTTGGAAAATTTACATAAACATATTGTTTAATATCTGAACAGTGCTCAGTTGTGCTTTAAACACTTTAAAGTTTTTTACTTTACGATTATTAATATAAATAACAGTTCATTACAGTAAAGTCATGTGCTAGACAAAGGGAGACCAATTTTAAGAAGAAATTTTGGTAAAATATGATTAGGTGTGTGCAAATTTTGGATTGGTGATTGTATATTGAAATTAAGTAAGATTGTTTTAAATAAAGACTATTTGTACCCTATTCTAGACCATTTTTATCTAAAAACAGATTACATTTAATGTATATTTGATTGTGTGCGCGCATGTGTATATATGTATATATAAAAACCAGGCATAACATTATGACCTAATATTCCACAATACTGACACAATATTCCATGGTCTGCATCAATGCTTAGGTAGATGGTACGTGTCAAAGCAACATCCAGATGGATGGCAGGACCCAAGGTTTCCCAGCCGAACATTGCCCAAAGCATCACACTGCCTCCACCCGCTTGCTTTCTTCCCATAGTGCATCCTGGTGCCATGTGTTCCTGAGGTACACAACGCACACACACCTGGCCATCCACGTAATGTAAAAGAAAACATGATTAATCAGACCAGGCCTCTTTCGGCGGTGGACAGGGGTCAGCATGGGCACTCTGACTGGTCTGCGGCTATCCAGCCCCATACACACCAAACTGCGATGCACTGTGTATTCTGACACATTTCTACCAGAGCCAGCATTAACTTCTTGAGCAATTTGAGTTACAGTAGCTCGTCTGTTTGATCGAACCACAGCTCCCCAAGTGCTTTAATGAGCCTCGGCCGCCCATGACCATGTCGCTGGTTCACCACTGTTCCTTCCTTGGACCACTTTTGATAGACACTGACCACTGCAGACCAAGAACACCCCACAAGAGCTGCAGTTTTCTAATATATCCTAATATATCCCACCCACTAACAGGTGCCTTGAAGAGATAATCAGTGTTATTCACTTCACCTGTCAGTGGTCATAATATTATGCCTGATCAGAATATATATATATATATTAGTTGCAATCAAAATCTTTCATCCCCTTTGATCCGCAAGACATTTTGCTGCCAAGAACAAAATTGTATAAATTATTTCAACAATGACATCAGTAAACTATTATAGAAAGTTTAATACACATTTGAGTGATTCTGAGAACATAAAGTTAATGAGAAAAAAAAAAATAATAATCTTATTAGCTCTAAATGTTCATGTCATTCATTATGTACAGACTGTACAGGCCACTCAAGAACATTCTACGACTTATCCCTGAACCAAGCTTAAGTAGATTTGGATGTATACTTTGGGACGGCTGTCCTTCAGGAAAGTCCATTGATCATCTTATCTTTAGAAAAGCCTACATTTGTAAATTATGACAGTTTCCTGGGGGGTTGAATAAATTTGATTGTATATATATACACACACACACATACATACACACATACACATATACAAATAAATATATATATAAAAAAATTTTTATTAATACATTACATTATTAAAATAATAATTATATAAGCATTATATAAACAGAATGTAGACCTATAAATGTTTCTCATTATTACTGTTGAATTATGAACTTATGAATTAATTATTTACATTACAATGTCAATTAAGGCAATGCTTTTCGCACTGTGACAGTTTACAGCAAAAACTATTTTTAAATACAGAGACTAACTAAGGTGAAGATGCAATATATCCATCTGAAAGGAGAAAACAGATTAAAAGAGGGTTATTATTTGCAATGGCCATCAATGTCAGCAGGGATTCTCTACTGATGCCTATTATACCTGCCACCAGCGGATCTGATTTCCCAGCTATCACGTCTGCAAGAGCAATGAGGAAGCCATAGTGGTTTATCCCAGAACGTCACACTGACCTACATTTTGTGACACATTTTCTGATGTTCCCTCACATACAACAGTCTTATAACTCCATGAGTCATCGCAGAGAACCTGCAGAGACTGAAATGAGCATCAATACTGTTCCACCTGACCACTGTTCTCAGCCATTTTCACACAATAAGGGAATCAAATTTTCACTAGCCAAGAAAGCTGGGTGAGTGATGTTACAGTGAGTCATTTTAAAGTGCATGAACGGATAATTGACGAACAAAAAGAGGAGCATGAATGTGTATAACTCTAGCCAGATGAATGACTCCTACAGCACATTGATCTATGAGATTGAGAATGAGAAGAAAGTTTGATAGTTTAGTAGTTTGTTTGATAGTTTAACAAATCCATATGAATTGAAAGTGGTTTGTACCACCAAAAAAGAAGAAAAAAGAAAATGTAATTAATTGCTCACCCTCATGTTGTTCTAATCCAATAAGACTTTCTTTCATCTTTAAAACAAAAATATTCGAATGAAATCAGGGATATTTCTGTCCCTCCATTGAAAGCTGTAGCCATTGTGTCGCTTCAAAAAGTGAATAGAGAGATCATAAAACGAATCCATATGAATCGAGTGGTTTAGTCAAAATTTTCTGAAGACACTCGGTCACTTTATATGATAAACAGATTAAATTTAGGCTTTTATTCACATATGAACATTGATCAGTAAACATAAACAGAAGCTCAACAAAGCATTCTTGCAGAAGCTCAAACGTGCTACATAACACGAGAATGAACCTCATTGGCTCTTGCTGAAGCTTAAACGTGCTACATAACACAAGAATGAACCTCATTGGTTCTTGCAGAAGCTCAAACGTGTTGCATAACACAAGAATGAACCTCATTGGCTCTTGCTGAAGCTCAAAGCGTGCTACATAACACAAGAATGAACCTCATTGGTTCTTGCGGAAGCTCAAACATGCTACATAACACAGAATGAACCTCATTGGTTCTTGAAGCTTTAACGTGCTACATAACACGAGAATGAACCTCATTGGTTCTTGCGGAAGCTTTAACGTGCTACATAACACGAGAATGAACCTCATTGGTTCTTGCAGAAGCTCAAAGCGTGCTACATAACACGAGAATGAACCTCATTGGTTCTTGCAGAAGCTCAAACGTGTTGCATAACACAAGAATGAACCTCATTGGCTCTTGCTGAAGCTCAAACGTGTTGCATTACACAAGAATGAACCTCATTGGTTCTTGCTGAAGCTTTAACGTGCTACATAACACGAGAATGAACTTCATTGGTTCTTGCGGAAGCTCAAAGCGTGTTGCATAACACAAGAATGAACCTCATTGGTTCTTGCAGAAGCTCAAGCGTGTTGCATAACATGAGAATGAACCTCATTGGTTCTTGCTGAAGCTCAAACGTGTTGCATTACACGAGAATGAACCTCATTGGCTCTTGCTGAAGCTCAAACGTGTTGCATTACACAAGAATGAACCTCATTGGCTCTTGCTGAAGCTCAAACGTGCTGCGTAACACGAGAATGAACCTCATTGGCTCTTGCTGAAGCTCAAACGTTGCTCCAGTCTTCAGTGTCACATGATCCACCAAAAAATCATGCTAATTTGCTGATTTTCTGCTCAAGAAACAATTATTATTAGCAACTGAAAACAGTTGCGCTGCTTAATATTTTGTAGAAATTGTAGATTTGTTTAACGTGATTCTTGGATGAATGGAAAGTTCAAAAGAATAGCATTTATTTGAAACTGTAATATCTGTAACATTTTGAATGTCATTACTGTCACACTTAATGTGTCCTTGCTAAATAAAATTATTGATTTCTTTCAAAACAACAACATCTAACTGACCCCAAACTTTTGAACAGTAGTATATATTTTATATAGTGACCACTTGTCCGAATAGACCTAAACAAATCTCAAACAGACATTGTTTAGTTGGATATCCCGTTTCAAGATGTCACAGCACAGCAGAGAAGTAAAACATGTCCATCAACCTGTTAGCTTGTCTTCTTTACAAACACAAGCTGTATAATGTTCAAAAAGACTGTATAAGACTAGAGAATCCCTGAATACTGAACAATGTCGTCATCTCAAACCAATCAGTATGTGGCATAAATCAGGAAAATAATTGCCTGTAAAAGGGGAAAACCATGCTATACAGCACTTTGCTAAAGAGTTAAAAGAAAGAAAACAGAAAAATCTATTACAACCGCCAGAGATGAATTGCAAAAATCGATATTTCATAAATATTTCATCTAATATGGCAATAACTCTTCACTCAAGCCTAAAGTTCAATATTAGATGATTATTTGAAGATTGCTGCGTTATTTCTCAAATCACATCAAGCTTTTAGAAAGCTGTGCTCCAGCACTATTGCTCAGTGATTGAAAGATTATGAAACCTATATAACAGAAACACCTTAATTTGCTGACCTTTAAAGGCCAGTGAAACGGAGATATCTGTTCCTGAAATATTGCGTTTATATGGGAAAATCAAGAACATTCAAATACCCTTTAAATGCTAAACGGCATTAGAGGGCTGAGATCTGTCTGAGGGTATACGAGTACAGACGTGATACATCTCTCACCATGTTCCTATTTCCTCCTACAAACTGACACGGCAACAGACTGTCAGCGTTCAGTCATTATGATGTGCGGTGACTCAACAAGCTAAAAGCACATGTGTGAGAACAGCAGGGTATTGATAACACCACCCCAACGCCCAAGTTCAAAAGTTTGGATTTTGTAATGTTTTGGAAAGAAGTCTATAATGCTCACCAAGGCTGCATTTATTTGATAAAAAATAGAGTAAAACCAGTAATATTGTGAAATAGTATTATTACAATTGAAAATAACAGTTTTTCCATTTTAATGTATGTTGAAATATAATGTATTCCTGTGATGGCAAAGCAGCCATTACTCCGGTCTTCAGTGATTCTTCAGAAATCATGATAATATGCCGATTCTGTGCTCAAGAAACATTTATTATTATTATTTATCAATTTTGAAAATAGTTGTTTTGGATTTTCAGGATTCTTTGATAAGTAGAAAGTTCAACATTTATATAAACATAAATTGTTTATAACATTATAAATGTATAGTGCTTGGTGTCCAAAAGAACTTCTCTCTTTGGGAGAACAAAAATAAATAAATTCTTAAATCATCAGGATCCATTCTGGTAATGTACACTTTTCACAACCCAATCAATTCCAGATAGATAAAATTATGACCCATCCTACTTTTATATTTCATGTCACATCATCATTATGCTATTAAAATAGGTTGCAGACATCATGTTGACATGTTAACAGTCTCTATTATATCCATCATGTTTAAACGAGCGCCAACAGTGAGAAAAATCTGCCGGTGCGTCCCAATTCGCATACTATCCGTCCTAAATGGTATTAAAAAATAGAACTAGTATGTCCCAAATCATAGTATGTTGAAATGAGCATTCCAAAGATACCCGGATGGTCTACTATTTCCGTCTATTAGAATTCGAAGTGCAGATCGACAAACACTCTGACGGCTGATATTGCCCACAACCCATTGCGAGTTGGATGAGGATTCGATTAGAACTACAAAGTTTAAAAAAAACTGCAAACATGATGATTGAGAGGGCAGTTTAAACGGTGACAGGATGCACACAACTAAGCGACAGAGCTGTCCGTTAAAGACGACAAAGTAGTATCTGTACATTCTGCTACATGCTCAAAAGTATGTAATTTTTCTTCACAAAAAGAGTACATACTTTTAGGACGTAGTTTAAGTAGACAAATTGGGACGCAGCCAAGTGTTCCGGAAGTGACTTAAAATGGACTTAAACTGCAATTCATCGACTGGCCACTAGAGACAGGCTCCAGAAGGGAGCACAATCTCATTGAGCCCCATGGTAAAATGCTTTATATAGCAAATAACTTTACAGCAGAAAAAATGAACATGTTTACACCCTGGTACAAATTGTGGTTTTGGTCTATACGGATAATTTTGCCCTTCATGACAACTGTGAGGGGGGAGAATTTCTTTTATAACTCATTCGTTTACATTATATAAAGCCTTAAAGTTCTGCATAATTGAGGGCGTGGCCACTTTGAGTGACGGGTGGATTGCTGTTTGTCTGCGTTCTGTTAGTCATCATGTCACCTTTGCCCCAGCCACGTCTCGCCTCTTTGCCCATTTTCAGTTATCCAGGAGTGAAGCGCTGCCAAGATGGCAACGGCCAACTTTGAGGCTTCAAAAACTCTCTTCAGAAACCTATGGGTGACGTCACGGACACTAGTCCATATTTGTTTTACAGTCTATGGATGCAGCATGTGGCTTTGTCTAAAGATGGCACAGAATACGACTGCCATCATTGGCTAGGCATAAAGTTCAAGGAAGCATATCGCACCTGGGTAATTTAACCTCATTATCCTGGACCAACATTTCTGAAACGCAATTTCAGGCACAATGCACGGCTTTCATTTCATCTGGCAGAAATCCAATGACATCCATCACTTACATTTCACATGGCTAACTGGCTTCTTCAACAAAAAAAACTGTTGCATTCTCTGAGAGTTCACCCTATGTCTGCAGAAAACACATATGATACATCTGAAAGGCAATACTTCCCAAAACACCTCAATGAATGGTGTTACTTGAACCGAAACAGCTGAAACATACATGAGAACTAGACCAAACTGAACAAATGTTCCATGATTTTAAAATGTTGACATTGTGGTCCCTAAATATGGTAAAAAGAACAAACATTCGTCTTGAGGACATTCCGGCTAAGTCTGAACAAACTAAATCACTGTGAATCTAGATTTTTTGACCATTTTATAGCCTATAAGATGAGATTGTTTAAAGGAAAGAAGAATAGCACGATTTGATATATCATTCACTGTGCAAGATAAGTTATGCACACAAATGAATAATAGAAAAACTCTGTGATATTCGCCTACTGTACATTCATTTTCTCTCACTTTTCAGTTCAAAAACTTGTCAACTAATTCCCAATGGGATGCATCCTGTCTTTTCTTACCTCCCCCTTGATGTTTGCTAGCCCTGCAACTCAGAGAGAACAGCTCTGATGAAATCATATTACGCCACAGCACTTCTGACAACACAGAGCTCTAAGAGGGGAAAAAAGAGATGTGAAATGATGTTCATTTGGGTACATTTCAATTTCAAAGGTGCCAATGTTCAGCACAGTCAGTCACATCATGTCTGAATGTGTCCCTATCAAATAAAATATCAAAAGTTAATGGAATATCACATCTCCTGCCTATTTATCTGTAGGAAAATTACATTATGATTATTTAAAGGCATCGTTCACCCAAAAATGAAGTCATCTTTACTCACCCCTCACGTCATTCTAAATCTTTTCGGACAAAAAAAATCTTTGTTTTCCATAGAAGAAAGAAACATGTTTGGAATGACATGAGGGTAAGAATACTGAGTAAATTAAGACAAAACATTCATTTTGGGTGAATTTTCCCTTTAATGTGTACATTTAAAATATGCACCCAATAGGCATTAAGTTGGATAAGTAACTGTCAAAAAATTAATGTATTGTCTTTGGAACGAAATGTCCATAACTAAATTCCCTGGCTCCTTCTGAATTTATTTTATAAAAATGCATCCTCACAACATTTTATATAACTTATTTTCAGATTTATAGGACAAACAAACAATGGATGCACCTGGTGCTTTCATGACAATAAACCTAGGTATATAACTAAAAAGATCAGAATAGAATTTTAAGAGTGGAAAATAGGTTTGTGTGCTACAATAATGTAGGTCAGTGCTTCCCCTCACCTGCAGCTTTCTGAGTGTGAGCAAAGCCCTAATAACCTGTACCTTTGTGACAACAGAAGGCCTGAGGAGACGATGGACAAAAAAAAAACAATTTAATCCGACTCAAAGGAGGACTCCGGTCACTTCATTCCCCCTTCGCAGGCTTTACAAATGTCATGTGTGACGTGATTCATCTTACGGAGTTACACAGAGCAGCGGATGAGTGGATCCGCGTCGCGGAGATGTGCCCCTGCCAATATATGATTTTGAAATTAGGGTCCATTAATGACATTGAATGGGATGACTGCAGGTAAGAGGCCGCACGAGTTTAACCTAGATTTAGAGTCCTTGCTACGAATACACCAAAAACACTCTCATCCATCAAGATTAGTACACACTGCAAACGCATCAGTAGGAATTAATTATATGACAAAAGTGCTTAGCATGACAAAGACACATCTGTGCTGATCAACTAGACGCATACCTGAGGAATAAAAAACAGACTCATAAAATTAAACAAATCAGCTATGTGTGCATGTGAACTTGAGCAAGTATCACTAAGACTATTGCTAGGGTTAAGGATTTGAACAAACCCCGAAAGTAGATGATAACCAATAAATGGCTAAAGTGTCTAAATCAGGGGTGTCCAAACTCGGTCCTGGAGGGCCACTGTCCTGCAGAGTTTAGCTCCAGCTTGCATCAACACACCTGCATAGAAGTTTCTAGTATCCCTAATTTTTTTTTTTTATTATTTCTTTATTTAACCAGGGAAGAATCACATTGAGATAAATATCTCATTTACAAGTGAGACTATTAAGCTGGTTCAGGTGTGTTTCATTGGGGTTGGAGCTAAAATTTGCAGGACAGTGGCCCTCCAGGATCAGGATTGGACACCCCTGGTCTAAAAAAAAAAAAAAAAATTTAAATCACTAGATTAAGACATAAAATGTAGAAATCACAGCATTATAATGAACATGAAAATGGATAATCTTTTTTATCCAAATAAAGAGATTTGCTGAAGATTACACTACCATACAAATGTTTGGAGAAAACATTTTTAAAGCCGCTTATGATATATATTTGATAAAAAATACAGTAAACAGTATTATTATCATTTTAAATAACTGTTCTATGCTAACATAGAATGTAATTTATTAAGCTGAATTTTCATCATCATTACTCCAGTCTTCAGGGTCACATGACTCTTCAGAAATCATCCTAATACGCTGATTTGCTGCTCAAGAAACATTTCTGATTAGTATTAATGTTATTTTTTGGGTAACCATAATACATTTTTTTCAGGATTTGTTTCTATGTATAGAAAGTTTAAAAGAATAGCATTTATTTGAAAACATAATATTAATGTTTTTAAAGATTTACTTGAAGTGAACCTTACGTTACTATCAATATGAACAGGGATTTAGACATAATATTTTTATTTGGCAGACAATAAAACAAGCCACTTAGCAACCACCAAAAAGACTTCGAGTGTGTTCACACTTGGCATGTTAGGTTTGATTAAAACGAACCCTGGTGTGATTGCTCTGTTAGTGCGGTTCATTTGAATAAGTGTGTGAATGCTACCATCCGAACCCTGGTGTGCACCAAACAAGCGGACAGAGACCGCTGAAAAAATGGGTCTCGGTCAGCTTCCAAACGAACTCCGGTACGATTCGAATGAAATGTGACAACATGGACTAAAGACATGTAAATGTCCTGCCGCTGATTTGACTCATTTACACATTTTATAAGCTCTTCAACATGTTCTCAGCTGGTCAAAATACCATCATATGTAGACTACGCACATACAAGGAGCGCATTTAGCCCAGAACACAGCATTGTTTTGGGTCTTAGGTAAGTTCGGTAGTCAGTGAAAACGTAATAAAAGCCGACCAATCAGGATGTAAATGTATCCCTATGTCTTTAGTTTCTTTAGGTTCAGTGGGAATGCGAACTGTTGACTAAATGTTGTTGTTGCTTTTTTAATCTGGACCAAATGAACCAAGCAAAGGGAACTACAAGTGTGAACACAAAGCAGCCATCTATAAACCCTTCCAAACACATTAGCAAAAACCAGTAAAGTTCTAGTTAAAAATCTAGTTATCACTACTATGGATAAGACAACCATATCATGATGGATGCCTAACAGTTAACAAAAGATTCAATACAAAGTAGGGATTGAAACCAGAGCATGTACAGGTTTCAAAAAAACAACTAAAGAAGATTCTCAGAACAGGATGAAAAACATGATGATTGTGTTGTTAGGTGACAGAATTTAGGTCACATCGCTGCTTTGATTTCCTCGACACTCCTGCTGCAAAACACTGCCAACTCAGACAATGCTGTGAAAATTGGAACAAGTTGAAACTGGGATAAAGGACACAGGCCTCCGCACAACACAAGGATGCCTGCTTGATAATCCAGACCCATCCTGGATATTCAACTAGTGATCTAACGATTGCGAGAGCTCCACTTCAAAGTCAAACTGATATAGCTCATTCCTAATGCATAAAGGAAGACAAAACGTAAAAGAAATGTAGGAAATAGGATATTTTATTCTGACCAACAAAATATTTTAATCGTGAGAACGATATATTAGATATATTACAAATTTGGTGTTCCTTCACTTCTGGAATTTTGTTCATTAGCTACATTCAATTTCCATGACATACATTACACAACAAGAAAGTGTTTTACATTCAGTACTCAGAACTGAAGAAAAAACCTCATCCTCATACTAAGAAATTGTTTTGCTCTATCAATCTTCTCTGGGTTGAAAAAGGATTTGTTCACAAAAAACAAGATAAACACACACACACACACACACACACGCACACACGCATGCACACATTTTTGTGTAAATTATTCATAAAACAAATTGTGATTTACGCCGACATTCAAATTTCTAGGGTCAGTAAGACTTTTTAAATTTTTTTTAGAAATTAATACTTTTATTCAAGCAAGGATTCATTAAATTGATCAAGAGTCAGTAAAGACATTTATAATGTTACAAAAGATTTCTATTTCAAATAAATGCTGTTCTTTTTAACTTTCTGTTAATTAAAGAATCCTATGAAAAATATTGTTTCCACAAAAGATATTAAGCAGCAACAACTGTTTTAAACATTGATAATAATAAGAAATGATTCTTTAGCAGCCAATCAGCATATCAGAATGATTTCTGAAGGATCATGTGACACTGAAGACTGGAGTAGTGATTCAGCTTTGCATCACAGGAATAAATTACAATTTCAAATATATTCAAACAGTTTTCAAATTGTAATCACTTTACAAATGTACTGTTTTTACTGTATTTTGGTCATATAAATGCAGCATTGGTTTCAAAAAACATAAAAAATCTTTCAGACCCCAAACCTTTTAACCATAAATGTACCAAATAAGATTTACACAGAAATATGCTCAACTCATCTTTCATGAAAGTACAGAGCCCTTAAAGTGACATGATGGTGAAAAAATTGAGACGGGACAAAAAAAATAAAATAAGCCAATGCTTCTGTGTTCTCTCGCAAATGTTTTGTGTATCCCAGAGAAACTCTGCGTTTGCTCCCAAAACCTTGTGTTCCCCTGAGAAACGTCGTGTTAGCTCTCGCAAAACCTTTTGAGCATTTTGCGAGGGAATGCAAAGTTTCTCGGGGGAGCGCAAAACATTTGCGAGAGAAAGCAAAAGCCTTGAAAAATAATTTCTCATTTCTCCTCCATCTCATATTTTTTTTCCTTCACCATGTCCCTTTTCCTTCACCATGTCCTTTTAGGGGCTCCATGTGAATGAGACCCAATGTAACACATAAGAAAGAAAACGGGGAAAAAAGAGTGAATACGTCATGTGGTTGGGAACTGTGCTGAGACCAGCGGATTAAAGGTTAATTAGTTACACATTTTGCTTTTAACTTGATCAGGAAAAAGTAGGTCCCTATAACGGAAACGGCTAGACAAAACATGACTGCACTCCCACCATAATAAAAAACAAATGAATTGAAAATCCTAAAACATGTAGTCCTTAACTTCACAATATTCCACTATTAACACAGAAGAGCTTGAAGTGGGATCTCATGGCTGCCTGGCAACAGATGAGAGGACTCATTACTAAGTTCTTTCTCTCCGGCCTGTTGATTTGACTTCGCAGAGATTATTACACACATTTCACACAATCCTGTGCAGAATTTCGCCAACAGCAACATCGCTCAATAAATGCCAGCCAACCACAACAGCTAGTGCTCTGTCCTCGAAAATCTAGCGTATATCTCCCTCAGGGCAGAGGCTGCTCCCTTTGGAATACTCCAGCAAATCCCACTTCCACATTTCTCAGGCGGATTAGAGCACCTCGGCAAGAATGTTTTCCTGATGAGACCACTGATCAGATGTACTAGATGCTATACTGGCCGGCCCAAAAAAAGTAGCTGTTTGGATTTAAATAGGCAAATGCTTAAGAGTCTATGATTGGATCATTATTGCAGTGATTATATTTCTATGTTTCTGCAAGAGTCTACTCCAGCACATCCCAAAGACTTTCAATGAATTTAAGATCTGGACTCCTGGAATATGGCCGTGATACTTCTTCCTACATGGTTGTTTAAAAAATGAATGAGCTCCACACTCCATCAATTAGGGTTAGAAGAACTGTTGCCAAATATATAACATGCTAGAAACATAATAATAAAAGCAATAACGGTCCAATCATTGACTCTTAAACATTTGCCTATTTAAATCCAAACAGCAATTTTTTTTTTGGCCAGGCAGTGTATCTTGGCTTTTCTAAGGCGATACAGTTGTATATCACAGAGAAAATAGATTTCCAACGTCAGCACTCACACCTTCAAAAATCTCAGGAAAGTGGGTCAACATCCTTTCTCCCCTCTTTTCTCATAATTCTCTAAACAGAGAAAAGGAGTGGAGAATGTGGCATAAAGAGGGAATGCATTGCAAAGAATTAAAGTTAAGAGAGATTAGAAACAGTACAAAGTGTGTTACAGGGATAAGTGGTACCTCAGTGTGACTGCAATAGTGCAACTGCACCTGTAAACAACAGAGTTGCAAAGGTAAGGAAAAGAGCGCTCTGATTGGCTTCTTCCCACCCTGCTGTCTAAGAGCCTTTTGATGAGACACCTGCATGACGAAACTCTGAGAGTGAGTCAAAGCTATATTAAATCATTTAAAAAGAGAAAATTAACTAGTTTTTCTTTCAGCAACTTTGGAAAGGCACCAACAGCCTCAAGGGTGTTAAATGAGTGATTGGTGTGGTAATGGCTGGAGAATATAGAGTAAATGTGGTAGGCATGGGAATGCTACAATATTAGCACCCCTAACGAGTCACTTCTGCCTCTGTCCACTTGATTTAAAGTTTGTTCAAGATGTGCAAACAAAACTCGAGTTTAATAAAAAAAATCTAGCATTCAAAGGCGCACTTTGACCCTCAACCATCAGGTATAGGAGTGTTGCAATTGCCGTGGTAGATGTGTACCGGGCCATCGCAGTGATAGTAAAGCTGGAAGACGTCGCCATACCCATGTTCCCTCCACCAAGTGCAAAGCTGTCTGTTCCAGCCACATGAAAGTGGGTAAAACAGTTCCCTGTGCTCCATCCCGATCATGGTGAAGAAATCCTGATCGCCCAGATGCCCCCGGAAGTGGTATTTATCTGCGAGCCGGGCCACCCGCTCGGGCTCCAGAAGCTGGTTGTATAAGTTAGAGTGACGCATGGCATTGAGGTTCAGAAGCATTACACCACTGTTGAAGCCGGGCAGACCGTCTGGAGGAGGGTCGCCTACACGCGACTTGGGATTCTCTTTGCGGTACTGCCAGAAAGTGTGCCTACAACACAGAGAAGACAGCGGAGAAAAGATTTAAGCAAAGAATTGTCACACCTAAGTTTACAGATGCAAACAAACTCATAACCCTTAAACTTAAAAAAAAAAATGGGAAAAAATATGGCTCTGCCCAGGTTGCCTACTGTTTTTAGCTCAAGAATGAATAACTAGGGAGAAAGTAGTGCTGTTTTAGGGAGTAGAGACTTCACTGATAAAATAGTGAAGCTAAAAAAAGGTATGCAGAAAATAGCAGAAGAACAATATTTCAGGTCTAGGATGCATAAATCAAAGAAAAATAAAAACAAGCATTAAGGTCTACAAACAACAGAGTGCTGTTCTACAACAGAGTATCAGAACCCTTCTCCCTGAACAATGCAAAAATAGTTAGTGCACCATTATTCAATTTGAAAGGCTCCTAATTTCACATGCAGTTTAATTTACTCATAATATATACATTGCACATCACATTTTTCAATGATTCTCAAACGACTCAACGGATGAATCAGTCTCTCTAAATCCCTGCTTTCTGTGAGCTACTCTGCTCTGATTGGCCAGATGGCCCCGTTTGTTATGATTTGACCTTTCATAACTGAACTTCAACTCTGTCAGGAGACTTCATAAAGCTCAGCGGTTGTAAACACTAAATTAACGATGACGTCGAGTGAGTCCGATGATTTGGAAACATTGGAAGAACTGGTTAGTCAACACGAACCTCAATCGCAAGGACGACTTGAGCAGGATGTTTCTCAGTGATCATTATGTACTCAGTACATTATGAGATGTTTCAACTGTAATTCCTCGCCATCAGCATTAACAAAAGTATGCACATCAACAAACACGTGTATATTTCTCATTTATTGCAGTGCACATGCGGGAACTGTATCAATAACAGTGCATACATTAGCTGAGCACTAACGTGAATTATGTAACAAAGTTTGCAAAACAAAACTTGCTCCATCCTTTATCTTTAATCAAAGTACAGTAGTATTTCAGTAAGACAGTAAGTTAGAACATGCGGTAGAAAATATGTTAATCAATAATTATTCATACTTACAGGTTGTAATTTTGAAGAGCAAGCTGGTCCAAATAAACTGGGTACTGACCCATCTTTCAAGAGCAAGCATTTTGTGAATCCCGCATTGAACTCTGAGATTTGAGAAGCAGTCGTCAGTAAAATTACATCAATTTGTTCATGGGGTTGGACAACGTTTGCACAACGTTTACATTCACAAACAGTGATATTACACACTGCATGAAAGGGAATATTGAAAAAAAAAACATAATAGGGGCACTTTAAAATAACTTTGAAGTATGAAGTTGAGATTTTGACATCTGAGACATTGACATGAGATGACCCGCACCCCATAAGCTTGAGGCGAACTCAACTTAAGTGCTGTGGCATGTGGAAAATCCTTTATTTTATTTTTTTAACTGCGATTTTTGGGTGATGAAGCATGAGAGCTGGTGAAAGTCCAAGTCCACGCAGTGTTCATAACGAAGACTGTGGAGTGATACATCTATGCTTATTCAAAGTAGCTTTGATCCATCAAGTCAATGCCCCCTGCAGGGAATTCCTCAGAGGTTCTCCTGAAGTTCAGAGATTCTCTCTTGCTTTTAAAAAGCCCAAGCTGGGTAGGAAAGAACAAAGAGATTTCTGAAGCTGCTCCTGGACTGTTCATTTGACAGCTGGAGAACAGAACCAGACAGGATGACACAAAGTTAACACTTTTATCTTTCACACAGAGACTCCAATTTAGTGGAACTCCAATCTAGGGGAGCATTTTGTAGAGAATGTTTGCTAGAGTCAGCAGGAGCTGGTAAACAAGAACATGACAACACTAACTCAGGGGCCCTCTGAAGCTTTGATGGGACTGCTGAAAGGGTTTTGTGAGTTTCTCGTTCCTCTAACAGATCTTTTAAAGGCCTGTGCTGCATGTTTTAGTTTTAAAATGCTGCAACATAAATAAACATGTTTAAAAGATGTTGGTTGTAAAAATACAAAGTAGTACTTTTTAAAGCTAAGTGATTTAACCAACAAATACAAAATATATTATTTTTTTAAATGCATAAGCTCCAAAAAAGTAGTGATGTGCTTTAAAACCAACCAGTGATTTGGAGCATGTATACCAAAGTCGCATGATTTCATTAAAGAAGGCTTCATTAAGTCATAATTTTTACCAGCATGTGGTATTTCTAGTGCGTTTCGAAACAAGCTAAACATTTTGCAAAGCAATTGGTTTAAATGATGAAAAGTTTAGAAAAGCTTTGTTTCTCCCATCACTACCAAAAAGGACAAAATCACAATAAAAGGTAATTATAAAAGTAGTTTAATAAAAATAAATATTAGTTATAATATTAACTATTAATTAAGCATTTTAAGCTATTCTACAAATAAAATGAATGAATGCATGCTTTAAAGTTAAATCAATCAAAAAAATAAGCCTGCGAATGATTGAGAGCAAAGATTTTCAGTTAAATGGACACATTTTTGTCCTTTACAGACCCTGGTCAGTGTTTCGTCCTTGGAAAAGACAACAGTGATTCTTCAACATGTTTAAAGTTCCACAGAAAAACAGCATACTGGTCTGCAATGACATGAGACATTTGAGTGACCTATTCTTTAGATAAAGATTAATGCACCTTCAGTACAAGCACAAAAAACATATTACTGAAACGGTGGCACTTCTGTGCATCTCTATCCCTTTAATTTCAGCACCTGCGGTGAGGTGGAATGACACAGAATATTTAGACCACTCTCTGAGTTTTCTAATTAAATATTCATGAGATATGAAAAATGCTGTATGCTAAATCTAAGGGCATGGCTGAAGCATGGGTCAGGATCTGTGCGTGCCTGCGCCATCCCTAATGAATGGATCTTCAGAAACATCCTAAGTATAGCCATATTATTCAGTCTTTAAATGGAATTTGTGAAGTCAGAGTTGAAAACAGCGGGTGTCACCACGCAAATGCGCATCAGCTTTGTGGGTAGAGAAAGCAGAATGGCAACTTCCTGTGTCATCTCTTCAGCTCAGCATCAACATTTTAACACAAACAACTTTTCCCTGCTGTTTAACGGCCTATTCCATAAACTCCAGAGGAATGTCAGATGGCACATCCACATTTAATGTCTAGTTTTACTGTCTTCTTTATGAGTGGCAAGACCTATTTGTCTGTCTGAGAGGATGTACGTGTTCTGCAGCACAAATCTAGAAGAATACATTGCGATCAAAAGCTGGATGGCTTCTACATGTAATATAATGATCCAGGAATGGAAATGTGTTTATAAGGAAAGCATGCAAACAAGTAAAGCATAACATGGTGGGGGGTTTTGAAACTAAAAATAGAAAATATTTATAAACAATTTACAAAAAACATGTATCGCCCAAAAATTTTACAATGCAATTTTCACATTTATTGCACAATACAAAAAATTTTCATAATCTTCAATATTTTACCAAATCAAGGTTTAAAATGAAAATGATATGCATTTTCTAGGGCATTCTGAGCGGATATTAATATATTAATGGGGCGGCAGTGGTTAAGTGGTTCATGTAGATTGTCTGCAAACCAGAAGGTTGGTGGTTCGATCCCCGGTTCCACCTGACCAAGTGTCGAGGTGTCCATGAGCAAGACACCTAACCCCAGCTGCTCCCGACGAGCTGGATGGCGCCTTACATGGCTGACACTGCTGTCGGTGAGTGAATGAGTGTGTGAATGGGTGAATGTGAGGCGACATTTAAAGCGCTTTGGATGGACAATGGTCTGTTAAAAGCGCTATATAAACGCAGTCGATTTACCATTTACCATTTCATAAAAGTTGAATTTTCAGAATTTTTATATTTACCACTTTCCATTTGAATATTTAGAGTTGGAGTCCAAATCCTGTAATTATGAGCAATGGCAACACTGAAGCGATAGTCTTAAGAAACTTAAGAAACAAGGTCATATTTTCCACTGCCTCTTACAGGCTTATGGGCCTTTAAAAAGAAATAAACATTTCCTTTAAATGGTTTCATTCTTGGAAATGGTAGCTTTATGCACTTACACAAGCCATTTCTCATGACAGAACCCAAAAATAAACAAACAGTATTGGTGAAAGATTTGAAAAAATAATGTCGTGAAAGCTACTGCAGTGAAAAACACATGTGGGTTGTGTGTACAGGAGCCCATCACCTTGTGCAACAGTAAACTGCAATTAGTTGATTGGTGCTTGAGTATTTCAGAGCATTCTCCTTTATTGAAAACAAATTAAATGCTAATGGATTTGCTTTTTAGGACATTAGAACCTGTGTGAAAACAAGAGAAGACTTAAAAATGAGAGAGAAAATGAAATGAAAATTACCACACCATTAAGGCACCCGGTGTGACAGAGAGGAGGAAGCTTTATTCACCAAAACTTTTTTTTGGCAAATATGTAATAAAAAATTACAATTTTGTAAATTGAACACTCAAGCCTAATAAAAGGCAAGGTTGCTGGTTTGACAATTTCACTGTTTCACAATTTCACAATTTCTTTATATGCATTGAGAGACAGACTGCTGACAGTTACCCTGTCACTTTAGTGCACATAGTGCTAACTCATTTTTCTGCCATTCTTCCTCTATCATTTGAGAATGCCTGTGTGCCACCAGTTTGGAGCTTTAGCATGCACCACACCTGCCACTGGGAAATGATCTGCTATTTGCCCGAAGCAGAGGCAGCCAAGCCCGCAAATGTGTCAAAAAGCGGTTGTGAAAAAAATGAAAGAACAATCTGTGCCTAGCTCTTTGGGTTTTTTACACGCACATAAATCTGTGTGCCAAAAAATAAAACTGGTTCAGAAAAAAAAAACAATGCTGTCATCCCTCTATACACAGTCCTCTAATAATGCCTAATGAACACTGTACTGTAAGAAGAAAATCTGTAGGAAAAACAAAAAAGATACTTGTAATTTTCTGACAGAACATTATCCGTTTTATATATATATACAGCATAAGGCTTTGAGTGAGTTTGACAAGGGCCAAATTGTGATGGCTAGACGACTGGGTCAGAGCATCTCCAAAATTGCAGCTCTTGTGGGGTGTTGCCGGTCTACAGTGGTCAGTGTCTATCAAAAGTGGTCCAAGGAAGTAATAGTGGTGAACCGGAGACAGGGTCATGGGCGGCCAAGGCTCATTGATGCACGTGGGGAGCGAAGGCTGATCCGTGTAGTCCAATCAAACAGACAAGCTGTTGTAGCTCAAATTGCTCAATAAGTTAATGCTGGTTCTGATAGAAAGGTGTCAGAATACACAGTGCATCGCAGTTTTTTGCGTATGGGGCTGCATAGCCACAGACCAGTCAGGGTGTCCATGCTGACCCCTGTCAACAGCTGAAAGGGCCAACAGTGGGCATGTGAGCATCAGAACTGGACCACAGAGCAATGGAAGAAGGTGGCCTGGTGTGATGTATCATGTTTTCTTTTACACCACGTAGATGTAGGCCGTGTGCATGTGCGTTGCTTACCTGGGGAACACATGGCACCAGGATGCACTATGGAAAGAAGGCAAACTGGCGGAGGCAGTGTGATGCTTTGGGCAATTTTCTGCTGGGAAACCTTAGGTCTTGCCATCCATGTGGAAGTTACTTTGACACATACCACCTACCTAAGCTTTGTTGCAGACAATGTACACCCTTTCATGAAAACGGCATTCCCTGGTGGCTGCGGCCTCTTTCAGCAGGATAATGTGCCCTGCCACAAAGCAAAAATACTTCAGGAATGGTTTGAGGAGCACAACGAGTTGTTGACTTGGCCTCCAAATTCCCCAGATCTCAATCCCCCAGAGCATCTGTGGGATGTGCTGAACAAACAAGTCCGATCCATGAAGGCTCCACCTTACAACTTACAGGACTTAAACATCTTGGTGCCAGATACCACAGCACACCTTCAGGGGTCTTAGTGGAGTCCATACCTTGACCAGTCAGGGCTGTTTTGGCAGCAAAAGGGGGACCAACACAATATAACGTTATAACAAACAGTCAAAATGTTATGCCTGATCGATGGACACACACACAAGTCAAGTCAAGTCACCTTTAGTTACATAGCGCTTTTTACAATGCTGCTTGTTCAAAGTCAGCTTCACATTGTTAAACAGGAAAATAATGCAACAGAATTTGATTCGGCTGTACATCCACTCTGGAGAAAACGGTGATGTCATCCAGCTCATTTCAATTATCATATAGTGTCAATGTGGGCAGATCAGTAATATAGTTGAACTAAATATTTAGTGTCCCCTACTGAGCAAGCCAAAAGCCAGAGGCAACGGTGGCAAGGAACCAAAACTCCATCAGGTGCCAGAATGGAGGAAAAACCTTGGGAGAAAACAGGCTCAGTCTGGGGCCAGTTCTCCTGTGGCCAATGAACACGAACTGTGTATGATTATGATTCAGGCAGCAATACAGGTCAGAAGTCAGATTGGATCAAAACATTCAGAATATTTATCCAGTTCCATCTGGTTGAAAAGCGGAGGCATCACGCCAGAGATGGGTTTGTTGAGGATCAGAGCCACTGGCTGTGGTGTTGATGAGGCCTTCACAGGGGAGAGTCTAGGGGATGCGTTGTGGTCGTGTCTAAGCGATCAGATAGACTATCTGATCTGGATATGACCCAGATTCAGGTGTCTACATCTCATAAATAATTGTAACACATTATAATATACTGTATGTTACGCCTTTAGAAAGTATAATGCATTAAAACACATGACAAACAACCAATTTCAGATGTAACCAGGAATTTTTAAATATTCTAATCCATTTTAGCCAATTCTCTTCTGGCCAATGAACAAACAGTACAAACACACACTATACTAATGTCAGACTCAGACACTTCCTGTGCTGAATGCCCCAAATAGGCCGTTTACAAATGCCTGTGATTATTAGGATGAAGCATTATAAGCAAGTTAACTAGGGTTTAGTAAAAATAGTGAGATGGTCAAATGGACATCAGACACATTCAAACAACAGTACCAAAGGAATGATGATGGTTCAAAGTTTACCGCCTGCTGACCACTAAAACGCAGCGTGCTACTTTTAATCTTGACAAAGCCTTTGGCTAAAGTTCAAAGCTGAATATTGTTATCTGATCTACTGTGATTTATGATATAGCAAAAGTGGCAGGAATTCTCGCAGTGTCACCATGAGCTTCTGCACTCAAATACAATAATGAATAATTCCTTTAAAGACAGACACAATACAATCAATGCATTTTCATCCTTTTCATAACAATGCACATTTCAAGATATCAGAGTACCTACAAAACAACAACAACAAACTATCAAACACAAAAGATGCTATTATATAAAATCAGTGTGGTAAGTGAAGATAAGACTGGCATTCCCTGCAGAGTATGTGAACAGAATCAGGAAGAGGGATCTTATGCAACAAGTTTGTGAAATATTAAAAATGGCACTCTGAGAAGCCAGCTGAATTTTAATGCGTCATCAAAGATGAGCATTTCATTGCCGATGGCAGCCGCTGAACGAGGCCACGGGAAGCCCCATCCATCAGCGCTCAGCTCTAGAAGTCAGGAACTAACTGGGACGGAGGAAAAGAATGATTGGAGGGGAAGAGAACGAGCGAGACAGACAGGAAAGATTCGAGCCTGATGGTGGAAAAACAAGGGAAATTAATCCTTGTGAAAACCTGCATGAGTTCTGGCATAATGTTCTGGCAAATTCAAATTAAATCAAGGCATGAAACAAACAATGAGAGATTTCTGAACTGTGGTCAGATGACATTACCAGTCATTAAAATTGAATTTACTGTATAACGTGGAAAAAGTAAAGATGCACTGTGTACATTTTAGCAACATTTAGCGTTGAAGTTGCGAATTTCAACTGCTCACCCCTCCATTTCGAAGCACATAGATAAGATACAGTGTCCAACACAGGACAAAGATGTCATTGTCTGAGACAGCAGACTTTCAGACTTTCTACTTCCAAATCTCATTTTGAATTAAATGTGTTCCTTGCGTTTTTTGTGAAATTGACTAGAAATGTTCACTAGTGTATGTTCACAGGTGGCACAGTACCAGCTCTGCAACGTCTCAGTCCAAATCCAAACATGATTAAAATCCAAACACAAAAGTCCTGACATGATGTTTATGTTAGGACAACTTGTTCAGAAAGCAAGAGTGCCTTCCTTCCAAACAATGTTAAATCTCAGAGAAGAGAAAGAACAGAGAGAGCACTAGAAAAAAAAAAAAAACACGAAGCAGTAATGACGTGGTGCCAAATACAGTAAGTGAGAGCAGGATGGACACAGATTTGGTAAGTGACGTAGATCCGGAGCCGGAGTGTTCACGGACTGGACACGGGTCTTAATTTGCAGACCCTGAGGCTAGACAAAGCCCTCTGGTTACACAGGAGCACTGATAGAAATCTGTTTGTATAGACTGGAGTCCTGTCAGCACTAACACAAGGCCTGGCTGTTTCTGCAATCACTTCCTGTCCTGAAAGAAAAAAAGCCTGGCATAAAGCCTGGCATTACAACTCCAGAAAAAAAGAAAAAAAAACTAATATAACATTTAACAATTGGTACGGCTCCAAAGAAACTTCCTTACATCATCACAACACTGATATGTGTGCATATGTATATGTGACCCTGGACCACAAAAGGTCATAAAGGTCAATTTTTTTTTAAATTGAGATTTATACAGCTGAATAAATAATCTTTCAGTTGATGTATGGTTTGTTCCATACATGAATCTGGAATCAGAGGGTGCAAAAAGCCTTTAAAGTTGTCCAAAATGATGTCCTTAGCAATGCATATTTCTACTACTACTACTTCTAATAATAATAATAATAATAACAATAATACAATTTTTAATATATATTTACAGTGTGAAATTTACAAAATATCTTCATGAAACATGATCTTTACTTAATATCCCAATGATTTTTTGTAATAAAACAAAAAGGTATCATTTTGACCCGTACAATGTATTTGTTGGCTATTGCCACAAATATTCCCATGCAATTTAAGACTTTTGAGAAAAAGTTTGAGGTTTTGTGGTGCAGGGTAACATATTAGCATGCATATTTAGCCTAATTTAACTTGCTATGCAAGCACTACGCACATACGTTTTACACTCTTACTTTGTCAACTAACAATGTCCAACAGCAGCAATGCAATAAAATATTTTAGACATTGCAGGGAAACCTTCATCAGACAAGCAGGAATTCCAGTTATCTTGCGAGCACACGGACAGTCCGACTGGACTGCCAAATCTGCACATGCCGAGATTAATGACAAACAATGTCCAGCTGGAGCAGATTTGTTTTGTGTTTGAGCAAACATTGCAAAATTCTTCAGGTCTGATGCTTCTATTCTTTGCTGGAAAAACAATCTTTATTGAGGGTGGTTGAGGAGATGTAAATAAAGGCTATGAAGCTGTGATGTTTATGTGTGTTTCAATGAACATGTGTAAATTAACAGACTGACAGCACCTTAAATGGTTATCCGAAGACAAGACTCGCTGCTGCTGTAATTAAAACATGGACAGCAGGCAGGGCCTCCACAACTCATAGCAGACAAAATGACACATGAACACTCTTTAAATGATAGACGCTAGACAAGTGCTCATCAACTAAACACCAGGGGCACACAGCAAAAGAACATCGACATCAGTGTTAACTTCAGGAACACAGGCACAAAAGCTTCTGGGAGGGTGAAAATGGTCCACAAAGGAAACTTCCAGAAAAGACAGAACACACTGGACATCACAAACCATTTCTGACAGAACATGTGCCCACCACTTTTACACAATTTGCTTGGTCGCAGTGTATATTAAAACTAGGGTCATTTCAGGTCAAATCAACCAAGCTTTAGAAACTTCGCCGGCTCAATTTTTCTATTTTGTTAATATGAAGAAAGACAAACATAAATAGTGATGAAAGACAAAATATTAAATGTCATGGACGTATTGTTACAGGGTAATCCCGTAATTCGGTAAAGTACAATTGAGATTTGGAGCCAAATTACAGGGGTGAAATGTTTTTACTTTGATGGGAGCATCATTATTTTATATTTATAGAGATTGGTAGGTCTATTAGTAAAATCTGTTGACTAGCAATCTTTGTTGCATTATATCCCAACGTTGACAGTAAAAAAAAAAAGTGAAAACGCACTTCCTGTTTTTTGCCTGAAGTTTGCATGCCTGTAACTCAAAATTAAAGATCTCTTAATATCCTTTTATCAGTTTTTTTAGTAAACCTTTCTTCAGTATCCATATTTTTAAGGCCCTATATTAAATTCCAGAGATATTAGGATCTCAATATGAGCCCTTTCATGCACGCGACGCAAGTGTTTTTTGATAGTTTCATCCTGAAGCAGTTATCATTTTCATGTCCAGCGCCACATTGTTTAAATATCAAATGCATGTTCAAATGCAAATCTGTTCGCCCATAGGCGTGCTGGTCTGGAAAAGGGTGTGTCCAGGCTCATTGTTGGCGCGTTGCTATTTTGAGACAACTGAAAACGACTGCGCCATTGACCAACAAAAACCTGTTCTAAAGTCAAAAGCGCAGTATTTTTTTGCATTATTTAAAGGGTGCGTTAATATGCGCCAAACGCGTGTACACTCTGCTTATTACACACACAGGGCAGCAGCACACAAAATGTAAAAAAAATTAAAAATAAAAGGATTACAAATGTAAAACTATTATTGTGTACATAAAGATAAAAATGCATACATGTCATATAATGGATAGCCATTGCATGTATCAGAATTACCTATTTGCAGTAATGACAAATGAAATTGGCTACTTATTTAACCAATCATGGCAATACACACATGCATTTAAACTGACTCGTCAGGTTGAGGGAGTCTATATTCCGCCATGTGAATAGTGAATGCACCATGGTGCAAGCGCAAATGGCTTTTAAAGGGAATGGGAGATGAGACTCGGATTGGTTTATTGCACGTCAGGCCAAAACACACCCATGACTCATTAAGAGAATAGGGGCAACCCTTTTGGACAATGCGCCTGGCACAGCGACCATTTTTCGCGTCGTTAAACTAGCAAACGTGGATTTGGACACGGCCTAAGTGCACCTGCGCCATGTGCTTTGATCGTTAAAATAGGGCACTATGGCTCTAAGAGCAAAATGTTCATTGTACACATTTTCAGTGACCAAAAACCAATTGTGGGTCACTTTTTATACAGATGATACTTTTTCTTTCAAAGAGGACCAGCTAAAGAACAAATAATGTAATAAAAAGAAATGCATATAACATACCTCTCTGAGAGCCATACATATTGTTTTTACAAAGTTTGCCTGCCTGTAACTCAAAAGTATTAAATATATCTCATTATGATTTTTTTTTTAAACAAACTTTTCTTTTGAAATCTTCATTTCTAGGCCCTATATGGTTCAGTCCCATAGATATGGGGATTTTCAGGGGCAAACGGCACAATTTAATATGCAGCCATAGAATGAAACCTGTATGCGCTGTAAAACCATCACACAGAGATGGGAGAAAGACCCACATATCGACGACACCAAAACATGACTTTTTTGTGACATGACAGCAGTATCAAGGCAGTCTCAAAAACCGCAAAGGTCTTTACAGATTGTTTACAAAAGATTTCTCTGCTCGGAACAACTAATCTCCATCCAGACCTAGACCATAAAAACGACTCTTCAAATCCAAGCAATACATAAACAGGAGTACTCATAAACAAGTCATCATTTTGTTCCACAGGGAGGTAAAGGGTGTGTGTAATTGTTGACATATTGAAGCTCTCAATCCGATTAGAGAATTCCCAGCTTGGTGTTTGCATTCATTCCGAACCGTGCGCTCAGCGAGGAATCCAGACCCTTGGCACACTGCCATGCTCCATTTTGTGCCCTGTTCTGGTCGGAGAAGAGGCCGGTGAAAGGAAAAGGCTCACAACCAAGATATGAGTGTTCAAGCCATCCTGAGCTCTAGCACCTCTTCACATCCCACTCAGCTGCTTCATACATTCCATACAAGTAACACAAATATGTTCAAATCTCCCCAAATAGGAAGGTTTGATGTTCTTACTGGACAAGAACTCTACTCTACTCATTAATTAATTATATTTAAAATAAGTTTAAATATTTTTTGCTACATGTAAATGTTTCTTTAAGTTTATATACAGTATTATACTTAAAATGGGGACAAAATACAAATACAAAAATGCATGTTTTGCAAAGCTTGATGCGTTTATGTGTCAGTTTGTGGCATGCTTTAAGTTGATCTGGATAAATGACAACCAGCTTACTCCCATGTCAAGTGAAAATCAAAGAGACAACCTGCAAGACAACTAAACCAATGAGCAATAAATGTAAAGTAAGTCTTCTAGAAGTGAACCTCAAAATAGTTACACCCACCATGCTGAAAAAAACTCTGGTCTATCATTTGTTTCTAAAGTCTCCCTTCATTAGCTAAAAAGCACATTAGCTAAAATAACTCTTCACTATCTGAAAACAGTGCTCTGGAGAGAAACAGTCCTGCTGTGTGTTCTTTTTGCCTCAGCTGCAGCAAGAGTAACGCAACAACATCAAAAGAACCACGCACCTCAGTGCCAGGAGACGCCTGAACATGCTGCATCAGTGGAAACAAGAGGTCTTGGGAGCGTAGGAGCATTGCCAACAAAGCACAAGGCCTGTGCCAGCCAGGCAGAAGGCTTGGAAAAGACCAAAAGTTAATTACAGCGGCCTACGGGGGTCATTGTGCTGGCACAGGTGTTAGATGTTATCACCAAACCCCAGTGCACCTGCTGCTGACGTATCACTGATATCTCAGCGGCTGCTTATGCTTTTTTCATTCTTCTCAATTGTTTGCGTACAGTAGTTATGTGTGCAGTCAGAGAACTGTTGTGGAAAACCTGCACTCTGTTGTGGAGAAAAACCACTCATGTGGACAATTTTTCCATCAGTGTGGCTCATTTCTTTTATACAGAAATTATATTAGCTCCTCACACAGCTGAAAGCCTGATCTCTACCACAACAGCGGAAGTATACTTCCCGGATCCACTACAAAATGATGAATAGACAGATGAAAAATGAAATGACAAAACATGATGAAACGTTAGATTTCAAAATGCTTGTACGGGTGAATGAAAACAATAGGAACAATAGGAACAGTTCACCCTCAAATTACTTTTTGTTCTATCTTGACTCCCCCTCAAATTATAAGATTTATAAGTGAAAGACTTCACTTGTTGTCCTGACTGAAGTGAGGCATGTCTAATGGAAATGTAGGACAATTGAAAAGGGAAACAACATTCAACAAGGGAACGATGGGCACGGTTGCACCATCTAATGTTGCCCGGAGAACTGCTACTTCAACTGCTCATTAATCAAAATCAACACTACTGTGATAAAACATGCCTGTATGTTCAATCATGCAGGTCTTGTCACCATTCGGTTAAAGATTAGTTATTAAAGCTGTTAAATACATCTGTGCCTGTATAAGGTGACTGAAAGATTTATGAATTAGTAAAGTCTGTTTAAGCAAGGCTACTTTCTTCAAAGGAGAGTTTGTGGGGTTTTTTAAGGCCACAAGCTCCTACAGTCTTTCCATCTCTCACACATACACAGAACACAGTAGTAGAAAGCCACCAGAAAAAACAGCCTCCTTTGTGAATTCCTATCACCAATCTGAGCTTCCTCCTCATGTTTCGGTGACTAAACACTGGAGCTATTAGAAACGGTTTCCTGAAAGCTCTAGTCACATGATGGCTCTTGGAGAACACTGTGAAAAGGCTTCCACCTCTGTTCGGTTCCAAATGTGTCCCAGTTTCATGTCCAGCTTGACTTGCCAGGGCACAAAACAGCATTGACTATTTCGACATTCTGTTCGGCAAGTGAACCAGGAGAACAGGTTGTCCAAAGTCTCTTTCATGCTTTGGAAAAGCTGTTTTGATCAAACTGTACAGTTTGCCAACCTAGATGCAAAATATGACTTTCTTTTTCATGTTTGATGTACAGTATTAGTACTTGCCTAGTATTGCCAAAACAGTACTATGATGATAGCATGGTACAGTGAGTGTTGTGTATCACATGGTGATTCAGTACTATGCGATTCTGATAAATACCATTATGTATTATCATATTTATCATTGTACTACCAAGGTACACTTCCAAATTATCATTTTATTACCATGTAAAATACAAAACAAGGTGGTATTATGGTACTTTTTATTAGGAATGCATCAGTTTTGTTATTGTTAACTATTTTTGGCATTTGAAATAAAGCTGAAATTAAATATAAATATTACAACTTTGGAACATTTAGACGAAAATTGGAAATGTTGTCTTTGCAACTAAAATTTAAGGTTAACATGTAAGTTGAAGTCCTAAAATTACAAAAACTAAAAATTGAAATAAAGCTAACTGATAAAAATAGCAAAAGCACATAACAAAATTGCTCAAATTTAAATTAAGCTGAAAATATAAATATAAAAGCTAATTCAAAATATTAACAATAAATACTATAATACATACTAAATAATAATACTATAATAAATACTAAAATAACACTGGAATATTATCATTATTTTCATGTTATAGCTGATAACTAAAATATGTCAGGTTTTAAAATTCTAATTTGTCTAAATAAATTAAAATGAAAACAGAACCAACATTATAATGGATGTACAGTATGAAAGAAAAAACAATATTCTTGTTGAAATTTGCTTTACATTTAACAACAATAACATGATAAAACATGTCAATTTGTTTAATTTGCCATCATCGATGTTTAGCTTTAATGATATAAAACTATAAATCGATGATGGCAAATTAAATCTAAATATATAAATAGGGGAAAGGAGCATGTATAATTAAATATAAAATTTCAAGCAATACTAATGCAGTAAAAATAAAAACATCTCTAACTGATATGGTACCGATATATAATATTAAATGGAAAGGGAAAAAAGTCCAGGGTGCTCAGGGAGTTCAGTGAGATGTTTGAAGGTGCTCTTTGGGGTTAGGAATTCAAATGAATGTGGAAAAAAGAAAATCCAAGGCTCTCTTCTTTAAATTATATTCCATATTATATTAAAGCTACACTGTGTAACCTTTTTAGTTTATTCTTAGCTAAAAACACTTAGTTCTGTCAAAAATATATGTGCTCATTAATGTATATTTACTTTTTTCAAGTAATAAAGTATTCTCGTAAGTGTATAATATGCCATTGAAAATACATACGGGTGAGGGGTTCGAATGCGCGTCGCCATGTTGCCCCTCCATCTTGAAAGTACATTAGCCAAAGAGGGACATACCCAGAATTCAAGCTTCGGCGCTTTAACACTCGATGGCACTGTGTCGAATGTGAAGAGGGGGATTGCTTGAGACTGATATAGCCAACAATGTAAACTTTGCCTTACGCTAGTGATGTCGCATACAATTAAACATGAATAACGATAGCACCGATAAAAGTTACTTTACTAAGATTAGCTTGCATTCGTCTGGGAACCCGATCGCTGATGTTAGCAATGAAATGGTAAAAAATAACGAAAAGGTAAAACTATTATTCATTTTACATAAATGTCATATCCTACATGTTAACTGACAAATTAAATAACTGCAAATTATAATAGTTTTCTAAAGTAACCTCATCACTTGATCGAACTGGAAGCCATATTAATCTTGGACTAAATCAGCCACCGTAGGAGTTAAAACGAAATCGGAATTGAGAGGAACAGAAACTAATATTCACTGGATGGTCATATACCTTTTCACCGCTAGATGGGGGAAAATATCACACAGTGTAGCTTTAAATATTTTTGGTATGAATGCACCAGATTTATCAATAGGGAGCATATAAATTTGAGAACAGTGAACCCAATCACATGACTGTACATAGAGCTGTGTCAGATACCTGTAAACTGGCTGCATTTCACGTGCAATTCCAATGACGGCCTTAGAAGGGAAATGGTTAAACTCTTGGAAGAGGTCTCTGATGTTGCTTCTGAATTTGAGGTCCAGGTCCAACTGAACAATGCGCATCAGTTCTAGGGGGCAAAAGAAAGAGTAACAATCTGTTTAAAATCAACAAACCCCTAAATAATCTCTGGTTGTAAGCAGCAGACGTGCAGTGAATAAAATAATTCATATACATTTTTGTGTGTGCTAATGCAGAAAATGCACGAATTAAAAAGATGGGAGATGATCATCCGGAAGGCTTTTCTCACGTCGGAGGGCCTCAGGGTCTTCGTGTGAGCCCACTGGACAACAAAGCCCTCAAGACAACATTCTGGGCGCACCATTGTGGAGCAGGGGCAGCGCACAATGACACACATTCGGAAAGCAAAACATAGGGGGCCCAAACTATGCTTGTTGTAATTAGAACAATGAGCAGAGAGCGGCCAGCCAGAGCTGTTTAGTCGGTCAGGCATTTCACACTGATATCTCTCCAAACAAGCACCGGAAACTAGAAGAATCAATATCAACGATCTCAGCGCTCCCCTCCAAACACACAGGCTGACTACAAAACACTTCAAGAGCAATGATAAAAGGAGGACAACTGCTGAATTTGTATGAAACAGGAAGCACATCTACAGTCTACAGAGATCAAAACACAGTTAAAGCTAAAATACTTCATCCCATCACAGTTTAATCATTGAGCTTCCATAGTAGGCAACTGGAAGAAGATATTAGTAATAATATTAACAGTAAGCCATACTTTGGTCGAAAAATATAGACTTAAATGTTTGGGAGTCAGAAAGATTTTTTTTAATTGCTACTTCTATTCCACACTTCTGTATTGGCTACAAGAGAGACCGTGGGAGGTTGCCACTTGGTTCTACTGTTTTTACAACGCAAACTGCGTAGGAATAATATTTTAAATAAATGCAGCCTTGGTGCAATGTGAACTAATATGCAGAGGTGGGATAAAGTCATTGTTATGCAAGTCACAAGTAAGTCTCAAGTCTTTGCCCTCGAGTCCCGAGTCAAGTCGAGTCAAAGATGAGGCAAGTCCCGAGTCGAGTCAAAAGTCAAAGCTAACAAGTCTCAAGTCGAGTCCAAAGTCCTACCATTTTAGTTTCGAGTCATTTCAAGTCCTCTTACCACAGAAATAAATACAGTAAAAAAAACTAAAAAATAAGTGTAGGCCTAGTAGGCTGTGTTATGTATCCTGATTGACTTTATGATTAGTTAAATCTGTTTTGCACATGCATGGTATAGAGTTAACCATTTCAGACAGTACAGGACAGCCTCTGCCTCGTTCACTTCACGTCTGTGGGCGTTATGCACAGCTCGGTGTGGCCCAGGGACGGCGCCAGGATGCCAGTTTGGGATGGGCCAGAACAATTGTGGGTGGGCCTTAAATTAAAAATGTTATTTAAAAAAAAAAACGTTATTCAATCACTGTTTAACCTAATAAAAAATATTGACTAATATAGCCTACTGTTATATTATCTGTGCATATACATAATATAGATTTTAATAGCTTGATGCTCTTTAAATATTTTGTTGCATTGTTATCCGCGATCGCATGGTTCTGACTACAGAAGAGTGCTTTGGAATCTCCATTACGCATGAAACGCATCATACCTGGGCTGCGTTTCCCGATAACATTGTCTCTTAGTGCCCTAAGAAGACTCTTAAGGTATAACTTAACTAAAGGTATACTACCACTAAAGGTATATCTTGCTAGGCGTCTTCAGGGCTATCATCCACTCGCGAGGCATAGGCGCTGGCGCCCTCCTAGCAACATCGCTGTTTTTGGTAAAACATGATTTTGACGACTTCATTAAGTTTTGTTTTATAGAACTCTTCGTTTTGAATAAATTCGTTTTGTATAAATTGTATCTTAATTTTGATCAATGTTTTATCAATCAATTGCCCGTATTTAATAAATAAGAAGCAAATATATAGCAGACAAATTAATAACCTTAGTGTAATTGACAGAATTACTAAAAAATATTTTGATACCTAAAAGATTTTTGTGTCATGCATGCATGCATGTCTATTTCCCTCATATTAAATATAAAACGCATGTGGACTGATATTTTTCCAATGTCTGGACTCCTTTATTAATGGAGTATATAAACAGACGTTTCAATATATTGGTATTAAATGCATTTTCTGAGAATTTATATTTCAAGTTCTTACTGCAAATGTCGAAATGCGCGCCCTTTGGTCCATCGTGCTTGAGCTGTATGCGCGATATAATTTTATGACACACAATTTTGAAATGTAGGCTTAAATCAAACACATTTTAATTCAGATTCTGTATATATATATATATATATATATATATATATATATATATATATATATATATATATATATATATATATATATATATATAGCCTATAAACGGAAAACGAAAAAAATAAAAATAAATCTAGCTGACTCCCGTTCCAACGTCTATGCACAAATGTACCTCATATAATACAGGTTCAAAAATCCCTATTTTTGTTAGCATGAACCAGCAAGGGAGGCGTCTCCTTGATACAGTAAATATGCAGCAGCTAGTTAAGAGCACATCTGATAAGGTGCTTAGCATTCGTTCAAAACTTACCTTTCTTCGTGCAAATTCTGGTAGCCTATTGAACAAAGTTGGACGTTGTGGCAGCTCCGTCTGTAATCTTCGACCCGCATGTTTTGCAAATTGCAACTCGTTTTTCTCGACTACCTCGTAATTTTTTATAGCCAAACGAAACTATCTTTGGTATCATTTTGCCTGGCGTTGTTGTTTGTTGCGCTTACAGTGATTGGATGTCTTGCAGGCAGCGCACGTGCTCTCTGCATGCATACAGGTGGTGCACATTTTTTCACAGATGCAGATAAACTGAGAGCGGCGCGGCCGTGTGAAAAAATTTCCCCAGGTTTTCATGGGAAGTAGCAAGTCTTCTCGAGTCAAAAGGTGCAAGTCCAAGTGAAGTCACGAGTCATTGATGTTAAAGTCCAAGTCGAGTTGCAAGTCTTTGTACATTTTGTCAAGTCCAGTCTGAAGTCATCAAATTCATGAACAAATGCTAATATGAACAAATCGTTTTTGTTCTACTGTTTATTACTAAATGCACAGTGTTGGGTGTTACTAGTTACTAAGTAATTAGTTTCTGTAATTTAATTACTTTTCCCTGTAATTTAATTACAGTTACTTCACAAGTAATTGAACTAAATACTGTGTATAGACTGTAGAACAATTATATATAATACAATAGTGGAATTAACATCAAAACAAAGAACCATTTTATGTCTATCCTTGAATCGCTTAACTCAAGATTGATATAGGATTTGGAAAGTAAATTTTGATAAGTAATAAAATACTTTTTGGAGAGAGTAATTTGTACAGTAATCTAATTACACTATTGAAGATGTAATTAGTAACTAGTACTTAATAACATTTTTAGAGTAACTTACCCAACACTGCTAATACACTAACTATAATGTTATTTTAAAGTGTTACCAAAATTATCTTTTTAACAGTTTAACAGACTTGATTTAGTAGAGCACTATTAAAAACAAAAGCAAAAACAGGAAGTATGGATTTATAATATCAGTCATGATATTGCATATTTGTCATAGCTACTGTTACCACCACAAATTTCTATAACAATGCATTGATTGCAGTTGTAAACGGTTCGAATTTTGTAATTTAGCTTGATGCCTCAAAATGAACAGGGACAATTTTTACCATACAAAACCGAGAGTTCCATCTAACCTCCAAAAATAAAACCCATGCGTCACAGTACACCAGATCAAAAGAGGAACAATCGCTTTGGGCAGGATGAGCCACACAGGCTTGATGAGCACCCGAGGGCATGTCAGCAAGCAGGTTAAAATGCTCCTTTGAAGCATTAACGGCTGCACTAATTCATCTCGTTGGGCCTCTACAGCCTGAAGCGATGAAGACTTTCAAGAACCAGGTCCACGTAAAGTCCACCAGCTCCATTATGGCTTTGGGTGCTGGAAACATGTCTATGAAGCCTTATTAAAAAATTCTAGTTTAGTTTTAGATGAGTACATAGACAGAGATTCATCTAAGACATTCCCAGCATGTTTTCAGCCAAGCGAACACACATTTGCACATGCTCAAAAACAGCCTGGTCATCTTAAATGACTAGGGGCGCTGAAGCTTGACACACTTTTAAAAAAGTGGCTGTTCCACAGATGTAATTTCTTCTAGCTTTTAATAGGGGAAAAATATAATCTTGGGGAATATCTGCATCATTTAGATTTGTCCTTCTTTTTAGATATAATCGCCCAGCAAATGTACTGCATATCCACAAGTTAAAACCACATTAAGGTGGTTAACAATACCCAGGGATGGTAATCTACTTTATCAATTAGTCCTAACTAAATGTATGGAGCAGGTGGAATTCCATCTGTTCTCAGTGGATTATGGCTTTGATGCTTTCCTCTGTGAAAACAACAGTAAGTGATACAGGCTGATATAGGTCAACCTCATTATGAGATTAAAACCTAGCCTTATATGGCCACACTCTATTAACCAAAAATACAATAAGAACATCTCAAGTAGCAAAAGGATAAACGCAATGCTATAGTTCAAATCTGGCATGAAAGACCATGCCCTATAGAGGAGACCTCTTTTTTAGAAGAATCTTTTCATGCTTCATTTCATAATCATGTGGCAGGTCATGCAGACACGTGGTATCACATGACTGGCTCTAGGATCAATAAAACTGTAAAACAAACAAAACAAAACAAAGTTTTAAAATGACATTATGGCAAGTTTAAAAATGATGAATTTCTAGATGCATGCATGTTTTTATTCTGACAGTAATTCCTTAGTACAATTACTCAATTCTACTGTAAAGCTGAGTCAAATGGCAAATGACTTTTAAAATGTATTTACACAACAGACTGCCTTTGATAAGAAATATCTGGGATATCTAAGGTCTTAGGTCTACTTTGTTCTTCAAAGCATTTGACAAATTTACTAGTTCACTTTGATTTGATTTGTTTTAATATGTTTAGTCTCTCCTTCATTTTCCATCAAACACAGACAAAAAAAGTAGTAGTCTGCGACTATATACACTATATTGCTAAAAGTATACCCCTCCAAATCATTGAATTCAGGTGTTGCAATCACTTCCATTGCCAAAGGTGTATACAATCAGGCACCTAGTCATGAAGACTGCTTTTACAAACATTTGTGAAATAATGGGTCGCTCTCAGGAGCGACTCAGTCCTGAAGTGGTAGGCCACGTAAAATCACAGAGCGGAATCAGCGCATGCTGAAGTCACCAACTTTCTGCAGAGTCAATTGCAACAGACCTCTATACTTTGTGTGGTCTTCAGATTAGCTCAAGAACAGTGTGTAGAGAGCTTCATGGAATGGGTTTCCATGGCCGAGCAGCTGCAGCCAAGCCTTGCATCACCAAGTGCAATGCAAAGCGTCAGATGCAGTGGTGTAAAGCACGCCGCCACTGGACTCTAGAGCAGTGGAGACGTGTTCTCTGGAGTGACGAATCACACTTCTCTGTCTGGCAATCCCACATATTGGACAATTTCATGCTCCCAACCTTTTTTAAGAACAGTTTGGGATGGCCCCTTCCTGTTCCAACATGACTGCGCACCAGTGCACAAAGCAAGGTCCATTAAGACATGGAGGAACTTAACTGGCCTGCACAGAGTCCTGACCTCAACCCGATAGAACACCTTTGGGATGAATTAGAGTGGAGACTGCGAGCCAGACCTTCTCGTCCAACATCAGTGCCTGACCTCACAGATGTGCTTCTGGAAGAATGGTCATAAATTCCCAAAAAACACACTCCTAAACCTTCTGGAAAGCCTTCCCAGAAGAGTTGAAGCTGTTATATGGATTATTAATAAGTGTAAGTTATACTTGCAAATTGAAATAAAGCTGAAACAAAATACAAATATTATAAATATAAAATATTGAAATAATGAATTCTTACTAAACTAAAACAAATATAAAATTAAAGCTAAACAGCAAAATAAATTAAAAAATGGCAACAAGCACATTAAAATGTATTAATTAAATATTAAACATTGTAATAAACTGAAAATACATAAATTGATTCAAATAAATACTATAATTGTATATAAATAATATTAAAATATGACTGTGTTGTCACCAAATAGCCCCTCCAACACTGAAATGTCATTGGACCAAAGTGCCTTAGAAGTAAATGTCAAACACAGATGAAGGAAAAATAATTATGGAAATTTAGAGATAGACAACCATAAAAAACAAGAAAAAAGTGCTTCGTTTTATGCTCTTCAGCTGCAGTATTAGTAGGCTAATGTCTGCGAACAGAAAAAACGGTTCTGACTGATGGATTGATGTTGTGCCGCCTCATTCTTGCGAACGATTGCTGATCACTGGAATATTGTCGTGTTGTGTCTGGTTAGTATACAGCTACAGCAACCTGTGTTAAAACCTCCAATAGATCAATGCAACTGCATGATTAGGTATAAATATTGAAAAATCTTTATATGTTCTAGCTTATCCATTTACCAGCAGACACAATAAAAACAACTGCTAAAAAAAAACCCTCAAAGCAGCAGACTTTGTTGACAAAACACTCTTGAGGCAGTGAAAAAGCTGAAAGTCTTAAAACAAGGGCTTTCTGTTCCCTCACGAGCTGCCGAGCACATGGCACTTCTTCACAATAAAAGCAGATTTATAGCCATTTCAAACAAGGGCCAATTATATTCACAGGCTGTTGTCACTTAGCCTAAGCAGTTAATATACTAGCCCACCTCCAGGCGCAATGTCTCTTTAATGAACAGACAAATCCCTCATAGCAATATGATAGAACTTTTTTTTTTTTTACTCTGCATGTGCTTCTTTTTCCCCCACTAATGTTTCCAAACAAAGCATCATTATTGAGCACTTAACCCTGCTCTTTTAGACCGAAAGAAATTATTATTTCCTTAGCGAGCCAGTGGTCTTCCAAGGATCATGGTTTAAAGTGAGACTTGTGGTGTAAGTCTTTTACTCATGGCTCACTTATTCAGCCTCTCAGCAGGCCAGTATTGAACGCCCTGTTGGTAGACTCGATGACCGGAATAAGCCTGGCGGGAGAGACGGGTCTTTCAAGCAGACAGGCCTACTCTGGACGTACAGAGAATAAGGAGTAATTAGGAGAGAATTCCTCGAGGTGGGTTTAAGCAGTCAGTCAGTGGGTCAAACGTGAATTAAAAACCACTTGATAATTCACCCAATTTATAATATTGATATTCAGCATATCAGCCAATTCACCAATCAGCATATTAGAATGATTTTTGAAGAATCATGTGACTCTGAAGACTGGAGTAATGATGCTGAAAAGTTTTGAAAATCACAGGAATAAAATTACATTTAATATTTCATAATATTGCAGTTCTTACTGTATTTTGATAAAATAAATGCATATTTTGTGAGCAGAAGAGAAGTCTTTGAAAACTAAAATTGCAAAATGCAAACTTTTTAGTCTACAGCAAAATGTCTCAAGTGAGGAACAAATTGACATTGGATAAATGCACATAAATAAGTATCTAAAATTTCAGAAACGCAAATTTCTTACAGTTAAGTGAGCACTCGACTCAATATAGGTGTAAAAATATTTTTTTTACAAAATGTTATTCTAACCAACGTTAAAAAAGTGTATTTAGTAGGATGAGTCAAGTTTATTTTCTTGAGTGAAGTTAAAAACAATACTCTCTTTTGTAAACGCTGTAAATGACAAAAGTGAACTGATGTGAATTGTATCCCTTTGCAATAAAAACTTTAAAAAAAATATATATATATATAAATATAAAAATATAAATATATTTATATAAAAAATATATATATATATGTTGTTGTTGTCATCCTTATTTAGATTCTCAAGTCTAAATGTCCCAACTTGTTATCTGAACAAACAATTTTATATTGAACAAAGCTGTGCCAGTTCCCAGAATGCATTGCAGCTTGAAAAAAATTATGTGGAAACTATTATTTTAAAAATGATAATTGCTTTGCGTTCACTGGCTAAATGTATGCTGCAGCTGTTATTGTCACTGTTATTCAGAGATCATCACCATGAAAATTTGTTGATCATCACCAAGTTTGAGATTTGTGTTCTGTTGCTGTTAGGGTTAGGGATAGGTGTAATTACGTTACATATAAATACATTTCTTTCTTCTGCTGAACACAAAAGAAGATATTTTGAAGAACATGGGTAACCAAACAGTTGATGGATCACATTGACTTTCATATAGAAGGAAAATATAATGGGGTCAATCAAATGTTTGGTTACCGACATTGTTCAAAATATCTTCTTTTGTGTTCAGCAGAAGAAAGAAATTCATACAGGTTTGGAATAACTTGAGGGTGAGTAAATGACAGAATTTTCATTTTTGGGTGAACTATCCCTTTAAATTGTACATAAAATTGTTTTATTTACAAGTTTCATGTTTTTTTTTTTTTTCATTTTATTTGTTGCACCAGTTTCTGAATTTTGCTTCACCTTAGTAGGCTACACTATTTAGATCAATCAATATTCAGAAACAGACAAAACAGACAACCCCCCCAAAAAATTGAACATGCCCCCTCACTTTGTTCGACCTGGCGCTGACCCTGTGCACATTAAACTCAGACACTACAAAACTACAAGTATTCCAAAAAGTCCAAATGCCCGCCAATGTTATTCCTATAGATTATTGGTGTTTCCTAATATGACATACTGTTTGAAGTTCCAAGAAAGAAAAGTAACTGTCAGTATTCTGTGTCATAGCCACTAGCCTAAAAGCTTTATCAAACACTCATAGGTCTTTTCCCTCTCATGGTATCATTGATTTGTTAGGCTGACAGGGGAGTCCAGGGATTCGCATTTAGTGTAGCAGCAAACCATGCCTGCATGATCATTTATTTCAATGGGAGAGAAAGTGGCAAACTGCTCTGTGAGATGGAGCAGCAAATCGACTGGCCCGCCCCCCTCTCGTCCTCTCTGCCAAGCGCTGTGCCATGTGCCTGTTCAACACCTGTGAGTGAGTCGGCACATATGACACCATCAGCAGCCTCGTGTCCAAATCCATTCGCAGCCTGACTGATTGAGGGGAGCTTTCAGGATGGCCGAATGTACTGACCTTTAGATAACACAGTTAGAATGTGCAACAGGAAGTGTGAAGGGGAAGTTTACATGAACACTGAATGTTCTACAGCTGCCATTTTTAAAATGGAAAGTTGAGTCACAGTATGAAAACTTTATGAAAAAGTGGGTTAGTCCTAATTCAGTCAGTATAATAATTATGACTTACAAAACAGACAGAATGTAACTTGTAAACATAATTTAAAATGTTAAAGGTGATTTTTTTTTTTTTTTTGTGGCAGTGTCACTAAACAAAAATAATGACTTTGACTGACAGTACTGGAAGCCATCAAAGGAGATATACACTATATTGCTAAAAGTATTGGGATACCTCTCCAAATCATTGAATTCAGTTGTTCCAATCACTTCCATGGCCGCATGTGTATAAAATCAAGCATTTAGGAATGCAGGCGCTGCTACAAACATTTGTGAAAGAATGGGTCGCTGTCAGGAGCTCAGTGAATTCAAGAGTGGTACCGTTATAGGTTGCCACTTGTGCAATAAGTCCATTCGTGAAATTTCCTCACTACTAAATATTCCACGGTCAACTGTTAGTGGTATTATAACAAAGTGGAAGCAATTGGGACCAACAGCAACTCAGCCATGAAGTGGTAGGCCACGTAAAATCACAGAGCGGGGTCAGCGTATGCTGAGTCGCACAGTGTGCAGAAGTCACCAACTTTCTGCAGAGTCAATAGCTACAGACCTCCAAACTTCAAGTGACCTCCAGATTAGCTCAAAAACAGTGTGTAGAGAGCTTCATGGAATAGAGCTATGGAGAAGTGTTCTCTGGAGTGACGGATCACGCTTTTCTGTCTGGCAATCCGATGGACGAGTCTGGGTTTGGTGGTTGCCAGGAGAACGGTACTTGTCTGACTGCATTGTGCAAAGTGTACAGTTTGGTGGAGGGGGATTATGGTGTGGGGTTGTTTTTCAGGGGTTGGGCTTGGCCCCTTAGTTCTAGTGAAAGGAATTCTCACAAAAAATACATTTTGGACAACCTTGTGAAGCTGTTGAAGCTGTTATACCTGCAAAGGGTGGGCCAACTCCATTTTAAACCCTACGGATTAAGGATAGGATGTCATTAAAGTTTGTGTGCATGTAAAGGCAGACATCCCAAATCTTTTTGGGAATATAGTGTATAAACAGGCACATACATATGGTGAGACAAATGTAGATTTGTCTAAACCTTCTGAATGTGCATTTCTTATACAGTTCACAAAAAGAAATTAATTATATTATATTATATTATATTAAATTATATATATTATTTTGTCCAAGTGGTCCAAAACTTTGTCCAAATGTTGTCCCTTTTTTCCAAACAAACAGTAAAGTCAGCTGTCAACCAGCAAATTGTTTGTCTCATGTGGAAATTCGAAATGTGTAAAAAACTCCACAGCAATTTCTCTCTACAGGCCACCCTGTCAAATTCCTTACAGCCAAATCCACACACACACACAAAACCGTCAACATACTTCACTTTGACCACTTCAATACGTCACTTTACGCAAACATACATCACTTTGATTGCGTGCTTTGAGTCCCAATCACAAATTGTTGCACAATTTGTATAATTCAAAAAAATATATTTTTAGCATTTTAGTCACAGGAACTGGTAATTATTATTATTATTGTTACTATTGTTATTATTAGAGTATAATTTTGTATTTTTGTAGAATTCTGCCACTCACTCTCTCTTGCATTGAAATAAACGGTCATGCAGGCATGCTACACTAAAAGCGAATCCCTGGACTCCTGTCAGCCTAACAAATCAATGATACCATGAGAGGGAAAAGACCTATGAGTGTTTGATAAAGCTTTTAGGCTCGTGGCTGTGACACAGAATACTGACAGTTACTTTTCTTTCTTGGAACTTCAAACAGTATGTCATATTAGGAAACACCAATAATCTATAGGAATAACATCAGCAGGCATTTGTATTTATATTTTTGTATTTAGTTATTTTATTTATACCTAGTTGTTTTCTCAAGACAAAATAACAACAACAACTATTATTATTAATACAAAATAATTTTAATCGCTTTTAGACATAAAATAACTTTCCCCCCCCCACAAGATTAAAAAATAGACAGGTAGAAATGCATGGCCTTTATGTACTTCCATACAACAGTCATTATTCCTGGAATTCAATATGGAGATGCCAGTGTTGCGTAAACTACACAATTTTTAACCTTTAGGTTTAGTTTAGTTCAGTTAAGTTTATTCTCCACTGTTGAAATTTGTCCTCGGCTTGACCTTACATTTATGCATTTGGGAGGAGCTTTTATCCATAGCGACTTCCAAAAGAGGAACAAAAGCAAAGAGCCAACAATATTGCAATAAACAATGCCAGGTTTATCTACAATGCAAACTAGATTAGAAAGCAAGCTAGAGAAAGAGGCAAGGGCATTGGTTTAATGGTGTGGGTGGTCAAGCGCTTGTGGATGAGGACAAAAGTAACTTGCAGTAAACAATGGCAATGCCGAGTCGCACATCTCACCTGCAGGCATTAAGCGATGCATGGCCACCGACAGGAAGAAGATGGCGTCGCTGTAGTACGCACCGGAACCGGCACTGAAGTGTTTCTGCATGGCTTCCACGATGGGGAATAATTTCTCTGTAAGAGCATCTACATCATGAAACACCACCTGGAATAGACAACACACAATATATGAGGACATTTTTGTGACCCTAGTGGCACTAACACTACTTTTCTGTAAATTTGCACATGGACAGGAGAGAGCTCTATTTCTGCCCTCTTTTGGCACTGAGATTTCATTCTCAGGTGTTCACCAGTTTGGCTCACTGAACCTTGACAGTCGTCTTTTACTGCTCCTTCCATTGAAAACACACAATACCTGTGTTTGTCTGCAGTGCGATCAGCCCACTAATCCTGCTCTGCTATGCAAGGCTTTGGCGTCGACTCGACCCACGAAATCAGATAATGTGTATCTCTCGCTAGGTTGCACAAAGACGACTGAGGTGGAGGGGGGGGATCGGCGTTCAGTCATCACAGATTTCCCATTAAGGTTTTGATTCCAGGGGTATAATATATGTTTCTGCCATAGGATTAGCATTCCACCTTCAGTGTGGTGAAACAAAAGCACTAATTCAGCACAAACTCAGATTATTCAAGAAACACAGTTGATATTGTAACAAAACAAGCATTTTTATGTAGTTTGGGAAATGTTTGCAAAAGTACAGTATTTATAGGCAGATTTCCTTTGAATCTTTCACACAACCAACATGTCTTTGGAGAATTGAATGTGCAATTAAAAGAACCAACCATGTTCATTCACACAGACTCATTTGTTTTTCTCATTTCGCCCTGAATAGATACATTCCAACAGCCCAATGGTGGCCTGCAAGCTCGACTACATGACAGAGATTCCAAATAGAAGTAGAGAATTAAAATGTTCTATCCAAAGGTATTGCAAGGACAATTATCAATATTTCACTTCATTGGAAAATTGACTGGGAAACATTTTGCTCATCATAAGAACTTGAAAGAGAACAGAATGCTCACTTAAATTAATAATTTCACTTGAAAAGAACTAATAGTTAGAAACAGAGACTACACCAGAAAGCACTCGTTTCATTTTATAGATGGAGTAACCGCAGGGACGAGCTCATCTCTTCCAGGAATTCACATGAGTTTGTGAATACAGAGCTCAGTGTAATCTCTATTACTTGCACATGAAGTGCTGTGCAATAATGACTGTGGTATTATTAAATTAAAGGCTTCTGACAGTGTTAATGCTCATGGGGACTTGGAGCAGAGCCTGCTGGTCATTTATGGGCTTCTACTTTTCCAAATAGCTCTGGAGGTGTGAAGCTCTATAATAAAGTGAGACCGTACTTTATTACATTAGACTGGATGCTTGCAAAATTATTACTGACAATCTTAAAGTTCTGTGAGGGAATCATAAGAACTCAACAACACGGGAATGGGATCGCCCTGCCTAAACTAAAAAGCATGTTTGATGGTATTACATTTTTTTATTACCATGGTAATTTTATATATTGTGCTAAATGATTGGTACTCCAGTATACTTCAGAGAATACCATGATACTACTATGGTATATAACCAAAAATATGAAACCAATCAACCAACTATCTTTATCTGACAATGCTGTCAAACTGCAATACTGAATGAAACTCTGATTGTTCAAATCATCAATGTTTTATGCCTGCTACAGACTGTGCGATTTCAGCAATCCTATAAGATCATTACAAATCACACTGTACAACATGCATCTAATAAACTTGAGTACAACATGCATGCAGACTGTACGGTGATGACACCTATTGAATTGTAGGATATGACGCAAATTATAGAAGAATTAAAAGTCATCATATGTTAAAAAAACATATATATATATACACATATATACAGGTCCTTCTAAAAAAAATTGCATATTGTGATTTTCCATAATGTAATAATACAAATTTAACTTTCATATGTTTTAGATTCATTGCATACCAACTGAAATATTTCAGGTCTTTTATTGTTTTAATATTGATGATTTTGGCATACAGCTCATGAAAAGCCAAAATCTCAAAAAATTTGCATATCATGAAAAGCTTCTCTAAACGAGCTATTAACCTAATCATCTGAATCAACTAATTAACTCTAAACACCTGCAAAAGATGCAAAAAGATTCCTGAGGCTTTTAAAAACTCCCAGCCTGGTTCATTACTCAAAACCGCAATCATGGGTAAGACTGCCGACCTGTCTGCTGTCCAGAAGGCCATCATTGACACCCTCAAGCGAGAGGGTAAGACACAGAAAGACATTTCTGAACGAATAGGCTGTTCCCAGAGTGCTGTATCAAGGCACCTCAGTGGGAAGGAAAAAGTGTGGCAAAAAACGCTGCACAACGAGCAGAGGTGACCGGACCCTGAGGAGGATTGTGGAGAAGGACCGATTCCAGACCTTGGGGGACCTGCGGAAGCAGTGGACTGAGTCTGGAGTAGAAACATCCAGAGCCACCGTGCACAGGCGTGTGCAGGAAATGGGCTACAGGTGCCGCATTCCCCAGGTCAAGCCACTTTTGAACCAGAAACAGCGGCAGAAGCGCCTGACCTGGGCTACAGAGAAGCAGCACTGGACTGTCGCACAAATTTTGCATGTCATCTGGAAATCAAGGTGCCAGAGTCTGGAGGAAGACTGGGGAGAAGGAAATGCCAAAATGCCTGAAGTCCAGTGTCAAGTACCCACAGTCAGTGATGGTCTGGGGTGCCATGTCAGCTGCTGGTGTTGGTCCACTGTGTTTTATCAAGGGCAGGGTCAATGCAGCAGGAGATTTTGGAGCACTTCATGCTTCCATCTGCTAAAAACATTTTTTGGAGATAAAGATTTTGTTTTTCAGCACGACCTGGCACCTGCTCACAGTGCCAAAACCACTGGTAAATGGTTTACTGACCATGGTATTACTGTGCTCAATTGGCCTGCCAACTCTTCTGACCTGAACCCCATAGAGAATCTGTGGGATATTGTAAAGAGAAAGTTGAGAGACGCAAGACCCAACACTCTGGATGAGCTTAAGGCCGCTATCGAAGCATCCTGGGCCTCCATAACACCTCAGCAGTGCCACAGGCTGATTGCCTCCATGCCACGCCGCATTGAAGCAGTCATTTCTGCAAAAGGATTCCCGACCAAGTATTGAGTGCATAACTGAACATAATTATTTGAAGGTTGACTTTTTTGTATTAAAAACACTTTTCTTTTATTGGTCGGATGAAATATGCAAAAAAAATTTAGATAGGAATTTGGGGTTTTCATGAGCTGTATGCCAAAATCATCAGTATTGTATTTTATATATATATATATATATATATATATATATATATATATATATATATATATATATATATATATATATATATATATATATATATATATATATATATATATATATATTTATACACTTACATACATATATATATATACATATAGAGAGCGAGATGAAACACACTTTGGCAATTGTGGTTTTTATGTGCACTGAAAAAAAGAGGAGAATATTGACGTGGCCATGGCTAGGGAAAAGAGGCCAACTTGGCATGCCAATTATGCAAATGGAGCTGGAGGTAAGTAGTTGTAAGTTTCAGCACCATGTCACGTTGATCAATATGCCATTTCATGTTGCACTTTTATTGGCTAGTCAGTAAACATAGGTGGTAGCAGCAAACACTGAGATGATCATGCTAAATTTATGACAGTGTGAGATTATCGCAGGCTATCTTTGGTCGCAAGACCCGTGACAACGGGCGTCTTTCAACCCCTCTCATTGTACGTAGGAGCCATGACCACAGAAATCATCACGATTTATCATCTTTCGTCTGGGACAGCCCAAAATCATACAATGTTTACTGGGCGTTACACACTTCATTCAGTTCCTCATAGAGCTCAATACACCATAATGACCTTTCTCCCTCCATCACCAGCTGATGATGGTGCCGTCATCTCTTTCCAGAGAACATATCTGATGAGTTCATACTGGATTCATCTCATCATGAGACTGTGTGGGAGTCTGTGAGCCCTCAATGATAGTGGAACTTTCCACTCTGACTGTGTCTGCACAGTAATTTCGAGAGAAGGACAGGTTCTGTCTAATAGCCATAAACCACATGCCAACATGACACTCTAAAAAAAAATATATATATATATATATTAATAAAAATAATTATTATAATAATTTCATTCATATAATGGACTACACGGTTATTATAGCTAACTGAAACTAAAAATAAAACTTTTTTTTTTTTTTTAAATAAAACGTTCATTGAAATGCATTACTATATATATAACACTTAAAACTTATTTTAACTAGTTGCCAGAGCAAAATTTCTCGTTTTCATTTAGTTTAACAAAGTACTAAAATAACTTAAACACTCACTAGCCAATTTATTAGGTACACCTTGCTAGTACAGAGTTGGCCCCCTTTTGACTTCAGAATATCCTTAATTCTTAGTGGTATAGATTCAACAAGGCGCTGGAAACTTTCCTCTGAGAGTTTGGTCCATATTGACATGAAAGCATCACAGTTGCTCCAGATTTGTCAGCTGCACATCCATGACACGAATCTCCCGTTACACTACATCCCAAAGGTGCTCTATTGGATTGAGATCCGGAGGCCATTTCAGTACAGTGAACTCATTGTCATGTTCAAGAAACCATTTTGAGATTATTTGATGCTTTGTGACACGTGTGTAATCCTGCTGGAAGCAGACATCAGAAGATGGGTACACAGTGGTCTTAAACGGATGGACATGGTCAGCACAAATCCTCAGGTAGGCTGTGGCTTTTAAATGAAGCTCAGTTGGCACACTTTTGTTGAGCCTGTGTGAATTGTAGCCTCAGTTTCCTGTTCTAAGCTGACAGGAGTGGCACCCTGGTCTGGTGCGTTCAGAAATGCTCTTCTGTAGACCTCAGTTGTAACAAGGGGTTATTTGAGTTACTGTTGCCTTTCAAGCAGCTCAAACTAGCCTGGTCATTCTCTTCTGGCATCAACAAGGCATTTTCGCCCACAAAACTGCCACTCACTAGATATTTTCTCGTTTTTCTGAACATTTTCTGTGAACGCTAAAGAAAATCCCAGTAGATCAGCATTTTCTGAAATCCTCAGCCTGTCTGGCATCAGCAAACATGTCACATTCAAAATCACAAAATCCCCTTTCTTTCCCATACTGTTGCTCAGTTTGTACTTGATAGTCTTGACAATGTCTACATGCCTAAATGCATTAAGGTGCCGCCATGTGATTGGCTGATTATATATTTGCATTAATGAGCAGTTGAACAGATATACCAAATAAAGTGGCCGGAGAGTGTTGTCTTCCACAAGATGCACTACTACTAATAAAAATGAAAACAACCACCATGAAGATTATTATTATTACCACTACTACTAAAGGTTAATTATTTATTAAATACATTCCCAATAAATGTACAATATATAATATACATCTTCTACTAAAGAACAATCGTAATTATCATCACCCTTATCAATAAATGTTATTCTTATTATTATTACCCCTATAACATAAGTTAGTTGTATAATATAACATAACATAACATAACATAACATAACATAACATAACATAATATAATATAATATAATATAATATAATATAATATAATATACAACCCCAAATCAGTAAAAGTTGGGACAGTATGGAAAACGCAAATAAAAAAAGAAAGTAGTGATTTCTAAATTTACTTTGACTTGTATTTCATTGCAGACAATATGAACACAAAATATTTCATGTTTGGTCTGGTCAACTTCATGTCATTTGTAAATATGCATCCTTTCCTGTCATTCAGACCTACAACACATTTCAAAAAAAGGTGGGACAGGAGAAATTTAGGGCTAGTAATGAGGTAAAATGGTTAAATAATGATTGTAATTATGATTTGGTACAAAAGCAGCATCCAAGAAAGGTCTAATCCTTTAGGAGCAAAGATGGACCGAGGATCGCCAGTTTGTCAACAAATACGTGAGAAAATTATTGAAATGTTTAAAAACAATGTTCCTCAAAGAAAGATAGGAAGAGATTTGGATATTTCACATTCGACAGTGCATAACATAATTAAAAGATTCAAGGAATCTGGAGGAATTTCAGTGCGTAAAGGACAAGGGCGCAAGCCTAAGCTGAACAACCATGATCTCCGATCCCTCAGGCGGCACTGCATCAAGAATCGTCATTCATCTATAAGCGATATCACCACAAGGGCTCAGGACTACTTTGGCAAACCTTTGTCAAGTACCACAATACGTAGTTACATCCACAAATGCCAGTTAAAACTGTACTGTGCCAAAAGGAAGCCCTATGTTAACAGTGTCCAGAAGCGCCGTCGACTTCTCTGGGCTCGGGGGCATCTGGGATTGACCATCACACAGTGGAAACGTGTACTGTGGTCAGATGAATCAGTATTTCAGGTATTTTTTGGGAGGAATGGACGCCGTGTGTTCCAGACCAAAGAAGAAAAGGATCATCCAGACTGTTACCAGCAACAAGTCCAAAAGCCAGGGTCTGTCATGGTATGGGGTTGTGTCAGTGCCCTTGGCAAAGGTAACTTGCACTTCTGTGAAGGCATCATTAATGCTGAAAAGAAAGGTTTTGGAGCATAATATGCTGCCTTCAAGAAGACATCTTTTCCAGGGATGTCCATGCATATTTCAACAAGACAATGCAAAACCACATTCTGCAAACATTACAAAGTCCTGGCTGGGAGGAAGAGGGTACGGGTACTTGACTGGGCTGCCTGCAGTCCCGACCTGTCTCCAATAGAGAATGTGTGGCGCATTTTGAAGCGCAAAATGCGACAACGAAGACCCCATACTGTTGCCCACCTTAAGACTTGTTTGCAGGAAGAATGGGACAAAATGACACCTGAAACACTTCATCACTTGGTGTCTTAGTCCCTAAACGTCTTTTAAGTGTTGTGAAAAGGAATGGCAACATTACAAAGTGGTAAATGCTTTACTGTCCCAACTTTTTTTGAAATGTGTTGCAGGTCTGAATGACAGGAAAGGATGCATATTTACAAATGACATGAAGTTGATCAGACCAAACATGAAATATTTTTTGTTCATATTGTCTGCAATGAAAAACAAGTCAAAGTAAATTTAGAAATCACTCCTTTTTTTTATTTGCGTTTTCCATACTGTCCCAACTTTTTCTGATTTGGGGTTGTAATATAAAATTATTATTATCTACTGAAATAGGCTCTTGTTTTGTGTGCGTGCGTGTCTGTGTTTTAATCAAAATGTTGCAGCACATGTTGGGATGGGTGACGATGATTATCGGATGTTGCATTAAGCCAAATACTCATTATCTTATTGAGTGTGTGTGTTGAATGAGTCTGGATTAAAGGAAGGTAATCTGCACCTCAGTCTCACAGCATCCCAGCTAAACTGAGCCACTGTCCATCCGCCAGTCCAGGACAAAGGATCAGCCCCCACTAATGCCCAGCAACTGTTGCTAGGCAGGAAACACTGCTTTCTGCTTGATACCTGATCCACAGAAGATAAGTTGCACTGCCTTTACATGACCAATCAAATCAGATATAGAAAATATCCTAAACTTAAAAGGCCATGTTCTACAGGCAAATCCTCAACAACAGGATCAGACCAAAGATCCTAAAGCTCAAAGAGGAATCACAAAAACCCACTGTAATAGAGTAACACTGCCCTCGTGTGACCAGCACACAGCCAATGAAAGCATTACTTTATACTTCAGTTACTAAAAAGTTACTTGAATGATTCAGTCATCATTAAGTCAAAAAGATTAGCATAGTCTTGTTTGATTTTTATCTTAAAAGATTAAATAATTTTGTAAGAAAGAAGTGTGTTCACAGAATAGTTGTTTTGAAGAACTGAAAAATCTGTCATACAGTGTCAGAGTGTTTGAGAACAGACAGTTTAAGCGTTCCTGAGGGAGTACTGGAGTATGAGAGCTGCGTGTTGTTATTCTGTGAGCTGATGTAAAGGAAACGTCTGCGGTGTGACCTCTAGTTCAGCTGTCGGAGTTCAGCTTTCCTGCACTGCCACCTGCTGTGCTAGCATACAACCGGAAAATGCCTTCGAAAAAAAAAGATTCATCCATTTTTCAGGATACCGTATTTTAAAGATTTTTTTTAAAAATCCATTTAAGCTTTACATAATCTTTGCAACGGGTTTTTTCATGCTCGTTCAGTTACATGCACCTGTAGAACAGTCCATAATACACTAATAGCTTACAGGCGGTAGACAATTAAAGAAACAGTTCCAATAACTGAGGACACTAAAGAGACCTTTCTACTGACTGAAAAAACACCAGGAGAAAGATGCCGCCTGTGTGAACATCCCATAGTCCTGCTGCAGGAGGCATGAGGACTGCAGATGTGAACAGAGCAATGTCTGTAATGTAAAACACCTAAAGGTGATGACTCACAGGGCAACTTTTTTGAGCAATGTCGAGCTGTCATTCTGCCATTCTGACTGTTAGACAAACAGTGTCCAGTAATATTGGACTTTTGGGGGGGAATTTCTAGGCGTTGTATTTCATGTTACGTTTATTGTTGATCTTGTGTGCTTTTTCTGGATGAGGCGGAGTGAACTGCAGCACTAACTGAGTCGCACAAATGTCGTGCAGCCGTGCTCAGAAGACCAACGGAAGACAAAATATTTGTTAAAAATACACTACATTTCGGTTTGTTTTTCGCTAAACACTATTGTATACCCCAAGAACACTTGGAATATGCACAACTTGTCACATGGGATCATTCTGTGATACTTTTGTGTCTTTTTTAAAAGGCTTGATGCTGTTCGCTATTCACTGCCATTATATGGGTGAGATTCAAGATTCAAGATTCAAGAGTTTTATTTGTCACATACACAATTATATACAGAATATATAACTGGCAGTGAGCGGGACATTTTTGTTTTTTTTTAATTGTCCTTTTGCGGTTCATCTAAGAAAGAAGGACATATGACAACAGAACAACTCCAGGGTGATCAATTTCTGACTAATTTTCATTTTAGGGTCAACTATCCCTTTATTAACAAAACCATTAACCATTAACTCTTTCCCCACCAGCGTTTTTGAAAAAAAAGTTTTTGGTAATTTTCACAAAAGTTCCATGGCCCCCAGAATATTCTATATTCTGTTATATGAATATCTGAAAGAACAGACCATCTGCATTTAAACAAAAAAAGTATGCATTCTTTTTTTATCAATACTTGCATGTGGGTAAATTTCATTTTAAAAAAGCAACAATTTTGAACAAAAAGCTGCGAAAATCATGTTTTTGTTAATGACTACATTCAGATCAGATTCAGAACGATGATCAAAACATAGATGGAGTACATAGAGTCCATCAACATCCCCAAAGCTTCACAATCCTATAGCTCATCCTGGATCGACATTCAATAACATTAGGCAGTTTTGATTTATATACTGTTGATGTTTTACATATGCATATGATTACATATGATGATGAAGCACATGTTTCTGCTTCATTTTTCCTGTGTTTTGATCAGGAGATCCAGTACTCTTTCAGAAGATGCGTAACATCTACCATAAAACAGCAAAACACGGAAAGTCTGAAATGTCTGTCAATGGCAGGGACAGATTTTTTGTATTTGTTTATTATATGTTTCATATATAGAGTATGTTTTATATAATATGATTATAAAACTGTAATATAATATTATAATCATCTTCTGATACAAGTTATAATAGTACTCCAAATAATTATTATTAGTAGTATCATTATTAGAATGTATTCAGATTGCAAATATTTTAAAGACATCAAAACATGAGAAATCTAGAAGAGTCAGTGCTGCATCAGCACACATTGCAAAACATGGAGGTACACTGACGTACCTCGTACTGGAAGGTTGCATCCAGCAGAAGTTCAGGAAGCATCTTCTCCCCCAGCTCCTGACTCCCCGCATCAGAGACGTAGTGGAGAACCAGCATCTCATCCTCCAAGAACCGTCCATGTTTGGCCATGGAACGCATGGCCACCTGAAACTTCTGCTGAAGGTTCAAGCTCTTGTCAACCTTGGTGAACATCATGAGAGCGTGAAAGCGTGACAGCTTTCCCTCCATGTCATCTCCAATTCCTGTTCTGCTTTCTGGATGTCCTGACCGGATGTCTATGGAAAGATCAGCATCATCGCGGTTGGTGTTGTGGCTCGCTTGTGTTTCCTTGATCCGTTTTGTGGTGCTGGAGAAGTTTTGCTTTTCGGAGCCAAAGTAGTAGAACGCCACCACTGCCAAGGCTGCAGCGAGGAGCAGCATGATCTGATAGAACCTAAAAGTGCTGATCCTTCCCATGGTGACCGACAGCACCCGCAGGACACCCATGGATCCACTTCTACATGCACAAAATAGGTCAGGATGCCCTTTCTTTCCAGACTTGTTGACAGTTTCTACTCTCCGCTCATGCCTTGAATGCAAGAAAAAGGAATCTATCAATGACATTTGCTGAGCTGAAAATGTAACTTGACACTTGATATTATACCAAATGAGAGCCAATGTTCTCCCAAGGTTTTTCAATTTCTTCTCATCTATTCTATTCTCCTACGCCGTTTACATTGTGAATACAGTGCAGAGCTTCCTAGTTCTACGTCAGAAGGCTGGGTCACCATTGGCTTACTCCTGCATCAGCATCACACACATGCATTGTGGTGCTCAAGTGAACAGCGTCGGCCAATGGCGAGCCGGCGTTTTGATGTAGAACTAGGAAGCATTGCACTGCAGTAACAACATAAACTGCAAAGGAGACTGGCATAGATTAGAAGAAATGGTTGAATAAAGTTATTTATGTTTGTTTTTTGCACACAAAAATGATTCTTGTCACATCATAAAATGAAGGTTGAAGCACTGGAGTCACATGGACTATTTTACCGATGTCTTTTCTACCTTTCTGGACCATGAAAGTGGTAACTAAATTGCCTATGGAGGGGACAGAGAACTCTCGAATTTCATAAAAAATATCTTCATTTGTGTTCCGAAGAGGAACAAAGGTCTTTACGGGTTTGGAACGACATGAGGGTGATAAATTAATGACAGAATTTTTATTTTTGTGGGAACTATCCCTTTAAGGCCTGTTCATCACACAAATTTGTCAAATTACTTCAGAAGGCTTATAATAATTAGGCTAGTCATATGGACAATTTTTTATAAAACTTTTATGGTGTGTTTTTATCATTTTGGAGCTTGACAGCCCAGTCCACATTCACTGTGTGGAATAAGGCAGGAAGGTTGTTATTCAAACATTCACTGTGTTCAAGTGTAGAAAGAAATTAGTAAATGATGACAAATGTTTTTGACTACTCAGCTACTCTGTTAAATGGACAGTTATCCAAAAAAGATATTTTTTTGTTGTTGTCATAATTGTGTGTTTCACAGAAGAAAGAAATGCATACAGGTTTGGAATGACAGAGATATAATGATATATTATTATTAAGCCTTTAGAAAACTTGGAAAATATCAAACAAGTCCTATGGACAATTTATACTATAATTTGATGTTGTTGTTTTATTTTTGGTGAACACCCCCACTCTTCATTCACTTTCATCAAATGGAAAAAGTGGCTAAGATTTATATTTATATTTGACAATGTTTCACGGTGTATGCTACAATGGGAACAAAAAGTCATACGGGTTTGGAACGACATTATGTAAAATTATGAGTAAATTATGACAATGATATTATGAGTAAATTATGAAACAATTTTCTTTTTTGGGCGAATTGTCCCTTTAAGTCATTCAGGTCAAATTACAATTCCAACCCAAGAAACCTTCAAAGGTGTCAGTGTCGGCTCTAATGCAAATCAGCAGCAGACGTTCTTTTAAATATGCAAATCCACACATGAATAATCCGTGGACCTTGATGCAGGATGACATATAAGCAACAGTTACTGCACATGATGGTACTGAGTCGCTTACCGCATTCACATAACGCATTCAGCAACGCGCATTAACATCAGAAATCCTTCCCTGCAGCTGAAAGCGAACTGTGGAGCAGTCGGTCACTACAGATTGAAGGGAAACATGATTTTGCAAAGGCAGAAGAAATGTACAGACACGAGATATCTAAACACTTGCGCGTCATACATCACCGGAAGTTGAAAAGTTCATAATAAAAGACTCGCAATCACATGGTAGAGATCAAACATCTTATTTATTTTTCTTTCTTTTTTTTAAAGTGCACCATAGATCAAATAAGAAAGACAGAACCTTATTTCTAACAGAGAATAGACAGTACAACAAACAGGTAATTGAAAAGTGTTTTAAAAATGTAACTTAGTTGTAAAAGCTGTAAGATACTACTCTTATTTTTTTTTTGTCGTCACGGTTATGGATTACTTTTTTTGAGGTTTACAATATTTTTTACTTCAAAAATGTAAATTCTAATATGAAAAATAAGCTCTGTGTGTGTGTGTGTGTGTGTGTGTGTGTGTGTGTGTGTGTGTGTGTGTGTGTGTGTGTGTGTGTGTGTGTGTGTGTGTGTGTGTGTGTGTGTGTGTGTGTGTGTGTGTGTGTGTGTATACCTGTTTATATTACAATTTAATATAAACCTGAGATCACCTACATTGAGGGGACCAGCCAGCGGTCCCCACAATGTAAATGGATTCATAAACATACTAAATTATGTTTTTTTGAAAATGTAAAAATGCAGAATGTTTCCTGAGATGGGTAGGTTTAGGGGCAGGGGCAGTGAATATGGTTTGTACAGTATAAAATCCATTATGCCTATGGAGAGTCATATATACACACACACACATATATTTGTGTGTGTGTGTGTCCTTGTTTATATAACATTGTGGGGACCAGCCAGCGGTACCCACTTTTCAAAAGGCTTATAAATCACACAGAAAGAGTTTTTCTGAGAAAGTAAAAATGCAGAATGTTTCCTGTGATGGGTAGGTTTAGGGGCAGGGGCAGTGTAGGGGGATAGAATGTACAGTTTGTACGGTATAAAAACCATTACGCCTATGGAGAGTCCCCACAAAGATAGTGAACCAGGTGTGTGTGTGTGTGTGTGTGTGTGTGTGTGGTTATTAAATTATTTTTAAATATGTACATTTTTAAAATAGTATTTGTAGGTCACTATTTAAATGAGTCAAATGTCTGGCTTCTGGCCAAGACTTTTTCACATCTACACAAGGTCTGTCTCACAATTTTCTTGTCTAGCTACTGTCTGAGAGTAAACTATGAATGTTAATGCCATTCAGAAACATATACACAAACATGTACATATTAAGGTAAGGAAAAATGAACAGTAAGGAAAATTCTTGAAATACGTTTATTTGTACAGTCACATAACACTCAGAATATTGAAGACAGACTGGATACAAAGCTACTTTTGAACTGAGGTGCACAATGAAACTGAATAGAAATGAAGATGAGGCTTTGTAACTGATGGCAGTTTATAGATGGTGTCTACTGAGTGCAGTCATAGGCCAAAAATCCCTTACATTTACAAAAAAATCAAAAATACTAGGGGACATCTTTTTAGCTTTTGTCTTTTTTCCCTTTTTTTTTCTTTTTTTAATCCCATGCAAGGAAGGAAGGAGGTAAAGAAGTATTTGGCCCGCTATATATAGAAAATTATATCTTTATGACATCATAATTCAACACGTAAATAAGTAAAATGCAACAGCAATACCAAGAGAGAGAAATGTAACCAAAGCATTCTGAAAAAAAAAAAATGCTTTGACCTTCCATTAAATAGAATATTCAATATCCTCCATCTGACAAAACTTCACATAATAGCAAACTAATTTACATTTTATTTTCCTTTGAATTCAAATGGTAATTTTCCTCTCTTTTTATTGGTGTAGTGGAGTTTCTAACAGTAAAGAGACTCCAGACCAAACCACTGAAACATTCACAATCGGTATGAAATTGCCTATGCAAGTAAACCTTCAGTGCTATGCAACATTGACGGCTTTGTTGTCGACACACAAAGACGGTTCTGAGCGATGATTTTCAAGTACAACAACTGAAACTTATTAAACATTTTAAACATGAAACTCCTTTTTTCTTATTTTCATTTGTCATACAAAAGACTCCAGAATGTCTCAATAGCTTGTTAGCAAGTCATGAAAAGGAAAAAAAAATGTAAATAATGGAAATTAGAAAGCTACTGATCACATTAGACATTTGTGAATGGGCTTTTTAGCGGGTCCGGCCCAAGAAGATCTGTAACCTGTACAGACAAAAATACACATATTGAATAGAACCATGCATTAAATGGCTTTAAGAGAGCTAACATAAGGCTGCTTACCATAACTAAGCTATAATGTAGCTGATCTCAGTTTCAGGCAGTAAATGAGCAGGTAGGGTTAAAAACACATGCAGGAGACTAAAGCGTCCCTCAGGACCGAAGGCAAAGAGAGAAAGAACAAAGATCGGAGGAATACAAAGTGCAAGAACCACCTGCATACATCAGTCTGACGCCAAGTGTATATCTGTTCATTTGTTTACTGCATATAAGAGTTACAACAATGTTTACAAAAAAACATAGCAAATTAATGCATAAGTGTGGAATACTACAATAGTAAGTACTCAGGACACCCTTTTAAACTTAAAAACAGTAGAAAAACAAACTGTCTATCATTACAATTTGCATTGTTAAATGTTGCCCAGTATTTAAGCTGAATTTCAGCTTTGCAAAATACCTCATCAGATTGCAACATGGAAATGCGCAAGTGCCACTTCCTTCGGGTTTTTCCTACATTGAGCGATCAGATCTTCATCTGATCGTTTATATCTCAGGTGGTTATGCAAGTATGATCAGTGACTTTCCTATTGAGGAAAATACAACATACATAAAACGGTGTGAGAGGAAAAAAATAGAACTTAGGGGTTTCCTGCCTAGTATCCATATATCAATTTAAATAGCACGATTACACCTCATTTGTAATTGTACATTTTCACAGCTTTAAAGTATGCAGAAACATGACAGAGGCTTGAATTGACCGACAAGAGCCGAGGAAAAGCGCAAACGTGGATCTGCGTCCAAGAATAGTTCACCCTAAAAAGAAAACGGTCTGTCATTACTTTCTCACCATCACGTCGTTCCAAAACTTTGACAAAATATAGTCTCAAAAACTACACAATAACAGCCAATGGGGTCCAATGTTGTTTAGACATTCTTCTCTGCAGGTGTGGAACGGCATGAGGGTGAGTAAATGTTTCTTTTAAATGTGTGATTATTTGTTTGGATACGACGGTTCTGGAATCGTAGCTCAGAGGTTCAAGACGGCAAAGCGAAAGTGTTGTTATCCAGAAAGCTGGCCAATCAACAGGCGAAGGGAGCAGCTCAAACGTAACACTGCCATTACAGCCCCAAGCAAGGCACTTAACCTGTCTCAAGAGGCGCTCATTAGTTCATTTGAAATTGAACTAACCTTTTTTCCCCACTCTTCTCTAGTTTGTTTAGCCCTCACATCCTGCACCATGAGACATTCACTGTACATTGTCTGTAGTAATGAAAAAGGAGACAAGTGCGTATATATACACATATATATATATATGCATGTATATAAATATATGTGTAGTTATAATGCATTGTAATGTAGTGTCATCGGTAAACAATATTTTACCAGTGTCATCCACTTGAAGCATCTAAAAGCCATTTCACCATCTAAAACATCCATTTCGTCCATAGAGTCTTTCAATGTAATGTGTAACTACATAGCACCATCTTTCTTAATGATTCTTGCACAAACTACAACCTGTAAAAAAATAACAAAAAGTGCCAGGCTAACAGAAAAGCTCTCGCCAGCTTTAATGTAGTGAAATAAAATACCAAGTGATACGGCGATTTAACCAAAGGTGATAAAAAGCTGTTCGTTCTTTCACAACTGCTTAGCGTCAAAGCACCAACAAGCGTTTGCTTTCCTGTGGCATGCAAGGGCACATGGAGGAGACGAATATCCATTCATACTATGTGTATTAAGGCTTCATATCTGCACGCTGCAAGGGCATCTGGTAGGACAATTGTTACTCTGCGCTGCTCAATCGCACAAGACAGCCAAGAAAACACAGAGAGCCGATAACCTGGATTCCTGTGACGTTTCGCACACTGGAACTGGAAAAGCATCATTGATCTGGGAGTAAAAATTCAAATATGTATCCTGATTAGTTTTAGACCGATATATATCAGCCAGACTGATTCGTTTGCTGATATTTGGCCATTTTATATGTTTCAAACTCAATATTTGGAGTAAAGGTGTAAAATAAGGGAAATAATTAACCCGCGTCGATTTGCTTACATATCGCCATCAGTACTGGCCATCAAAAAAAACATAGCATAGTCCTTAAAATTAATACCTCCTTCCACGGAGGATCTGAACTGTTATTGTGTAGTGCATTACGTGCATATTGAGAACACAAACCATGTTTTTACCAATGTCTCTGAAAAGTCAGTACGAGAATCATGTAGTGCTACTGTGAGGCCAAAATGTGAGATCGCAATAAAAACTAAATAAAAAAATATTCACGTCCAGTGCATAATAAGGTATTCAGGCTATCATTTTTGCTCACTGTGCATATAAGGAAGAAAGGAGAACAAAAACGTATCAACCATCTATTGTAAAGGCCAGTGCGGCCAACAGAACTCAAACAACAAGAGCGCAATTCGGAAATCAGCACCATCAGATTTGTACTGCTACGCCTCGGCTGCCTTTCAGGGTGGTTAGTGTTGGTTTAGAGAGGAAAGGCCAGGTAGCAGACCAGAAAGTTTCATACCCTGTTTTTCTAGAGTGTTCTCAGAGGTTCCGTGCATATTAGAAGGCATTTGTAGTTTTAAACAGGAAGACATGAACATCCCCAGAAAAGCTCCTGAAGAGTGCAGGTTTTTTTTTCCTCGAAGATTAGTTTTCCGTAGAAAAAAAAAAAGAATTATATATATATATATATATATATATATATATATATATATATATATATATATATATATATATATATATATATATATATATATATATATATATATATATATATATATATATATATATATATATGAATTGACTCTCCAGGAAAAGAGCAGCACAAGGGGAAAGAGAGAAAAAACAGCGGGACAAAACAAAACTACAGCTATAATGTAAAACCACTCTGGACAATGATGAGCAAGAGATGCCTCATTTGGGAAAAAAAGACAAATGAACAAGAAAAGGACAAAAAAGATGTCCTTTTAGGTTGTTTTAGTGCTCTGAAGGTCATTTGTACATGAGGTTTGGGTGCCATGACTCTCCATGGCATAAAGCAGGCAGTGCATCCTACAAAAAGGGTCTCGTTTCTGCCTGTTATCCGGCCCCAAGTTTTGCCAGTATGCATTGGGTCAGTTTTGAGCATGGTGTCGAATGGTGTGGAAGATCCAGTCCATCTTGGTGGTCCATCCACCATGGTGAGCGTCATTCATCTGCTTCATGAAATAGTCCAGGGCCTCCTGCTCAGTTTTGTCCAGTGCCAGGGTCTTTCGGATGTAAGCAATGTCGTCAAAGGACTGCAACTCTGGCATGCCTGAGCCCAGCATCATGGAGAAGAGGTTTATGAAAAGGTTGGCGTGCTGTCTGATGGCCAAGTAAGCCTTGTAACACATCTCCTGGAACCTGCAGGGGGAGACAGTGAGACATTCAGCTTCTCTGCAGCATCTTTAGAGAGTCCTTGGTTGAATGCCTGGTTAAAGGTCTGTGGTTAACACAAGCTCACAATATAAAATACTTCAGCAATTCACCCCTTCCATGATTTTTTTTAGGTGTCTTGAAAAAGACATTTGCTAAAAAGTTAACATTAAACATGAAGGAAAACTCTTCTACTCACTAGTCCGCTTTTACAGCCTCATTGTATTTGTACTCGTGCACTAGTAAAACATTCTAAATCTAACTTTCCAACTTGTAGATTTTATGTAACTGGTGTATTCGGTTATAGCCAAACTTTAGCTTTTAACGTCTGCCGATTGTATTTAGGGTTCAAAATGTATTAAATATGTGTCTATATTTATGAACAAAAAATTTTTGTTGGTCACAAAGCTTATTTTCTGCAAGGATCCAAAAGCTTGTTGTCGAAAGGAATCAGACTGATGCCAACTTTTTGGCCTGTAAAAATAAATCATTCCTACGGCACTCTACAGACAAAATAAAAAGCTATGCAAATTTTGGTGCAAAACATTAAAATCTTCCTTCATGTGCTTTTCATCAAAAAAAAAAAAAAAGCCTGTTCTTCCACCAGAGACCATTTCAGCACAGGTTTAGTTTTACTCAAGCATGTGCAGTCATGGACGTCTACTCCTCTGAGACGCACTGATAGAGAGCAAATCCTGCTTTTTTTGAAGCCTCCTTTGAGTCACGAATAAAGCAGAGATTTGTTAGAAAGCGGAAGTCTGGAGGAGAAGCAGGAAACTTGGCAGCCAGCTGGCTGTCAAGAGTATTGTTGGAAGAGGAAAGGCTTCTGGGATGGAGGCCTGAGAGGCCCATTATGAAAGCCTCTATTGTTCAACTCAATCTCTAATTGTCTTGGATAGTTAGCTGTCTGCCAATTACTATGTTAATGTCGAAACAACAAAGAATTTGTTGCAATGCTTCCAGCATGAACATACGCACCTCTCAAACTCTCTGGTTTTAGTGCACTCTTGGGTTCCTCCTTTGCTGATCACAATTAGGAAATCTTGAGTTAAGACAAACGGAACTCGCTCTCGCTTGTATCCAAACTTCTTCTTCTTGTGGTCCAAAAAGTGACCAAAATCTATATGAAACAGCTGCAGGAACACAAGCAGAACGTCAACATGAGGAAATTGATAATGACTCAATCTTTCAATGGCAATAAATTTCACACCTGCCCGTCATCCTTCACCATGATGTTACTGTTGTGTCTGTCACCGATGCCCAGAATGAAAGTGGCCACACAATAGCCAGCGCAGGATCGTGTAAACAAGTCAATGGCCATGTCGTACCTATAAACACAGATGATTTTGTTACTAAATATTTGAACTGCCCACTGAAAAACTTCTAATTTAGATGATTAATATTTTTTTTAATGTAAAAATCGCCGCTCACATCTCGCCCTTGTTCTTGTCCTTTAGCCACTGATGTAGCGTTGTACTGTTAAACTGCAGCGCCCCCTTCAGACCTCCTTTACACTGAATCTGCATGATGGTGTGAGAACTTCTCACCACCTCTATGAGACCCACACAATCTCCAATAGACAAGCAGCCATAGGGGAGCATTCTGGAATACGGAAAATTTGAGGAAAAAAAATATTTTTAAAGCAGCAAGAGAATTATGGACAACTTAACATCAATACCTGATTAACTACTAGTTATTTTAGTGACTTAATGTACACTGCAGCTACAATTCTGTGCCTTAATCAAGGAAACGAAGATGGTCCATGCATTACCCTTTGGGGTTTAAACCTACAACAATGTCTTAAACCACTACACCCACATACCTCAGGTCCAGCCCCTGATTCTGCCAAATGTTCTCCATTATCCTGATGATCTGAAGAGTCAACATGTCTTGTCTCAGGTCTAAGGAAAAGGTAGAAAAACACGTCACTTTTGTTTCTTACCATAAAAAATAAGGATATTCATACTAAAAAAGTATAAAAGATTATCTGACCATCCCCATTCTTGAAGATGATTTCATTGTTTTGGAACAGAAGTTCAGACATGATGTCAGGATTTTCCCAGTTCAGCCAGAGCGGCCTTTTTGCAGAGGACATGATTCTGCAGTCTTCAAGTCTGTCATGCAAACAGAACAATAAGTGACAAATCAAACATGCACTAGTGTTTAAAGTTTTACCTCAATCCTGCATTTATTTGCTCAAAAATACAGTAATATTTTGATAATTAGTAATATCTAAAATAACTCTTAATACATGTTATTCCTGTAATGGTAAAGCTGTGATAGCAGCAGCCATTACTTCAATAGATGTTGAAAACAGAAGTGACAATATTTTTGTGGAAACCATGAAACATTGAAAAATCTTTTGTAAGATTATGAATGTCTTTACTGTCATGTTGGATTCATTTAATGTGTTCTTGCTGAATAATGAAGTATTGATTTCTTTACAGTGGTAGTGTAAGTAGGAAATACATTAGCCCATAAGCTCATGCTAGTGTACAACTGTGTCTTTTTATGTCTGCCTCGTGTGTCATCCCTGCTAAGTGATAATACATTCTCTCAGCTGTAAATACTGCACATTGTGGTACTCACCGTAGGTTACCCAGCTGGTGGGCGGGGTTGAGTGGAGAGGTGAAATTTTGGAGGGCATCCATGTAGTCCGGTCGCCTCATCTGCTCCACCAGGAACTTCATTTGCACCTGAAAAACCAAAATAAATACACTTTTGGTCAGTTTCACAGACAAGGTTTTAGCCTATTCCCAGACTAAAATGCATGTTTGAGTTGTTTTAACTGAAAGCAACTTTCACTGACATATCTTAAACATGTCAGTGCTATTGTTTTGTCTCAAGACGCACACCAGTAATGTTTTTTTAAGGCACGTTTACGTAAGATTCTTAAATACCCTAATTGAACTAAGGCTTAATCCTGGCTTAATCTAAGCCTTCTGTGAAAATTAAAGTCAGTCAATCAATAAAAGTATTATTCTAGACTTGGCCTCAGGACAACAAATGATGGCAGATTGGGTGCCGCCTCCCGGTGTAGCGGGAAGTTGATAAAGGGCAATAGATAATAGAAAAAGCAATACATGAAGTTTAAAAATTGCATTTATAAATGACTTTACCACACATTAAAATAATTATTTTCATTTTTATAATTACTTCCATATTAATAATTACTAAATTTGAATGTTGTACTTATTTATTGCAGATTCTTTGATCTATTTACTCACATTTGATTTGTTTTTGTTTTTTCAATTTATAGATTTCCCAGTTGATTTATTGATTTCTTAAATGTTCAAATAATGTACATTTGAGTATCACATTTGGGCCCCCATAATGAGGAGCTTCTCACATCAGCAAACACAAAGCAACTTAATTGACCATTAAACTTTAAGATCAACTTCTTTAGATTAACAACATTGAGTGGGATTGTTTTGGTAATTCAAGATAATGCCTGAATGCTATTGAAGATCACCTCACGGAGAAGATGCCGTAAACTGAATCTAACAGCTAAGGTTTCACTTGCAGAGTACGTAAAGACGCTCCTAATATAACCTCACATGCCTACTTTTAGTTGAGGTGAGAAGGTCAAAGGCTGAGTTTACCTTCTGAGTTTCATCCTTCTTCTCCTGTTTGAGAATGTCTGTGAGGTTGATGAGCTTCTCCATGGCTTCCACCTGTCTGCTCAGGTGCTTCAAGTACATGCCACATGCCCGACAGTACGACTCCAGCAGCAGACCAAACCGCTGACTCACGGTTTTATTGTGCATCTCCGACCTGCAACCCCACAAGATCTTGTTACAATTTAACTTCATTTGGAACTTCAAAAACATCATCATGATATTTACATCAGTGCGTGTTAAACCCTGACAGAAAGTCAGGAAATCACTTACTTCAAATGCCAAAAGAAGAAGTGCCCAATCCTCTGATTTGTAAGAGCCTTCTTCAGCAGAAATCGTACCAGTGGGTTATCAAGATACTGCTCATATTTCAGAACCTTAAACAAATGAAAAGTGAAACGTTGAGAGGTGAAAAACAACATAAAAATCAATGGGTAAACATGAGAGGGCATTTATAATTAATAATAACTGAATATCTCAGTCCTACCTGAACCAACTGAATGAGGTACTGTGAGAGTTTGTCATCAGTCAGATACTTCTCAAGGCATCGAACTGCGAAGTCTCGGATCATCGGATCAGGATAGTTACAGTCAAGCAACTCCATGGCTTGTTCCGGCTTTATTGCAGGCCAATCTTTAAGAAGGCAATACATTTGTGCAACTTCATCTCTGGAATTCCACTTCACCGCCAGCAGAATCTTGGGCAGGATTTCGGGTATATTTACACAATACTGCCTACAGAAGAAAACACATTTCTACATAAACGTTTCTGCCCATGGATACTAAAACAACTAGTGCTAATGGGGGCGTTAGACTACCTGTGCCTCCATAAGAAGTCTTTTTCCTGCTCAGTGATCTCAGAAAGCGGGTCCCTGTTGCCCAGCTGACGAAGTTGCTCTATATCTGTCTCCGTCATGGCATGGTCTCGCGCCAGTCTGCTGCTCTGTAAGTCGCAAGAAAATATTATTAAGAACCAATCTGATTAATAAACATCAATCAGAGAATGGATGGCAAAAAAGGAAACAATATAAAATTATATTTAAATAAAGATTTTAATTTCCATTTAATCAATTTAATAAAGAAATTAATACTTTTATTCAGCAAGGACACATTGAATTGATCAAAAGTAGCAATAAGACATTTATTATGTAACAGAAGAAGAAGAAAAAACAATATTTCATATAGATGTTGTTTCTATTAATCAAAGAATCCTGAATGAATGTTTCCACAAAAATATAACGCAACACAACACTGTTAATACGAAATGATTTGTGAGCACCAAAGCAGCATATTAGAAACATTTCTGAACGATCATGTGACACTGAAAACTGGAGTAATGGCTGCTGAAAATGTGGCTTTGCGTCACAGAAGAACTGACATTTGATCACACATTAAAATAAAATACAATATAATTGTTTTTACTGTTTTTTTTTAATAAATGCAGAGTTGGTGAGCTTAAAAGACTTCTTTCAAAAACATTTTAACTCTCAACTGTACTATCATCATTTAGAAAGTTTGAGACATTAATCTTTACAAGACAAACCTAATATGACCTCTGATGCTGTTTAACAATGGTGTTCACTTCTGTAGAAGTCACACATCACTGATTTTTCAACAAGAAAGCCTTGATAAAGTTCAAAGCCGTAAGAGATGAATCAACAATGTTTTGATAAAGAGAATGGGCATCCATTACCCATGCTACTGAAAAAGTGTGCGGTCACTGCTGTGATCTATTGCAAAATCAAACTAATGACCATTGTACTTTTTTATAATTGGAAACAATGACACTCATGAGGTGACTACACAGAATGACAAGAGATGTTTCTCATTCTCCTCAGGCTTGTAAAGGGTATTAATAGCAGCAGTAAGCATGTCACTATAATTAATTAAGTAGGATGTGTGTCTGCAAGCTCACCTGTCCAGACTGGCAGTAATTGTATCCCATCTCCCTGGAAATTATCCAGTTAGCGTGATCCTCAATCGTGGCCATGTCAGGAAACTTAACGGGCGAGCTGAAATAGTCAAACTCCAACTCTAGACATGGGGTTTCCTAGTGCAAAAAAAAAAAAAAAAACAAGAACCACAAAACACATTAACAAACCAAGTAACTAAATAGCACATTACTAAGAACTAATACACTTTCAGCATCTATACAGTTACACTTATGTATTTTGTATTAAGGTTCACAACAACTGCGTATTAAATAAACAGCTTTAGAGCATGTTAACCATGTCAACCTCTAATTAGAAAAGAGAGCAATCTTATTAAACCTTATTATATCATAAACGGCTCAGTGCTGAAAGAGGTTAAGCAGGAGGAGAAACCTTGTTAGGGTTGGAGCCCGTGACCCCAATGGGGTTGAGGAGGTCTTCTAGGCCGTGTGGTACTGGCCACAGATTCAGTGCCATCTTTCCTGAGACCAGTGTGTGTGTGTAGTCAAACAGGTTGACGTTTCCCCAGGCCAGTGGACAGTGCTCCTGTAGCAGATCATTTAATGGTTCATTTCAAAGACCTTTGACGCAATAACCACTAAAACATTGAAACCACTAAACATTCTCACAAGGGTGAGGTAAGTTAATACAGTGTTCATTTAGAACTAATATTTTAAATATTAGTTTAAGTCATTTTTATGTGCTAGCTTCATTTTATTATAATTTTTTCTATTCTATTTAACTGTAATTTTTATTTAAGCATGTTTTAATAATTTTTAGCTTAACTTTTATATTTTAGTTAGTATTTAGTTTTTAGTAAATGTTACTAAGTTTTCATGTAATAATTATATTTTATTTCAGCTTTATTTCAATTAAAGAAAACTCTTAAAATAACACCGTTATAACGGTGTAAATTGCACTACAAAAAAAGCAAATCACCTCCTTTGCCCCCTTCCTTCCTTTCACAGAGCAGATGGAGAGACAGAGACGAGCCGCCCTGGGGATGTCAGGAATGTACATGTCATAAGTCAGCCACTCGTTCCACCTGGAGACAGAGAGAGAATCCCCACACAGTACATTTTTAAAATATATTAATTTGTATTTCAAATGTTTAACATTTATGGAAATATTTGCATTAGATCAGGGGTCGGGCAACCTTCAACCATCACTGGCAGGTTGAGGGGCAAGAGAGATGATTTTCACTAATTATCACACGGCCTACTAGACCTAAGTGAATCCATTTACTTGTGCTACCCATTGACAACACAGGCCTAGTGGTTGAGTTGGGTGGTACACTGTGACTCACAAACTCTGCAGTGAACTTTGTTTAAATGAGGGGCATATTTTGAAATGAGAGTTTCTTCAGAAAAAGACAGTGTGAGCTTTTTATGTCACAGTTATTAACAAGAAAAATTATACGTCAGAAAGGTTGCCGACTCTTACACTAGATGAAATGCCTTTTCTCCTTTGACATTTAAAATAAACATAGCATATCTGCATACTTTGGTTCACTTTAATTTATACTACATTACAAAGAAGTATTAAAGCCTGTTTCTGCCTCGGAATAAAAAATAAAAAAAGATAATCATGACTTTCACAACTCATGATTTTATTGAGTTTATATCTTGATATTTTGAGTTAACTTTGCAGGTATTTTTTCTTTCTTAATTGTGAATTTAATATAATTTCATACTTTAATATTTATACGAAATGTAATGTACCAAAATAATTAACGAACAAAATATGAATTTCTTCCATGAAATTAGGCCCCTGTCAAAACAGATTCTCAGAGAAAAGTGAGAATTGTTAGAAACTCAGAATTCGGAAGAAAAAAAAGTGAGAATTGCAAAATATTAATCCTGAATTCTTAGGGAAAAGGTTTTGTAAATTAGGAGAAATAAAATGTTTTGCCAACATGCAATTTTAAGAAAAAGAGTCCAAATTCCACAATGTTAACTTAAAATCGTGAGATATAAACTTGTAATTGCAAGATATAAAGTCAAAATTGTGGTATAAAAGTCATTAACATTTAAACATGTCAAAAACATTTATCTTTTTGTTTTATTTTGTGGCAGAAAAGGGCTTTCATAGTATTTTGTAGATACATTCACTCACACATTCACTCAGTAATGAATCGATTGTAGCATCACTATCAGATAGGACCAGTGTTTGTACAGTACCTTGGGTTTGAACATGGGACACGCTGTGTGTTGACATTATCACACAACTGTTCTCCACCATGGTAGATCCCTGTTCGCACATAAATCTGAAATAAAAGGTAACAACCTGTCAGCAAACCTATCAGCAAACTTAAAGCCAATTCACACCGCACAGACAAATACCAACAAACACGTTTGTTGGGTTTTGTTGGATCAGTGTGTTACCCCAGTCGGCATCTGCTGGCATTGGTCAGGGTTTGTTTTCACCCAACTGAACATGTTCAATCAGCGTTTATCGGTGTCATCTTGTTTGTTGGTGTTAGTCTGTGCGGTTTGAATTGGCCTTTAGATCAAGAAAATGCCAGTGCAGAAAGGTCATGCAATTATAAAAAGAAAGACACAAACAGCTTCCTGTTCTTTCGTAAACAATGTGAAACTTCTGCTTTCTTACTAAACATCTCATGCGTTTTGCACAAAAAAATTCTGACTTTCAGAATCCAGAAAGAGATATCAGCTAAGCACCTTGTCAATGTCCCGAATATTGACATTAACGTATGTGGCGCAGAGGACACGTATCCTTAGAGTGCTGTTAATGGTCCAAAGGGATTTGGTGGAGGCCTCTCCGTTCATGTAAGGCGTGGCAGTGGAGATGCGGCGGGCGTAGGAAGGCATGGTAAAGTTGTCCATAGGCAGCTGAGAGTAAAGACTGTCCTTGGACATAAGCATGAGGTTTGGCAACCTACCCAGCATAATGCAACTCCGCACATACTGAGAGAATGAGAAGGAGAGAAATAGAGGGAGATTTCGTACATAAAGCCACATAATAATGATCCATCACATGAGCCGTTAAATCATTCAAAATGTGCAGAGCTATATTTAGTGTCCTTAACACTAAACTTCAAATGCAGTAGGATATGGAGGCTACCCATTTGCATTCGGTGTACTGGCTGGTTTTGGGATAATGAAAGCCTGGAACAAACACATGATCACCATAAACTTGAAAAAACTGAGATGACTAGAACTTTCAGATGACTAATAAATCAATGCCCAGGCCAGTATAAAAGCATAAACCTGTAAAGAAAAAAAATTAAGCAGCATGTGAACTAAAAACATTACATAAGGACTGCATTCATACACAGAATAAAAGATAACCGTTTTTTCAAGAACATATGTATGAAATTGTGCATGTTTGAGGCACTTTAGTAATACCGAAAGGTACCTTGTACTGACTGATGGGGTACTTTTCCAAAAGATACTCATCACAGCCGCAGACCTTCAGGATGTATTTGCCCTGATATTCCTGCACGCACATCTTCAGCTGCTCAGCTGACAGCAGCATGCTCCTGGTTTTCTTCCTGATGGCTTCGGCGATCACCTGTTCAGGTACGCAGTCGTGATTGATCTTAAGCGTGTACTTTTGCTTGTCATTGTTGGGAGAGACGATCACCCAGATGACTACAATGATTTGACCTAACACACAAAGAAGAAGATCAGAGTGTTAACAGAAATAGCACTATTGAATTGATTCCGTCAGGCATCAAGCATGTGAGAACCAACATTTAATCCCACATGGCAACTGTGTGTTAAACCGAAAGACTGTATACTGAATGTAGCTGAATTAAGCTGACAGGGAATGAATGTAATGGAGCTGTACTGCATGTATTCCTCCAGGCTACAAGGAAATAGAGGGCAAAAGCATCATATGCTTCATAACTACTACTATTACAACACAGGCCCATTCACATAAGAATGAAAACAGCATTGCTGAAAATACAAAAGCTCCAGGAATGAGTACAACTGGCTTCAGGCTGTAAGGCATTAAGAAACATTTCATGTTATTTTTCAACCTTTGATCAATGTGCCGCATCTGTGGCATGCTGTCAATTACCACAGCCAATAATGTTGACAGGGCCGTAGTCAGTTTGTATTAGCAAAACACAATGAAAGCATAGCAAGCAGTTAGGCCATACCATTAATAAATGTTTAAGACATGCACATCACACTGTTTGGAAAGTATGTATTCAATTATGTGCTAGAATGAGACTACTGTGGTTAAATTAGAGCTCGGCGACATAACTCAAATTAATTTTTTATATAAAACATACAATCATAATGTTCAGTCATTTTTTCCCATCAACATTTCCTCTTAAAAAATTTTATTTAATGACTTTTTGATGCACCAATATAATAATTCACTGTAATATATAAATAGTTTATTACCAAGACATTTTAAAGCATAGAAAACCAGGAAATTCCATTAAATTATCTGAGGAATGATGTAAACAAATTGATAAAATCCATGTGCATTTAAACAAACAGTTCAAAATAACTGAAGTTTAAAGTGACATGTGAAAGCCAAATATGTTAACCCATACTTAGAAATTGTCCTCCTCTGCATTTAACCCATCCAAGTTAGTGCACACACATTAGGAGTAGTGAGAAGTGAACACACACACACACACACACACACACACACACAATTAAATTAAAATGTCTCTGAAGTTCGAATTTATTGGAACTAACAAAACACCACAAGACAACAATGAATATTGTATAGGTTTTACATTGTATATGATCATTCATGTCAACTCATGTCATGAAAACCTAAACTAAAATAAAGTTATTATCTGCCTAACAGGAAGGGACATAGAACCAAAAAGCAGCGTTCTTCAGTTCTGCAAACTCTGCCCACAGAATTTACACTAATAACTCATAAGCAGAAGTTCCTAGAAAAGTAGTTTAATTTTGAAAGGACTAATATAGAACTTCATCCGCTTGTTAAGACTGACGTCATGCATCACCGCTTCTGGGTCCAAACCCACAATACCCAAAGAAAGTGCAAATATACACTCACGATGTGATGTAATACTACCATAAAAATTATAATCCTAACCTTTATCTCCATACCGAAATACCAGATGGCTAGACAGTGATTCATATTTTGTCCTTAAAATACTTATTTGGGACAGCGTGAGCATGGAGACTGTAGTGTAAACCGTAAGTTTTTAAATGCTTAGCTTAAATGTATAATACGAATAAATAGTGCTCATAATGAGTAGATGCTTGGACCGGGCAACAGCATTCCTTACGTCATGACTTAAAAAGCAGATAGCTGATTTTTTATCTCCTGAAGAAAATCCATAAACATGAAAATAACACTGAATACTCCTGTAAAAGAACAAGCCTACCTTTGTCTAATTTGCCATAAATATGCTTTGGAAGCTCTGGTGAAGACTCCACATTAGGAGGATAAACGTATAGTGCTCGACTGTGTGGCCCACTGGCATCCCGCAGCTCTACTGAGTCTTTGCAAACATTAAGTATATTTCTCCTGAAGTCCTGGACCTCCGGATCCTTCACTAGATCAAACTCACACACTGGCATGCCGATGGCAAAACCTGAAACACATGCACAAAATAAAACATCTTAGAACAAGGTCAGGAGAGAAAAGACATAAAACTTCTGAATCAAATGCACTCCTGTTCAAAAGACATCTCTCATGCTCACGAAGGCTGCCTTTATTTGATAAATAAATACAGTAAAAACTGTAATAGTGAAAATTTTAACTATATTTCTTTAAAAATATAATTAAATATAAGTGTTTTATTTTAATATATTTTAAGACAAAGTCTTCAGTCACATGATCCTTCAGAAATCACTCTGATAATAATAAATGTTTCTTGAGCATTAAATCCACATATGTTAAAACCTGTTTTTTGTCGAAACTGTGATATTTTTTGGAGGATTCTTTGATAAATAGAGAAAGAGTATTTGATAATAGAAATCTTTCGTAAAATTATAAATGCATTTACTGTGTCCTTGATGAAAAAAAATATTTATAATATTTCATAAAATAATATTGTGTGTGTGACCATGGACCACAAAACCAGTCATGAGTTGCACGGGCATATTTGTGGCAATAGCCAACAATACATTGTATGTGTCAAAATTATCATTTTTTCTTTTTTGCCAAAATGTTCTATGAAAATATTTTGCTAACTTCCTACCATAAATATATATTTAAAAAAAAAATATTGATAGTAGTAATATGCATTGCTAAGGACTTAATTTGGACAACTTTAAAGGCGATTTTCTCAAAAAAATACAAAAAATGTGCCCCCTCAGATTCCAGATTTTCAAATATCTCGGCCAACAAACCATACATCAATGGAAAGCTTATTTATTCAACTTTCAGATGATGTATAAATCTCAATAGAAAAATTTACCCTTATGACTGGTTTTGTGGACCAGGGTCCACAGAAACTTATGAATGGTTCTATATTCTTTTCAGAAACAGGAATGTACGTTTTAGACATTCTGTCTATTTGAACACATTGACATTTATTTTTGTCAATTTATTTTTGGTTGTTACTGAATCTTTATGCATGACATTTTTTCAAGTCATGCATATAGTAAATAAAGGAAAAATCAGCTCCTGTGTGACGTCTTACCAATTTCCCTGTTGAGGATTTTTTCCTCTCTGTTCCCTACAGGTTCGATGACCTTTAGGAAGGGCTGGAATAGCCGAAGGTCGCAAAGTCTTCTTGTCTCGTCGTAGAACTCCTCACGCTCCGCCTCTTGCGTTACGCTGACGAAAATATAGGAGGTCTCCTCTTGCAGCAGGTGGTGGAGGGGATACTTCCTTGCCTCCTTAAAAAGTTCATGTTTGATTGTGATGAGGGTGGCCTCTCGAAGGCACTCTAGTGTCAGGATCATGCCATTGGGCAGTAGACAGTCCACCAGAATCCTGGGGGGCATTAAATGAATGCCCCATAGTTCTCCTGAGGAGGGTCTTGGAGGCATGATTTGTAGTCCTCACAATCTTCAATAAGGGGGAAAAAACACCAACTTATTTTTCTCCTGAAAATAAACAGGAAAAATAAAGTGGGTTTTGGCAGCATGTTTGGCATCAAGCACTGCTTTCAATAACAAGATCAACGGACAAGACAAAATATTACATATTGTAAACTAAACCCAGAAAAAATCTTAAGAATATACGCAAGTAACAAACAGGAACACAGACAAGCATAAAAAACCTGGATGTAAGAACAGTGATGCTTCTCATTTACTTGGTCTGCATTTACCTACTGATATTAACATTTATATAAACTACTATTCAAAAGTTTGGGTCAGTAAGATTTTTTTTAAGGAAATTAATAATTTTATTGCATCAGACGTTCAACCAACCAGACGTGGGTGTGACGTCTGAGGCTAAGACTAGGTCTGATTCACTTTCAACAGCTCTTTTCAAAAATTGCTTTATGCACCTTTAAAAAGGTTATGTAATAATATTTCTCAATATAACTGTTTCTATAGCATTTTTTATCAAATAAATGCAGCCTTGGTGAGCATGAGAGACCTCTTACGAAACAATAAAAAAAAAGTACCAATCCCAAACATTTTAAGCTTTACCTAAAAGACACACACCTCCTTAAACACACTAGTACTAATCCATGAGGCCAATAGAGTCATTTAATGCATCACTGACATCAGTCTTAATAAAAACATGCTTGCAGAAGTTCAGTGCAACCCAACATCTGAGTCACTGAGCAATGACAGGAATGTATCACTCTGTGAGAGAGGAGAGATATTTCCACTCAACATAGAGCCAAAAACATTTGGCACTTCACACTGAAGTGGATGACTTGTTTTTCCCTGCTATCATGGGCCAACAAAAAGAAAACCGTATACATTTCCCGGTTGTAAGGCCGCTGAAAGCAATTCACTAATCTGACAAACAGCATCTTTCACCATGTTAAGACACATGTAATCTGTTATCTGAAATTATTGGATTTTAAAACTAGGCCATGTGAGTTGAACACGTCAGATCTTTTGTCCTGATCATCATCTTCAGGTTCATTCATGTAAAACACCATGCAAATGTTTATCACAGAGCTTTGCGAATACTGGTAAGGTCAAGGTTGTAACCACTCCACCCTTTCACACTTTTTATTGCTAGTCATCTCTTCTCAGTAAAAAAAAGCAAGAGATTAATCAATATTTACATAAGCTGGTGGTATTTGTGCTTACCTCAATCTGATGTTAGGGCCACTTGTAAATGTAAATGTCCGTCATAGTTCAGACCTTCATCTGATCTGCTTGCTTTATAACTCAGATCGACTACTGTAACAACAGCAACAAGGACAGACATTCAGTGTCTAGCGGAAAGTGGACAAGTTTACCCAAAACAACTAAACCAATGCCAACAGTACAAACCACAACAAACTTCCACAGCAGTGTTTAGAGTGACAGAGATGGGAAGATAATAAGATTAAGAGGTTTATCATTCTTGCATATGAATAGACTGACCCACAATTACAGAGAGCCACTTGCTTAAACGAACTGTTTATAGAGACCATACGTTTACAGACAATAACTTAAAGTTACACCTATGTTTATTAGTTTTAACCACAAACTGGTTAAAACAAACAAGCATGAATCATGACAGAGCAGAAACATGCACTAATTTGACTATAAACCGGCTTAATATTACACCGCCAAACAAGTATTTCATAAATAACCACGCTGAATTATATAATGAGAACGCATTTAAGTACGTTAAAAACAAAAAGACATAGTATTAAAATAAACGTATATTTTGGAGGCTCATATCTGACATAATTAGCCAGATAGCCAAGTAGCAATCCCTTACAAAACATACTACTAATTAAACAGAAACCGACATATATTTTTGCTAGACAGTTGTAATACTCCACAATGAAATTAATTCGTTGTTAGCGTATGAATAAGCCATTAAAGACGAATTTGCTATGTCTTAAAAATTAGATATTGATTGCTTTAGCCACCTAGCCGCTAGGCTAATACGCTATAGCTAACCCGATAACTTTCAGATAAAATATGCAGTAATATCCCACCAACGACGTTTAATAGTTACTAGTCTGAAACAAAACATACAACTTTAAAAGACAACTAGCGTTGTTATTTGAACAAAAAATAAATAAACGCATATCTCACATTTGTGCGTATGGCTAATGTGGGTAAATACCGGAGAGTTGTTGTGAGGTAATCCGCTGTTGGTATTCAGTCGCTCGATCAGGGCTGGAAATCCAGCGCGGGGCTTTGCTAGGCCTCTATCCGCCTTGCTCTGACATGCACCGCCTCTCCATCATCATAGCAGCGGCGGCGGTTGATCGCGAGCAATGTTTTCACACAAACCATTCATCTCCGACATAGAAAGACGAAATACATACTGTCCAATATCCGATAGATTGGATGAAAATCGTCAGAAACGCTGTCACGGTGGAATACGGGAGGATCCTGTGAATAAATAAGCACCAAAGTGGCCGGATAGGTAAGAGGGAGGGCTACTGAGAGGGAGAGGGACAGAGAGCGAGGATGACAAACCCAATGAACTATTTTTTCAATCGATGATCCCACTACACACCCAAACAAGCGAAATAAAGTGTGAATTGTTAATCTTGCCAGGACACTTACAAATCTTATATATGATTTCTTATGCAATATTCACTGCCTATGCATTTAAAACTGCAGATATACCACGAAAATGTGCTTTTATACAAACTGCTTAATGGCACACAGGAAAATACATTTGCAGAAATAATTAATGTTGAATGGTAATGAAGAAAATAAAGTTTAAAATATTGAATTATGACTAAATTGACCTGCATAAATGATCGAGCAACTCACTATATTTTCTTCTTCGTCTTTCTTCTGTCAGTTTTTTTAATGTAGAGCTGGATATATTTTCATAACGTTAGGTCTTTAATAAAAATTGGGTTGTTTACTGTTTTTATTTTATTGTATTATAACTGACTCCTTATAATTGAAATTTAAAGTTTTAGTATTGCTAAAACATTAGCAAAACACTTGAATTAAAGTATAGTCGTTTCCACAATTAATTGACGCATTTTAAAAATGTAAGCTCAATTTTCTCAATGTCCTCCATCATTTGTTGATGATTGCAACTTGTTAAACTTATGATATTTAGTTGTATGACATTAGCCTGCTCTTCAGCTTTGAATATAACAATTCAACGTAGTTACGTGTATTTAAAACGTCTAAATAAATTTTTAAGAAACACCAATTCAATTGAGTAAAACCTACAAGTATTCGGTTTTAAAACTACTCGCGTAAAGTACAAAATACACCTAAATCATATAATAGCAATGAAGTACACTACCTCAAGTACTTCACACACCCGTTTGTCATATCACAGGCTCGCGCATCCTCTCATTGCGCGTGCTGAATCGTCAATCAGATTCTCACATCGATAGGAAATGGACTGTACCAACTCTGGTGAGGGAAAGGTTAATATAAATGGAACAATATTTCCGCCAATTTCAATTATGTATATGAATACATTCTTCAAATGTATCTATGGTACAATTTAAATGTCCCACTATCTCATGTATAGAACGTTTTTACGTATTTCTAGGGTTTTTGAAACCGTGTGTGATTAAAACCTACCCTCTGTTGGACGTTTGAAGCATGCGGCGCACGTCTGGCTGGAAGAAGTTGAGCAGCAGAGAGAGCTTGGAAGGATGCAGGGAAGATGGCGATGAATGTAAAAAACAGAGATGCTTTTTATTCAAGTGCTGCTGACTATTGCAATATCTACAGCTCTCAGCCTGTAAACTATGGAGATTGCAGTCATTATTTCCCCCGGATGACAGGTAGGAAAAGACAATGTTTTCAAAATGGTTTTCAATGCATTGCGTTATAAGTGATGCTCTGCATCACATTTGCTTACTGCAATGGTTTAAAATAGGAGTTTATTTCGGACCGCTTATTATTTTTAAATAATGGTAAGGTTAAACAGAAGAAAGGTTTTGATGTCAGCCTAATCACAGACAGATTGAGAATGGAGACCCCTATCTGCATTGGTAAGGGTTCGTTGCATATCAAATGTTAATGGAACATGTAAATGACTAACATATTTAACATCTCACTGCAATTCTTCAGCTGCACCTTCTGTATTCTGTGTCACTATTTCTATTATATGAGGATGTTGCTTAAGCTCTGCATGGATGTTATGTGTTTGCATTAGATAAGTAACAAAAAGCATGTATGCAAGCTTTTTCAATATATTATCTTACACACAGAGTGGACTAATTATTTATTAAATCCTTATATACTGCAGGAACTGAATGGGTGCAGGTTTATTGTCACACTTAAGATACTTAAGTCTGGCTCACATATAAATCCAATGACTGTGCTGATATGGAGGGGCATGCAAGATCAATAATGATTTTTGGCTTATCACTCGTCAGCTCTAAACGTCCCAGTAAGAGTCCATAACGTCACAATCTGCAGTCCATGTCTTCACAAAACACAGGGTTACTTCTGTGGATTTTATTTAAGAAGACTCGTTTCATGTAACATCTAACTGACCATACGGTGCACAAAAATGCCCAGTTTTTATTTATTGCAATGTAATTGCACTCTATTCTGTGCAAATCATGGTTGAAGTGTGGCTCTTATTTATGGCGAGACACCATACAGTTCTGATCAAATCCATATGCCAAAATGGAAGGATGAAATTTTACACACTGAAAATATGTACCTTAAGCACAGAGAGCAACCATGCATGTAATGCATTTATTCTGCTCTCAATAATTGATGCTGTCAAAGAACAACTGTACAGTGCACGAACAGCTTAGAAGTGTTTTGCAGTGGTGTGGTGTAAAACAACCTGCAGCATCAAGTGATAGTGCGACTTTACCTTCTCATGTGCCCTGCATACCTTGCATTATAGATGCCCAATGAGAACAATCCTCCCAAAATCTAAAAATATTTGATCTCAGTCCTGATGAAAGAGCAGATGTTTGTTCCTGGGCTCCAGCTAAACTTTGCATTGAAGCTAAATAAACAGTGGACTTAATCTGGATGGAGAAAGCAGGTATGTGTCCATGACCTTGAGTAGCTTCTACTTAGACCTATTTCTGGGCTTGTATTCTCTGATGACCAAGAGATATCAGGTTTGTTTTCAGGTCAAAAGGAGAAGATTGTAAAATGGTAGGTTATGTTAATTTTTGAAATTAAAATTATTATTGAATTTAAAGGGATAGTTCACCGAAAAATTTAAAATTTCGTCATTTACGTACCCTCATGTTGTTTCAAACCTGTACAGCTTTATTTCTTCTGTTGAACACTAAAGATATTGGTAACCAGACCAGAAAGTTGAGGGTAGCCATCAATTGTATTTTTTTCTATGAAAGTCAATGGCAACCGTTAACTGTTCAATTTACCGACATTCTTTAAAATGTCTTCTTTTGTGTTCAACAGAAGAAAGAAACTCCTACAGGTTTGGAACAACTTGAGGGTGAGTAAGTGAAGACAAAATGTTAATGTTTTGGTAAACGTTTAACTTTAAAGGGGAAGTGTGCAAAAGCTGTGCAGAAATGGGTTATTCACGGGTTAGTCTTTCATAACCAGACTTTTCAGTGTAGCAAGTTGCAAGCTTTGCAACTTATTCTTGCCAGGAACTGTCTTTGACAGGAAAATCTGCATCACAGTTAAAGTCAGCATTATGGTTGTATTTTCCCCCCTAATTAAAGTGAAATTACTTTTCAAATGAGAAAAAATATATAGGACATGACTTAATGGGAATTGATGGGAATTGACAGTTCTGTTTGTTTGAGCGATCTGACTTTTGACTCAACCAATTGTGATAGTTTGGAGACAGTGTTTGACCAAAGAATTGGGGACATGGGGAGCGTTTGAAAAATGTTTTTGTTACATTAAAAAAGCATTAAAAATTAAAACATAAATGGTAACAGCTCCATTTAAGGATATAAACAGTGTGGTATTTAAGAGTTCCAAGAAGTGCCTTTCTAATGAATACACCATCAGGCAACCGGAAACAGAGCCATTTGGTGCATTCCTATGTCTATTTTGGTTGGCTGAATCATTGTTGTCATGATCCCGTCAGAACTGATACACTGGAAATATCACACAACCACAAAACAGCTGACTGTCCAACCCCCCACTCGCCCGGCCTCAGTTCTGCTGAAGCCCCCAAACACTTGCTGAGTTCAGGAGGCAGTAGTCAGCCCTAATCACATCTACAGGAGGCCTGCATGGCTCACTCATGACACAGAAAGTGATACACAAGACATGACACTTATATACATCCACTCTTTTATTGTTTTATGTAGCACAGGAGTCTTTTTATGTTATGTTTAATGATCAGATGTTTGTCCTAAAGGTGTAGTCTTACTTAGTTCCTGCTCTGTGAAATATTGTGGGCAAAGTAATATGAAGTTTTGCATGGGTGTGAAAAAGTTCCCCATGCAGGTTTCCCTCATGTTCAAGTTAGTCACTCAAATTCCCTGGCTGCTTGGTTTGGGTGTGACTGCACCTCAAGGATAAATATATAAAAATATAGAGCTATAAAAATAAAAGCAGGGTAGGTTTGTTATGCTGGTTGAAAGTCTCTTCACATCCTGTAAGCAAACACTAAGTTAAGTTGTCTAAATGTATATTTATATGTATATCTCGTCTGTGGAAGGTGTAGGACCTTAACATTTTCGTCCAATCATTGAATTCAGTCCGAATGCAATGATACTATGTTCTAACTGCCTCTCAATGTATGTATTTCCATACCTACGAGCACCCTGCTCGCGCAGACATCACGTCATCAGCGCGTTTAACGGGATGCAGAGTTAGACAGACGTCAGTCACCAAGCACCGAAACCAGCAGCCACCTTTTCAGTTCCCCCTGAACCAAAACAACAAGCGCATGCTGTGTTCACATAATAATTTGTAAGAGATGGAAACCCATGACCATGTACTTGGAGCGGTTTGTGACTCGAATGTATGCGCTTCAATGGTAACAAGGGCGAAATGAATGAATCAGGTGGTACAGGTCTGTGCTCTTTAAGTTGTTTATGTTCATTATTATTGTAATGTTACGTGCTTCGAGACATGAGGTAGTTTAATGCAGTCTCTCGTGACGCTGTTGTTTGCTCATGCTGTGTGCGTTTATGTGTTTTGAAGGAGGTGTGGCTTTGGAGAAGGGAGGGTGGGATCTTATGCTTTCAAAGCTAGCTCGCTATTGCTAGCCTCTCCGAAAATTGCCTACCCTACCTTTAATGTGGAGAATTAATATTTATATATCTGACTTTTTATTGCAGACATGGCAAACCTGAGCACAGTTTGAAACACTGAGACTGAGTACTGGAGTCTCTTTTTTCACCTTAGAAGCTGTTTATTCTCAGTACTGTCTAAGATAACAAACAGAGATGTTATGAGGATCTCTTACAAAGTTTTTTTGGTTCCATGAAGAACCTATAACATATATTGGAACCTTTCTATTGTAGAAAAGGTTCTTTATATTATTAAAGTCCATTTGAAATGTAATATTTAATGAGAAAAAATAAAGGGGGTTGCTTGACTTTAGCACATCTCCTCACCATCACTACCGCAGACTGACAGTTAGAGGGCTCTGTTTCAGGATGTCCTGGAACTTCCTTATGGAGATTTCACTTAGTTGGTCATGCAAATTAACTGTGCTGACCAGCACAAATATTTTTGGTTGTAAAGTGGCTTCAATGTGAACAGTGCCTTATACAGCTATGCTATGTACTTTTTAGCCCACATTTTGCTGAAATTTCACTAATGTGACCACCCATTTAGAAGAAAAGGGTTCTTTTTAGAACTGTTCACTGAAAGGTTCTTTTGGGGAACCCAGAATGCCAAAGTAACCTTTATTTTTAAGAGTGTATATTCTCATTCTGACACCTACATTTTGTCATTTGGCTTTCCAGTTCCAGATCCGGTTCTGAAGCCACCTCTTAGTTTGATGTGTCAGCAGCCACCTCAGCCCTTCCAGGCCATGACCCAGACTCAGAACCTCAGACCTCCACCTGTGATGATGTCGCCCGACCCCTTGCAATTCCCGCACTGTACTCCTCTAGCCGTAAAGCCGCCCCCTCACCTCCAGATGCCGCCCAACCCACCCATCCCAGCACCTCCCGTCCTTAGTCCAAAGCCCCCTGAGGAAGATGCTCAGATTGTGGGCGCTGACCAGGAAGCCACCCTGGAAGAGCTTTGCAAGCCTTTGTACTGTAAGCTTTGTAACGTCACTCTCAACTCTGCCCAACAGGCTCAGGCACATTATCAGGTAATCTAAAGCTCATGTTGTGGTCCATGAGGTATGAAAATAAGATAAGAGAATAGTAAATGAATTCACTTTCTGTGTTTATATCAACAAAGTGGTTTTGGTTTGCACGATGCCTCAAGACATCTAAATAATGGTTAGCCTTACATTTTTTAGTGTATGTTTAAAAAAAAAAGGAGTTTTTACTTTCAGTTTTGGTTTCTTTCAGTGAGATGTTTTTCTTAAGATGATTGGTTTATAAAGCATATAATCCAGCCTTTGTTTTGTCTACAGGGGAAAAACCACAGTAAGAAGCTGCGCAATTTTTATGCTGGTAGCCAGCAGCCACCTCCCATTCGAATACTAGAGGTAGTAGAGCCTGTTTCCCAGCAACCCTCAGCCACTCCACCCACAGATTCTGCAAATGTGACTGCCAGCCAGGTGCTTATGACTCTTAGCTTGTGCATTTCTGTCCGAACAAGTGTGTTTTTTCAGTCTGTCTGGGAATAAGGCTGGACGATATATATTTATTTTTTACAACTTATTTGCAATGAGCTTGGTGGCTATGTAAAAAGAAGCAACATTTGTGAATGTGCATCAATCTACTAGTGTTGCGATTATTTATGTGCCACTAGCAAGCTTTTGGAGTGCCCGACTGAGCTGGACTAAATTTAGGAGGTTATAGCTGCAGTCTGGAAATCTCCAAATGGGGTGGGTACTCCAAAATGGGGCGTGGCTTCCTCCCATTGAAAAACAAATGACACATGATTCAGTACAAATTTCCGCCCAACAGCCGATTCTAAAGGATTCAATGGTCATGTCAAGGCTCACGGGGGATTCCCACGTATATTTCGATGAGGACCTGGAGCTTCAAACTCAGGGGTATAAGAGGTCCCCACTGCCCTATGCAAATGCCACCGGCCATGAGCTTTGGTATCTCCCTCTCACGGAGCAATCGCCCCGCAAAATCGGCTAATGGCTATACCTCAATAATAAATAAATATCTATTTATTTATATAGGCATATGTATTTAAATGGCAACTTTAACATATGCCTACATTTTATGTAAGATCATTTCATCTTTCAACATGAAATGGTGTTTAATTTACAAACTTTTATTTTGAAATGTAATTCAACAACATTTGGCAGAAGCAAAAGTGTTTAATGGTGTCTTCACGTGCTATACATTTCCTACTTCCCACGTCTGAAGTCGTGTTAACGTGCATTTAAATTTTGACTTGAGAGGGCGTTCATGTCTAATTTTTTAACTAGGAAACTAGTATTTATGATAATTCCGATAGCACGTGAAGGCAGCATGTGTGGAGGTTTTTTTTATTTTTTTAGGTTCTGCTCAATTCACGCCCCTTTTTGGAGTTTCAACTATATCAGTCTTCAACTATATCTACTTGAAATTTGGGGGCAGAAATACCTGTTTTGCCTGTCAAATAACAGCCAGGTGGAGATTTTGTTGTTTAATGTAGTAGCACCACTGACATTAACAACACCAATAAATTCAATGATTTCCATGAAATCCAAACTGTCCATTTTAGTGAATTGATTTTTTCATCAATTATTATTCCTTTATTTAACCAGGGGTAATCATATTGAGACTATCGTCTCTTTTTCAAATGATCCCAATTGATTCAACTATTAATTTGGTCATCTCATTTGGGGTCAATTAGATTAGTAAATATTGCAAATATTAATTAGAAAAATAATAATTTAATTACTCACCAAGGCTGGATTTATTTGTTCAAAAATACAGTAAAAACTGTAATACTGTGAAATATTATTATAATTTAAAATAAGTGTTTTCTAATTTAATATATTTTAATTTAAATGTAATTTATTCCTGTGATGCAAAGCTGAATTTTCATCATCATTACGCCAGTCTTCAGTGTCACATCTCACATGATCCTTCAGAAATCATTATATGCTGATTGGCTGCTCATGAAACATTTCTTTTATTATCAGTTATTTTTTTATATTATCAGTTGAAAACAGTTGTGCTGCTTACTATTTTTGTGGAAACTGTGATACTTGGTTTCATTATGATTAGAAGTTCAAAAGAACAGCATTTATCAGACAGAAACCTTTTTTAACTTTAGAAATCTTCACTGTCACTTTTAATCAATTTAATGTGTCCTTGCTGAATAAAATGATAAATTTCTTTAAAAAAAAAAAAAAATGTTTCCCAAAATGGTCCCAAAATGTTTTATGCTTGAGTGTATATACAGAATATAATCAAAAAGCTACAAATGATCAAGATATATTTTTTAAGCTTTATCGTCCAGCCCTGTCTGGGACTGGGAATATCTTTAAGTGCAGTTTGATCATGCGATGTCGCTCTGCAAACATCCATTCAATAAGCCCAGTGTGATAGTAATCAGAGACGTCTCTGTGGACGCACCTTTCGTCGCTCTACTCTTTCTAAAAGCTCTCCTGTCATTGTCCCGTCTGCAGCCACTTTCTAAGGGCGCTAGCAGAGTCATACTGGCCACGGAAAACGACTACTGCAAGCTGTGTGACGCTTCCTTCAGCTCCCCCGCTGTGGCCCAGGCGCACTATCAGGGCAAAAACCACGCCAAAAGACTGCGGCTGGCTGAGGCACAGCAGAACGCCACGTCCTCGTGAGTCTGTCACACCCACGCGCTCCAAGATAAAACAACCGTTATACACGGAAAATCCTTCCATATTTGTGGGCGGTGTGAAGCATTTTTTTTATTGACACATCAGTTTACAATTTGTCCTGCAAGATTCGACTCTGAGAGGTGATGTCAGATGAAAAACGCCAGGGTCATGGCCTCTTTAGTTGCTCCCATTGAGAGGGGTTTATAGGTTGCTGACAAGAAAGTTAAAATATATCTAGGATATACATCTTCATACACCCATAGGAATCTTGATGAAAAGAAAAACCTTGTACACATCATGTATCAACTAGTAGGACGTTTTGCATGGAGAAGAGGGCTTTTCCTGGTAGCTTTATCTTCAAGCTGTTTTTGCATTGATAAGTGGGGAACTATAAATGCCACTCTGACCAAAGTTGGGCGGTCCTGATAACAAACCCAGGAAGATACATCCTGTTGCACTCCAAACATCTGATTCCATCTGAGCAAACATGTCTATGACTAGTTAAGCTTGGGTTGGATCCTGTTATTCAAAACAAAACAAATTAGCTTAATTATATTATTTGAAATTTGTATTCTTGGATTTAATTGATAACTTTATTTGACTACTAAAATATTGGTAACACTTTACAATAAAGTTAATTTATTAAACATTATTTAATGTATTAACTAACATAAACAAACCATGAGCAGTAGCTACATTTGTAGCTGTATTTGTTAATCTTTCTTAATGTTAGTTTAAAAATTACAGCTGTTCATGGTTTGTTCATGTTAGTTCACAGTGCATTAACTAATGTTAACAATATTTTAATAAAGTATTAGTAAATGTTGAAATTAACATTAACAAAGATTAACAAATGCTTTATAAGAGCAGTTCATTATTAATTCATGCTAACTAATGTAGTTAAAGGTGCTGTAAGCGATGTCATGCGTTTTTTAGGCTAAAACATTTTTTGTCATATACAGCAAGCATCTCCTCACTATCCGCTAGCTGCCTTTCCCCTGAACACACTGTAAAAAAACACTGTCTCTGTAGGCCGCAGAAGCTCAACAAACTGCAACCAAAACACACTCGTGCAGTCTGGACCACGAAGCATAACAAACAGTGCTCCAGCCAATAGCCGACAAGAATGATTTCCACCCCCAAATCATTCTTGTCGACTATTGGTTGGATCACTGTTTGTTATGCTTCGTGGTCCAGACTGCACCAGTGTGTTTTGGTGACATCGCTTAGAGCACCTTTAACTAATGAACCTTATTGTAAAGTGTTTCCAAAATATTTTATATTTTTATTTGAGTGTGCTATTACAATTAATATTATTGGAAATAATTTATTCTTGGAATGTTTTTCTTATTTCAAATAATTTGACTGCTAAAATATTTTTATATTATTTTTGAGTGTGTCATAAAACGAATAGGCCTGTTATTTGAGATGATTTACTAGTAGTATTTATAATCTTGCCTTACTTGTGAATATGAGTGTCTTAATATCGTCTGATATTTCTGTAAATTTCAGTTTGATTCATTTCCATGAATCAGCTCAAACTGTCCGTTTGAATAAACTGATTCAAAACTATGATTCAACGCTTAATCCACAACAGTCTTTGTGTATCATATCCATATGTTTTTGTAAACATTTTGTAGGTAAATATTGTTATAACAATATTGAGAACGTTATATTGTATTTTTCCCAGAGACTTGTCCGACACTCAGAGACGGCCCAGGAAAGAAGGGTACGAGTACAGATTAATGAAGAACCGCAGGGCTCATATCAACACTGCCATGCCAGGTACTATACACACATTTACCTCAACAAATAGTTTAGGGGAGACAGATTTTTGTCATCATGTGATCTGCCCCGTGGGTTCGGTTTTCTGCTCAGTGGTCCAAGGCTGTGGTGCAAAACTTCCATTTGTGATCAGTTGGCAGCAGAGCGCTTGGCAGCTGCGCGTGTTAGTTTGCCAGCCTGTGCTAATGTAGCGCAATGCGCTAGTCTCGCTAAATGCAGGCCGGATGCCAATGCTTTGGTCTATGTAAGCCGATACACCACCCCACGTCAGCCAGGGCTCACGAACGTCACCCACACGACGGCAGATCTCAATCACACACATGCCCCCATTGCCCCGCGGTCCTGTCCTCACAAACGCATAAAAACACACAGCATAGCATTCAATAGCTGCACCACCCAGGTTTAAGCAGTTAACATTTGCATATGATTTTAACGTACTAAATTCTACTTACTTCAATTCACATTCTACAATTTGCATCCTGTTTACCTCAAAATGCAAATTCAGAAAGCGAATTGGAATTTAAAAAGCAATCTCAGTTAAATTCTGAATGGCACAAAGCTGGGTTTGTATGTATTTAATATGTGTGTGTGTCATTTTTTATTTATTCCTAAAATGGCAAAGCTAGATCACTCCAGTTTTTAATGTCACATGATCCTTCAGAAATCATTATAATATGCTGATTTGGTGCTTAAGAAACATTTCTTATTATTATCAATGTTGAAAACAAGTGCTGATTTTTGTGGAAACTGTGATACATTGTTTAGGATTCTTTGATTAATAGAAAGTTAAAAAAAACAGCATTTATTTGGAAAAAATACTTTATTTACTGTCACTTTAGATCAATTTAATGCATTTAATCTGAATAAAAGTATTAACCCCCACCCCCTCCCCAAAAACCTTGAACTGACCACAAAATGTGAAAGGTAGTATAAACGTGAAAATTTGCACAGAATCCCTGAATGCATTTATTTGATGCTTCATTTATTCATATGAACTGACACGTTTCCTCTGCCGTTTCAGGCCCTTACTACAACCCACGGCCGAGGCAGCGTATCCCACGAGACCTTGCCATGTGCGTCACACCAAGCGGGCAGTTCTACTGCTCAATGTGTAACTCGGGTGCCAGCGAGGAAGCCGAGTTTCGTCTTCACCTGGAGAGCAAGCAGCACAAAAGCAGAGTGTCCGAGCAACGCTACCGTAGTGAGATGGAGAATCTGGGATACACTTAAGTGGATCCAATGAGTCATTCCCAGATCCTGAGGAAATAATCGTGCAATTCTGCTAAGTAGCCACTGCTGTTTTAAAATAGAATATGGCATTTTTTTAAAATATGTTTTTGTTATTCTAGAAGCAATTTATGAGCTTAAATTCGCACACACTGCAGAGAAAAAGTTGCTTTTGTGCCAGACTGAGAGGACCATTAATGGTGGCATTAAAAGTTTGAGGAAGCTTTATTTAATAAGTAATACAAGTTTGAAATGCCACAGATCTACGATCAACTGGTAAATAATGATTATTTCTAATTAGCATGAAAGTAGTAAATTCTTATGAGCAAGTACACAAATACAGTATTAGTGTATACTGCAGTGTTGTGGATTAGATACTTTCAATATAGACTTGTTTACATGTCTATCCTTTTTTATAATTTATTTACTTCTAATTACTAAAATGACCTCTGACATGCTTTGGAGAAGTCGTAAATGTAGGAAAAAAATCAGGTGGAGTTTTGTTTTCTTAGCTATTTTTTGATGCCTCAATAAGGGACAAATCTAGCAGCAATCAGTTTCCTAAACAAACAGAAGTGGCAATCCTACTCACCCTGAGCCGTAGATTCACTGTGTTTCTTCAGGAGCTACAGAACGCACACGTTCAGTTTAGAGGCAGCATTACTGGGAGAATCCACACCGGGGTCTCTGGCGTGCCTGCTGAATGTACTATGAAAGCGATGACAATAGATCTACCCCCGTCTGGCTTTGCACACGTTTACTAGATGTAGTGGGAGATTTTTAATCTGATGAACATCATTTGGTCTGTTTCGGGGTGTACATCTGATGTTGTTAACTAGCTTGCTTCAGTGTGAAATTATTTGGGTGATTGTTGTTTATTTTCATCTTGGATTATCCCCAAGGACTCTCTCTACACACACACGGAAGAAATTGAAAACATGGCTATTTTCAATAAGGTCTGTGCCCCTACCTCACAACCCTCTGACTTAGTAGTTTTCAAGTTGGCCTACCAAAGCTTATCTGAAAGAAATAACCAATGAATCCCTTAGCTTTATATCAGTATAAACTATAATTTATGTGATTTTGCCGCCAATTTAAAAAAAAACATGGAGTAGGAGCTGTTAGTCACCATGAAACGGAAGTAGCGATAGTCTTTCCTTCTCTATTGTGACGTATATCTGAAAATATCTGGGGTTGAACGTGAATTTGTCCATTGGGAATTGATTGGATGCACTGTAAACCCTAACGCTCAAATTAATTAATTAATTAGTTTAAGTCAAATAAACAAATTAACTTATGAGTATTATTTTACTTTTTAGTTCACAAAACTGAGACATTTTTAAGTAATCTAAATTGTTTCATTGGTTTGAGTTTTATGAACTTGTTTCTTTTCATTTAGACAAACTTAAATTTAATTGAAACTGGGCTGGGATTTCTTTTTTCCAGGAGAATAAATGCTAAAATTAAGTGTTATATAATGTTTTTGTTGCCAGATTAATGTTAATTGAAAGATTTATTGGTGTTTAATATTGTTATGCTAGTTTAGAAGAGTTTTTTTGTTTTGTTTTTTTACTATCATGGTGACAAGTGGAGCATGAGCTTAGTTTGTTAAATGTTTTTTTTTATTGGTGTACTCATTCAGCATGTGCTATGCTAATGCTATCAAAGCACTGTGTCACCAATTAGCCAGTTAAAGCTAGCCAAGTTTCCACTACTAAAAGTATTTAAATTGAGATTACATGATAATTTTAAGTTAAATGTATGAATTAGTTTACTCAAATATTTCAAGTTAAGAGCAATCAAAATGTATGAGTACAAAATAAAAATCTGCAAGTTCTGCTTACTTAAACTTCAAATGCTTAAATGTAACTGATTACCTCACATTTTTTGAGTTTTGCCAACTTATTCGGGTTTACAGTGTGGTTTGCTATCGGTCAATTTCATGTAACCGGTCACTCAGCCCTCGAACCAGTAAACACATCATCAGAGAAGCAAAAAGATGTGGCTGCAAGACGGAGAAGTTATTTAGATTAAAGATTACATAGAACATGAATTTAAAAAAAATGTATGTGCAGGAGATAAATCATTTATATTAAATACTGCAATATTCCACTAAAAACATAAGAATTGTCCGTTCTGATTTTATGGTGACTTTAAAAATGTTACATGCTTCATGTTTTTTTGTTCCTGGATGCATGCTTTTATGCATAAACATTCCCCTTCCCCTATTTCATCACTTAAAATGCTATAAATATTTTATCAAAGACATTTACAATATTAGAATACAGAAGAAGTGACCCAGTTTGCTATCAATAGTTCCTTAAATAAGCTATCACTTTTCAGAGTTGCAGTCCATTGTCACTAAATGTTTGCGATTGTAATACTTCTGATTTAGTATTAGTTCTGCATGAAATTATTGCTGCTTGTACATATTAAGAGGACGATTTCACTGCAAGAAAAGGACCATTTCACAACTGAATTGCACTTGTGATGATAAGTTCTTGACATGCTATATATTATTACAGAGACGTCTACTTTCATTCAAATCAAATGTTTACAGTGGGAATCATCACAGGGGACTTATGGGAGAGCTTGTCGGACTAATGGACTCAGTGGAGCCGTGAAGACATCTTAAATGTGCCTCGGAGTATAAAGCCTACTCAACTGTGATGTTGAACATTTCATGTTGTTCTGCTTTGAATATGTTTCCAGTAGGAGGGACTAACAGTCCTGCATAACGACTAATGTTTTGTGTATTCAAGTACTGAACATTTATGTCAAGCTCTTTTTATATAAATGTGGTTATTTGTTTCATATGTATATATTGATATAAAAAGATCACTTTGCATTTTAAACATGTTAAATGATAATTTAACATGTTCATGGTGCAGATTAATTCATAATATGCACCACATATCATCAATTTGATGGGAAAAACTGATTTTGTGGTTTTGCCACTTGCAGTGGATAAACACAGCAGAAAGGCGAGAGAGAGAATGGGATCAGAACATGATGCAAGTCAGACTAGAACCTGCATTATCCACATGAGCACTACAGCTGTAAAACTGCTGACCAGTGTTCTCTACTGGCAGTCATTGTATTTTCTCCCAGAGATTCACCAGAGGCAAGCCATATCCTGTTTTGTGTTTTGTGCAGTCAGGAAGTTGTGACCCTGGAAACGGACCGTCCCAAAGGACGCCAGCAGGGACACTGTAGGTTTTCCCCCAATGGAGAATCCCAACAGTCTATTCCCGTCAAGCCAATCACGATTTATTCTAATACCTCTGTTTTAATTTACACTGGTTTTGTTTTTTTGTTGTTGTTGTTTATATCAAGTCGTATTAATGTTTTCTAAAGGACTAGCAGACACATTTTATTTTGAGGTGCATCAAAATAAAATCGAGCTGCAGTGCCTTTTGAAGACATCTTATATAATGGTTGCCTTTTCATGCCCATTACCGGTCTGAGTGCAATACAGATGATGTGATGATATTTATCTAACCGTTTCCTTTTTTCCCTCGAGATGTATTAAACAGTGGTTCAATGTCTTGAATGTACAGTGCAGATGAAAGAACATTTTAACTTTATTGTAAAGAGTCATGGGACTCTTAATTTTGAACGCAATATAACGTATTAATAAAATATTTCATAAAAAAAATGGCCAGCATACTTTGTGTGTTTGTTTCAAATCAAGACAAAAATTTTTTTGTTTTTAATATTTTTTACAATTTTTTTATTTTTCTTTCTCGAAGAAATTTCAGCCATGCATGCCCCTGGCTGGATGTGGGTCCATGAAACTGGCTTTTTATAGATGTTTCAAGTCAATGCTGATAAATGAATGAAAATAAATGTGTAATAATTCAGATTAAAAACTTTAGATCACGGTTGTCCAACCCTGGTCCTGGAGGGCTACCACCCTGCAGATTTTAGCTCCAACCTGAATCAAACACACCTGAACCAGCTAATCATGGTGTTCAGGGCTGCCTGATAATTACAGACAGGTGTGTTGGAGGAACTGAAATCTGCAGGACGGTAGCCCTCCAGGAGCAGGGTTGAACACCCCTTTTTTTATTATTGTCCATGCTTCAAAAACACCTAATTGCTAATTAAAGGCACAATATGTAAGATTTTTGGATTAAAATATCCAAAAAAACACTAGAACAAGGTTATATATTTTGTTGACTTGTGTACATAATCCCACATTTTTCCAAGAATCTTTAAATCCAGAGAAATAAGCAATTTTAACCAGGACACGGACCGTGTCCATGCGTCGCCTATCAATGACATCATATCCGCGTTACCCTTGATTTCCGGTTTAATTTTGTAGAAACCATGGAAACACCAAACATGCTTTAATATATGTGTTATTAGACAGGTGAGCAACTGTTTGGAGACATTTATAGACAGAAAACTACTTGTTGTACAGTAATACAGCATTTTCTCCATCATACAATATGTTTTAAAATTAATTGCATGCCATTTAGCAACACAAGCCATCCAGAATTTATTCATATAATATTCTAATATCGAGCTAGCTTACTGCAGTGCAACAAGTGTCTCCAGCAGGCGCAGAGCGTTACAGAGTAACGTTGTAACATAATTTTCAACACACTTAAATGTATCTAATATGATAAAACATCAGCGCTGAGTTACCCCACATACGCATGAGTGGAAGAAGCAGAAGCGGCGACTGCGGCATGAGCCGTTTGTCACGCTCGTCTCTCATTAGTAATCACTTCAGCGACCTCGTTCTGCTCCCACAGCACTCTGCTCTGCTTCATACTACAGTAACATTAATAATCTGAATGAATATGATTTCTGTCCGCATCCTGTCCCGATTCTCTTCCGTCGGCTGTGGGGTGAAGTCTAAAACTCCCAGGATTGTGCTCAATCTCAGCGTCGTCAAGCTACGCATTTGTTTTGAGTAAGTGACTTCTAGCAGCGAAAAATTAAATAGTGTTCCTTCAACAGTTAGTAAGGTAGCTGTTCAGTTTAGGTAGGATTAAGGGATGTCGAATATGGTAATACAGCCAATATCCCCGTAATATGCATGCTAATAAGCAACTTGCATATACTGAATTGTGCATGTTTCAGAAAGTTGCATTTTCCCCCTATTGTATCTATTTAACCATAGATTTTAAACGTTAAAAGACTTTCCTTATGTACTTTTTATAATGTGTGACATTTCATTTTGCATAACCAAAGCCATAAATCCGCACCTTACATACAACTATTATTTGTGCTGCTTTGTAACCAGTCATTTGAAATGCAAATCTAAATGACTTCTCATCAAACAAACTCCAATAACCCATCCTTCACTCCAATGTTTCGTTTCAACACAACATGTTTTCTCCTCTCGAATAATGACATTTGTAGGCGCTCAGTTGTTTGCTCACCCCACCCATAAGTCTGTGTATTGCAGTCACGCTGAAATGAGTGGGATGCATTGTACAGGGCCAAGTCAACTGACAAACTTGTGTCCTGTTTTTTTATGGACTGCATGGCTGAGGCCCTGCGGGAGAAATGACAGCTGGAACAGGGAACAGTAAGGCTGGGAATTCCAGTGGCATCAGCTGAGATGAACAGATGTGCTGGGCTTTGATTCTAATGAAAGTGTTTTTTCTTCATGATCACTGTTGTCAGTTCTTTCACAAAGGTTAAAGCTAATGTGCATAATTTTTTAAGACCCCCTGTGGTGAAAATCTTGTTTATATGTGTGTGGTGTTTTTAATATGCTTTGAGACAAACCATGTGCAAAGTCATAAGTCAACACCCTTGCTGAGTATTTTCTCCTTAAAACTGCAGTGAACCAAAGACAGGTTTGTAATCGCTGGTGAACACACTACTTTGTAACCAGTCAGGTCAACATGCGGGAGGGCTTTAGCATAGCATTAATTATGCTGTGAAGCAGCAGAGTTTCAAGAGAAGCCAGGTTATCCAGGTATATTTTTCTGTTGATATAAAAAAATGAGTATGGTATATAACAGCGGGTGAATTAAGTATATGATGTATATTATGATGTTATAATGAACTACACCGATCAGGCATAACATTATGTCCTGTAAGTTGCGAGGGGGCCTCCATGGATCAGACTTGTTTGTCCAGCACATCCCACAGATGCTCGATTGGATTGAGATCTGGGGAATTTGGAGGCCAAGTCAACAAGTCAAACTCGTTGTGCTCGTCAAAAATTTTTTGCTTTGTGGCAGGCGCATTATCCTGCTGAAAGAGGCCACAGCCACCAGGAAATATCGTTTCCAACAAAGGCTGTACATGGTCTGCAACAATGCTTAGGTAGGTGGTATGTGTCAAAGTAACATCCACATGGATGGCAGGACACAAGGTTTCCCAGCAGAACATTGCCCAAAGCATCACACTGCCTCCGCTGGCTTGCCTTCTTCCCATAGTGCATCCTGGTGCCATGTGTTCCCCAGGTAAGCAACACACATGCACCTGGCCATCCACGTGATGTAAAAGAAAACATGATTAATCAGACCAGGACACCTTCTTCCTCTGTGGTCCAGTTCTGATGCTCACGTACCCACTGTTGGCGCTTTCGGCAGTGGACAGGGGTCAGCATGAGCACCCTGACTGGTCTGCCGCTATGCAGCCCCATACACAACAAACTGAGATGCACTGTGTATTCTGACACCTTTCTTTCAGAACCAGCATTAACCTCTTGAGCAATTTGAACTACAGTAGCTTGTCTGTTTGATCAAACCATACGGACCAGCCTTCTCTCCACACATGCATCAATGAGCCTTGGCCGCCCATGACCCTGTGGCCGGTTCACCACTGTTCCTTCCTTGGACTACTTTTGATAGACACTGACCACTGCAGACCGGGAACACCCACAAGAGCTGCAGTTTTGGAGATACTCTGACCCAGTCGTCTAGCCATCACAGTTTGGCCCTTGTGAAACTCACTCAAATCCTTACGCTTGCCCATTTTACCTGCTTCTAACACATCAACTTTAAGGACTTTATATCCCACCCACTAACAGGTGCTGTAATGGAGAGTTAATCAGTGTAATTCACTTCACCTGTCATAAAGTAAGACTGAATTAACATCTTTTGTTGATCCTGGAACAACATTCCTGTCCAAAAACATAGTCCTGACCCTACTCATAACTTATTCCTAAAATCAGCGGGAAATTAAGGTGAATAAAAATGGTGTTGAAGCCCCTAATGCTCGTAAATGTAGACATTAAATATAAACCTATCCCTCAAATCTGATTGGAATGTTGTTCCAGGATCAACAAGGATTCAGGATTCATGTTGTACTTGGTGAAATCCCTTTCACCGAGCATAGGAGACTTTAAAAACATTTACAAATTATACTGACACTAAGCTTTTGAACAGTAGTGTAGCTATTTGTTGCTTTTAGTTCTGATTTCTGCAGCTTTAGGTCCCTCATTCTGTCTGTTATTGGACCCATGATTTCCTAACCAATAGGAAACAGTGTTCTCTCTCTCATGCTCTATCGAGAGGATGAGCCATCTGAAATATGTGTCCTATAATAGCAGGTATAGTAACAACTAAAAAATATTTTACGATTTTTTTATTTTATTTTATATTAAATGACTTTCTTAACACACATTAACCTTGCACCTAAAAGATTATGGCTATACTCATGTGGTATACATCTATATTATCCATTGTTAATCTATTAGATGCAACAGACCCCCAATTATATACATATTTAAAGACCAAATAAAAAAAATGTGAAAAATATATTATAAATATGTGTAAAAATATTGTTTCTACATTATATTATGTTTCGTTAAGTGTTTATTTATTAATTTATTTTTAGTTTTCTCTAAACATTTCCTACTGCAGAAACATCTCTTATGACATCAGTCTAAGCAAGTCAACATGCTCTCATACTACAACTTCCAGTAAGTTCATCACTAATCAACAACGGAGTCACTGAGGAATGACATCGCTGTGTGAGAGAGGAGAGATATTTCCACTCAACACAGAGCCAAAAGCATTTGGCACTTCACACTGAAAGACAATTTTTTGTTCTGCAGTCAACAACACCGCCCAAAAAAACATTACCCTTACACTAACCCTACCCTAAACCTGCCCTTCACATAAATCATTCATTTTTACATTAAAAAAGAATAAAAATAAATACTCATGGGGACCTCAATTTAGGTTTTCACGGTGACACACGGTGACACCATGAGGACAGAAAAGCATGTGTACACACACACACACACACACACACACACACACACACACACACACACACACACACATTTATAAGCCTTTTGTAGGTGATCTAAGGTTTTACTTTTTATGGGGACATTTGGTCCCCACAATGTAATATAAACGAGGACACACACACACACACACACACACACACGCTCAGTCAAAATTCTGAGGTAATGGCGCCATCTAGCTGCATTATCGATGCATTATTTCTGTCTTTCAGGTTCCCTAGTGTTTTGCTGTATAATATAATATAACCATCGCTAGGTTACTTGGAAACAATTTAAGCAATATCACACACGAGGTCCTGTTAATATTCAGTTCTACGGCTCTAGAGTGATATTGATTTCTTGATGTTGAAGTTCTTGAAACAAGTAATTAATATTGAGTAACTTACGTTTCAGACTAAATGGGCCACTTAGTTTGGGCGTATGTTTCTTGTTTTCGCCAAGTAAAATAACTCCTTCCAAAGAAACCAAAAGCCCAGTAGCAGTATTGACATTAAGTGACATGGCATCAGACGCACACACCCGGTGGCACTTCCGGTTCTCATCGGCATGTGTCAGTGGATAGTGACTTGTGTCAGTGGATAATGACATGTGCCATTGGCTTCCGTGCGTCTGACACATGCCACTATCCACTGACACATGCCACTATCCACTGACACATGCCACTATCCACTGACACATGTCACTATCCACTGACACATGCCACTATCCACTGACACATGCCACTATCCACTGACACATGTCACTATCCACTGACACATGCCACTATCCACTGACACATGTCACTATCCACTGACACATGTCACTATCCACTGACACATGTGTCACTATCCACTGACACATGCCACTATCCACTGACACATGTCACTATCCACTGACACATGCCACTATCCACTGACACATGCCACTATCCACTGACATGTCACTATCCACTGACACATGTCACTATCCACTGACACATGTCACTATCCACTGACACATGCCACTATCCACTGACACATGCCACTATCCACTGACACATGTCACTATCCACTGACACATGCCACTATCCACTGACACATGTCACTATCCACTGACACATGTCACTATCCACTGACACATGCCACTATTCACTGACACATGCCACTATTCACTGACACATGCCACTATCCACTGACACAAGCCACTATTCACTGACACATGCCACTATTCACTGACACATGCCACTATCCACTGACACATGCCACTATTCACTGACACATGCCACATGCCACTATCCACTGACACATGCCACTATCCACTGACACAAGCCACTATCCACTGTCACATGCCACTATCCACTGACACATCCCACTATCCACTGACACATGGCACTATCCACGGACACATGGCACTATCCACTGACACATGCCACTATCCACTGACACATGCCACTATTCACTGACACATGCCACTATCCACTGACACATCCCACTATCCACTGACACATGGCACTATCCACTGACACATGGCACTATCCACTGACACATGCCACTATTCACTGACACATGCCACTATCCACTGACACATGCCACTATCCACTGACACATGCCACTATTCACTGACACAAGCCACTATTCACTGACACAAGCCACTATTCACTGACACAAGCCACTATTCACTGACACATGCCACTATCCACTGACACATGCCACTATCCACTGACACATGCCACTATTCACTGACACAAGCCACTATTCACTGACACATGCCACTATCCACTGACACATGTCACTATCCACTGACACAAGTTTCACTGACACATGCCACTATCCACTGACACATGTCACTATCCACTGACACAAGTTTCACTGACACATGCCACTATCACATGCCACTATCCACTGACACATGCCACTATCCACTGACACATGCCACTATCCACTGACACATGCCACTATCCACTGACACATGCCACATGCCACTATCCACTGACTCATGCCACTATCCACTGACACATGCCACATGCCACTATCCACTGACACATGCCACTATCCACTGACACATGCCACTATCCACTGACACATGCCACTATCCACTGACACATGTCACTATCCACTGACACAAGTTTCACTGACACATGCCACTATCCACTGACACATGTCACTATCCACTGACACATGCCACTATCCACTGACACATGTCACTATCCACTGACACAAGTTTCACTGACACATGCCACTATCCACTGACACATGTCAATATCCACTGACACATGCCACTATCCACTGACACATGTCACTATCCACTGACACATGTCACTATCCACTGACACAAGTTTCACTGACACATGCCACTATCACATGCCACTATCCACTGACACATGCCACTATCCACTGACACATGCCACTATCAACTGACACATGCCACTATCCACTGACATAAGTTTCAGTGACACATGCCAGTATCCACTGACACATGCCACTATCCACTGACACATGCCACTATCCACTGACACATGCCACTATCCACTGCCACATGCCACTATCCACTGCCACATGCCACTATCCACTGACACATACCACTATCCACTGACACATGCCACTATCCACTGACACATGCCACTATTCACTGACACATGCCACTATCCACTGACACATGCCACTATCCACTGACACATGCCACTATCCACTGACACATGCCACTATCCACTGACACATGCCACTATTCACTGACACATGCCACTATTCACTGACACATGCCACTATCCACTGACACATGCCACTATCCACTGACACATGTCACTATCCACTGACACATCCCACTATCCACTGACACATGGCACCTATCCACTGACACATGCCACTATCCACTGACACATGCCACTATTCACTGACACATGCCACTATCCACTGACACATGCCACTATCCACTGCCACATGCCACTATCCACTGACACATGCCACTATCCACTGACACATGCCACTATTCACTGACACATGCCACTATTCCACTGACACATGCCACTATCCACTGACACATGCCACTATCCACTGACACATGCCACTATCCACTGACACATGCCACTATCCACTGACACATGCCACTATTCCACTGACACATGCCACTATCCACTGACACATGCCACTATTCACTGACACATGCCACTATCCACTGACACATGCCACTATCCACTGACACATGCCACTATCCACTGACACATGCCACTATCCACTGACACACTATCCACTTACACATGCCACTATCCACTGACACATGTCACTATCCACTGACACATCCCACTATCCACTGACACATGCCACTATCCACTGACACATGCCACTATCAACTGACACATGCCACTATTCACTGACATAAGTTTCAGTGACACATGCCACTATCAACTGACACATGCCACTATTCACTGACATAAGTTTCACTGACACATGTCACTATCCACTGCCACATGCCACTATCCACTGACACATGCCACTATCCACTGCCACATGCCACTATCCACTGACACATGCCACTATCCACTGACACATGCCACTATTCACTGACGCATGCCACTATCCACTGACACATGCCACTATCCACTGACACATGTCACTATCCACTGACACATGTCACTATCCACTGACACATGCCACATGCCACTATCCACTGACACATGCCACTATTCACTGACACATGCCACTATCCACTGCCACATGCCACTATCCACTGCCACATGCCACTATCCACTGCCACATGCCACTATCCACTGACACATGCCACTATTCACTGACGCATGCCACTATCCACTGACACATGCCACTATCCACTGACACATGTCACTATCCACTGACACATGTCACTATCCACTGACACATGCCACATGCCACTATCCACTGACACATGCCACTATTCACTGACATAAGTTTCAGTGACACATGCCACTATCAACTGACACATGCCACATGCCACTATCCACTGACACATGCCACTATCCAGACACAAGTTTCAGTTACACATGCCACTATCCAGACACAAGTTTCAGTTACATATGCCACTATCCAGACACAAGTTTCAGTTACACATGCCACTATCCACTGACACATGCCACATGCCACTATCCACTGACACATGCCACTATCCAGACACAAGTTTCAGTTACACATGCCACTATCCACTGACACATGCCATACTATCCACTGACACATGCCACTATCCAGACACAAGTTTCAGTTACACATGCTACTATCCACTGACACATGCCACTATCCACTGACACAAGTTTCATGTGTCATTCATGCCACTATCCACGCTATCTGCCATGGTATGACGTTCAGGCAACTCCAGAAGGAATGCATTCACATTTGTGTTTATTATAGCCTAATTCCATAAAATTAGTTGTGAAATAGTAAAGCCATAGATAAGTAGGTATAGCCTAAGTATGCAAATAAATTAGTAATCGGAGTCTGATATTAATATAAATAATTAGTAAATAATTTATACAACATACTTTATGTATAAATAACATTTTATATGTATTTTAAATCAGATAAAGTATTTACAAATTAGCCTTTATAAATCAGACTCTGGATACTGTTTTTGTTACCGTCTAACTCGCAAATCAAAGAACAGATACACCACCCGTTGATGTTCTTCAACTGTCGTAAGTTATGGTGTATCTTTGCTCTGGCTAATGTGTATACTGACACCTATAGGAGAGCGTGCAGCATGACACAAAATTAAAGGTTTACAGTAACGGATGCGACTGTTAATGCGGTATTTGTAGTGACTTGTGATAAATGGTTTGTTTGTGTTTTATAGGACGTGCAGTTTGCGTGATAAACAACATTGGCATTACATATTACATTCAGTGGCACGTGCCACTCAGATACTGATTGTCACAAACTGACACATTTTAATATCTTTAACACCTTAGATTATTATTTATTTAAGAAAAAGAAAAAAGTCAAAATAGGACATTTAGTTTGGCTTTTGTGGCAGATAGACATCAGTAGAAGCTCATGTCACAACAATACAGCGACATGTTCCGCGACCAGTGTCGGTGTTTCGCGACAGTGTCAGTGACACAAGTCAATATCCACTGACACATGCCAATGAGAACCGGAAGTGCCACCGGGTATGTCACTAGGCATAGAGACATGTGCCATTGGCTTCCGTGCGTCAGATGCCATGTACCGCCTCTCCAAAAGCTTCAAGTCTGTCAATCAACGCGTAGATGAAAACCCGGTCTGGAGTACCAAATAAAAGCGGCGCGAAAGAGATTCCCCTCCGCCACTCAAAGCGTTCTACAATTATACAATCCTCTCTCGATCCATTTCATGTTTTCTATTTTAAGTCAATCACCAAGGGTTTGTTCTTGCTTGCATTGAAGAACGCAAGATATTGTTTTTGGTTATCGTAAAGTTAATTCGACTAAAAAAGGGGCTATTATCCTTTGAGATGGAATAATTGAAAAGAGAGAGAGAGAGAGAGAAAAAAATACTTCGGCTTAAAAAGTGGCTTATTTTAAGGCTTTTACATATCAGTGTCATAAGATATTACAACATATGAAATCACCACAAAAAGTTTATTCAAGGAGATACAATTCAAACACACAAACACAGATTGTATTTTCAATGGTTCCAAAAAAAAAATCCATGTAATTTGACATAAAATAGATTATTTACCAATGAAATACAATATTTGCCTTTTTGTTAGCACAAGTCAACATGGTGTAGCAATACGAATTCAATTAATTAAAATCTGTGATATTTACTATTGATTCATTATTATATCAAAACACATCTTTATACATTTAGTATGATACTGGCACTAAATCATAATACTCCAGAAAATCTCATTCATATAGTCTAGATCGGTTTCAAATGTACAGTAATTATCACAGCACACCTTGGATATGGTTTGAGGCAACAATTTAGTGGATCTAAACATGGTTTACTGGGGGGAAGGAATTACAGATAACTGGACAGACATTATAATTTTTTACTATAATTTACTCCTAGGAAATATGGACATTTATATTAATGAATTGCTGTAGAACATGTTTAACATTATAAATACAATTACTGCGATTTTAATTTGGTTCCCGAATTTGTTAATGTAACAAACAGCTTGTTTTTTTCTCACAAGCACTTAAATTGCAGTTAAAATCACTGTTGGAAAGTCAGGATATTCTGCAAAATTACTCTGAATAAAATTGACATTATGTAAAAATATCTGTCTTAACTGTCAGTTGATTTAAAATAACTAGCACTTGAATCAATAATAAGTGTCTGATTTAAAAAGTCAGGTGAAAAAGGTCAATATTTATGTCTTAAACTCTTAAAGCATATAAAAAAATAAGATAAATAAAGATGCTGTCATTAGAGGGAGTTGAAGTAAATAGAATTCTTTGACACAACGAGTGTTTTTCTCTGATTTGTATGTACACACACACAAACAAAAATTTTGTCATCCATCCCTCAAAATAACAGAGAGATTACCTTTTAGATTTGACAAAACGTGAGCACAAATATTGGAGGAGCAGCAAAATAACATACCTGCAGATCCCATAGGTATAACTGACATTTCTGTAGATATATGTAGATGTGCCGTGACACATCTACGTTCTTTTCAGCCACAGTATTTAATGTAACATCCATCTGGAACACATATTTCCCAAACCCCATAAGTGCAAACAAAATCTCCCAGGTTCTGTGTATCTCATGCCATGTAAACTGATAATGGCTGTTTCAAAACATAGAGTGAGACACCACATACTATATACAACCAGTAGATATCTTACACATCAACTGATTCCAGGATTACAAGACAGATCAGAACTTGACAAGGAGCCAATCTGAAGGCAGTGTTGACCTTTTAATGCTAGTCCCAGGGTTGGATCAGGGACATAGGTGTAGTTAATGGTGAGAAGGCGTGGTTGTAGGTCAGAGGTGAGGCGGGACGGTCTGTAGGGCATCCTCGGCAGTACGGTGCACATTAACGTTCTAAGAAAAAAACAAAATGACAGACTATTACATGGTTGGGTTTTCAAAATCTACCTGTTATCTTGAAACATGTAACATTAGACTGGTACTGGTATATATATATATATATATATATATATATATATATATATATATATATATATATATATATATATATATATATATATATATATATATATATATATATATATATATATATATATATATATATATATATAATGGGACAAAGGTCATGGAACAAAAGGTGAGGTGATATAAAATTATAACAAACATTTGAAATGATCAGCTCAATATCTCCTACTTGACACTGCCCGGTCTAAGTCCACTGACATAAACCACATTGCTGCCCTTTACCACAGTAATACGGTATCTGCCATGTTCATGTTATCATTTTGTGGTAGTTTATTTGGAGGAAATTTTGCAGTGTAGTGCAGTTGTGTCAGAATTTGTTCTGTCTTTGTTCTTTAATGACAGACAGAATTGTGAGTGAATGTAAAGAGAGACAGGATTTCACTATTTAAATACATTTTATTAGCATCGCAAATAGACATTACAGTAGAGATTTTTCCTCCTCCTCAGTTACCAGACGAGAACAGTTTCACATCATAACATTCCTTAGTGTTTCAAATAATTGAAAAAATGACTAAACTAGTTTATAAAATCTAAAATGTCTTTCTTCCGAGAGCACACTAAGGCTCTGCTAGCTACAAAACGCCATCCTTCTTATATACACAATACACATTCCTGAATTATGAAGTGATGAATAATTAGTAATAAGACAATGTAAAATGACTGCTAAAACCCAACCTAATTTACAAATGCATTAATTTGCATGTGCACAATAAATAGATTCCGCATGCTACTGGAGTGACTGGTGTTCTTTCATAGCAGCAGTTACATTCATGTGCAGCAGGAACTGAAAAACTTCAGTGTGCATTTATGATAAAGTGCAGCTTAGTATTAACACGTCAATGAACAGAGGAACACAAACTGGATTAATTCATTTAAAAAAAGTTAATTCTGTGCATAATTATCTCTGAGTTGTAGTTCAAAAGCCATTTAATGAGCTGTAAAAATGGCCACTGCTTTTAGGAAATGCAGTAGATTCATTTTAGAATGTTTACAATCCTAAAAAAAAAAAAAGGGAATGGGGGAGGGACAATGGTGCGTGAGGAACAAGGAACTGTCATTGATGATCTGGCACTGTTAACAAAGCCTCTTCTGCCTGCCGTGACACATCTACGTTCTGTTTGAAGCAAACACAGGGAATGACGTCACGTTAATAGATGAGGTGAGTGGGTGGCGACGATGTAACAACCACACACATATCAAGAGGAAATCAAGGAGCTTCTGCTCATAAATCAATCAATAAAACAGCAGTATAAAGTATGGAAGCTTGTCTCAGCCACAAAATAAAAAAGGTAATTTTTTTATCTCACAATTTAGACTTTTTCCCCCCGCAATTGCCAGTTTATATATCACAGTTCTGAGAAAAAAAGTCAGAATTGTGAGATTATTGATAAAAATCAAATGTGAGAACTATATTAAGGTATGAAGTCCGAACTGCGAGATACAAACTCACAATTGCAAAGAAAAAAAATTTGTGGGATATAAACTAGAAAATTCTGAGGAAAAAAGTCATAATTGCAAAATATAAACACACAACTAAGAGAAAAAACTAGCAAATTCAGAGAAAAAGTTGTGAGATAAACATACAACTATGTAAAAAAGTCAGAATTATGAAATAATTGCGAAAAAAGAGAGAACGGCGAGCTATAAAGTCCGAAATGCAAGATGTAGACTCTTCAAAATCTTTAGACTTTTTTTGTCGCAATTGCAAGTTTATATCTTGTAATTCAATGTTTTTTTCTTATAATTGTGAGATATAAATTTGCAATTGCAAGAGAAAAAATGTGAATGCCTTTTTATGTTTTATTCCGTGGCTAACAAACTGCTACAGTGCAAACTAATGTGTTTCACCATCAATGAGCTCAAGACCACATCTATCATGCAACGGCTGAGGCTCGGGAGACCACAAAGCTTAATCACTTTATTATACACAAGAGCTCTCAAGCATGACTACAGACTGACTGCACACTTTCCCTTAAGCCATAACAGATGGGGAGGCTTTTTAACAACCTAAGTGACTGCATTTATGAGTCTTACCGTCGGCCTATCTCTGTGTGTATTCACAGCTTCTACTTTCAAACAGACTGACTCCACCTTACAACCTGGAGACACAGGATGATTCACAATCAGGACTTGAAAAGCATTATTTAAAGTATAATGTCCAGGTTAGATGAGAAAGGTTTCCTGTCTTACCATAAGCCACTGGCGTTAACTTCAGTACTGTGTGTAGAGGGCATTTCAGATAAGGCAGTTCCTCTGCAGGAGATGGAAAAACACAGCAAACAAGTAGACTTTAGATACTTTTACTCATCACATCAGTGCAATTCTGTGCAAGTGAACTGTGATTAAAGCCCTGTCTCAAATGGCACCCTAAACCCTCACGGTCTTCCTCGGAGTCCGCACTTTCACGACGTAATGCCGCTTTGACTGCTGGGTATACGCACACACAGCGGCCATTGTAAGTCCACAAGCCCGAAAGTGCACATGAAGTGAGCCATTCGGGACAGGGCCTAAGTGTGTCTCTTCATGAGTTGTGTCATGGTGGTCATCACCTGCAGTCTTGTCCAGAAAGTAGGCCAGCAGGCATCTCATGACTGCTTGATGACAGATGACCAGGACGTTTTCCTGCCGCTCTAACTCCATGATCACAGGTTCCAGGCGCTGGACCAAGTCTTCATAGGACTGTGAGGAGAAAGCTGGATTAGAAACCTGGTTCCACTTATGATGTAATGATCACACCCATATAACACATGTGGCTGGACAAAATTGGGAGTTGACGTGAAACCTCAAGTGACAGAAGAGAACATGTTATACTCAAATAAAATTGCATTAACTTATATTAGTATTTCTACTGTAAAAAGTCCATGTCACACAGCTGAACGTGAGCTCTTAACGTGAACCGAAAAAATTTAAAACTGATATAATATGATATTAAAATTGATGTTATCAATCAACCAAGCAGATAAATCAACCATTGACTACCATAGTAGGGGAAAATACTATGGTAGTGAATGGTTGCTCTATCTGCTTTGTTACAAACATTCTTCAAAATATCTTCTTTTGTGTTCAGCAGAACAAAGAAACTCATACAGGTTTGGAACAACTTGGACAGAATTTTTGGGTGAACTATCCCTTTAACCTTACAGCACTGAAATAAATACACACATAAACATGTGACGAGGACCTTGCACCCAGTCTTTATCTAATATAGTGAGAACAGTGTGGTGCTTTAATGCTCTCTGAGTAAACAGGTTTGAGATATTGATCTAAATGAGAACTGCTTGCTCTGAAGAACAAACGCTCACAGCCTGGCAAATGAGAGGAGAGGAGGTGTATGTGCGGCTTCAGGGTAATCGTGTGTGATATGCTCAATCAAAGCAATAACAGCTCACAAAACACATGAAATAACATCAATTAGGCACCTTGGGAACAACCTCAATACAACCTAAAAAACAGGCTTGTTTACTCCATTTGGAAGTATTTGGCCATGAGTAATAGAGAGCCTAGCAACCATAAACATGTATTTGGTGAGTGTTTGTGTAAGAAAAAGATATTTGTCGCCAAAGGGACATAAAAGAGCAATACAAACACTGAATGATAAAATATGAAAGCTAAAATACATCTCGCTGTGATGTATATGGTCATCAACCCCCTGTGATTTAACTGATTAAAAGAAAACTGATTTCATGTTAACTGACCTCTCCTTTGGGATAGCGATAACGATATTTGTCCTGATCCCGTAATGCAAACTCCAGAGGAAACTTCAGCTGGATCTCCTCATACATGAGCTCCTCGCAAACGCCCTAAACACAGACACACAAACACACACAGAGTGAATTAAAGAACTAGCGCTGATGAAGGCAAATTATGTTGTCGCCTTGCAATAGGGCAAAAAAGCTGAGCTTGAACACACCAAAAGGACTACAGCCGAGTGTCAGCTAGCACTTGCTCTGCGTCTGACTGAAAAACCAAGTCTGTCAAAGATCAAAAGCGGTCCGACATTGCCGACAGCCTATAGTCGGCTTGGTGTGTCCCTGGCTTAAACAAAATGTTCCCTTATTATTGGGATATTGCATTAACATTCATCAACAAGATACTTACAGCATCTATCTCATTAAGAGCTTTCCACTGTTCGTATGGTACACCCACAGCTTCTGCCGTCTGTATGGTCCTCTTCATCTGACTCGTCCACACCTTCAAATCACAGATATTCTGCGACTGGATAAACTGGCCCAAAGCATCAGCAAACTAAGAGGGAATGTAAAAAGACAGGTTTTAATTGCTAACTAACCCAGAAGCACAAAAACAGTCATAGGTAACACTCTTTAACCCTTTACACTTTTACCTTTATTCGTTAAATACTTCATTAATAAATACTGTAACAAATGTTTTGATCATTGTTAGTTAATATTAGTTAATGCATTTACTAAATAAACTAATGGAATCATATTGTAAAGTGTTACCCAGTCATTCTTTGACAAGATTTCAGATACCATCGGATTAATTTTTAACAGTATAACTTCAGTTGGACTGATAATTACTTGCATGTTATGGCCAATAACTGATAAATGGCTGATATTAAATTTGTTACTGTTGATACTGTTTTGTCGAGTCAAGTAAAGTCACCTTTATTTTGATAGCGCTTTATTCAATACAGATTGTTTCAAAGCAGTGTTACGGGATACACAGGAAAATAATCATTCAAAATGCAAATAGGGTTCAATTCAGCTGTAAAGCAGCTCTAAAAGAAAACCGTAGGTTGTCTAAATAAATCAAATCAATCATTTGAACTGCTACAAGTGTTGAATTAATAATTTGCATTTGAATATTAAATTAATGTCTAATATTTATCAATATCTAACACTAAAGTTTTGGGTCAGTAAAATTGATTTTGAAAGAAGATTCTTATGCTCACCAAGGCTGCATTTATTTGATCAAAAATACAGTAAAAACAGCAACATTGTGAATTATTAGAATTTAAAATACCAGTTTTCTATTTTCATATATTTTAAAATGTAATTCTGATGGAAAGCTGAACACAATCCCTCATAAATCATTCTAATATGCTGATTTGCTGCTCAAGAAACATTCTGAAAACAGTTGTGCTGCTTAATATTTTTGTGGAAATCATGATATATTTTTCTTATTCTTTGAAGAATACAAATATAAAAAGAACTGCATTTATCAAACATTATAAATGTCATTACTGTGACGTGATCAATTTAATGTATTCTTGCTGAATCAAAGTAAAGTATTAACTAAAAATGAACTTGTTTAACTTAAAAAACTTTTGAATAATATTCTGTCCTGATTTCATCACTCTCACATGGTATTTCAAGACCGTCAAGCCTCAAGCTATTTTTCTGCTTGTTAGTTACGCTAAAAACGATGACTCTGTGTAAATGGGCCTTAACAGCGTACCTGCTTTCCCCTTGCCGAAAGGCCTGAATCTCCTCCTATACGACCTTTGACATTCAGATCACTCTCTCCATGTCGGCACAAGTAGATGGAACGGGGTGTGATGTGGATGTTCATGAGGTAGTAAACTATTCGGCTCTGTATGTGGTCCTGGACCCGGTTCACCAGGTACCGCCTTCCCACATCAATGATCTTTATGAACGAAAGGTCCCTGAACACACCAGAACAGTAAATTCATGTATTCAAGATAGATAGGAATAATTTCAACAGCACCAAAATGCCATTTACCTGTCCAGTTCCTCATCCAGGGGCTGGTAGGAGTTTTCATAACATTTTATCCTCTTCATAAAGTCTGCCACAGCCTCTTCTGTGTCACAGTGCGTATAGTCTGGACTGCCCAACTTCACTTGCTGAAAACAAACACCACAAATTTAGCCCCAAAACAAAGGTGAGATAAAGATATTGAAAATATTCTGCATTTCTGAGACTTACTACAATGTTCTCTGCAATAACATCAGGGTCTTCACACACAGATTCTACAAAGAAAACCTGAGGGGTGTGTGTGAAAAGAGTGTTTTACAACAGCTGAAGTGAGAAACACATGACATAAACATCGTAGATGAACTATTTCCCATTTCCAGCACCTTGAAACCGTTCTGCTCTGCAAATCTGATGATTGTTTCCCTCCTTTCTCTTGTAGTGTTTGTGGCATCAAAAACCTGAGGATTGTAAAGCAGAAAGAGTAAATGCATAAAACAGAAACAAAGAAATGAAGATAAACATGGCCAGAGGTTAAACTGGAGCTAAAGAGAGACAATAGTTGTGTCCCAAATTACGCACTATACACTATGCAGTTAACTCAACAATTTTCTAATTTTGTCATTCAACATCTGATTGACACACTAAATGTTTCAGTTAAAGAGGGGGTCTAATGCTATTTCATGCATTCTGACTAATCAACGAGCTTCAATCGGGTTACGGAAGCCGTCAGCAGCGCTGTCATTTTGTTTTTAGACCATGAAAATCAACAATGTCACTAAAGAAGGGTGTTTTTGGTTGTGAGGAAAAAATAACCTTGTTCAGCTTCCCAAATAACCCAGCGTTAAGCGTTAATTGGATGCAGTTTGTTTTTCCGGGTTTAACGGCGTACTGCAAGTGTGTTTGTTTGTTCCCGGTCATGAGTCGAAACCACGGGCGGTGAGTGAAACTGCATCAAATGTCTGTGTTTTGATGGCAATCAGCGTGTAAGTGCACAACACAAGTGTATAGTGAATCGAAAGTTATCCAGGGATAATGTCATGCTGTATTGTGTGTGTCATAGGTGTGTGTGTGTGTGTGTGAACAAACACTACTCTGAATATTTTTTAGTGTGAACACTACTCACACTATTTACACGGCATAGAATAGTGAGCAAATTGGTATGCTCCTAATATACTAGGCAAATGGATGCATGCCATTTGAAAGTGGTGTTTCCATTTCAAAACCCTTTCCGCCCACACTGATTTTACGAAAGCTTCTCATCCACACGGAAACATCGGAAGACAATTAAATGATCTTACACCTCACTGAGATGACAACAAAGGCCTGACAAAGTTCTCTGGCTATTCTTCTGCCACGATCACTTTATTAGCAAAATATCTGAGCACTTACTGGTGCATTCAGGTCGCACTCAATTGCCGTTCCCGGCCCTCACATTTTGATGCAGGATAATAACTGCAAGTACATTTTCTGTCTTTGCAGAAACGTAATATGTAGATTGTAATATGTAGATTGTACAAAGTAACATGTGTCTTCAGCAACACTGTGAAAGTGAGGCACATACCACCATTTACCAGACAACAAAAATGCAGTGCATGCTAAGAATAAACAGAACGATATGGTCCAATGGTGTGGACGCCAATATAGTTAGCGTTATCGTTCTTGGTGTGAATGGGCCTTTAATGTGGATGAAGGCCTGAACTTAGAGAACAATATGAATGTTAAAATGTATCCAGATTACTGTTAATGTAGCCTAGACAACTTTGAAATTCTCTATTCAATTCGATGTGTTCAAATTATGCTTTTCTTACCGCTACGTGGCCGCCTTCATCTGTGAGGAACTGCCGTACGTCATTGAGAGCTGCCAGTGCACACTGCCTAAAAGAGACAAGAAATCACATGAGCTTCTAAATATTCAAAGCATTATTTCACATTTTGAATGGACACCATTGATGAAATCCATGTCTTACTTCCTGATTTTAAGTCCCTCTTCATTATCCGGCCTGAAGAACTCAAAGGATTTGTAGATCTTCACACATTCACGTCTGTACTGTCCAACGTTAAACTCTACGTAAGTAAAAAAAAAACAAGACAATTTCAGGATCAGCAAAGCCAGCATTTCAACAGCTGTCACAAGTCATTTGAGAATCACACTCTATGTGCTTTGCACCTTTTGTCGGAACATCAATCCAGTTGAGGTAGCGCGTCAGTTTCTTGGAGATGTAGGTCTTTCCTCTGGCTGGTAGACCCACGGTTACTATAAGTGTGGGGCAGTTGGTCATGCATACTGGAAGAAGAAAAAAAGCAGCTCATAAAACATTGATATGTTTGACAATAATATTCTCCACATATACAACAGTTGAACGGCTCATCATCACATCAGTATGGTGTAAAGAACAGAATCTATGTGCAGATTAGATGACCTTTTTATTGCTTTAATAAAATTTGTGAGTTGTCATTGTAGAGCATAAGTCATTTCGATATCTCCACATCAAATTGCATAATATCATATCGATGTCCACATAGTCTTGCAATCTAAAATGGGTGAAAATTATATGTTGTTTTTGTCTGTACATTTAAAATGATATACTATTTTTTCTTTGTTGAGAGGTTAAACTTTTTTTACAAGAACAAAACTAAGCAATATTTAATTAACTGATTATGTAACGTTAACATACTTTTATTATATAAACTTGCATTCCTTTTAAGATTTTATTAACACACAATTTGCTTAATTCCCTCCAGGTTTGAATGCTGAACATGTAAAAATAATAGCACTGTAATTATTTTGTTTCTTCTTCTTGTTATTATTATTACTATTTGTTTTATTATATATTAATAGTATATTTGAAAATGCATTTATTTGTAAACTACAGAGTATTATGCAACCATTTATAATCATTCATTACAATACATGTAATCTTCTTAAAGCGTTTTTAATGTTTAATTTAAAAAATGCAATCAAACAAAAAGCCTCTAGATTTGTCTCAGACAATGTTAAATTGTATCACAAAAGAAGTATTGCATCAGAAAGCCCCTTTAACCCTCATCCGACTCCAGCATCAGTGTCCGGCTCTCATCCTTTCATCCATACTTACCCTTTCTTTGACTAATGTGTCTATCTGGAAGGCCGTTTCTGGAGGACGGCACCCATATTTTCTTTAAAGGATTCTGTGTGAGCTCTCGGGTCAGACTATTACCGCATTGCTCTGTGTTGTTCTCTATTACACTCATTATATTCGTCGTCTCAACGAACAAGCGTCCATTAACATCAATGCGCACTAAAGACAGCGGGGAAGAATGTCATGAGAGTGGTAGAGAACGGCCCTACCGTAGCGGCACGAAAAGATACGCACCTACTACACTTTACCGTAGTGCCATGTGTATATTTGACATAGTGATTAAGCGTCGGACTGATACAATGTTTTCTGAAATAGGTAGTTAACAGCTACTTGTCTGTATACGAATCTAAATATGAATATGTATATCCTAATTTCCCCTCAACTGTTAATAACGTTATTTTATGTCATAATTCTGTCCAGACCACTGTTGAAGAGACATCGTGGTCACGTGGTATCTGTTACTTTTCACTGCGCTGTCGTGCATGGAGCAGTCATCATCAGTCGTTTGTGGTTACTGGTTAAGGCATTGCTGCAGCGTGTTAACCCGTTGTTTGTAAATTTGATTTAAATTATTATCAATTTTAGTAAACAAATTTCTCCAGTAAGAAAAAAAAAATCCTTTTGATTTGTTTTTGCCCATGAAATACAGTTCTAATAGCAACATTTGCATTATAATGGTATTTTTTAACCCTGTAAAGCCTGACATAAAAATAACACTAAGAAGGAAATTATAAAAATTTAAAGGGTTTGTTGACCCAAAAATGGAAATTCTGTGGTTAAATTGCTGTCTATGGAGGGGACAGAGAGCTCTCGGATTTATAAAATATTGTATTGTATAAAATGACATATTGTTATTAATATTTAATGCTTACTAATAATTAACAATTTCACAACAAAAATACATGTAAACCACAACCTAAACATTTTTAGGATTGTACAAAAAGGCCTTTTACTTATTTAAAAAAAGTATAAACTATTAATCACACAACAGAAGACGTAGTAGATTGTAAAACCATAAGGAAGTTTTTATTATGTTGATAATTTAAGGCCTTGAATAAGAAACTGCTGAGCTCCCCCATGTGGTAGTGGACATTTGTATTTGAATTATTTGAATGGACTTTTTTATTTTTGATTGTTTTAGTGTACATTTTCTAACTATTTACACATTTATATATATGTTTGAGACGTTCCTAAATTAAATTAAATGCACATGTAAAACATTCAAATAGTACTGGTTTACACTGATCATGGACATATTCAATGGCCTTTGCAGGGTGGTAGCAAGTTGTTCCTTGGATAGTCTGATTTTATCAAATGTGTTACTGATCCATCTCGTAAAACCTGCTGTCCCAGTGACTTTAGGATATAAAGAGTATGCTTGTAATAAACATAGTTTCATTAAATACAGAAGAATGTAAAATTAGGTCAAAGTTCACCTTCAAAATTAGCAGTGTTAAAGACCATAGACACAGCTTAAACCTAAAACATCAAATCACTACATTCCAAAAACTGCAGCCAATTAAAATAATATATATTTTAAGGCTAAAAAAAAATTCAGAACCTTCTTTTTCTTACATTTTGTAAGTGAATTTAAAGTCAAAGACATTATACTACACACAAATTATCCACTAGATGGCAAGAAAGAGACGTTCATGGCTACGCACTCTATGGATTGTGGGTAGAGGATTTGACTTGAGCTGTGAGCGCAGCTTGATAATAACAGTGATTTCTGAGAAATAGCATGTATTTATATCAGTGCATAATGTCTTGGCACTGAAATGGGTTAACAGATCATCTAAGGTAGAAAGACAATGAGGCTACACGATGTTAGACTGCTTTTTTTCACAGCAGGACAATTTCATATTAGCAAAATATTCTACTTAACAACACATGCATATTAGTAACAGCCATTTGGGGAAATAAGACTTGCAACTTATCCTTCAACTGAGACTAAGCTGTTCTGTATACGGAACTAGTAAACGACAAAACCTCTGCAATCAAACATTCACTCCCAATGCTAGATTTTATTGTACAATAGTGTGAAACTAAGAATCATATTTTACCCTTAGTAAATCAGGCAGATAAATCTCAGCATTCAGATTTCCAGGGAAAACTAGATCTGGTGTGGCTAAACAAGGAAAAGTGGGTGTGGAATATGTTAAAGTCTACAAACAAGAAATCATAATCTCCCAAATCATATTATAATCATATCTCCCAAAAACATCTAATATAGTCTCATACTGATATACAACATATACTGACATATTGTAATTCCATTGGCTTTAGTTCTTATGTGTACTTGTTTAGAATCTGACTGTCATTCCCATCACAATGGATTCAGCGATAATTCATGGACACTTAAGGGATACAACCCTACAACCATTTATTTACCAGCCCAAATTGTTATAATTACTGCTTACCAACATCCTCATTTTCCTGTCATCTGAACAAATGCAACAGCAGCTGAGTTCGTTATAATATTTCTCATTTACTGATAACCTCATTACAGAATCCTGCTGATTTTTGTCTTCTCTCTAGGTCATAGTATTCTATTTTTACAACCCGACAAGCTGCAGTTTACCTCCATGTCAGTGATCTAACAAACATGGCCATGATTTGACCTCAACTCCTCCACACTCCTGCACAGCATGAATGACATGCCCAGCACAAATACTACTGAGAAATGACACAAAATGCTTCACAACCTAAATGAAATCGATCTTAGGCGCACACAACACCTCAATGCATTGCAATGCATGCATGACCTAAACGCTGTGCTTATCTTCATTCATTCAATGCATTACACAGAACACAGCGGCAGTTTATTTTTAGACCACATGCATGGTTTACAGCAATGCATAGCCATAGGTTATGTGAGTATATTATTAACAGGCCATATATAAAGCTTAAATAAACAGCTCGTGGACTGTTGAGTCCAATGCACACGCGCCTACGTGACAGAGTCTTGTTTACTTCTTTCTCGTCGCGTACACAATACCAGCTGCTTCCGCCAGAGAACAGCCATAACCTCATGTTCCTTACCCCTCTTATCCAGAATCTGCGTGTTTTTGGACCGGCTGGCACCCCTCATTGTCCGCGTTTTGTGTTTTAGTGCTTTATTTTGATGCTCGAGCCTTGAGGTATAAAGGAGAAGTATGTGAAAACACGAGCGCACACCCCCACTGATTGACAGGTGGTGCAGCCAATCGCTGCGAGGCAGAGGCGAGCGGACACACCCACCCTTCATTAGAAAGAATCAGGGGAAAGTTTGTGTTGATACTGTTGCGCAGTGTTATGCAATTTTTTGTGTTACATGGGGAGTGTGAAAATGAATGCATTCGATCTTTTGTTTTCATGTTTAAAGAAAAGAAAAAAAAAAGATGTAATTTTGAACACGCCCAAAAACTATTTAATCTCTCTTTTTTAATTTAGGGTATTTATTTTTTCAATTGAACTAGGCTACATAATAGAGTAAATATAGTTTAATATAAATTACTAGACCTATATAATGTAATATGAAAGAACAATATAATCTGTATTCTATATTCTATATTCAATATATTTTTGGGGGTGTAGGCAAACGAACGAACGAACGCTGGATGGATGGATGGACGGACGGACGGGTAGATAGCTAGATATCTATATCTATCTATCTATCTAGCTAGCTAGCTAGATAGATAGATAGATAGATAGATAGATAGATAGATAGATAGATAGATAGATAGATAGATAGATAGATAGATAGATAGATAGATAGATAGATAGATAGATAGATAGATAGATAGATAGATAGATAGATAGATATAGATAGATGGGTTGAAAATGAACAAACCCAGCAATTGGGTTGTTTTAAGCAAACATTTAACCCAACCGCTGGGTTAAAACAATCAATTTACTGGGTTACCCAACTTGGGTTGTTTATAACCCAGCAGTTTTCAGAGTGGATAAATGGACGGACGGACCGTCAGACCGATAGATAGATAGATTATAAGGAATTACACCATTTAACTTTGGAGAATCTATTCAAATCTAGTTCAACAAGGCCTACATGTCCACTAACGCAGGAGAGGTGTTTTAATTACTCGCTGTCTCTCAGGAGATGTGTCTGCTATATTAGGAATATCTTGACCTGCTGGACGCTGCAGTGATTCTGCATTCAAAAACATTTTTAGCCTGTACAGTTGGAACATGTCAGTCACGTCGCAACATGTTGGCCTATCGTAACGCCACCGGAAAAACAGAGCTGTGGACACAGGCCAAGTCGGGAGACAGGTCACACAGGTCCGTGCTTGGTGAAAATAACTAATCACATGGCAAATATCAACAAATAAACAACGTTGAAATAGTTTGAGCTTATTTGCATTCGATAAGAGTCAATGTTTTTGTTGCTTGTTAAATCCAGTGCTTTCTGGTAAGCTGTAAAAAAACAACAAAAGACACTAGTTACGGCTCTGTTCAGACTGAAACAAAGCAGGGCATGAAATTGTGATGAGGGCATGAAATTAAGAAGGGTCCCTGGGAACAGGATGTAAATGTGATCTGGTGCACGTAAACACACACACACACACACACACACACACACACACACACACACACACACACACACGTCATAAGCTTGTGATCTTTCCATCAGAACCTATTTTTATATCTACAATGACAAAAGCACAAATTGTTAAAAAGTTGGGATGTCCGAAAATATATTAACAGTGTCACAGAGGGGGAAAAAACTGTATAACATGAAAAACAAGACAGGGAAGGCCGAAAATAAATCTACAACTTGTGACAACAGATCCTGACCTTTACGTGTCTGTCCGGAACATTCTTTATAAAGGCCATAGTGATTAGTGACCCTGCTTCACAAGTCTTACCCCTATTTCTAGCTCTCTGACAGGACAGACATGCTCTTGCTGCTTTGTTCAGTGTCAAATACAATTAATTCCATAATAGGCCTATATATGAAATAAAATACTGTCAGGAAACTAGAAGAAATGACCTCACATATTGATCTGAATATCACATTATTAATTGGTGTTGTCCTGCAAAACGGTGGACAGGGGTCAGCATGTGCACCCTGACTGGTCTGCGGCTATGCAGCCCCATATGCAACAAACTGAGATGCACTGTGTATTCTGACACCTTTCTATCTGAACCAGCATTAACTTCTTGAGCAATTTGAGCTACAGTAACTCGTCTGTTTGATCGGACCACAAGGCCCAGCTTTCGCTCCCAACATGTATCAATGAGCCTTGGCCGCCCACTGTTCCTTCCTTGGACCACTTTTGATATACACTGACCACTGCTGACCAGGAAAACCCCACAAGAGCTGCAGTTTTGGAATTGCTCTGACACAGTCTAACCCAAAATGTTCACTTGCTGCCTAATATATCCCTCCCACTAACAGGTGCCGTGATGAAGAGATAATCAGTGTTATTCACTTCACCTGTCAGTGGTCATAATGTTATGCCTGTTTGGTGTATTTACACATATATTGTAGCAACATTTCTAAAATAAGTACTAAACAGTACTAAAATAAATAAAACATAAAAACAATAAAAACTAAATTTAAACTACTGAAACCTACAAAAACTTTAATTAAAATTATAGTAAAAACAGAAAATATAAAAATAAAATCTTATTCAATAAATTAATATAATATAATAAACGATACTCAATTAACACTGGTATAAAGTCGGTTTCCCTTAAGTTAATGACATTAACTATGAACACTGACATTTGACAACCAGGTTGTGTCCAAATACCCGTTTGTCTTCACTTTGAGCAGTATATCTATTGTAGATTAATTCTGAGAAATGTTGTGCTTCAAAAGTATGCTTTATTTCTAATCTAATGCAATGCGATTTATAGGTGTGGGCTGAGTGTGAAACTATTTCTTGACTTCACTGTATGTTGCAAAAAAAGCTTTATCATGATTGTTCTGTGAAATTCATGATTGAGGTAGCTTGCTCATGCTGATTATTCAAAGGGACTTGTTCCTCAAAGATCAGGTGAGCATTTGTCTCAGAGAAGCGCTGGCAGAAACTAGGGAAAAGGTCAGTGTTAAGTGGCCGTCTAAATATGTTCACTAGAAAGTGGCCCGCTATCAGCCAGACTAATGCTGGCTTTGCACCAAAACGCTGTGTGATGTGTGCTATTTATAAACCGCAGTGTCTGACCACAAAGAAAGCAGGGCATTCAGTACAGGCCGCTTTCAAATGATGCATTTTCTGCAATATTTTTAAAAAAGTTATTAACGGGAAAACATACCTTTTCAGAATAAACTCAGTTTAACTGTAAGAGTCGAGCGCAAGTACCTGTGGGAAATCCCAGTGTTTTATTATAATGAGCTGAATGGGTCATTATATGTCTGACTAATGCAAAATCTGGCAAGCAAAGTATTAAACAGCTAAATGTATAAAAGGAGAGATCAAGTATACGGATGTCACCTTTTTTAACATTAAGCACACTCTGACTGGTCCACTAAGGAATGGAGACTGCAGAACATGTTCTGAGGTCAGGGTTTGGCAGACGTTGAGTAGTTTGGGTTCAAGAAGTGACTCACTGCACCAGAAAAGTACCACATCTTGCAACACAAGGAATACTGTGAAACATTTCCAGTACGGACATACAATTCCTCTAAAAATGTATTGAAAATGTTTATTTGCAATAAAAGGGCAAATTAACAAACACCCAAAACGACATCAAATGACGTCTGGAGTGAACTGCATGATACATGGTGATGACTTAGACACATAAAGACACATCTTATACAAACACACATAACATACACAGTGCGAGAGGTGCGTATCAAGTAATAGACCAGTACACAAAAAAGACAAAGTTAATAAACAGAACACACACAAAGTTAATAAACAGAACACACAAACAAACACAAACACAAACACACACACACACACACACACACACACACACACACACACACACACACACACACACACACACACACACACACACACACACACACACACACACACACACACACACACACACACACAGCTGAAGGATTTTAAAGCAGCTTTTTCAGTTCTTCACTGCTGGTGGTAGAAACAACGATGTATATGTGCATTCCCTCCAATTATTCCTCTATTTTTCTTCTTTATCAATGAAATTGTTTCTTGCGTTTTTCTCTTAATCCGTCTATCTTCTGTTCTTCTTCGGAGAGCCCATCTATCTCTCTCTGCTTCCTGTTCTCTGTCTGATCTTGCACTTTCCTTCGTGTCATTGATCTGTCTGTCCTCCATCTCCAGTCCCTCATTGGCTACTGCATCCGCTTCCTCCACTCTTCTCCCCTGTCGCTGCTTTCTTGCGTCTCTTGTTCAGTAAGGGGTTACTGGAGGCGTCTAAGTCTTTAATCTTCACCTGCTCATAATCTACACGCATGGTGGCCAACGCACTGGTTAACTCTTCCTACAAACCAAGATAAAGAAAGAATGACATGTAAATGGTATAACATACTTAACTTAAAGGTACAGTAAGCATGCTGTTGAACGTGGATCGGACAGAGCGCCACAACAAACTTGAAGCCAATCAGCAGCAGGGGGCGTGTCCACTCGTGATGAAAGAGGAGAGAGAGTGGGCAAGGGGGAGATTTGAAGAGAGACATTACAAAAGAGCAATGGTCAGAGGAATATCACTGGAAAAGAAGGATTATGATCAGGCGTTAATATTAGAAAAGCAGTCCAGCGCTGAAGAGACCCAATCAGGAGGGCCTGAAAACGGACGCAGAGATTGGTTTTGACACTGGTTTTGAGTGTGTGCTACGGGTGACTAACAACACTATATACTCATGTACTGTAGGTTCATTTTTTTGTGAAGCTTTATTTTTCTTCACTTCAGCTATGATATATGAAAGAGACATTCACTCTTGCATTGCCTGTCCGTGCAGAGGGGCGGAGCAATGAAGGGAGGGGTGTGTTTGTTTGGGTGATTTCATATATCAACAATGTTCAATAACAATTCTCAGAAATCACTTACTACACCTTTAACTGTTGATAACTTACATACCTGTTGAGTTTACTGCATTACTTTTATTATACACACACATACACATATTTACGTTAACACTTAGTTTAGGGTCCAATTCTCACTATTAACTAGTTACTTATTAGCATGCATATTGCTAGGATATTGGCTGTTTATTTGTACATATAAAGCACATTTTTGCATTATTATGCATGACCATATTCTTATAGTGAGGTTTTTATTTTATTTGCTGTGTACTAATTTCACAAGGTGTACATTTTCAAAACTCTTAGTACTAACTTCACAACAGATCATCAAGGGTGCATGCTTTTTTCAATCATTTCAGCATATTTCCAATTGTGTTAGTATAATAACAAAGTATCCTTTTCATTACACAAAACAACAGTTTGAGTGTGTGTGTGTGTGTGTGTGTGTGTGTGTGTGTGTGTGTGTGTGTGTGTGTGTGTGTGTGTGTGTGTGTGTGTGTGTGTGTGTGTGTGTGTGTGTGTGTGTGTGTGTGTGTGCAGCAGTGTGTGTGTGTGTGTGTGTGTGTGTGTGTGTGTGTGTGTGTGTGTGTGTGTGTGTGTGTGTGTGTGTGTGTGTGTGTGTGTGTGTGTGTGTGTGTGTGAGAAAGAGAGAGATAGAGATTGACCAGAGATGTATCAGTAGAAGAGAGACATGGCATCAAATCATCATGGCTGTCATAATTGATAATACTAGATATATAAAATTATATATATATATATATATATATATATATATATATATATATATACCTGTATTACTGTAATTAATTCAGCAACAAGGGTGATTTGAAAAATGTATTACAAGTGTGATCAGTTTAGAGTTTTGAAAATGTACCTTATATAAAATAAAAAATAAAACAGTAATAGTGAGAATTGGAACCTAATCTTAAGTGTGACTATATATATATATATATATATATATATATATATATATATATATATATATATATATATATATATATATATATATATATATATATATATATATATATATAAATATGTTTTAATATTTTATTCGATATTCAATAAAGTATATGTTAAATTTCATTACTATATATTTGGCAAGTGTTTTACTATGCCAACATATCTACCGAGATTCAAATGAACTGGGTAGAGTTGATTTAATTCTGTAATGTGGCTCCCCCTTGAGGATAGTAATGCCCTCACCAATCTTCAGAAAATAGAATGAAAAAGATACTGAAAAGGTATTTGATATTATTCTAAACCAGTACTGTAAATGTCCAGTGCATCCTCCACTCACCTTGACCTCGTCCCACATCTCGCTGTCTTCCGTGAGCACTCGTGTGGTGTGGAGCGGCGTTTGAGGAACCACCATGGATTGCTGAAAGAAACATCTCAGTGTTGGAATAGATAGCAGTGAAATTATATCCAAGAAAACACAAAAAATCAGCAGAAATACTCACATTGATCCAGGGGTGGTTCATGAATTGTTCAATGGTCATTCTTTCACTGGGGTCAGTCTTCAATAGTTGGTGAATCAACTGCTTGGCTGGAGGAGAATATATTATCATTATATATCAGTAAGGAGAAGGTCTCCATCATCTAGATCAGTGTTTTTTTTTAAATATTTTATTATTTTATTCTATACTGTGTAACATAACTGTTGTTTTTTTTACTATATATTAGGGCTGTCAAATGATGAATCGCATCCAAAATAAAAGTTTCTGTTTACACAATATATATGTGTGTTGTGTATAATTATTATGCATATTTGAATACACACACATACATGTATATATTTGAGAATATATATATATATATGCAACTAAAAAATATGTAAAAGCTATACTTTGCACTGATTTATGGACTCAGGTCAAATGGACAGGTCCAAAGGATTACAAATATTATTGAAATGCCAATCAAAACAAAAGGAATACTGTCCTCTGGTGGTCAACAGCCAACATGACATTTAACTGTATGCATAAATACTGGGTCCATAAATACACATAAAATGTCCGACTGGGTGCATAAATGCACAAAGATTGCACCTTACCCTCGTCAGACACATCAGCCCACTCTGGTTTGGGAAACTCGTACTGGCCCATGCGGATACGCCGCTTCATCCCTGGTGAAATGGCCTGTCCCGTGTTGGAGTAGAACGGTGGGAACCCACACAACCTGTAACACAAAGAGGAACAAAGCAGTTTCAGATAGTTTAATGAAAGCTACAAAATGTACAACACAGCCTTTATTTAACACAGAGCAGAATCATTATACTCACAGGATATACATGATCACACCCAGAGACCACATATCACATGATTTGTCGTATTTCTCAGGCCCTAAAACCTCTGGGGCTAGAGAAAAGATCATACGATTACTTTAGCAGACCAAGTGTTATTCTATTTACTATAACTCTGTTTCTATCTCTGTTTGAGGTGAAGAATGTACCTTTCGTGACAAGAATGGCTTACTGACCTACATAATATGGCGTGTAGCAGGGCGTCTGTAACATGTTATGCAGTGAAGTCTCTTTAGCAAAGCCAAAATCTGTTAATTTGAGAACTCCAACATCTTCTTTACTAGTGTAGAGCAGGTTCTCTGGCTGAGGAGGGCAGAGGGATGCTCAAAATATTGTGAAATAAATAGATTCTTAATGCACTATCCCAGTTTTCTCAATATATAACTTGATTATAATGTTTCTCTTATTCTAATAGATGTAGTAACAGTCCATTTGTTACCTTGATGTCTCTGTGTGCGATTTGCATGTTGTGCAGATAATGGATGGCTGTGCCGATGTCTTTCATGATCTCAGAGGCCTCTGCAGGTACAATAGAGAGGCAATACAACATCATACCAGAGCCTTTTCATGATTATAAGTGTAAGACAACGGGGAACTTCAGTTATCTCCACTATTCATTCCCTTCCTCAAAATATAAACTATATAAACTATAACTAACCCATGGAAATTTTATATGGGTAATTAACCTTATCATAAACATAATCATATTCATAGTTAAAAAAACCTACTAACAAAAAGAAAGTTATATATTTTATTTAAATGTTTATGTTTATAATTAATTTTTAGAATGTATTTAAATCACATGGAAAATGAACTATTGCCTTAATTAACTAACAGAAATTACACGGTAAATGAAATTTCATTATAATCGTGATCATAACGTTAATCATATTCATAGCTAGCATCTAGCTAATCAAATAACATATAAATAATATGGGAAATTAACCTCATTATAATTAAATTCATATTTAACTAACTAACCAACCAATGGAAAGTATAGAGGAAATTATCCATATTTATTAACATTATTACTAACAAAAACAAAAAAATTGCATGTGTGTGTGTGTGTGTGTGTGTGTGTGTGTGTGTGTGTGTATGTGTGTGTGTGTGTGTGTGTGTGTGTGTGTGTGGACTGGTAATCCCCTACGGTATGGGGACAAAATGTCCCCACAAAGATGGCAATATCCAAAATCCTTGTCCTTGTGGGGACATTTTTTGGTCCCCATGAGAAAAACATCTTATAAATCACACTAAGTGATGTTTTTTGAACATGTAAAAATGTAGCATGTCTCCTGTGATGGGTAGGTTTAGGGGCAGGGGCAGTGTAGGGGGATAGAATATATAGTTTATATGGTATAAAATGCATTACGCCTATGGAATGTCCCCATAAAACATAGAAACACAAACGTGTGTGTGTTTGTGTGTGTGTGTGTGTGTGTGTGTGTGTGTGTGTGTGTGTGTGTGTGTGTGTGTGTGTGTGTGTGTGTGTGTGTGTGTGTTTGTTCCTCATAAGGATAGTAAAACCTGAGATCACCTACATTGTGCGGACCAGCCAGCGGTCCCCACTTTTCAAAAGGCTTATAAATCACACAGGATGAGTTTTTTTGAGAAAGTGAAAATGCAGAATGTCTCCTGTGATGGGTAGGTTTAGGGGCAGGGGCAGTGTAGGGGAATAGACAATACGGTTTGTACGGTATAAAAACCATTACGCCTATGAAGAGTCCCCACAAAGAGATAGTGAACTAGACGTGTGTGTGTGTGTGTGTGTGTGTGTGTGTGTGTGTGTGTGTGTGTGCCTGTGCTATAAAAACAATTAGAAAGATAACCCACCTCGCTCAGTGTGTGTATGTGTGAGTTTTTGTCTGAGTTTGAGTCTGTGTGTGTGTGTGCCTGTGCTATAAAAACAAAGAGGAAGATAACCCACCTCGCTCAGTGAAGGCCTGGTCTCCTCTGGCCTGAATTCTGCTGAAGAGCTCTCCCCCCTCCATACTGACACACACACACACACACACACACACACACACACACACACACACACACACACACACACGCACACACACACACACACACACACACACACACACACACACACACATTTTCTAATTATACAGCTTAATGCACAAATTCACAATCACAATAAGATGAGTTAATTTCCCAACTGAGCATGTGCAAAAACAACAACAACTTATAGAAATGATGTGAATCATAGTATTGCCAAAATGTCCAAAAGCAGAGGAAGAGAGGAAATGAGCTCTAATGGAACGCTTGTCTCTGTGAATCTCGGACTATGACAGTCCCTCACTGCTCCTCTGAGAGATGCACTTACACTCGCAGTGAGACGAGAGCGCTCTCAGTCACCTCAGATAAAGCACAGCACAGCCACTTAATACAGCACTCAAAGCCACCGTTTGATTCATCAGCATGAAAACCAAATCAAAGTTTTGTGGCTTTGAGTCCATGTCTATTAGCTTTGCGGTTGTCTATGGGAAAGCTGGCAGAATTCACTTTTAGAATTTAGAATTTACAGCCTGTCTTTATTTAATCAGAAGCTTTCTAAAATGAGAATGTCCCTCCCCCTAATACCACATGCAATAAGCAAGTCGCAAATCATGATTCATGACTGCTTTACTATTAAGAATACTGGCTTTTTTTAAAGGGTCTTTTAATGTTTTTATGGGTATGAGTCTTGTGGAGGCTCTTACTGAAACAATACAGTCCAAATGGACGAGAATAAAATGGAAAAACCAGTGAGGTATTACTAGTGAAAAGGAGAAGTGAAACCTTCATTCAGAACAAGACTGTGACTCAACATCACAAGATTTCAATGAGCACAAATAAGCAATAAGTTCTGTTTTTTTCCTGTCATGTCTTTATAAAATTGAAATGTCACTAGTCAAGGACCATGACTGACTGCATAAAAAGAACTGTACTATTTCTGGCAGCTGAGCATGATGAAAAATAACCACTGACGGGACTCACCATTCCATAATTATGAGAAGACACTTTTTCCCACGATACATGTTTTCATAGATGTTGAGGATCCGAACTATATGTGGCCCTCCGGATACTCGCCAGTGCAGTTCCACTTCTCTCTGGGCTTTGGGACACTCATATAGAATCTAAGGAAACAAGAAAAGAGATACAGACAGTTTGGTTTTTTAAAGAAATCAATTATTTTATTCTGCAAAGATGCACTAAATTGACCAAATGTGACAGTAAAGACATTTATAATGTTACAAAATTTCAGATAAATTCTGTTCTTTTCAAATTTTCATTCATCAAAAAATCCTGAAAAAAATTATATACAGTACATATAATAAAAATAAATAATAAAAAAATTATTCTTGAGCCACAAAATAGGCACATAAAAATTTTCTGAAGGATACTGAACACTGAAGACTGGCGTAATGATGCTGAAGATTCATATTTGCATCACAGGAATAAATTACATTTTAATATATGTTGAATTACAATCATATTTTACAATATTACATTTAACAAACTTTTTAATGTGTTTATATTTATCTTTTTAAAATATTTAATCATGTTTGCATTAAAAATACAAATAAATGTTAAATAAAATTCTAATATATATTTATCATATAAATACTGTTTAATGTAGTATTTTTGCTTTGTTGATAGCATGTGACCCTTTTTTGTCCGTGGTAATTGACAGCATTTCACAGATGCCTCAACTATTAAACGTCCACTGCTTTCCAGCCGCTTGCCGCCCATTAAAGAAGAACAGTTATGCAATAGCTAATTTCATATAAAAGAAAAGAACATTTCTATTTGTTTTATACACTTTACCACACAGATTCAGTACAGAAAGTCTTTGTGTGTCCATCCTTTCTCTCCCCAAAGTGGGAATTCACAGACATGGCATGCACTGGAACAGAGTGAGACCTTGACATTGCCCATGCATCCCATCAGAGTGTATTTTTGGGGCCTGAAAAGCTTCTGCTGCAGTAACACCCAGTGTAACCTCTTGGTTTGTGTCTCTTTTAAAGTTCATGATGTCTATGATCAATTGATACACTGTATAGTTTCATAAATAGTTTACTGTTGTCATAGCAGCTATTTACAACAACAAGAGTTATAATCACACTTCACACAGGACGTCTTATTGGGAGAGTTCACCAAAAAATTTATTTTGTCATCATTTCGAGCCTGTATGACTTCCTGTCTTCTTTGGAAAACAAAACGTTTTTGTCTATTAAATGAAAGTCAGTCATTGATTTTGACGGTAAAGAAAAGAAAAAAACTAAACAGACATCTTTAAAATATCTTCTTCCGTTTATTACTCGTTGGTGTTAATTCCATCATATTAATAACTATTTTTGACCCGAATAAAACCAGTTAAGGCAGACGTCACCATATAAAACACAATTACTAGCAAAGAAATGTGCTATATCCATTTACACATTTTAAAAAGTTCAGCAATTGTTTACATGCAAGAACACAGAAATGGGGTTCTGGTATTAATTTCTATCAATTAAAGCCCAAAAGCCGTTTGAACCACTTGCAGATGTGAACTACATTCAATTTGATTTGACTCCCGCCCACATTGTCTCTCTCTCTGCAGTTGATAAACTGAAAGTTCACAGTGTGTGTACAGATGTGTGTGGGTGAAAAAGAGGCACATTATGTTTGCTTTCCGACTAACAGCAGCCGAAAGACAGTTTGAGTCATTTAACAGAGATGCCCGTGGGTAGGAGTTTCAAGGGCAGTGTTGTAAATGACTGACTGGGGCAGCCTTTATAGTTCAGCCCTGATTCACCGAGATACAGAAACCACCTACAAAAAAGAAAAAGAAAAAAAATTGCTAAAGAGCATCTGGGGAAGAGACCTCAGGAAACTCCTTTTACAACAACAATAGAACAGAAGCTGTGGCTGGAAGAAAACCACAAGAGTATCAGATAACACACACGTGCATTAAATCACATGTGCACTGGTTTTGCAGCATAAGCTTTATAGGTAATCTTGTAAAAGTATTAATTTCTAAAGGACGATGGCATCTACTCTTTTGAATGAGAGCACTGTAAGTTTAATAGCACTATACAATGAACTCTTATTAGTGGTGTTATCTATTTCTATTATTGCTCACACCTGTTGCAAGTGCATATTAAACAACCCAAAACACTGTGTAGGACCTGCATAGCAATGCCCTGGCAACAGCCCAAAACACACTAACTGCATAGCAATGCCTTAGTCTCAGCCCTGAACACCCTAGAACATGCATAACAATGCCTAAGTATCAGTCCTGAACACCCATGCATAGCAATGCCTTAGTATCAGCCCTAAACACCCTAGAACATGCATAGCAATGCCTTAGTATCAGTCCTGAACACCCTGCATAGCAATGCCTTAGTCTCAGCCCTGAACACCCTAGAACATGCATAGCAATGCCTTAGTCTCAGCCCTGAACACCCTAGAACATGCATAGCAATGCCTTAGTCTCAGCCCTGAACACCCTAGAACATGCATAACAATGCCATAGTATCAGCCCTGAACACCCATGCATAGCAATGCCTTAGTCTCAGCCCTAAACACCCTAGAACATGCATAGCAATGCCTTAGTATCAGCCCTGAACACCCTGCATAACAATGCCTTAGTCTCAGCCCTAAACACCCTAGAACATGCATAGCAATGCCTTAGTATCAGCCCTGAACACCCTGCATAACAATGCCTTAGTCTCAGCCCTGAACACCCTGGAACATGCATAGCAATGCCTCAGTATCAGCCCTGAACTCCCTGGAACATGCATAGCAATGCCTTAGTATCAGCCCTGAACACCCTAGAACATGCATAGCAATGCCTTAGTATCAGCCCTGAACACCCTAGAACATGCATAGCAATGCCTTAGTATCAGCCCTGAACACCCTGGAACATGCATAGCAATGCCTTAGTCTCAGTCCTGAACACCCTGCATAGCAATGCCTCAGTATCAGCCCTGAACACCCTGGAACATGCATAGCAATGCCTTAGTATCAGTCCTGAACACCCTGGAACATGCATAGCAATGCCTTAGTATCAGCCCTGAACACCCTGCATAACAATGCCTTAGTCTCAGCCCTGAACACCCTGGAACATGCATAGCAATGCCTCAGTATCAGCCCTGAACTCCCTGGAACATGCATAGCAATGCCTTAGTATCAGCCCTGAACACCCTAGAACATGCATAGCAATGCCTTAGTATCAGCCCTGAACACCCTGGAACATGCATAGCAATGCCTTAGTATCAGCCCTGAACACCCTGCATAACAATGCCTTAGTCTCAGCCCTGAACACCCTGGAACATGCATAGCAATGCCTCAGTATCAGCCCTGAACTCCCTGGAACATGCATAGCAATGCCTTAGTATCAGCCCTGAACACCCTAGAACATGCATAGCAATGCCTTAGTATCAGCCCTGAACACCCTGGAACATGCATAGCAATGCCTTAGTATCAGCCCTGAACACCCTAGAACATGCATAGCAATGCCTAAGTATCAGTCCTGAACACCCTGCATAGCAATGCATTAGTCTCAGCCCTGAACACCCTAGAACATGCATAGCAATGCCTTAGTCTCAGCCCTGAACACCCTAGAACATGCATAGCAATGCCTTAGTCTCAGTCCTGAACACCCTAGAACATGCATAGCAATGCCTTAGTCTCAGCCCTGAACACCCTAGAACATGCATAGCAATGCCTTAGTCTCAGCCCTGAACACCCTATAGAACATGCATAGCAATGCCTTAGTCTCAGTCCTGAACACCCTAGAACATGCATAACAATGCCTCAGTATCAGCCCTGAACTCCCTGGAACATGCATAACAATGCCTCAGTATCAGCCCTAAACACCCTAGAACATGCATAACAATGCCTTAGTATCAGCCCTGAACACCCATGCATAGCAATGCCTTAGTATCAGCCCTAAACACCCTAGAACATGCATAGCAATGCCTTAGTCTCAGTCCTGAACACCCTGGAACATGCATAGCAATGCCTCAGTATCAGCCCTGAACTCCCTGGAACATGCATAGCAATGCCTTAGTCTCAGTCCTGAACACCCTAGAACATGCATAGCAATGCCTTAGTCTCAGCCCTGAACACCCTAGAACATGCATAGCAATGCCTTAGTCTCAGTCCTGAACACCCTAGAACATGCATAGCAATGCCTTAGTCTCAGTCCTGAACACCCTAGAACATGCATAGCAATGCCTTAGTCTCAGCCCTGAACACCCTAGAACATGCATAACAATGCCATAGTATCAGCCCTGAACACCCATGCATAGCAATGCCTTAGTATCAGCCCTAAACACCCTGCATAACAATGCCTTAGTCTCAGCCCTGAACACCCTGGAACATGCATAGCAATGCCTTAGTATCAGTCCTGAACACCCTAGAACATGCATAGCAATGCCTTAGTATCAGCCCTGAACACCCTAGAACATGCATAGCAATGCCTCAGTATCAGCCCTGAACTCCCTGGAACATGCATAGCAATGCCTTAGTATCAGTCCTGAACACCCTAGAACATGCATAACAATGCCATAGTATCAGCCCTGAACACCCTAGAACATGCATAGCAATGCCTTAGTCTCAGCCCTGAACACCCTAGAACATGCATAGCAATGCCTTAGTCTCAGCCCTGAACACCCTAGAACATGCATAACAATGCCATAGTATCAGCCCTGAACACCCATGCATAGCAATGCCTTAGTATCAGCCCTAAACACCCTAGAACATGTATAGCAATGCCTTAGTATCAGCCCTGAACACCCTGCATAACAATGCCTTAGTCTCAGCCCTGAACACCCTGGAACATGCATAACAATGCCTCAGTATCAGCCCTGAACACCCTGGAACATGCATAGCAATGCCCTGGCAACAGCTCAAAACACTCTAAGAGCTATATTAGCAACGGCCTGGTAATCACCAAGAACACCCTAGAAATTGCATATTAACACCCTGGCAACCCAATTCAAACACCTAAGGAACTGCACAGAAACACCCTAGCAACCACTCCCGAAAACATTAGCATTGCAGCTTTAGTTTAGCTTACATCATGAATTCAGTGCAACAGCAAAAGCCGATGTATGGGCATGTGTTTATGATGAGTCACATATTTTAAGCCAGATCTTTCAGTTAAATTACAAGCTACAATGGTCTCAGTTAAGGCCAGGAATATGTATAATAATGCGGCATTGTATTTACCATAAAAGCAATCAGTTTGCTCAACTTAGACAGTGTATGCAACAGGCAGTTCATCAGCACGTCTGCAGAGATTGATAGCAGAATGCATATTGGATATATTGACTATTTAAGCTTTATGACTGTATTTAATTTCCTGAATCTACAGCCTCAAGATTTAATAGTCTCAGCAGTAAAATTAACTGCGAGACGACGAGTCTATATACTTCCTACTGGTTTCTGTTTAGTAAATAACATTCGTTTACGTGAGTCATTCATTTAAATGAGATGGATGGATGTTGTTTGCACTGCAGATAACATCCAATGACACATACTGTTTATATTTAGTTGTTTATTTATACGTCAAAATGACTTTTGTTGGTGTAATCTAGATTGATGCAGTTATATTAAAATGTTACCTCATGAAGCTCATTTTATTTTTTACGGTTTGTGTAAAATATTTATAATGGTGAATAACCAGACGGTTTCTGTGACCATAGTTTACACAACTGAAAACAGATTGGGGAATTACATCTTCTAGAAACCACATTTCAGTTTCACCTCAGAAACATTTACAAATGTGCGGGGGCTTACTTAATCTCACATTTGGTTCTTGGTCAAACAGAGACACGCATGAGTGTTTATATTACTTTCCATGTTTGTCCAAGTCATGTTTTATGATAACACGTGAAACATGACACTCTGATCGGTCTAAAATAAGATCCTTGTAAAAGACATCACAGCGTTACACAGCAGTCTTCCCTTAGCGGCTTTATAAAAACTATTCTTATCTTATACTGTTTATTGGGTCTGTAGTAAAAATCACTGAATACTATCGGGACAGAGTTCGAGTTTAAATCATAGCCCAGATAACTCTTATAAACCGCTATTGCATAAAGCTGACCCTCCTAAATAATGAAATTCTACAAAGAGAAGCTCTTGGAAATTCGTCAAACAGCTCGGTCACACTCAGCCTTCTCTGTTTCTCCCTTAGGGGGAAACAAATTTCCTCCCCCTTGCATAGAAAACATAAAGAGCCTTCCAGGTAAAGCTTGCGGCACATTATGAAATATGCCAGGATTGAACAAAGGCTGAATCCTGAACAATGGCTGAATGTAGAATCTGTGCGGAGAGATGAACTCAAACACTGAACAGCGAGAGTGGCAGTGCCAGGGCTGTAATGTGAACCAGTCGAGCATACGGTAACTGGCTGCACAATGGGAGCGGTGGAAGGCCTTTGAACAGGGCTCACACATCTTTACTTGCCATTTTACCACCATGGCACTTTATTAGATTATGTAAGCAAGCATGAAACAAGGCTCTGATGTTGGCTTATTGACTATACATACAGGTACAGTATTCACTCACCTAAAGGATTATTAGGAACACCATACTAATACTGTGTTTGACCCCCTTTCGCCTTCAGAACTGCCTTAATTCTACATGGCATTGATTCAACAAGGTGCATTCTTTAGAAATGTTTGCCCATATTGATAGGATAGCATCTTGCAGTTAATGGACATTTGTGGGATGCACATCCAGGGCACGGCTCCGTTCCACCAACATCCCAAAGATGCTCTATTGGGTTGAGATCTGGTGACTGTGGGGCCATTTAGTACAGTGAACTCATTGTCATGTTCAAGAAACCAATTTGAAATGATTGAGCTTTGTGACATGGTGCATTATCCTGCTGTAAGTAGCCATCAGAGGATGGGTACATGGTGGTCATAAAGGGATGGACATGGTCAGAAACAATGCTCTGGTAGGCCGTGGCATTTAAACGATGCCCAATTGGCACTAAGGGGCCTAAAGTGTGCCAAGAAAACCCACACCATTACACCACCACCACCAGCCTGCACAGTGGTAACAAGGCATGATGGATCCATGTTCTCATTCTGTTTACGCCAAATTCTGACTCTACCATCTGAATGTCTCAACAGAAATTGAGACTCATCAGACCAGGCAACATTTTTCCAGTCTTCAACTGTCCAATTTTGGTGAGCTTGTGCAAATTGTAGCCTCTTTTTCCTATTTGTAGTGGAGATGAGTGGTACACGGTGGGGTCTTCTGCTGTTGTAGCCCATCCGCCTCAAGGTTGTGTGGCTTCTCAAATGCTTTGCTGCATACCTCGGTTGTAACGAGTGGTTATTTCAGTCTAAGTTGCTCTTCTATCAGCTTGAATCAGTAATTTCTCCTCTGACCTCTAGCATCAACAAGGCATTTTCGCCCACAGGACTGCCACATACTGGATGTTTTTCCCTTTTCACACCATTCTTTGTAAACCCTAGAAATGGTTGTGCGTGAAAATCCCAGTAACTGAGCAGATTGTGAAATACTCAGACCGGCCCGTCTGGCACCAACAACCATGCCACACTCACAATTGCTTAAATCACCTTTCTTTCCCATTCTGACATTCAGTTTGGAGTTCAGGAGATTGTCTTGACCAGGACCACACCCCTAAATGCATTGAAGCAACTGCCATGTGATTGGTTGATTAGATAATTGCATTAATGAGAAATTGAACAGGTGTTTCTAATAATCCTTTAGGTGAGTGTATATATATATATATATATATATATATATATATATATATATATATATATATATATATATATATATATATATATAATCAAACCGATTAATGATGATTAATCGCATCTAAAATAAAAGTACGTATTTGCATTATATGTGTGTACTGTGTATAATTACTATGTATAATACACAAATATGTAAATATATATATATATATATATATATATATATATATATATATATATATATATATATATATATATATATATATATATAATTAAAATATTATATTTATATATAAAATATGAAAAAACAAAAAATATATTATATAAATTATATAAATATATATACAGTATATACATGCAAATATTTCTTAAATATGTACATGAGTGAGTATTTATATATACATAATAATTATACACAGTGCACACATATAAACAAACTTTTATTTTGGATGTGATTACTCGCGATTAATTGATTTGAGAGGACTAATATATTTATATACAACATTAAGATATTATATAATAATACTTTTGTTGATTCATATTCAACAATCCATCAACTGTCAATGACCCCTTACTTGTACGTTCTTTTAAATATAATTTGTATAATTTAATATAACTATTTTAGAAATTATCTTATGTATAATGACATAATTCTGTACAGTTTATATATATAGTATATACACCGATCAGGCATAACATTATGACCACCTTGCTAATATTATGTTGATCACCCTTTTGCTGCCAAAACAGCCCTGACGCATCGAGGCATGGACTCCATTAGACCTCCTGAAGGTGTGCTGTGGTATCTGGCACCAAGATGTTAGCAACAGATAATTTAAGTCCTTTAAGTTGCGAGGTGGGGCCTCCATGGATCAGACTTGTTTGTTCAGCAAATCCCACAGATGCTCGATTGAATTGAGATCTGGAGAATTTGGAGGCCAAGTCAGTAACTCATTGTTGTGCTCCTCAAACATTTCCTGAAGCATTTTTGCTTTGTGGCAGGGCGCATTATCCTCCTGAAAGAGGCCATAGCCACCAGGGAATACCGTTTCCATGAAAGGTGCAGTTTTGGAGATGACCAAGTTGTCTAGCCATCACAGTTTCGCCCTTGTCAAACTCGCTCAAATCCTTATGCTTGCCCATTTTTCCTACTTCTAACACATCAACTTTGAGGACAAAATGTTCACTTGCTGCCTAATATATCGCACCCACTAACAGGAGCCGTGATACATAAAAAAAATAAAAATTAGCACAGCAAAAACTCAGGGACCAAGAGCCACCACTTCCACTGGAGTATACAGTTTATGCAAGGTACAGATCTGCAGGTTGCAATATAGAGATGGCAGTGTAATAAATAGATCTCAGGGGTTCGATCAGGCTGTAAGATATCTTTTCCTTGTTGGCAGCCGTTCAAGTCCAATATGGGAAATCAAGAGAGAATTAAATGAATTAGATTTAAAGGATGGCTTCCGTCCAGCTAAACAGAGTGGATTAAACAGCACCAATACACTCACATTCATTACACTCAGCCGTCAACATGCTACTTAATTAAAAGCCTGCCAAGATGGACAGCTCAACCCTATGCCTGTTTGTTTACCCAGCGATTTAAAAAGCAGAGAGGATATTGGGCAATAAATTACACCTGAATGACTCACAAGATCAGGTCAATTTGATTTTCATTGTGTCCCAGCACAATGAGATTCGTTTAGGATAGCACAATATCTTACAACACAACCCCCAGGAGGACAATAAGCATTAGCCATTATTTACATTAGCCAGAGTGATTAGCATAATAATGAGCAACGGTTCTATCACGCTCAAGAGATATTTGAGATGGTATGCGCAAGTGAGAACCGGTGAGTCTCTCGTGATCACATTGGCTCTGTTTCATATTCAAATCCACTAAACATGTATTTCAGGTCATTTGCTGTTTAAACCAAGTTAGATAACTTCCACGAAGTTGTAAAGCACTACCAGAACAGGTGCAATCCAGACTTGCCAAACCAGACGGCCAGAACAAGGCGACAGGGAAGTTTATAAGTTCTTTTGACGAATTGCTTCCCAAAATAAAAAAAGAGAGATGGCAAATCATTACCTGAAGTGTTGGTACACTTTGTATCTCTTTAAGTTCCTCCCACAAATTTCCTCAAAATATTATTTTAAATAAATATTCATTCAAATAAAATGCATTTCTAATTAAAATATAATTTATTTTTATATCATTCTAACTAATACAATTTTCATTTATAATTTCTAAAATATAACTATTTCTAATAACTTACTAGGACTAACTTTATAAATAAAAATTGCACTCTGTCTTTACTGTATGTGCATATTGAGTTCCTCGATCCAGCTGGATTATACTGGACAGTAAATCCATGTGCGTGATGCCACGTGGGTGACATGTTTCCATTGCACTGCATAAATGCTGTGTGTCACACCTCATCTCCTTAAAAAGCCAAGTCAGATCCGGTAACCCTCTAACTGGTGGCCCTCCAGTTTCCAAGAACATGAACACCGTTTTTTAACCTCGGTTTTACACGAGGTATGACATTACCTATGCACCTGCATATGGAGACACTTAATACAAGTAAATTAACAGTGACATCAGGTGTTAAAACTCATGGCGAAGAAATCATATTTAATCTCTTGGTTATTGAAACAAAACTAGCTCAAGGAAAATCTACAGCCATGCAGCGATTCAAAAAGTCTGTGATTTTTCAAAGCTGTAATATATAGCAAGGAGAACCACATAATGAATGAAGGTTTTCAAGATTTTACTTTAAGATAGGCCTATACATGAAATATTTGGGTACCACCTTATTTTGATGGTCCCTTTTGAACATCCCGTTGACTTTGCAACTACATGTCAACTAGCTAACTCTCATTGAGCATTAGTAGACTATCTGCTTAATATCTGCTAACTCTTTATTGTGATGGTCCCCAGAAACTCTACTGACTTTAAGTAATTTTGCAATGACATGTCAACTTATTCTAACCTTAACCCTGCCATTCTACTAATACTTAGTAGACATGAAGGGGCAATGTTACTTATAGTCAACAGAATGTGTTAAATGGACCATCAAAATAAAGTGAAATCAATATTTATACCTAAAATCACTTTATTATATTCATGTTAACTAATTATGGTAACACTTTATTTTACAGTGTCCTTATTACGTTACTACCATAGTAATAACAGTAAATTATGCTACAACTAACCCTCAATCAAACCCTATAGTAAGTACATGTTGTTTATTAATATTACTCAGTACTTACACAGTAACAATGACACCTTAACATTAAAAACTATAGTCTAACCCACTGAAAAAGATGTCCATATGTTATCTACCCCTTTGTGCTTAATGTTTTGAGGCATGAGAACTGATTTTGAAACAAAACCATTATTGCATTAGAACAGGGTTTATTATGCTAGTTGCCCCCACAAAAAAAAGCTATATTAAACGAGTTGAGTCAACTTTCCCATTATAAATCCAGACATCTGGATCACCACAACATGTGTGTAATTTACCTTCAGCGCGCACTTTTGTCCGGTTTTCTTATTGTAGCACTCCACTACTTTGCCGTTGACACCCAGACCCAACACTTGACTGGAGACTTTGTAATCATCAGTCACGGCATGGCGCTTGATTTCCAGTTTGGGATAGACGGGCAGGGGGAACTGAGTGGAGTCGGTGTCTGCGGACTCGTTCTCTGGGTGAGACGCGGCGCTCTCGCTCGCTTCTGTCTTCTCGCTTTGCGCTTCTGGCTTTGGCTCGGGCTCGGATGCGTCCGCGTTGTGCGTTTGAGACTTTCCATTCTGGAGCATCTTTCCGTGCAGATTAAATGAATGTATTAGAGACTCAACGTGGCTCAAGAGGGTCTTTAGAAATCCACAGATAAACTATCCGCGCCGGTCCCGCTGTCAGTGTGTGACGCTGTTCCGAAAATACACTGCTGATGAATTCCTGTGATGACTTATGGTTACAGAATTACTGCACATTTACCAGAATTAAGACACTTATATTCAGATACATATAAGTTAAATGCCGGTTTCAACATTTCAAGTTATATAGTTGTATGATTATAAAAAATAAAGTTTAACAAATAAATAAAATCCCCTTTTTAATAATTTTGTCCAGCTATTAGAATGAATCCAAACAGTGTTATCTTATGAAAGTCATATTCACGTTCAGTAGAAAAGGTCCCTGTTAAAAAAATGTGCTAAATCAAAAAGAAAGTGTCTTTTGTCCGGCGGAGTTCCCGTCATTGACGTTAAAACCGCTGTGTCTGTGTGTGTGTGTGTTCACATGGGGTCAGTATCTGTTGCGGAAGCGCGAACTACTGAACCGCTAGTCTCTTAAAGGAGACGCGCACATTTATTGTTCATTGAGATGACCGGAGAAAACATTCCGATTTCTAGAAATTAGATTGAGACACCTAGAAAATTCCTGCATTAATCACAATTTTAGGTAATGTAAACTCTTTATTCAAAATATCCACCGTAGAAAGTGTTTTCATTTATGTCACTGTATGTTTACTGTTAATGTTAACTCAAATTATTGAAACCAGTTTTCAAATTTCAAACAAATTATAAATATTAGATGAAAAACGTAGGAATGTAAAACATTAAAATAATAATAAAAAAAGATTAAGAAATACATTCATGAAGGAGTGTGTATTTATACATAATAATTATACACAGTACACACACATATATTATGTAAACATACCCTTTTTTTGGGATGTGATTTATCGATAAAAATATAATATACTAATAACGAATATACATATTAATAAAAAAACTGTTGTGTGTGTATTAATGAAAATGTATTTGAGTGAGTCTAGTAGTCTAGTGCACAGATCAACGCCACACCCTGTTTGATCCAGTGCCCCTGGGTACGATCTGTGGGCAGCTCAACTGCAATCACGTAGTTGGTAGAGTGCCCGGTGGTAGAGAGAGTTCCTGTGGAGGAAATACAAAACTTTTCAGATCTCTGGTAAAACACAAACCACATTCTCAGATAAAATCACAATGACTCCACAGGATGGAGAGAAATAAAACATTAACAAAAGATTGTGGCAAGTTTCACAAAGAAATGCTATTCAATTTGCTCACCAGCACGAGTAAGAGTTTTGTAGATGGGACACACATAGATCCCAGATAGAGGGGGTTTGCGGTTAGGAACAGGTACCATCCAGATAACAGCCATCTCTGTGTAGAGCTCTTTGGGACGGGATTCAGCAAGCTGGCCTGTCTCTGCATCCCAGCGTGCCCCTTCCAGAAACAAACCGTGGATGAAGCAGCCGATGTCGGGCCTCTCAGTCAGCTCTGCTACGCTTTCCTTCATAACCTAAAAGAGGGTTCAACGAAAAGGAAATCAATTAAAAAGGCTGATCAAGGCTTGTGGTTCTCATAAGAATATACACACCATGCTGTTAAGATATGCAAGAGAACGTTCCATTCCAATGTTTGACCTTCTCAGGTATACTGTACCTCTCTTAATGGTCTATCAAATATCAAGCTTGCTTTGAGAGCTTAATATGGAAACATAGTTGAGGCTTCAAATTGCATTACACAGAGTTTAATGCAAGAAAGCCTTGCTGTTAAAAGCAGATTATGCACCTTAAAGTCAAATGCAATGGTGTCAATGGAGACCACAGAGCCACGGGCAAAGTTCTGCAGGGTTCCTGTGAGGAAGGCCTGGGGGAAGAAGAACCCACTGATCCAGAATACAGCAGGAATGCCATCTGAGATCCAGTTCTGCAAAAAGCTTATACGCTGGACCAGATCTGACACCCAGGACGCCAACGGTTTAAGAGAAGGATATGCCTGGGAAAAGAAGAATTTTATGCGACCTGTGTCCAATAAAAGCCCTGATTTCACTAACACGCACAAGATGTTTGCATAGTCTTTACATGGCAACAAAAACAATCATTCCACAAATTCTGTGTATGTCTTGCATGGTTAACATTTGGGAGATTCTTACCTTGGCCTTCCATATTTCTGGAACAGCATTAATGAACAGACTGTTAGACATCAGCTCAAGTTCAGATGACATAACCACCAAACCCTTCAAAGCCTTCACCAGATCACAGAGACTCTGGGAAATCACTGATAACAACTTGTTATATCTGTGAGAGTGATAGAGAGGTGCATTTTTAGTGTGCTTAACGACAAAGTGCATTGTAATCTACTTGTGTTTTTATACACACCACTGATTAAAAATGTTTTTGAAAGTCTCTTATGCTCACCAAAACTGCATTTATTTGATTAAAGATACAGAAAAAAGTAGTATCATGAAATATCATTAAAATTTTAAATAGCTTTTTTTCTATTTGAAAATTTCTATTTTTCAAAAGTAATCATTCTAATATGTTGATTTGCTGCTCAAGAAACATTTCTTAGTATCAACATGTTGAAAACAGTTACTGCTTACTATTTATGTGGAAACTGTGATACATTAAAGGGATAGTTCACCCAAAAATGAAAATTACCCCATGATTTACTCACCCTAAAGCCATTTTAGGTACATCTTACATTCTTCTTTGCAGTCTGTCGGAAGCTAAATATTTTACTTTATAATGTGTTAAATATGGATATTTCTATTACACAAATCCATCGATTCACTTCAGAAGGCTTTTATTAACCCCAGAGCCATGCGGATTACTTTTATAATGGATGGATGCACTTTTTTGGGCTTCAAATTTTGGGATGCCATTCACTGCCATTATAAAGCTTAGAAAAACAAGCAGTTTTTTATTTTTTACATAACTCTGATTGTATTCATCTGAAAGAAGAATGTCATATACTCGTAGGATGGCTTGAGGGTGAGTAAATTATGGGATCATAATTTTTGCGTGAACTATCCCTTTAATTTATTTTTAAGAAATCACACCGAACCTAAACTTTTGTATGGTAGTGCATATGTAAAGGTCTTTGTATATAATTTATACATTATTTATGCACATTTAAAAAACTTACCTAATAACCTCCTGAACTAGGACAGTGTTCATAGATTCCTCATACATCACTGGGTATTTATGCATGACCTCCTGCACATTTATGAGATTAGGAATCTTCTCCACAATCCCCTCCACTATTTCCTCTATGATCTTAATATGTAGAAGAGAAAAGAGAGTGTGCATTAAATTTAAAATGCATACGCATTTTACATAATCATTTTACATCAAAGGTTGTAAGAAAAATCCATGATTGCAGTGTTAACACCACTGTGCATTTGAAAACATGTAGATACTATCAAAAAGAAAAGGCATTGCTTTTTAAAACGCTTAGTAAAAATGTTTTCTTTAAAAACGATTTTACTGATCCCAAATATTTGAACAGTAGTGTACATACAAAGAAAATATTTGAATATCAAATTTACATAAATGCATATAGACACATGCCTCCTCTCTGGACTGGCCTCCGCTAGCTGCTACTCTGGGCTGAAGCTTCACTAAAGTTCCCAGCAGAGCAAACGTCTCATTTTGTGCAAAGCTGATGTTGGCGTTGTCATGGAGGCCAAAGATCTCCGGTGAGTCATTTATTGGTAGACCACGAAAGTATGTCAAATAACCCTGCACAAAAACAAAACCAAAAAAATAGATGTACTGCATAACTCTAAACACAAAAGAACACAAGACAGTGCTGAATGGTGAGCCTGTGGAGGAAGAAGCTCTTTTACACTGATCTGAGGACAGCTTTATTGTTTTTTCATAATACTTGAGGTTCCATTAAGAAACATGAGTTCTGGACCTTGACATTATTCTCAGTGCTGATTTGTCTGTATTCTCCAGAAGGAGAGTAAATGTGTTCAGGGCCGAGGACAGCAGGGCAGTAGAAATCCTCCAGGATGTTTAGGATGCAACGACGATCCCAGTTGTCCGTCACACGACCCCCGTAGTTTATTTCCCCTGCAGTATACTTTAGAACCTGAACAGAGAGTGAGAAAGAGAAAAATGAAAGATTTGATTCGAAAGATTTGTGAGAGTGGCTTCCTTTATAAATAATACAAATATAAGCACTACCTGATAAAGATGTTTAGTAATATAGATGTAATATAGATGTTCTGTAACTGATTAAAATGGCAAGTTTTAGTTACTCAATATATATCTAATCAGCTATTGAAGAGACATGAAACTGTGTGTGTGTGTGTGGGGGGGAGGCAAGAGAACGTCTGGTTTTGCCTTATATGGGATGTCCTGATACTCATCCAGGAACATTTTCAGCTGGCTTATGCAGATCTGCAGGTCCCCATCTGTAAATTCGTATGGAATGTTAAATCCTAGTGGGCCGAATTTCCTGCGCTCAATGGCATTTCCATGGAAAAGGCACAGAGACAGGAGGAGAGCCTTAAACTCGGCTGTCTGCCAAGATAAAAGAAAGAGAGAGAGAGAAAATAATAAATATAGTAAATATTTCCACATATGTATACTTTTGAAAAATACCATACTACTGAAGTTTGGGGTCAGTATAGTTATATAAAAAAAACATTTATTCAGCAAGGATGCATTAAACTGATCAAAAAAGATTTTTATAATGTTACAATTTTTTTTTTAAATCAATGCTGTTCTTAAAACTGCTCTATTCATCAAAGAATCCTTAAAAAAATCACAATATTAAATACAGCCTTTGTGAGCATAAGAGACTTCTTTCAAAACATTTTATAAATCTTGCCAACCCCAAACTTGTCAACAGTACATTTTCTATAATCACAATTAAATACGATACAGTATTTTTCTCAAGTTGGGTTTTTCTGAAAACATGCTGCTTTTCGATAGGAACCTTAGTGCATGAAGTCATGAAATCCTCAGTGAGGCTGGTGTAGGTCTTCAGAAGATTGGCTTTAATGCCTCGTGGTGGTTCTATGGTCATCTTGGAGCCATTCTGCAGAATGGACACCGGGAACTTGTTGCTGGGAAGACTAGTGAGCCAAAGACGGAAGTCCCGATGGACCTATGGTGCAAACAGGTTTTTCCAATATATTTAAAAACTCTTACTTTTGAAAATCCAATAAATATAATAGTTCATAGATTTTTCTGACAAACAGTCTATAAAAACTGAAATAGCTAGTCAGGTGTGTCAAACTTTGTCAGAATCGATGTTCTCAATGAGTCTCTCTAGAGATGGCATCCAGCTGGGAGCAAGGTGGCAGTTCTGAAAGAAGACCCATTTTCCTTTCTCCATGGCACTGTGCATCAGGGTCTCAGCACTGGGGCCCTTACATACAACATACAACAAATGCTTTCAGCCTAATATACGTAATCAATATACTCAAATATACACAGATCTTATTCCACACTTCCTTTATTAAACATTTAATAAACATGAAAATGCATATACAAGCCCTTAAAAGCCTATTAAAATGTATGTGATTTAGTCTTTTGCTCTAAAGAAATTAACCTCAAGTTTACATTGTTGAGATATTAGTGTAATGTTGAATATACATGTAAATGGTGTGAGCCTGTAGGTCAGCTATGTCACAGTTCTTTGTAGGTGGCACAGAACATTACAGCCTTTCAGAAACTTTAAATAGTAACATAATTAGCACTAGGTTGGGAAGTCATCTTTTATTAGTGTTCGTCTACTGCAAAAAAATGTATGGAGAGTATTTTAGGCTCAAAGTCTCATAGGTATGAAGGTGGATACTTCGAACTGACTGAAATGGCATTTAGGGCATGTTAGAGACAACCTAGTCAGAATTATGATATCAGTTTGTGCATATATTTCTGGAAGTTCTACTGTAAGTTCTGACCTGGCCTTGCCCAAGGGAGATGGCGTTCATCTTCTTCGAAAACTTCATGACCTCTGCGAACTTATAGAGGTCAGCAGCGGGGTCGGTACCAGGAGAAAGCACAAAAATGAGAGCGGTGGAGGGAGACGACTCTTTAAACACCTCAGACAGGTCCGATGTCTGAGAGGCAAGAGAAACAGTGAAATGAGAGAAATTACAAATCATGACCAAAAACTGTGAGTCAGAGAAACACATTATTAAAAATATGCAAATACCTGCTAAAGGGTGAATTAAAATTGTGTCTTTAGCCTCAACATTCTAATGTGAAGTTCTTACATAAGCAGTGTGTTGTTTCGCTTTTCCATCAATATCAAAATGCTATTAGATTACTAATGTTGTTATATGATGACATAAGTGTGGTGGAATATATGGAGTATATTTTTGGGTACCTGGGGTTCGATGAAACTCTGACCCAGCTGTGAAGCTACAAAGTCCTGCAGGCCGTGAGTAAGCCGGTCAGCTCTCAGACAGCGCAGAACCAGCAGCTTCTGAAACGGGTCTAGGTCGCTGTCCCACTCACCTGGAAGGGGCTCCCTGTTCACATACATACACACGTATAAACTGAGAATCTAAACCTGTCACGCACAATAACAATACCATTTACAACCTTTAATATGGCTTGCATGTGTGTTTGTGGCTACCTGTGTGGCTGGCTGCTGTCAAATATATTCTTGAAGGCTGATTCATGTTTGGTGAAACTCTCAGGCAGGTTACTAAAAGTGGGCAGGGCGCTCAGTGCCAATATGTCCTGCCAGGCTCTCATGGACAGCCAGTTTGGAGCAGGATTAGGAGCCTGCTGTTGGGGCCGGCCCCCAGATAACATGAATCGCCACTCAGCCTGTACACACAAGGACATTTATGTATAAATGGATAACATTCAGATATAAGTCCCCAAGATATCTCTTTACTTTGTTATTATGATTCATCATTACAAACATTGGCAATATGACAACACAGTGTTGTATGTTCAATTGCCTCTATCACAGCACGAATAAATAAGCTCCTGGATATCTAGTGGAATAAACATTAGCATTATTAACAGCAGCTTGAATGATAAAGTTCAAAAGAAAATGGAGACAGAATTCACGTAATGAACTATTTAAAAATGTCCTTGTGTGTCTCTGATAAAAAAATTTCCGAAAATATTTACCGGATGGAAAGGTTGAGATAGAGACGAAAAGGTTGAGATAGAGATGAAAGAGAGATAAAGAGACCTTTAATCCTGTTTTCTTTTATCTCACTAACCATGTCAATCTTGTTGTCATTCATCAGGATTCTGGCACACAGAAGGAAGGCGAACATCAGCTTGTGTTTCTCAAAAAGGCTGCGACAGACGTTATTGTACAAGCTGAAGGTGAAAAATTCATTAATGTTGAAAATACGTTCCTTCACTGTCTCTGTGGGGAGGGAAGCCAAGACAAGACAGTAAGTTAAACAGTTAATATATAAAAGAAGTGATGTATTGTATTAACTAGTACTGTAATAATTGAATATTGTTGTGGACAATGGGGGACCTTGGATTCAAAAAGGTAAAGAAAAACTGTAAGAAAATTTGGCAGGTTCTTCAGTGCATAGTGTCAAAAATAGGACAGGATGTTCTCTACCTGCTCGCTTTGAGTTGGCAATGCCACCCATGAAAATACCAAGAAACCACTCAAGAGAGTATTGGTACATGGGGTCCACGTTTGACAGATCTGACACGCAGAAGAAGAGGATCTGGGCTCGGACAGCCACTGGGACATATTCCAGACGTGTGGCGTCAATGTCCCTCTCAGTCGCCTCCGCTGCAGTCACTTTAGCCTAGTGGTATGGACATTTTAAAAAATCACTTATTTACAGTAGATGCTAAATCAAATAGAAGGCACGCTTAGCTTTTCAAGCAAGGAATACACAAGCATTTATTTCAAACATACCTGAATTTCTTCGGCTTTGACTTTGGAGGCCGCAAGCACTCTTATCAGTTCCTCGTCATCAACAGGGTTTCCCTCTGAAGAGCTCAGTCGGAACAGGATCTGATCTTCTATCTCCTTTAATTCCTGTTTCATCTGTGCGTTACTCACAATGAGCTGGTTCTTCGCCCCTTCCAGATCGGGTCTCTCTTCAGCTACGAGACATCCTAGAAGCTGATCCTCTAGCCCACTGCAGTAACACACACGGAAACTCAGCACATGTGAAATCCAGGCTCTACCTCACAACCTAGAAGCCTTCATTATGTTTATGTCTGAAGAAATGTAAGAGCAGCACCTGGGTGAGAGGGTGAAGTTAATGAGAGTGACTTTAGTAGCGATCTCGGGTGAGTAATGTGGGTTGGGGAGCTTAGTGGTAATGTACATCTTGAAGTCGTCATGATAGTGAATGACACTGTCTCCGAGCTTGAGAACTGTGTTGCCTTCATGGGTATATGTCTGAGGAGCATACACACAAGAAAATCAGTTTTACACTGAAGGCGGATAAGAAATACTAACACATAAGGTTGATTTAAATATTGATCATTGAGCGCTTTTAACATAGGTGCTAGCCTAGCTATAGCAGCTTTTGAGCTTTATTTTATGATTTATTCACACAAAACAGTGATGTGTACCTGTCGTAGGAGCACAGGGTCCAGTGCAGGGTCTAGATCCTCCCCTACATTCTCCAGCAAGCAAGGCTTCCCAAAGCGGATAGCATTTTCTAAACTACGCAGGAAGTCCCGGTCACTCAACTTCATCACATCCAATCTGTTATCACGCTCCTGCGGAAACAGAACAAAACAAAGACCATGAGAAAAGACAGGAAAAAAGTAACATTGGGGTAAATGACATAGACTGCCATTCAAAAGTTTGGGAAAGAAAGTTTTTTTTTTTTTACTCAGCAAGAATGCATTAAACTGTGAGAGTTAAGACATTTATAACGACATTTATAATGAAAAAAAATGAAAAAGGATTCTTTTGAACTTTCTATTCACCAAAGAATACTAAAAAACTAAGTAGCAAAAAAAAATTTCTCAACATTGATAATAATAAGACGTTTCTTGAGCACCAAATCAGCACATGATTTTGAAGGATTATGTCACTGAAGACTGGAGTAATTATGCTGACAATTCAGCTTTGCCAACACAGGAACAACTTAGAAAACAGCTATTTAAATTATTTTTAATTATATTTCATAATATTACTTTTTTCACTGATTCAAAACCTTTGTATGTCAGTGCACAATTCATCTAGTTCTGTTATGTAAGGTAAAAAAAAAATATTTTAGTATAATTCTAACCATGATCTTGATCCACTTGTTGGCCTGTCCCTGCGGATCGATGAACAGAGGCCAGCGCTGAGAATATTGTGCAATTACTCCATTCTCCACAGAGAGACTATCCTTGGGCAGACCTGCAATCTACACAAAATTACACACAAAAATATATAAATAAATAAATAAACGTAATAAACATAATATATATTTAACCTTTCATTATACAGGTTTTATGTCAATGCACAGTACATGTAGTTGTACATATGTGTTGGTTTCTAACCTGCCAGGAGCGGATCTTGACTTTGTCTCCTAGTGTGCTGATCAGGTTGGGCTGTTCTGTGTGAGGAACTGTCAGTTCTTTAAAACCCCTAAGCCACTCTTCAGCCATAGCTGAACGATATTCTCCCTGCACAAAATACACATATTTACATCCAATCTCTATGGCTGAATCTCACAATAAGATGTCGAAGATTAGTTTTTTCTACATCGTGGTAATGATAGGATTATAGAATATAGAAGAAAAAATGTAATATTCAATTTTATTTATTTTGATTTTGGGGTGAAATATGACCTGGACATGTTCTTAACAGGTTTTGTAATCAAACAGCCTCATAATTAACTAAAGACATTCAAACATCATTCTACCCAGCATGCATTTTCGCTACCACACACTCACAGTGAAGGGTCCGAGGTAGGCTACGTATCCGGCAGCGAGCAGCACATCTCCTGCCACGTTATTCACCATGTACTCCAGTTGCTGTACTGTTTCTCTCCAGCGCACCTTCTCATCAGCCAGACCACCAATCAGCTGCCACACACAACAACATCCTATGTGCTCAGTATAAACTCAATGTATAATGAACTTCAACAAAACATATTCAATAGTCATATATCATATTTAGAAAAACAGAAGACATGTACTGTTACCAGACTGATTTGATAAAGGGGTAAGTTTGACAGGCCAATATTGTTGAATGGAAAATGTTTTTTCTCCACTCACCTTATCTGCACGGATCAATCTATTCTCACACAGCTGGCATTTGGCATCTAGCTCATCTCTCTTGCTCAGGCATTCATGATACTTAGCCTGCAGGGTGGCAATGCCCTCCTCTACAGCTGCTAGTTTCATCTTAGAATCGTCCAGAATGCGCTGTGTTACAGCCAGATCCTCCTGAGCTTCCTGCAAGGCTTGCTGTTCACACACAAAGAAACATGAACTATTAAAACATGAATTATTAAAATAAGCCTTATTTTTGGTCTGTTCACAACAACATGTTTGTAAGCATTAGATTGAAAATCAACAGCTTTAGGCAGAAAAGCGCTAAAAAACATTTTACATACAAAAAAGACAAATTGTCCAGAACAGACACAGGCATATCAAATCAAATAAACAAATTAAGCATACATTTGAGGAGATCTAAGCTAAATAATGTATTTAGCAGAAAGGAATCAAGCTCCTACCCGTTTGGGCTCTACAGCTCTGGCCACAAAATGGTACAAATGCATCGCTCGCACCCACTGACAGATGGAAGTACAGGCTTTGGATACCTTGGCGATTGAGTCAGTCTGGAACTCTGGGTTGTCAATGTAAGGCTGCACTTGTTTGATCACCAAGTCTGGGATGTTGTCCTGTGGAAAGAAGATTATTATACACTTTGGGCTAAAATGTTATAATTAATTATTCTAATGCCATAAATATTTTAAATTTGTGCAACAAAAAATAACGCAAATACACTACCATTCAAATGTTTGTGGTCGTCGGTAAGATTTTTAAATCAAGGTTAATATACATTAAAATGTAATTTATTCCTGAGACTGATTTTTTAGCAGCCATTAATCACGTCTCCAGTGTCACCCTCTGGAGTTGGCGCTCAAGACAAATTTATTTTTATTATTATTGCTGAAAACTGTGCAACTTAATATTTTTGTGGAACTTATTTTTCTTTTAGAAAGTTAAAAAAAAAAAACATTTATTTGAAATAGAAATTTTTTGTAACACTATAAATGCCTTTCTCTGACCATTTCTTGACTAACTTTTGAATGGTATTGTGTGTACATCAAAATACCGACAACAACAAAAAATCAACATCTCTTAAAAGTGACATAGCAAATGGTAAACAAAAGGGGCACGCTTATAGAACTCACATACAAAATCTTCCCCTTACCTTGTCATACTTGAACAGACTGTCCAGAAACTTTCCTGGATCTTGCAGAAGGCCCTTTCCTGCATCCCAGTAGTCATCAACCTTCTCTCCGAGCTTCTCTCCTGCAACTTTCTTAGGTTTGATACCCTTCAGGATGCAGACAGCTTCTATAACCAGCTTTACTCCTTGAGGAGGTCTCTGCATAGCCCTCACCTGTATATCAAAACACACACACCTCGCTTTGTGAGCTAGCATGATCTAATTGTTTGCTGTATATGTACAGATGTTAACAGAAAATATGATGTTTGCACCTCAACAACATCATTCTTTTTCAGGGACTGCAGGCTAGCGAGGGCGGCATCCATGGCAGGAAGTGCTTCGTTCAGATCTTTCTGAGCATCATCAGCAATAGCCTGCGCCACACGAGCCTTTTCAGTGGCTTTAGCCTCCTCAGCCTGCACTGCTACACGGGTCTCCTCAGCTACCACCGTGTCTTCCTATACTCAAACACATTCCCCGGGCGACAAAATTCAAGATTTAATTTTACTCTTCCATGTTTGCATTCATACATTTTTTTTAAAATGATTTCTGATCATTTTATTCACTTTTATTTTCTCCATAGTGACCACGGTGTCCTTGGCTGCCTCCTCCAGCTGAGGCCTCATCATCTCCAACTCTTCCTGCATCTTGGCCACATCCTCTGCTGTACTCAACAACTACACACACACACAATCATAAAAAAACTTTTGTAAATTATGTACAGTAGGCCTTCATGAGAAATTTAAACAAACCAAATTTAGCTGAGATTGGACTACGTTTGGGGTGTACTCAACAAAATTTCAATGTTGTCTTAATTACCATAACAGCACACAATTAATAATAATACAAGACCATTAGTAAACCGTGAATTAGGTTAAAAACGAGACCACAGAACAGTGTTGTTAGTAGAGCTCTTTCATGCGTCACTGTACCCTTTTTTCACATCTGTACAGATATACACAATGTATATTGAATGCAGAAGAACATTGCCAATGAAAGTGACATGTGAAGGCCAAGTATGGTAACCCATACTCGGAATTTAACCGCTGCATTTAACCCATCCAGGTTAGTGCACACACATTAGAAGCAGAGTAGTGAATCGTGAACACACACACACACACACACACTGCAAACCGTGGATACATACACCCGGAGCAGACATTATGATGTGGCGGCAGGGGAGCAATTAGTGTTTAGAGGCCTTGCTCAAGGGCACCTCAGTCATTTCTTGGAATGGAACCAACAACCTAACCATTAGGCCACGACTGCCCTCATGGAAGATTGCAACCTGATAAAGCTTGCTTGATTTCAAGCAAGTATACTTCATCCTGGTTACGCAAAGTGGCCACCTGATATCAGAAACAGTCAAAAGTTTATCAGTGAATGAAACCTTAGCTAATATCACATTAGATATTGAAGTACCTGTTACTAAAAAGATGCATTCTTCGAGCGTACCCCTAATTACAAATTATCTGGATGGTATTTTGCATACATTACATACTTCTGGTGGACAAACACATGTAAGGGTTGAGAGGTTAACATTTTGACATTTTGCCCCCCACCCCCCAATATGGACCACCCTAATGTAGAGTAGAATGTACAGTATAGAAAAGAAATGATGTTTCCCAAATCACCTTGTCCAGGCCAGTTTTCATTCGCTGCCGAGCACTGTGTAGCTCCAGCTTCTTCTGGCCAATCAGAGAAGAGAATATGCTGAGGAGCTCCAGGTAACTCTTAGGAGTGACGTAGTTGTGGCGGGAAAGTTCAGCCAGGTACTGCTCACACTTCCTGGATACCATTTGATGGATCTCAACACACATCAGTGCCTGTACAGAGAGGCAGAACTCTGTTACACCCTGTATACATTTACACAGACATATCACACACTTTTCCTTACCAAGCTTTGGATGGTCGAAGGGCTGGCCTCTAGTTCTGGAAGCTCATTTAGGAAAGATGTTGCTACAGACTGTAGTGCCTCCTCTGGCCAGGCACTGAACCAGTCAATGGTGCAGCAGTTGACCAGTGAGGGAAACTGCCTAAGGCGAGCCCGGAACACTTCCCCTACTGGACTGTAGATGGAGGCAAAGTACAGTTTCCAACTGTTTATGATTCATGCTACATCTCAGTGCTGAAATATTATGAGAAATCTTTCTAACAAGAGTCAAAAAGATGTACACTAAATCTAGACTAATCTTACACTGAATTTTGCATCCAACAGTTTTGTACAGTGTATTTGTAGCACTGAAACATCAACAGAGGTATTGATAGAAAGATAAACCTCATGCAGAGAACAGTGTGGATGTTGCTGCGGACTCTCTTGATGTAGGCAGCCATGAGGTTAGCTTTGGTGGGCTGCTGGCCCATATCCTGAACCACAGGATTCATGGCAGTCAGGATGCGCTCCTGCTCCTCCGAAGTGTAAAGATTGGGCACGTCGCCTGAGTTCAGGATGCTATTCACATCTTCCAGGAAAGATTCACTCTTAATCTGAAAACCAGAAGGGAAGACACAAAAATTGTATGTTAAAGACTTGACAGCATGCTGTTGTGTGTTTGCCAATGGTGACAAGGTGATTTACTCTTTTGGGAGCATTTATTGATGGGCTGGAAAGACCATTAGCCTAACATCAGAGAACTTCATCACACTGTTTCATCAGATCCATGTTGAATATCAATACATTCCTTGAGGCTTGTGTTGTGCAAAATTGGCATTTTCAAAATTGACTAGTTAGTAGGTTGTCCAATCAAATAAAGGAAGTATATATAAAATCTAAAATGCAATGTTTATGTTTATAAAATGTTTATAATCTGTGATCGCACCTGTGTATCTACAAAGAGGAAGGTGATTTGGACATTCTGCAGACCAGCCTTTAGCATGATGTTCTTGATGTCCTCTCTCCACTCCAGGAGGCCATAGTTCTTGGAGAGTTCAATCTGGAAGCACTCATACTCAGCCCTGACAATATAAGGACAGTCACAAAGAGAAAATAAATGTCGGTCAACAATGAAGCCATAGACGAGGTCTCTAATTTGGTGTATCACTCATGGCTTGTTTCCAAATGGACATATGAATGTTCAATGTGTTTCTATGGACCTTTAATGAAGGTGGGATATAATGGCTGGAGTCTCACTATAATTGTTTCTTTGTGGGTGGTATAAAGACATTTTCAATGTCTTTATACTTCCCACAAAGTCAATGATCAAAAGTATGAGTATTAACTGAAGTTAATGATCTGGGCTGGCAGTAGGGAATATAGTGACTGTTTAAATATGATGTCACTTAGTTTAAACACATTTGAGCAATAATTTTGAATGTGTGTATTCAGAATTTGTGTATAAATATTGTGTCTATTGTAAAATTATGCATTTATGTCACAGTTTATTTGATGTGTTCAGATAGTTGGTATTGATATTGAATGTTGCTTGCATTTGTGTTCCAGGCATGACATGACATAATTGTTTTCAGTTCTACATGGGTGGCAAAGCAAAAAGATTACAGGCAAGGGACGCTTTGGTAAAAAAATATTGATGTCAAAATTGTTAACGTTTAAACAGTTTTAAATCAGTGGGCCAGTATGACTTCTGGTTTTGATCAAATAAAGTCTTATTCAACTGACTCTCATTAGTAATGCTAATTATATTTTAGGGGGTTCAGCACAATAAACGCTTCAGCTCTCACATATGCGTGGCAAGCCTGGTAAGGGACTGGCGGCCGCTGCCACCAACCCCTAACAGCAAAGCATTCCCCAGGGGCTGGCGCAGGATACGGCTGATACGACACACATGCTGTATGGCGTCCATGAACAGCACCAGCTTCATCTTAGAGGTGCTGGTCTGGTTATAATCACTCATGTACTCCTCCATCACATGGACCAGCTGTATAAGGGGATAAGAAACAAAACTTCAAAGGACCATATGATCTTTAAATAATTTTTTTTTTTGCAAAACACTTGCCAAAATAAATATCAAAGCAAGCAAAAGTACAAAATAATAAATAGGTTATATTTAAATCTTTTCAGGAGAAAATGTGAATTGTAAGTCTGGTCAATTTGAGGTATCATTCTGTAGCAAGCACCACTATTATGTAACCAAATAATTACAAGGCATACACCCCATTTACCTTTTCTCTATCTTCAATAAGCTGGTAGACCTTAACAGACCCGGGGAGCATGAAGTCTCCATACAAGACTGGCTGGTACGGGACCACCTCCTCAGTCTTGCACCCAAACTCCTGTATGTGAGTATGGAGGAGCTGGTCGAACCACTTCCTGTCCTCGTCACTGACCAGTCGATCCTGGAACACCCTGCAGCTCTCATGATACCAAAGCTGCAATAGCTGTATTTTATTCTGTGTAAATAAAGATGACAAAAGATTTTATGAAGAGCTTAATAAATAAGACATTAAATATCTGAAAAACTCATTATCAATGGTTGTACCTCTATTTTAGCAGCCTCTGCCATAAGGATGCCCTGGAAGACTTTCGAGAGGTCCCTCAGGTTGAACGTATAGTGAGATTTAGCAGGTGTGGGTAGGAGTGCAGAGGTAATAGTGGAGTATACCCTGATGGTAGCATCCACTAGTGACTCATTGAACGGTTTCATTTCTGGAATTTTCTCTAGAAATCAGATACAAAATGAGCTCATGTGAGAACATTCTTTTTGCAAGTGAGACATATACACGTCAATATAAGCTCAATGTTGAAGTTAAACTTTTACTTATTACAAAAATACATTAGTAACTTATATTTCCATATTGAACTTATTTGTTTCATTTTTTAAGGCACTTTGGATAAGAACTGCATAAATGTAAATATTTGTAAATATAATGTAAGAAACATTTCTTCTCTTCCTCCTATCTGTCTATATTTTTGTCTCTCTCCCTGTATCAAGCCTACTGCCTGGGTCCTTTTTACTCATATTTCAATCTATTGAAGAAAAAAAACAGACTCCATTTAGATACATTTAAAATGCGACCAAAGCTTCTGAAAGGTGTTTCCTGTTGAAACCCACATAAAAATACATTCATATCTAGATGCCCGCATGATGACTGTCACTCACCCATCCAGCTCCCCAGGATGGTGGAGAAGATCTTCCTCTTGCTGGTGTCCTCCATCTCAGTGAATGACAGGAAGTTGAAGTGGCGTGTGAAGCGTTGAGTGATGGGGTTCCTGCCCCCGCCGGGGGGACCCATGGCACATGCAAAGTTTATGTCAACAAGGTTTTTAAATGTGCCTGGTAAACACAGAACACAAATCACCCTTTGATAAGAGTTTGTATTGAGTTATGTGTGCATATGTTTGTATACTACTGCTCAAAATGTAAGACGTTTTTAATGTTATTGAAAGAAGACTCATATGCTCATCAAGGCTGCATTTATTTGATCAAAAACACAGTAATCTAATGCAGTTTTCTATTAATATATATTTAGATATTTGTATATATTTTAAAATGTAATTTATTCCTGTAATGGCATTACTCCATTACTCCAGTCTTCACTGTCACATGATCCTTCAGAAATCATTCTAATATGCTTATTCTGTGCTCAAAAACTTATGATTTTATCTAATCATCAATGTTTAAAACAAATGTTTAGTTTTAATTTATTTAATGCATCCTTTCTGAATAAAAGTATTAATTTCTGTACACAAAAAATGACTGACTCCAAACTTTCAAATGGTAATGTATGCGTGAACATGCATAGAAGATCTGCATTCTTAGTAAACACACCTATCTGATTCCTGTCATACCAGCCTCCGTGATCCATCCACTGGCGCAGTAGTTCAATGGGAGGCTGGGCTCCATATGTTTCCAGCATGGGCATGTTCAAATCATCAATGAAGTAGATGAAATATTTTCCCAGAGGAGGTCCAAACACACCCTTACGCCTGTAAGAAAAAGACATAAATACTAAATTTAATTATCAAAACAATACATTGTATGTACAACGCATTAATGGTTAAATTCAATAACAAACTGATGAGAGGAAGACAAAGAACCTCCTGTCGAGTTTGCTGTCGATATAGTCTTGAGTTTGGTTGGCGGAGGTGCGAGCAGAGAACATAAGGAAGTGAGTTATGTATTCAGCAGGCATTTTCTTGAGGAGCTTGTCTGATATGGTCAGGGTCTTTCCTGTGCCAGTGGGCCCAATGCACAACACCTGACAAATCAGAGAACAGGATTAGCAGCACATACGTATGGCATTAAGTTGACTGTGTGTTGAATGAGACTCTACCTACAGGCTTTTTATTAGAAAGCAGCATGTCTATCAGGAAGGACATTCGAACAGTGTCCACTGTGGGCACAATGATGTCTGAGTAGCTAGTTTCTGGGGTGATGACCACTTCCTGGGCATATTTCATCCAACTGATCCACTGTATCTGAAGCATTTGAATAATCAAATGAATGTATGTTTATTCATTTAAAAATAAAAGCATTTCTGAAATTTTTTTGTAAAATGAAATCTCACCTTCCTCTCTTTACCCTCATCATCTTCATCAAAACAACTTATTCCTGCATCATCTAAATTGTAATCGTACAATTGACCCTCCTCAGGGAAACACAGTTGGACCTGAAATCAGACAAATGAGGTTTGCAAAATGCAGTGTGCCGCTCTGAATAAATAAACTTACATAAGAGCAATAAAAATAATGATTTGAACACTCTCTGGCACTTCTGTTTAATTGTCTACAGCATGTAAATCATTGCTGGTAGCACTGAGCTTCATGATAAATGTATGCTGCTATTGACCTTTTCTTCAGTCATCTTGCCCCTGAGCCAGGCACTGAAGCGTTGGCAGCTATCAGCATCTCCTGTAGCTCCAACACTCCATATGAGTGCAAAGATAAACCAGGGCTCAATCAGCTCCTGCAGCCGAGACAGTTTCTCCTGGGAAAGAGGTTTCTTACCCTGACCACACAAGCACAAAACAAATCAGTTTTACCATGAATAAATGAGAACAAGTCTGACCACTATCATACAAAAAAATTATCTGACCTCTTGTGGAATGAAGGGCTCAAAGAAACAGTCCAGTAGTTTGAGCAGAGAGCAGGTGAGATTGCTGTCCATGGAGGTAATCACTTCCTTTACGGATTCTCTGACAAATTTGATGGAGTCCTGAGGACACACATGACAACACCTCAAAATCCTGATAGGCAATGAACTACAGTCAAACAAAAATGTATTCAGACACCTTCAAGATTTTCTCACCTTATCACAGTTTATTCGCTATAGTTTCGAAAATGAATTTCATACAGGTTTGAAACAACTTAAGGGTAAGTAAATGATAACAGAATGTTCATTGTTGGGGGAACTATTCTTTTAAGTTCACCTAATATAAAGTGGGACCAAATACTGTTTAATGTTCTGTATTTCTTTTAATTCAATTTAAAGCATTTAATAAAACACAGTATGACCAATCACCTGTAAAAACCTTGTGAAGAGAGAGTTGAGTTGATCTGTGTAGGGCTGAAACATGTCAGGAATAGTACAGCCAACACTCTGTGAATGGAGTCAGACCCAGAATACTGGGCTCAAGATACACCATGCCACAGCGAGAAACCGTGGCAGGAGATGCCACCGCCAAATCCTGCACCTCAAACATCATTGTCATCACCTGAGGGCCAAAACAATGTCAGAAAACAAAACCCAGAACATTTATATAGTTACACAAAGGAGGTACAATATGGGGTGTCAGAAAGTGGCCAATAGCAGAAATTCTCGTACATCAGAGAGTTTGATGATCTCTCCAGAACTCAGACACAGTTTCTTGTTGTCATCCAGAACCGTGTTCATGTTCTCGATCCACACAGCATCCACAGGCCCATCAAACATGTACCACTTCTTCTCTTGGTCCATGGAGGAAGCTCCATCCCGAATGAGACAAGACAGTATACCATCTGACCTGTAATCGAATAGTGTGTGTTACTTTTAACAACCTGTAGAGTATTGTTAATACAATAAATCCAGTGTGCACTCACCACTCATGAGTAAGCTGGTCGAATTCTCCGTAAAGCTGCCCCATGGTGATGGACTTTGGGTTGAGTACATAGGTCTGTACAGCCTCATATACTCCTCCACTAACCGAGGGCTGGCCTTTCAGAGCAGTCATGGCTGCTCCCAGCACTTCATAACACTACAAGTATGTGAGAGTGCATATAAGAAAAATTAATTCCAAAATTAGAATTTTGAATTTTTGTTGCAGTTTGTTTAATTTGTGCACTGGTTTGTGTATTAGCGAAGCTTACCTTAGTTTTTCCAGAGCCTGATGGTCCTACCAACATTAGACCGTGTCTGACTACAGTGGTCTCGTACAACTGAATGCACTTGGTTATATAGCCTGCAAGACAAGAAAAATATTTATACACAACCATGTTCATCATGTGCTAAGAAACTACTGCCGAAGTATCATTTTGTACTTTGAAAAATCTCATGCGTTTTTATTTAAATTCTAAATTATATCAATTATATCATTCAAGCAAGACCTAAAAATGTTTAAATCTAATTATAATACCATATAAAGTTATGGTTTGTTCTTTTTCTTCTCACCGTTAACATCTTTAAGGCACTTGTTTGCACAGACGTTCCTTATGGACTCCTCTAGGGTACCATAGTCAATTGGCTCTTCACGGATCTTGGGGAAGAGGTCGGACACAATTCCATTGAAGAGCTTGAGGTCATCCTGAAGAAACTTTGGCACATTGACATCCCTGATGGCACGCAGACATATCAGCTCCTGCATAAATCATGAAATCAGTTTAGTGACAGACAGTATTATAATTATGATGTTTCAATAAGGGATCAAACTACAGAAAACGTCTTTTAAAGGAACAATGCAAACACACCTCATTCATGTCAGGATTTTCCCTCTTTAAGTTTCCAGCTGCAGAGATCACAGTTTTTACAGCTCTCATCCCAAAATCATAATGATCCTAATAAACAACAAGCAACAAAGTGAATTTTTCTTTCTGTTAGATTCACCGAAAACAGTTATAGTTCTAACAATTATTGTGAAACTGATGTAAAGGTCAGACCTGTGAGCTGAGCTGTTCTGAGGACAGTTTAAAGGTGCTGGTGATTTTTTTGGACAAGACTTTGGCATCGCTGAAGCCAAATGAGTAAAGAGAGATCTCAGCTATCATGGCGTAATCAGGAATCATCATAGCCACAGGACGAAAGAGGGCCTGAGGAACACATACAGTTCAGTCTTTTTGTATATGTTGAAATATGTGTATTTTATTTTGTATGTTTAGATTGCTGTTGGTGAGCTCTGTACCTTTAAATTATCAGGTAGTTCAGTACGACCAGCATAGCCAGGGTTCATAGTGATGAAGACAGCACAGGACGGAACAAGAGCGATTTCCATGCCTTCGAATACAAATGTCTTCACCTGAACAAAACAAAAAGGATACCTGGTTTTTCCAGACCTTTTGATCAATGAATTTCCATGACTTTTCTAGTCTTTCATGATTACTAGATAAGGTTTTTTTTTTTTTTTACTAGAGACTAAACTCTATGTATGAATGTTATGTTCCAATTAACATGCTTTTTATGTCCCTATCTTGCATATGAAAGTGTTTTTATAGTAGAACTAAGCTATATTCTCAAGTGTGTAACTTTACTCACTCTTTGCTGCTGGGCTTTTTGAATGGTTGTGATCTGTTGAGCCACGACTGATAAAACCTCCACGTCTATTCGATTGAATTCATCAAAGCAGGCCCAGGCCCCTGAACTAGCCAAACCTTTGAGAAACTTGCCCATGGCTATGAAGTCCAGCTGATCAGAGCAGTTAAAAACTACAGTCTGGATGGCCAGAGCTTTGCCCAGGTCTTTGGTGGTCTCTGTTTTCCCAGTACCTGCAGGGCCCGCTGGGGCGCCTCCAAACTTTAAGTGAAGCGCACCAGTCAGGGTTAGATAGCACCTGTGTGGTAAAAAGTGTATAAATTATTTAGAACAAAGAAGGTATCCTTTAAAAGACTTTCTTTTAAAAACTATAAGTATGTATAAATTAAGTTCAATTTTCTAATATCACCTGTCTGTCAATGGCGTGATAACAAGTCGTCCTGAGTTACCGAGGTACTCATAACCATACAAGAACTCAGCATTCACCGCTCTGATGTACAGGTCATCCCGCCAGTAATATCTAGGAACACACAAACACTAACTCTAAAATGTATACTTTTATTCAGCTAGGATGCATTAAAGGTGCTCTACGCGATGTCACACGTTTTTTAGGCCAAAACATTTGTCACATACAGCAAACATCTCCTAACTATCCGCTAGCTGCCTATACACACTCTGTAAAAAAACACTGTAGTCCGCATAAGCTCCACAAACTGCAATCAAAACACACTGGTGCAGTCTGGACCACGAAGCATAAACAGTGCTTCAGCCAATAGCCGACAAGAAAATCTATTGGCTATTGGTTGGATCACTGTTTGTAATGCTTCGTGGTCCAGACTGCACCAGTGTGTTTTGGTGACAACGCTTAGAGCACCTTTAAGTTAATCAAAAGTGACAGTAAAGATATATTTCATAAAGATATTAAGCACCACAACTGTTTTCAACATTGATAAGAAGAAATTTGACAGGAATGTATGTGTAGGTAACACTTTACAATAAGGTCTCAATTTGTTAACATTAGTTCATGTATAAACTAATATGAACTAACAATAAGCAATACATTTGTTACAGTATTTATTAATGTTTGTTCATGTTAGTTAATAAAAATAGTAGTTGCTCATTGTTTGTTCATGTTAGTTCACAGTACATTAACTAATGTTAACAAATATAACATTTGATTTTAATAATACATAGTAAATGTTGGCATTAACTAAGATTAATAAATGCTGTAAAAGTATTGTCATTCTTAGTTCATATTAACTAATGTTAACTAATGAAACCTTATTGTAAAGTGTTACCCATTTTCTGGATTGCATATTGTATAACCTCAGTTGACTGATCCACTCAAAGTCATTGACACTGGATACTTTCTCCTCAACCAGCTTGGCTGCCACATCTTTAGCATGCACTTCAATCACAATAAGTGCAGAGAGTATCGCTCGCTGCATCTTCGACAGGCGACCCCGCACCAACTGGACCAAATCTCCCAACTGTTCGTGAAGATTCAAAAACTTGTATTTAGATCCAATGTTTCCTTATTAGAACCTACAGAAATGCAGTGTACAGAGAAATCATTCCCAGGAATGTGGAATTGTTTGCATCGATGGATAAAATCTGTACCTGCGTCTGTAGCTGTGGATATAGCCGGTCTGCCAGGTCTCCCTTATCCAGAGATTCTGACACCTCTTGGGTCCAAAATGTTTGACACCCAGCTATCACCACTTGACCGGGCCAGGACAACACCCACTCTGTACGAGGACGCTGCAGAGAGATGAACAAAGAAATATGACTCTTTATATACAGAACAATCAACCACTATTGACAACATTAACTACTTCAAACAAGTTCATGGAGGGCCACTGTCCTGCAGAGTTTAGTTCCAACCCTAATTAAACAAACCTGAACCAACTAATCAAGGCCTGCGGATTACTAGAAACTTCTAGGTAGATGTTTTGGAGCTGGTTGGAGACGCACACTGCAGGACAGTGGCCCTTCAGGAGCAGAGTTTGATACGTGTGACTTAAAATTATAATACAAATAGTATTTAGGTTGTGACAAAAAACAACAACAATCGAGTGCATTTTGAAAGTCTATAGTGATTTATTCCTATTAAGGGTACAATTGATAAAAAATAACAAAAACAGCAACTACACTTACCTCAACATAGGCTATCAGTGAGCGACTGATGTTGTCTCTCACACTGGCCTTCATGGAGTTCTCCACTTCCCGCAACCAATGCTCTACATTCCCAGAAGGAGACACAGGAACGGACAAACGGACTTCTTCTCCCTCAGCAGAGTACATGTGCGTGATCTGCAAATCTGAATGGAACTGGAGCTGCATACAGTACAATGGATTTCATAATCTGTGGCATTAATTTAATCATTATTTTACTACATAAACCAAAATGATATTGAAATTTTCTGCCATGCTGATTATGTGAACTTCTGTTTTCTGTAAAAGAGCACTCACCCGGGCGATGTTCTCAAAGCATTTGCGGAGATGTGGCTGCACTGCTGTTGGATCTTTAGTCTGAGATAAAATCTCCAGCAACTCATCATCTGATAAAAAATAAAATCTAAAACCAGAAAATAAAGAGTGATTTAAAATAATTCCATATACAGTTATAGTGATCCTGCAAAGATACATTTAACTCGAAAGTGCTAAGAAAACCATAAAATCTTTAAAAAAAATTTTAACCTAGGAAAGGCGCTTCGTTTGGTCTCCAGGTATTCACTCAGTCCTTTCTGCACAAGCTCCAGTAAATTGTTACAGTCCTTGAGACTGGCTAATAGTCGTGGCTCAGGACACACCTCAATCACCTGGACCCATAAAGACGAAGAATTTTTCATTTCAATTCTTTAATGAACCACTGAAAAATCTACTACAGTGTTATTAAATACTCTGACTCTGCTCACCTGACTGTTATCATGGGCAGCCTTCATGATCTTTCTCCAGGTGCGCTCCATAGTCTGATACCTCTTCCCTTCAACAGGCAGCTGGCGGTTGATGTCATCAGAGCTGAAAATGGGTTCCATGTACAGCCATGACCGCTGACAGATAAGCCACTCTTCTAACACATCCTACCAGCAGAGGGCCACAGTGACACAGTTACAACCATCAATAACATATATTAAGGAAGGAATTAATTAACGAGAATGCAAGCTTCGGGACATACTATTTCGTCATCTTTAACAGACTCTATTTAGTTTGCTTAGTTACGTGCATCCCGTCACCATTTAAACTGCCCTGTCAATCATCGTCACAGTTAAAATCCTACACATTTCATTTCCACCATGTCGGAGAGAAATGTAGTTAGTAGCACGTTGATTTGTGGGTCTTTAATGCAGTGACTCTCCTCACGTGTTTGCAGTTTAAATATAATGATGCATTTAAAAGTTACTTGCTAAACGTATCAGTAAAAATTCACAAGGGTGCTGCAGATAAAATATAATGTGGATAACATTGAATAAATATCTTTTCGTCAGGTTAAATACTGATAATTGATCACTCAAGCCCCTTTACCCCTTTACCGTCAGACTTGCACATCCGTCATGTTTGTGGTATTTTAACACTTTTTATCCACATTTGTAGTTCTAATCGGATCCATGTCCAACTCGGAATGGGTGGTGGGAAATATCAGCCGTGTGCGTTGATCTTCACTTCGAATTCTAACCAGTAATATTAGACCATCCGGGTATCTTTGAAATACTCTTTCCACATACTATGATTTTGGGACATTCAAATTCTATTTTCAAATACTATTTAGGACGGATAGTATGCGAATTGAGACGCACCGCTACAGTACATGCAAACTAAACAAGCAACCCAACAATATTTCAAAATCATACCTACAGGATGGCATTGGCTTACCTGTGTCATTTTCAATTTACTTTCCCATTTGCTGATTCTCTCCTCAAATGGTTTTTTATATGGGGAGAAGGCCATGCTCTGGGTCATGACAATGTGGTCATCCAGGAGCTGAGATGCTTCATCTGGGCTGTTCAAGATGTAAGTGCCCGTCTCTTTGTATGGTATCACCTCAAACCTTACTGTTGACCATTCCTTCTCCATCTTGTTCAGAGCCTAAAGCAGATGTATGAGAGTAAAAAATATTGTAATATGAAATAATATGTCCATGGAATTGTCTTATACAATTCAGAAAAAAATAACAAGATGAAAGCCCCTGTGATATATGTGAAAATGTGATATATTCCACAATTGTTCATTTGTTATTCTTTTAGGTTATTTTCTTTTGAATTATTTAATACATTTTTAAGCCCTGTAGCTGTCAAAATTCCACTGAATTGCACACAATTACAAGTTTTGCTTCATCTGGTAGACTTTTGCTGACAAATAAACAGGGATTTTTGGGTGCAGGTAACACAGAGATAGAGCATTGTTCTTTTACATATACTACTGACATTAATAATATCAAAGGTGGTTATCTTATCCTGTAAGTATTTGGCACACTGTGTTTTTATGTGCCTCATAAAGGTAAAATGCACCTGAAAAAAACAACTCCACTCACTTGCTCAATAGCATATTCTTTTCCAGCCTCCTGAGCTACACAGCTGATTTCCTCCACATGATTTTGCAGGCCCATCTCCAGACAAAGGGAAAAGGTAAGGTTCGCTTTAGACATCATATTGATGTTGGTACGTTCAGAAAGAAGTTCCCAGTGGCGGTTACGCATGCCAGGATTCCTCAGGCCCCGTATCAGAGGTATGAATGGACGGAATTCTTCAATCTTATTCCGTATTTCAGATGCCACTTGTTGACAGGCTGAATGGAAAGAAAGATGTTTTTAACTGAATGAACAGATGTGCATAAATAAAATAAAAATCTAAAAACAGAATTCCCATCAACTTTTGTATTTATGAGAATTTAGTATTCACTTATTGTAATGTATCTCATTCTTGACATCAGTAATGATAAAGTTATGCTAAAAACATTGAATTTACTTACCAGGAATGTCTTTAAACTGTTTGACACACTGGTGCATGGTCTTGTAAGCATCAGTGACATTACGCTCTAGCAGTTCAGGGTTGATGGTCGACAGCGGGTCGTTGAGCCAGCTTTCATGCCAACGCAGCCAATCAGATGTCGTCTTCCACAGGTCATGAAATGGCTGAAACTCTCGGTTCAGCTTTTGTAACTCTGTGTACTAGACCGCAACCATAAAATAGAAACAAATTATTTTTCAATTAAAAAATGTCATTTATCATATAGGAATAATAAAACAATGAATCATTAGTCTGTAGTTTAAAAAGGGAAAATTAGAGTTAACCTACATTAGAGACTGGCTTGCCAAAGAGTCGTTCACGGTTGTTGTAAAGCTGTGCCATTTCCTGACATTCTTTCAGCTGCTTGTCCACTCTCCGCACCTCATTTGCCACCTCGTGTGCTCGCCCAATGTTTGTGTATCCAGAAAGTCCAGCCACCACTGTCTGAAAATTAACAGAGTTGACTTAATTTCAAACCATTTATTCAATAAAATCTCACTACAAAACATTACCTCCTTGGACTTTATAGTATGATTTAATTCAATAACTGATATTATTGAATTAAATGAATATTAGCATATTCTGCTAAGGAAGTAAAACAGTCCCTACTGATAATGCATTTAATAATGATCAGTGAGTCTGACCTGCAGGAAGCTCAAGCGTTCCAGGAAGTTGTTTTGGTCCACATCCTGGATCTTATGGAAGCATTCTTCATCCTCAATATGTTGGGCTTTCAAGGTTTCCATCTGGTTAAAGATCTTACAGGGCCAGGCCATTGCTGTCCACCTATGCAACATTTAATATTTAGGAGGTTGGCTACACAAAGGACTGAGTTAAAACACTATTTCATTCAATGGCAAGGCAATGACACACTCACTTCTCATTGAAATCCTCATCAGAGAGACTATAGAAGAATTCATCCAGTAGATCACATTCAGACATAGCTTTGGATAAAAGCTCCTGCAGGAGGCCATTACCCGGTGGAGACAAGAGAAAAATCATTCAGAATACTGCAATAACCACAACAACACAACAGGACTTTTTAAAAATCATCTAATCATCTAAATTAGGCAGACATGGCCTATGTGCTCTGATATGCCGACCTTTCCGATCAAAGGGAAAAACATAAAATATTTTCTGAAAAGGGGTGTTGCAGTTCAAACTGCCAGGTTGTTGCTATGCAGTTGCTAAATTCTTGGTGATTTATAGCATATATCTAATTCATTGCTTGGGTGTTTTGGGTTGTTGCTAAGGTGTTGCTAGGTACTTCTAGGGACAGTTGTTCAGTGGGTGATTACTGTCTAAAGTCAATAGAAACACCTCCAAGTCACTATTATATTCTGGTCTCTAGATATGGCTTGAATTCTTCAATACAAGTGTATGGGTTTTTTTGCCCATTTTATCGTATATATAATATAATTTGGTTCAGACTTTGATTAGCTTGTAAGTGGCAATCTAATAGGACACATGTTATGTTGTGCAATAATAAAACTGTGAGTGTACCTCATGCACTTTGAGTTGCTCAGGGACTAGTTTCATCCATTCTCTCTGCTCAGTGAGCTCCTCAATGCAGCTAGGCTTCTCAAACAGCTTTTTGCTGATGGCTTTACACTCCATACATGCCTGAAACACACAGTATTATATAACAGCATTTATTCAGACTTAATTAAAAATGCTTCTAGTCCTAATGAACTCTGACTCACATCCTGCATCTGTTGACGCAACCTCAGGGCAAGTCGGTCCAGCAACGCATTGGCGAGGGCTTTCCGTTTTTTTACCAGGTTTTGCCGAACAGCCTCCACGCTGACCATGAAGGGTCCGATGATGATGGCAGAGGGGATGGACTGATCTAAAAGTTTCATCTCCCTCAGGTGCTCCAGAACTTCCTGCTTCACCTCCTGAGGGGTCTTGTTTTCCTGACTATGCAACCTTGAAGACACAAAAACATAAGTAGAAGAGCAATCCTTTCTGTAGTGTATTACAGTATACAGCATGTGTACATTCTTTACAATCACCAGTATATAGAAGAAAGCTAGCAAGCAATATTAGAGATTTACTCTAGAAAAGTGTTGATATCAGAGTTGTAGAGCTCAAGGTGGCATTCAAATTCCCGGGCGTAGGCTCTAAGAGGTATGATGGCCTGTTTCAGGGCCAACCTGATGCTCTCCCTCAGATTATTGACTTCAGGTTCCAACAAGCCCACTGACCATAACAAATCTCCAACAATGAACAATTTCGGCAGTACACACTGAGAGAATGGGAAAGAAAAAAAACACACAAAAAAGCTTCAAATATATCATTTTAATAATATAATTAGTATGTTTTACTGAATAAATTTGGCTTTTATGATAATGCAGTAATTTAAATTTATAGTAATTTTGATAAACATAACCTCTTCATGGTCTAATTTATGATCATTTATTTAGTGAAAGCTCTTCATAAAAGTTATTTATATCAGAAATCAGATAAGGAACCTTGTCTACTAGAGGTAGGTTGTATGTGGACAGGATTCCTTTATCAAACAGGTCGACAATGGAGGTCTCAAAGTTTTCTAGAGGATTGCTGTAATGAACCCCAGTCTGGTCGAGCACCAAATCCACTGAGAAGAGGGGTTTCTTTCTTGGCCTACATAAAATACAATATAAAAACAGTGCCACTCGTATTATCTCATTTAGATCAGTGTTTCTCAAACTAGAATCCAAGGACACCTTTTGTCCAAGACAGTATTCGAAGGCCCTCCTATTTAAGATTATATTTACTGTATTTTTTTAATTGTATATATATATATATATATATATATATATATAAAGATTATATTCATATAACTACATTTAAATATTGTAATGACTTACTGGGGGCCCTTGGAAGTTTACAGAGGCCCCCTAGTGGATCCTGGTCTCCTGGTTGAGAACCACTGATTTAGATTTTCCATTTACAAAAGGAATTCAATATAAAGCTATATCAAACATAATCACATAAGCATATTTATCAAGTAGTAACCAGGATAATGAGAAATCACATACTTGTAAGGACTGTTTATGAGATCAGGGCCCCAGGTCAGATCTTTGGGGCAGTGTAAGACACCGTGGCAAGCATCAAGCAATATTTTGGCCAAGCTGGCCAGGGAGTCCTCCACCAAGAACCTGATTGAGTCTTGCTGAATGCTGCGAATCAGCGCCATCAGGCGACACAGTTTCGACATACGGTAAACATCCCAGCGATACACATTGAGATTGCACCAGCCACGTTTCTCATATTGTAGACAAGAAAAAATCCAATTACATACAGCAGGCAGCCATGACTCTTTTAGAAACAAATGGACCTGTAGGAAGAGAGAAAGAATATGATGTCATAGCAGCATATTTGTATGTGTATGTGTGTACAGGTGGCAGTTCGCTTACCTGTGCATGTTTCTGAGACTGTGCCGACTCAAACTCCTCCAAGCGAACTGATTTTGTGAAGCTGACATGGAACAGGCTCATTTCTGCCACCCTGTTGCACTCTTCTCTCACTTTGGACAACACAGCAATCACCTCAGGCTTAGTGAACAGAGAATTAAAGACAAAAGATGCACGATTCTTCTCAAAAAGATAGTCAGGGACTGACACACAGCCTAGAAAAAGGGGAGACAGAAAGCTATTGGTGAACATCAACAACATTAAATCTCAGACATACTGAAAGTATCTTTTCTTTTGATGTTCATGTTTTTTACCTCTCTCTGGAACTCTCTCAGGTTCTTTTTGAGGAAGTGTGACGTAGGAAAACTCTTCTGGGCAGTCCTTTACCACCTTATCAAAGACCATCCTGTTCATAGTGCGACTGTACTCCAGATAAAGCTCTTTTTCCAGCCGCTCCAGACAATCTTTTAGACTGTATAGACAAATGTGTTTACTGAAATACAAACTGTCACAATTCTTTTGTGTGCTTGTGTGTGTGTGTGTGTGTGCGTGTGCGTGTGCGTGTGCGTGTGCGTGTGCGTGTGTGTGTGTGTGTGTGTTTTCTGGAACTGTACATCTGGTGTTAATAGAAGGTGCAGATGTTTTTATAGGAACGTCTTAATGTCTTATTCTTAATGATCACACAAAAAATAAAAAGTAAAAAAAAAACAGAATTCATTTGAAATAGATTTTGTTGAAACAATGTCTAAATGTAAAAAGCCTTTACAGTCACCTTTGACCAATTTAATATATCCTTGCTGAATAAAAATTATCCCCCCAAAAAATACTAACCCCCAAACTTTTGTTAATATTTTCATTCTTCTCACCGTTTAGGATGGAGGCCTGGTGTGGAGAGTGCAAATGTTTTGATGCGCTCTAAACTGGTGGGGTCAAGAGTGGGGCTACCACTCCAGACTGGCATACAGTCAATGGAAAGATGGTAAAATAGTAAGGCCTCTGTCTTCTGTCTCAAGTTCTGTGCAAACTGGACTCTCTTGGCAAATACACGTGGATCCTCCGCACAAAACATCAGCCTGATCCTGGGAACCCAATACTGTCCTTCTTGCAGTGACAAAATCTCTGTTAAAAAAGAAAGTGAGGAATAGAAACAATGGTTTAAGAAAGTTTAACTATTTCACAGAGTAAACCATTAAACCAAAACGTTTTGTGGCTTTCAGTTAATGTCTGTTAGGTTTGATGCTATTCATATGATAAAAAAGTCCCTTAGTTTAGCCAGCATTTAAATGTTTATTAAGTTTATTTCTGTTCTGGGATGAGCTGTGATATTTCACAGCATAACTTGCAAATCTGAATAGGAAATATGTAAGTATAGGAAAAAAAGGTGTTTAAAATAAGCACGCTTTATGAATGACTTTTGCACATGCCTTTTCTCTCTCCTCCATTCAAAATGGGTTTTCCCTTAAAATCTCGAGCCCATCCATTACAGTCCACTTTATGCACCAAGTACTCCTTCTTCTCCTGGTTGTAGTGTAGTACGCCAACCAACTGCCAAGAATAATCCAAAGCTGGGCTCTTTGGATCCACTACACGTCAAACACATGAGGAACAGACATTTAATTTTTCCCACATGTGCCCATATGGCTCCCACTGGATGGGCTGTAATATGAATTTATTTTCAGGAGGAACTACAAGACAAATGATGGGATCCATTCGACTACAATATGTCAGGTATTTTCAGAGGGTTTAGACAGCACCGTACCAGGTGGGATGCTGTCTTTTGTCGGCAGCAGGGCTTTGGCAGGAACAGGTTTGCGGCCGACGGAGCCCTGCTCATAACCTAAAGCCAGCCATTCCTCTGGAGTACGGCAGTCAAACTCCTCATTGTCGAATATCTGGTGTTACATGAAGAAATTTAATAAACAAAAGTATGCAGCCAATTAAACAGAAATGGTGCAGGAATTTAAACTAAAGCATCAACATGAGCATTAAAATTCACTTCAAGAATATTTCATAAAATCAATATACAAGCAACATGCATGACCTCCAGAGACAGGCAGTTTGAAACAAACTGGGTGGGGGTTCCTTCCTTCACCCTCGTCTGGTATCTGGGCATCAGCTGGTTGGAGTCAATGTCTTGCTCAGTCAAAAGCTTACTGATATCTAACTTGTGATACTCCCTCCTACGTCTGAGAATAAAAACAGACACTAACATTCATGCATATTACATTACAATCTAGAAAAATGCCTTTAACGTTAACGTTAAACAGGAAAAACAGTAAATGTATCAATACAATTTAAAATAATTGCTTTCAATTTTAATATATTTAAAAAAATTACTGTAATGCAAAGCTGAATTTTCAGCATCATTACTCCAGTCTTCAGTGTCATGATATGTTGAATGGTAAAGAAACATTTCTTATTATTATCAGTGTTGAAAACAGTTGTCCTGCTTAATATTTTTGTGTAAAAACCATGATACAGTTTTTCAGGATTATGTGATAAATAGAAAGTTCAAAAGAACAGCATTTATTTGAAGTAGGGATCTTTGCAATGTCAATTTCGATCAATTTAATACATCCTTGCTGAATACAAGTATTCATTTCTTTTAAAAATAGTAGTGTATAATGAATAATAAAAAATCTCAACAACCAATGATTTACAGCAGAACCCACTTTGGCTACCCTATTTGAAAGTGAATATTTTTCTTAACCTTGCATAGTTTTACCCATGTCAAGCATCCTGTCCATGTTGGCATCTAATTTAGTTAGCCTAGCTTCTACTAAAAACACACCTGCGGCTAATTTTTGGGTTGTGACCCTGCTATCAGTTGAGAACCACTGGTGTCATTTGTCTGAACTGCTCACCTCTCAATCTCGATCTTGCGGGGCACATGTCCTGGGAGCCAAGTATAAGGTAGCTGAACTTTAGGAGTGTAACTTCCAGAGTGAAAGTCTGTTTCGTGCTGGAGTTGTGTAGATGGTTCATGCCAGTCCTTCTCCAGGTCAGGAGGTGTTTTGAATATAGCTGCTACAGTCAAAACAAAGTACAATACAATGAGTAAAATTAAATAGATTTTAGAATTTGAGTTTAGACTTGATTATGGGTTGATTTCTTACTTTTGCGGGAGTTGAAATCGTATCCCGTGCACAGTAAACTCTGTTGGGTCACTGGACCTTGTGTATAAGTCTGAAAACAGCAGCATGAGTTTTGGTTTTATTTTTTGAAAATATAAATAGGCCTATAATTATGTGTGTGTAAATGGTTATATATATATATATATATATATATATATATATATATATATATATATATATATATATATATATATATATATATATATATATATATATATACCATTACATACACTCACCTAAAGGATTATTAGGAACACCATACTAATACTGTGTTTGACCCCCTTTCTCCTTCAGAACTGCCTTAAATCTATGTGGCATTGATTCAACAAGGTGCTGAAAGCATTCTTTAGAAATGTTGGCCCATATTGATAGGATAGCATCTTGCAGTTGATGGAAATTTGTGGGATGCACATCCAGGGCATGAAGCTCCCGTTCCACCACATCCCAAAGATGCTCTATTGGGTGAGATCTGGTGACTGTCGGGGCCATTTTAGTACAGTGAACTCATTGTCATGTTCAAGAAACCAATTTGAAATGATTCGAACTTTGTGACATGGTGCATTATCCTGCTGGAAGTAGCCATCAGAGGATGGGTACATGGTGGTCATAAAGGGATGGACATGGTCAGAAACAATGCTCAGGTAGGCCGTGGTATTTCAACGATGCCCAATTGGCACTAAGGGGCCTAAAGTGTGCCAACAAAACCCCACACCATTACACCACCACCACCAGCCTGCACAGTGGTAACAAGGCATGATGGATCCATGTTCTCATTCTGTTTACTCATCAGACCAGCAACATTTTTCCAGTCTTCAACTGTCCAATTTTGGTGAGCTTGTGCAAATTGTAGCCTCTTTTTCCTATTTGTAGTGGAGATGAGTGGTACCCTGTGGGGTCTTCTGCTGTTGTAGCCCATCCACCTCAAGGTTGTGTGGCTTCACAAATGCCTTGCTGCATACCTCGGTTGTAACGTGTGGTTATTTCAGTCAAAGTTGCTCTTCTATCAGCTTGAATCAGTCGGCCCATTTCTCCTCTGACCTCTATCATCAAGAAGGCATTTTCGCCCACAGGACTGCCGCAAACTGGATGTTTTTCCCTTTTCATGCCATTCTTTGTAAACCCTAGAAATGGTTGTGCGTGAAAATCCCAGTAACTGAGCAGATTGTGAAATACTCAGACCGGCCCATCTGGCACCAACAACCATGCCACACTCAAAATTGCTTAAATCACCTTTCTTTCCCATTCTGACATTCAGTTTGGAGTTCAGGAGATTGTCTTGACCAGGACCACACCCCTAAATGCATTGAAGCAACTGCCATGTGATTGGTTGATTAGATAATTGCATTAATGAGAAATTGAACAGGTGTTTCTAATAATCCTTTAGGTTAGTGTAGTTTCAATGACGTTGCTTTTTTCAACTCTGACTGATGTAATTTTCTGTACAGCATCATGGGTAATGTAGTTTTTCACTATGAATTTTGCTGTTAAATACGATTATTTTATAAATAAGCTGTAATACTATAGGCTGATGGCTAATGTGAGCTGGAAGCAAATACCATGGATTAACAACCTAGCTCACAGTAGTCAGTTTAAAAAGAGTTTTTACTTCAGGAATTGAAGTACTGAATTCTACCAACTGAAAACTGCAGGGCTCGACATTAGGCGTGTTCAGGTGCTTGTCCTTTGGACAAGTAAATCTGTCATTCACTAGTCTGAGTAAAAAAATAGCTTGTCCAGAAATTTTGTGTGTGTGTGTGTGTGTTGTAAATATAATTTATTCTGAAGCAATATTCTCACCAGTGTTCAATCAGCATTGACATATTTAAATCTGCATATTTATTATATTTTTACCTTTTATAAAGGGCATTTTTTCTCTAATATTTATTAAATATAGGCTGTGCTTCAGCTTTCCTTTTATTTTCTTAAATTTGATCAATACATTAAATTAGAAGACACTATAGCGATGTTACCATTCAAATTAAATAATTTACATTAAAAAATTACAACTGCGTTAAATAATGTTTTGAGATTGTTTTAAATATTTTTTGTATGTACAAATAAGAAATGTTGGAAAGAATGTTTAAACATGACACTTAACCACCAGTAGGTGGCGGTAGGTGACCGTCTTAATAAAGGAGTCATTGAGTCGATTCGTTGATTCATTCAAGAATGAGGCAGTCGTTTACGAACAGGTCATTGAATCTTTGATTCAACCGATTCATTCAAATCGCTGAATTATTCAGTAACACGCTGTTGCCGTGAGATGCGTTTTAGTTCTGTTGTGATCTTTGTTTGGAACTATTTTCACTGCAGAAATAAAGCAAAAACAGTCAATATTGCATCTAAAATGTGAGTGACTAATGTTAATTCATTGTTTATTAAACTGTCATGTGAAATCAGTGTGATGGTATTCAGGAAAACAGCACTCTTTGTAGTGTGACGTTGCGACTGTATCATATGTTATAAATAATAAATAAAATAAAAAAGACCGCAAAATTTTCACCGCAGTATGTTGATGGAGTTTCTCTGTCTGAGCGGCACACACTTGTTTGATTTCTCCTTGAGAGGCTGCATGAGCGTAATATGAGCAACCTTGTTACCATATTATTATTCACTATCGATCGCCACTTAACGTTACACTAAATGAATGTAAAAGCATCTGATTGCCAAAGCTTTTGATGATACATTCGTATAAAATCATAAAACACAGAATACAAAATAAGTAAAAAAACAAACAGAAATTATGGGGGAAATGGAATTTAGGAAAATATTAACGTTACATTTCATAGGTACCTATTGGTACAATTAAATTAATTGTTAAAATGTTAAAGTTTTATTCAATTGATTAGACTTTTTTTTCTTTTTTTTTGTATGGAAATAATAATGAGGAAATACATGCCAGAAAGAGGCAGTAAACGAAAAGAAAGTTTTACCTGCTGCAGACTTTTGCCTGGTGTAACGTTAGTTATGAGATCAGAGTAGATGCCCATCAAAGGGGACAGTTTGCCCCTGTGACCCTTTCTAGGTTTGTTTGGAGGGTGAGGACGAAACATGCCAGATCCATAAGGATGGTCTTCCCTTTGCGTCTGTTTTTTGTCCATAATCTCTTATCATAACCTTAAGAAAATAGAAAAGTTACGGAAAAGCAGAATTGTTTTACGAATTACACAAACTCCTTACAGTATTTAAGGACTGTAGCACCGTACGTGTTTCAATAAAATATGACAACAGTGAGACGTAGGCTATATATAACTTATATGGTCGAGTTAACAGTTACATATTAAAAAAAACAAAAAACGTTAAGCTAACGTTAAAGTTTCCATTTAAAGTTACCTCACTTCAAATCACAGCAGCTGACAGGCATCGGTGTTTAAAGTATTTTGGCTGTCATTTAGCGACGCTGTAACGGTTGCTAAGCCAACGTCTTTCACGCGGAGCTTGTTGAGATTCCGGTGCACGAGACAAAAATGGCTGAGCGCTTTACAATCAGTTACTGTTACTGTGGAGAGCAAACAAACATTGAGTGCTATGCAAAATATTCTTCTTTATATTTTTTGTCCAAGTTAAGCTTTAGGGTCTAACAACTGTGCACATAAAATAAAATAAAATAATTTAGTAAATAAATAAAATAAGTAATTGATAATTTACAGCGTATGTTTTTCTCATTGTTTGACGTCTTTGCCGTTATCAATGTTAAAAAATACAGTAATAGAAGTCAGGGTCCTTTCAAGGTCAAAGTTCAGAGGGAAGCCAGAGGATGTTCAAATGTGCACAGTATGCCAAATTCAGAACTGCATACTTGCATACTACTGTTACTCCAGTTCTGCCATAAAAAAAGATAAGGAATAGTAATAATTATGCAACACTTATTTAGGAGAAATTCTTAGTTTATTTCTTTGCTTTTCTGTTAATATGCTATATTTCATAATATTATATTATATTCCTATAGGTTTAATTGATATATATATATATTTAATAATTTATTTATATTTATAATTTAATTTCAATTAAACCTATAGGAATATAATATAATATTATGAAATATAACATATTATATATATAATATACATATATAATATACATATACACACATATATATATATATATATATATATACATATATATATATATATACATATATATATATATATACATATATATACATATATATATATATATACACACATATATATATATATATATATATATATATATATGTATATATATATATATATATATATATATATATGTATATATATATATATATATATATATATATATGTATATATATATATATATATATATATATATATATATATATATATATATATATATATATATATATGTATATACATATACATATATATATATATATATATATATATATATATATATATATATATATATATACATATACATATATATATATATATATATATATATATATATATATATACATATATATATATATACATATATATATATATATATATATATATATATATATATATATATATATATATACATATATATATATATATATATATATATATATATATATATATATATATATATATATATATATATATATATATATATATATATATATATATATATATATATATATATATATATATATATATATAATTCCTGAGTAAAAATGGTCCTGCATACCAACTATTGTAGTTGAGCGAACTATTGTGTGTGTATATATATATATATATATATATATATATATATATATATATACACTGTATAAACAATTCCCTGAGGTAAAAATGGCCCTGCATACCAACTATTGTAGTTGAGTGAATTATATTGCCCCTTAATTAAAAAATTTCTCATAAGTAACCATCTGTTTTTCCTTATATAACATGATGCTCTATATGAATCACATATTGTGTAAGTATAAATAAAGTATGACTGCAACGGTCTCAGTCAATGACAGTTGCAGTTATGTTGATACTCAGACTGTAGTGCAATAGTTAATGGAAGTAATTATGACCTAATACACTGGAATGGGCGTCCCAGAGTGATCCCAAACCATCCGTTTTCTTTTCATCTCATCCTGTGTAATTGTACTCTATAGTCCCGAATGACCCACAGGGATCCTCACACTCCTGGGTCAAAAGGTCACCGAATCCTGCCCCATTTCCCAGCGGAGATCATAAGCAACACACACCTTCACCCCCGCTGGCCCTGCATATCACCCTGAGCATGCTCACTGTAGCGTGCATCAATTACTTCATGTGCCTGAACTCATGTGTCATTCCCAGAAGGTGTCGTGCAAACCCAAAGACAGGGTTGGGCAAGGTCAGAGGTCAAGTGCATGTGTGAAATTCAAAATGAGGAGCCAGAGATGCCTTTTGACTTTGCAGGGGATCTAACTGCCATCATTGTAAAAAGGACATGACAGACTGACAGATCATTAAGGAGATTCATCAGATCAAGTCAAAAGGTCAAAAAGTTAATAGCAGCAGAGGAAAGACTTGCCAATTAACAACACAAGAGTAATAGCACAAGATACCGATGCCTACTCAGTTTACTCACCTCAAAAGAGGAAGTTAGTGTAAGGGATGTATATGCCATAACAGATTTAAGCTACCAGTCAAAAGTGTGAGAACGGTAAGATTTTTTAATGTTTTTAAAGAAGTCTCTTCTGCTCACCAAGGCTAGATTTATTTCATTAAAAAACAAAAAAAGCTGTAATATTGTGAAATATTATTAAACATACTAGGATTCAATTTGAATATATTTTAAAATGTAATTTATTCCTGTAATGCAATTTTGAATTTTCAGCATCATTACTCCAGTCTGAAGAAACATTTATCAATGATGAACATTGTCTTGATTCTTTGATGGTTAGAAAGTTCAAAAGAACAGTATTTATCTGAAATAGAAAGCTTTTGTAACATTGTACTACCGTTCAAAAGTTTTGGGTCGGTAAAAAAATTAATAAATAATAATAATAATAATTATAATGTTGCAAAGGCTTTATATTTCAGATAAATGCAGTTCTTTTGAACATTCTATTCATTAGATAATCCTGAAAAAAAAATGTTTTCAACATTGATAATAATAATAAATGTTATATTCTGCATATTAGAATGATTTCTGAAGGATAATGTGACACCGACAACCGGAGTGATGATGCTGAAAAATTCAGCTTTGAATCACAGAAATAAATTGCATTTTAAAATATATTTAAATAGAAAAACGTTATTTTAAATACTAAAAAATGTCAAAATAATACTGTTTTTACTGTATTTTGGATCAAATAAATGCAGGCTTGATGAGCAGAAGAGTCTTCTTTCAAAAACATTGAAATAAATAATAAAAAGGTTTCCTAACTTTTGGCCGTTAGTGTATATATAAAAATGAAACCTTGGGGAAAAAAGGAAACCTTGGGTCCTGCCATCCATGTGGATGTTACTTTGACACTGTTACTTATATACACTGATCAGGCATAACATTATGATAATATTGTGTTGGTCCCACTTTTGGCTCCAATGGCCATCACACTGCCTCCACCGGCTTGCCTTCTTCCCATAGTACATCCTGGTGCCATGTGTTCCCCAGGTAAGGCACACACACCTGGCCATCCACGTGATGTAAAAGAAAACGTGATTCATCACACCAGGCCACCTTCTTCCATTGCTCTGTGGTCCAGTTCTGATGCTCACTGTTGGCATTTTTGGCGGTGGACAGGGGTCAGCATGGACACCCTGACTGGTCTGCGGCTATGCAGCCCCATATGCAACAAACTGCGATGCACTGTGTATTTTGACACCTTTCAATCAGAACCAGCATTAACTTCTTGAGCAATTTGAGCTACAGTAGCTCGTCTGTTTGATCAAACCATACGGGCCAGCCTTCGCTCCCCACGTGTGTCAATGAGCCTTGGCCACCCATGACCCTGTCACCGGTTCACCACACATACGTACATATATTTATTATACATATACACATTTTTATTTTTATTAAATGGGTATGATGCTTCTGGATACCATGGTCCATCAAAATCTTGTTAGATTTAAATTAGTCACACAGAACTTCTAAACACATTTCTGTCAAATGCCTTGCAGTTAAGCATACTATACCCTCACAAAATTGTGTGTCTTTCCCTCTAGCTTCTTACAACTGTGCAGTTGCGTCATGAGACATCGACCCTTACTGTATCCCAAGGGCAGATGCAGCAGACACATCTCAGCAGTGGATCCAAACACCTGCCAGCAATTAATGACTAATAGCTTTGGCTTACAACATAACAGGGTTGTTTGAACTAGACAGATGAGATCTCTAGTGCATTGGGTCTTCAAAACAGAAAAGTTCTCATTTTGTGATCCAGAATCGGGGCCGATTTGTCCCCCAAGTGATTGAGGTCATTGTTATATTTCGGATGAAAGACATTTCTGATAAAATGATGCACATCTGGGACTTTCAAATGTCAACATAGCAGAAACTATGCCAGTATCAAGAATAAAAGCTGACTTTCAAATAGGACCAGAAAACAACGTAAACTTTTTATGCTCTAGATCCAATTCACACCTACTATAATTGTTAACCATGTTGAATAATGCATAATTGTACAATATTTAAGGGATAAAATTTGTTTTGTATTAAATCCATAAGGGGCACAGTTTCAGCAACATGTGCTAAACCCAAAATTGCCCCCTATGCCGTCAAATAGGGCATTATTTGAGGAGACATCATTTTGTAGTGGTGTCCTGTCCAAAACCTTAGTAGACATTATAGAGTGCACTCATTCTATCCCACATTGCACCGCAATAATGTGTACAGCCGATGTACGGTACTCGTGTTGTAACAAACTTGGCTTACAAATTTAGTAAACCTGTAGTCACTTAAAAGTTCAGGGAACTCACAATGCATGAATAAAATAAAGGGGAAAACTGTATCAGTGCTTAAAAGCAGACAGAGATAGGCATGATCATGTAAACCAACAAAGTATATTGATAACTCATTAGACAAAACAGAAAAATGAACACTTATCCGCAGGTCCTTGATTAAATAGTCCATGCAGGAGAAGTATTGTCCATTTGTGTGAGTCCTTAGTCCTTGAGCTAAAAAAAAAACAGAATCAAAATGTTCAGGAAAAAATAACAATCCTCCAAACGTGATGAAAAATAGAAATAATAGCAAAAAATCCAAGTCTTCTCTTGAACTTCGATGGGCGATGAATCCCTCCCCGACTTCAAAGGAGAAGCTCATCAAAAACCACACTCCCCTCTCAAAACCTGGCTAGGCCCTCGCTAGTACAGAAGGCCTTCCTCTTTTCAAGGTGCCCTCCCGTCAAAATAAAAGTCAATTTTGCCAACTCCAGGATTTTCTGTACCATACATAAAAGTCTTACATGCCAAAGACATAGAACTCCAATTAGGTCTGAACCAATTGAATCATACCCAAACATTTATTACAGTATTTCATCCTCCTTTACATTTATATAATGAAGTATGGTATACCTAAAATAGCAGTGTCACAGTCAACTTCCTCAGCGAGTTGATGCTGTCTTTCTATTATGGAGTTTGGAGTATGAGTATAGGTTTGAGAGGGGTTTGGCGAGTAGAGAACCAGTCTCTCGAGAGGTCCTTAAAGTTGTCTTCCCAGAGTAAGCTCCGCAGGCGTCCTATTTGTAGTTTCATGTTTGGCATTATTTATGGCAAATCGAAACTCTGCCAGCCACATGTCCCAATCTCTGTGGTTCTCTCCCACATAAGAAGCCATCATGGTTTTCAAGGTCCTATTAACTCTTTCAGTGAGGTTGGTCTGTGGGTGGTAACTGGTAGTTAATTTTTGAGTAACACCCCAGTTCCTGCACAAATCAACCAGGAGCTGGCTGAGAAATTGGGGACCTCTATCTGAAAGAAGGTACTTCGGGACCCCCCACCGATTGAAGATGTCATCCTTTAAGATTCGACAGATTTTTGGAGTTTTACTGTCTCTCAAAGGGAAAAGCTCAACCCATTAAGTAAAGTAGTCAACCACTACCAAAAGAAAGATATTGCCCTTCTTACTTTTGGGAAACGGTCCCATGAGGTCAATGCCAAGCATATAACCTGGTTCATTCACCTCAGTTGATTGGAGGAAGCCCAAAGGTTTTGTGTTGGAAGGCTTGTATTGCTGACACACAACACACTCTTTAACATGTTGCCACACATCCTTTCTGACTTCAGGCCACCATGCCACCTCCAATATTTTCAAAAGGGTCTTCATCCTCCCAAGATGAGCTCCTAAAGGATTGTTGTGAAAGTAGTCGATGAAAGTGAGGACAAGGGACTTTGGCACCACCAGGGTACGGTATAACTCTGTATAACACGCCCTGTTGGACATCCCATCTTATCCGATCACTTTGTTCTTTCTTCACTTCTAATTTACCCTTCATTTCCTTTACCTGCTCGTCTTGGTCTTGAGCTTCTGCTATCTCAGCTAGAGAGGAGGGCAACTCAAAATTCCATGAGAAGGTCCTCTTTGCTACACAGGTAGCCACAATTGCTTGATCTTGGCTAGACCTAGATAAGGCATCAGGTACCACGTTCATTCTCCCTTTCCTATACTGAACTTGGAATTGGAATCGTTGTAGCCTCAATGTCCATCTGGTGAGTCTGGATGTTAAAGGCCCACGACAATGCTGCATGGTCTGTGTATACTACAAAGGGCACCCCCTCCAGGTAGTGGTGCCACTTTTCAACTGCCCACACAACAGCGAGGCACTCTTTCTCTGAGGTTGAATAGTTTAGTTCTGCTCCCCTTAGACTTCTTGAGGCATAAGCGATAAAAACTTCTTCATTATCCATCTTTTGTGTGAGTACGGCTCCCAGTCCGACGGAACTGGCATCAGTTTGTACTTGAAATGGATGAAGAAAATTTGGTTGGGCTAGCACAGGGGCTTGTTGCAAAGCTACTTTCAGACTCTCCATACTCTGCTGACATTCTTTGGTTCTAAGCCCAGGAAACATTTTTCACTGCAAATAATACAAGGGGCAGCAAGCTCAGCAAAATGCAGAACAAACTTGTGGTACCATCCTATCAGGCCTAAGAATCTCTGCAAGGATAGAAGGTCATGAGGTATGGGATAGTTGGTAATCCACTTCCACCCCTTTTCCTGAGACTACATGTCCCAAGAATTTTAGCTCGGTCTTGAGAAAATGGCATTAATCACTGGAACGACGCCCCTGCGTTTTTCAGACCAAAAGGCATGGTCAAAAAATGGTATAGGCCAAAGGGGGTGATGAACGCAGCCTTTCCTGGCTATGCTTCTCCATCTCCACCTGCCAGTACCCTGATTTCAAATCCACAAGCTGAAATATTTTGCCCCATGCATGGATTCTAGAATATCATGGATGAGGGGCATAGGATAAGCATCTTGAGGTGTTTTAGCATTTAAACGCCTATAATCCACACAGAACCGTCGGCTTTGATCAGGTTTAGGCATAAGTACCACTGGGGATGCCCAAGGAGATTGTGAAGGCTCAATGATGCCTGTGTCCGAAATTGCACTGCTCTACACCCATAAATAGGCCATTATTTGAGGGGACAGCCATTTTTAGTGGTGTCCGAAACTATAGTGGACGTTATCGATTGCACTCATTCAATCCCATAATGCACCACAATAACCAGTGTACAAGATGTACATTCAACTATAGGCCCTGTCCAAAAAGGCACCCTAAACCCTCACGGTCTTCCTCTGAGTCCGCACTTTCACGACAAATGCTGCTTTGACTGCCGGCTAGAAGTCCTCTGCATAGCTTGTGAACTTCCGGGCTCAGCTGAAGTGCGCATCGAGGGCGCATAGCAGCCGCAAAGGGGGCTCACGAGCGCCCTTCTTTAAACTTAAATGACGAATGGGACACCCTACAGTCTTGTAGACTTAACGGACATGCGCAAGCAGCAGCCATTGTAAGTCCACAAGACAGAAAGTGCACATGAAGTGTGCCATTTGGGACAGGGCCATAGACGTCTATGCGCTTAACGGCTACCCATAATGCACTGTGAGAGTCGTGCGCTGAATGAATTCGGGTCTTGCCAGAAGATGGCACCCTAAGCTGAATCATCCATCCATTTTCCAAACCGCTGGTCCAATGTGGCTACAGCGTAATAGCGGTCAGGAGCAAGGAGTAAGCACTTTTGGCGATAGAAATGATTGTAAATGAGCATAAGCCCCGTACGGTCCACCATGTTTTATTAACATCTAGCTACTACAATTCATTGCGCTCAGGCAGTTTGCCGTGACTTTACCTGGAACGCTAAAAAGTCGTGAGTCGTGGTTTCGAAGTCATAACGTACAGGCTCAAAAACCTGCCTGGATACAGCATAAGAATGCCATTTATTGTATTTTAATTCGTTTTATATGGAAGCCCATTTCACGTGTCATTATTGTATAAAATTGCAAAGGAAAAAAACAAACCATAAAATAAAATGGATCAAACAACAGAAATGCCAAAGTCATGGGTTCGATTCAGAGGGAATGCATGAGCTGCAAAAAAATATTTCTGAAATGGAAGCTGCTTTAGACAAAGACATCTGTTGAATGTATACATTTAAATGAGGGTCTTAATATTGATTGTCATACAAGGATGCTACACTTGGCATGGGGGTGATAAGCTTACTTTCATCTGCAAAATTTTCACTTGTATTGTTCATTGAATCAGTCCGAGCAATAAACGTCTACCTCTTCCAGTCATTCTGTCTTTTACACCCCTCATCTGCCCTTCTTGCCTTTATTCCGCAGGCGGTTGTGGGTGTCACGCCTGCGTGAGTATGACTCCTATTTTGCCATAATGAAAGCAACATGTGCTTCTAACTTTAGCTGCTCATGATACCCAGATGTTGGTTTTGGAGAGCAGCAGAGGTGGGCCCCCAGCTTCCTAGTGTCACATTGCTAAAAAGTCATGGAACAATATAAAGCTTCTATAAGTCTGATCTGTGTTTTTAGACCACTGGACTCTGTTTTATCTCAGTTAGCAAGCACATCAAAGATTGCAAGATTGCGCCTGGACTGTACTTGGAATATTAGGTGTTTGTTCCACAGTAGAATATGTGGAACAGTTGATATAATGTAAAACACACACGTGTCTACCATAACAACACACAGTCTGGCTTTAGCAGCTATTGTTCCATTTTGCCATTAGCTAATCGGCTAAACGTGGTGTCTAATATAGTTTTAAAACATAAGTTCAACAGCCCTGCAGCGGTGCATGACCGTCATCTGTTCTATTTAATGGGTGAAATGTATACACCATCAGGTCATTGAGTGTCACATTATAGTTCTCCAAGTCTGTGTGTTTTACGAGAGAATAAAAAGAGCTGTGGCCTGAAATGACGATGCTTTTTGCCAGACCAGACAGGCTTAGTGGCTTTAATGGTGACCCGCATGACCTTTAAATGGCCGTAGGGTTCAGGTGAGATCACGGGTGGATACCTGTAGCACATGAGGACATAAAATAGAAAGGTTTTAATTGGTGGGGATGAGATTAGACTAGCTTTTGGCTCTTGGTGGACACCTGGCCACAATTCAGGGATCACAGTTACTATTTAAGTATTCTACCTAATTTATTTTAAATTAAGAAAAAATAATAATAATAATGAAAAAGACTTACATTGAAGAAGGGACCCAAACCCAGCCGTACATATTTTACGAGGTGGCTAAATCGTACGATTTTCTACGATTTTTGCTAAATCGTACATATTTGACGAGTTGCCAAATTCGTATGAATTCATTCGAATGACCTACCTCAGCCCGCTAAAGGCTGAGGTCCCTAAACCTAGCCGTCACTGGGGTTTAGGGAAAACGTACGAATTCGTACAAGTGAGGTCGTACAAATTCATACGAATTAGCCACCTCGTAAAATATGTACAAATTGGTCGTGAGATAGTTGCAATATAATTTGGAGATTTGGAGGTGGGTACTTTTGTATTTTATTGTAATACAATTTTTATTTAATAAAATTTTAATATTATATAGTTTAACATTTTTTATTAAATAAATCAAATAAAAAAATAACATAACTTAGATTTTTTGATGCATAATCCCAATGTTTATTATAATAAAAAATATATTACAATTATAATATAAAATTATACTACAATTATAATATTAAATATTCTGTTATAAAAAAATTAAACGAAAAAAATATATATATATAAATAAATATTAATTTCAATATTATAAACATACTATAATTATTATTTAAAAATTTAAGTTTAATAAATAAAATAAAAATATAAAAATATAACATTTTTGATGGATAATAATTGGGACTCCTGATCAGGGATCAGAGTTACTATTATTCTACTTATAACACAAAAATGTATTTTGGAAAAAAGGAAAAAAACAAAAGAAAGAAAAACTAGCCTACATCGAAGAAGGTACCCAAAACCAAAATATCATAGAGTTTTGGAGGTGGGTACTTTTTAAATCAAAAAAATGTAAATGCTATATTAAAGAAAAATATTATATTAATTATTGTAATAAAAATATTTATAATAAAATTATAATATAGTTAATTCAATAAATCAAACAAAAATCTAAAATATCTTGCTGATTCTTTGATGTATAATAACAATATTTATAATAATTAAAATATATTTTTAAAATATAATATTAAATTATACTAAAATTATAATATAACATATTCTATATTTAAAAATGTAATAAATAAAACATATATAATAACTTGCTGATTCCTTGATGTATAATAAAAATAATATTTATTATAATAAAAACATATTTTAGTATAATATTAAATTATACTAAAACTATCATATTAAATATATTCTATAATTTTAAAAATTTAAATGTAATAAAAAAATAATAATTGTCTGATTCTTTGATGGATAATAAAAAAATATAATAATAATAAAAAATAATTAAAATGTAATAAATAATATAAAATAATTAGCAGGTTATTATAGTAAAAATAATTAAATAATAATTAAAACAATTTTATAATTTAAAAATTTCAATTAAATAAATCTAATATATATATATATATATATATATATATATATATATATATATATATATATATATATATATATATATATATATATATATATATATATATATATATATATATATATATATATATATAGTAGTTGCTGCAATAAACATG